>OY804258.1:76751481-77422180 GCA_963680825.1 Meiosimyza decipiens | reverse complement strand
CATTGGGACAAATAATGATCAAAGACCAGAACGTAGTAAAACAACATATAGATCCATGACGTATATACCAGGATTTACGGAGAGGTTTGCAAAATTGAACTTCTTTGACAACATAACTATTGCTAAAAAAACGGACAATGTAGTTGGACAATTTTATAGTAAGACTAAAAGTAAAATTGACAAACTTGACAAATCTAACTTAATTTACAAAATTTCTTGTAACGGTGACGGGTCCAACGTATGCCCTAAGGTATATGTTGGCACTACTAAAACAAAACTGAGGACAAGAATTTCAGGACACAGATCGGACCAAAAGAATAGAACTGGACAAGGCCCTAGAACTGCACTTTCAGCACACTGTACGGATCTCGGACATCATCCAAATTTTGATGACGTTAAAATTTTACAAGAGGAGAAAAATTATGACAAGAGATTAATGCTCGAAATGCTCCACATAACTAATACTCCGACAAATATTAGGATGAACTTTAAGAGTGACACTGAAAATTGTGCTCACATTTACCGTGCCCTCATAAATAAATTTTAGTTCTAATTTGGACCTCATTAAGTAGAAATGTAAGTGACATGTCAAAAAGATCAAATATTTAAAATGTTTAATAGCAATTATTGTGTTAATGTGTTTGATTTTAGTTCATTTGTTATTTGTTTACATGTTAAAGTTTGAAAATTTGTATTAATTGTATTGTATTTATATTTTTAGTTTCCCCTGAAGATGAAAAACGATGTTTTTCGAAATATTGGGTATTAATAAAACTTATTGATTAAATAATAAAGATAGACCTTGAGCCGAAATAATAAAAAACGATTTAACTAATTAATAAAAAGGTCGAATAATTTTCAATTAATTTATAAAGTTGTTATGTAAATAGCGCGCGCGGTTTTTAATAAAAATGTTTAAATTTTATATCGAAAATCGTCTTATTATAATTGTTGTATTTGTCGTTCTCTCTGTTTGATGCTATGTTAACTATAGTATTTATATTGTTAGTTATAAATGAACGCCTCTGTTATGAATTTACAAGAAATGTCAAAAATGTTTTCTCAAAAATTCTTGCCGATAATTAATTTTTCAGGGAATTAGAGAAAAATTTCATTGGATCGTTTATTCATATAATAGCTGCATATTCAGTATCAACGCAAGTGATGACGCGGATGGAATGTATCAATAATTCATAGTCCCGATGACGTTATAAAATAACAGCGCAATTGGCTCAGAATAAAAAAAAAGTTCGAAGACGTAAAAAAAGGTTTAAAAACGTTTCAAATGAAATCAAAAGGTGGACATTCACTCATTGTAAAAAAAACTTCTGAAATCTAATTGGAGCTTTGTAAGATTCTATGTGAACTATTTTTGAAATGTTTACGAAACGTTACTACATGATTATTTGTATGTATGCAAAGGGAAGTGATGATACGTTTAAAGTGCACCATAACGAATTTAAATGTATAACGTAAAAATAGGCTGCGGCAACACCTTCCCTAATTCTTCACTCACTTCATTCGCATTCATGTGCTTCCTCTATGGTCATGACTGGAAACATGAAAATTACTTTCACTTTGTTCTCTTAATTTGTATTTTAACCTTTATTTTTCTCTGCGCACAGTGGATGGGTTTGTGTGGAACGGCGGCCATAAAAAGTAACAACATCGCTAGGTTCATGAAATCCAGTACAGATGCTATGTTATAAATATGGATTTAAATATGAAAATCTTCATTGTTGTCAAAATACAAAAGTAATCTAACGATAGCTCAAGTGCACACAAAGTTGTCGTCGCTTACATAAAGGAACTTGACAGTCACAAATTACAAAGAAAAACTTTAAAATTTCGTTATACAATTAAATAAGACGCAAATTTGGGAATTCGTCAGTATTCAGGGAGCATAAATCAGTCATTTCAAAAGACCAATCATAGCAACGCACTTACAGTTTTTAAAAATGGGTTAGAAGGCCGACTCAAGCAGACAATCTTTGCAGCTTAACCAACAGATTTTGGTAACGCAGTAAATCAAGCTTTAGAATTAGAAAGGAACAATAGCATAAGTAGTAACACACTCACAAAAAATTTAAAAAACACAATAGTTACTCAACATGGAGAAATAAAATCCACAACAGATACCAGAGCAGCAACAATTCAAATAATTACAATCAAAGAAGAAACAACAGTAATAGATAGAACAACAACAATAATCGGAAAAAAATAACCGATGCAATAAGCGCAACACGCACCAGATGCGTGTGGTAGATGTACAGGGAAACAAGAACGGCTCGGAGGACATTTAGCAACCTCCGGAAAGAAAAATTTTTGAATTATCAGCGCATTTAACTAACTACGTAACACTGATGACAAACAAGTAAAGCATTAACATTGGTAATTGATACCGTAGCATACATTTCAATTTGAAAAAATGAGCATTTAAATCACTTGGATTCAAACACAGAAGCTAGATGTAAGTTAACAGGAATTACAAAAAAACAAGTTTATTCACTTGGGACTATTATATCCTTATGCTTGGGAAAAGACAGCGAAAATCAAATTTCATATTGCTTATGAAAACTTTCCTTTAACATCAGCTGGAATATTAGGGATAGACTTTTTCATAAGCGCGCAAAATTGTTTACGAAACTGTGAAGCTCTCAATATATTTTGAATGATGTATATACCCTTGGCCATAGAACCTCCATCTCAAAACGTTTGCAGAATACCCCCAAGATCCAATGTTTCCCAATAAAATTAAACGTACAAGAGGATAGTCTGATTTTAAACCAAGAATTGACAGTAAGTATATTTTTGGTAAATGCAACTGTGCGATCTAAAGCAATCGTCACATTAAAGTAACAAACGTAAACAGAAACGAAATCATTTTGAAAGACATTAAACCACAAACAAAAAAATTAAGCAACTATAATATCATGAAAATATCACAAAAAACAGACAACGTTTCAACCGATTGATAAAAGAGCTTAAATTGTACTCTCCGTTAGTACAAACAACTCCCCATTAAAGTCATCGACTAATACTCGTTGTGAGCTTAGGTCGCTGTGCCTTTTGCTAAATCTTTTCTGATTTGGTTTTTTACTTTTTCGTTTTTTCTCACGTGTTCTTTCGCCACAAGCCACTGTATTATTCGTGTTTAGTGAGCTGAATATTACGCAACATCAGGCTGACCGATTACCCGGTCCTTTCCGGGAATCGGTTTGGCATACTCGTGGATAGTGTGCCGCCCATCTCTTGGAGCAAAAGGAAGAGAAGACCCTAGATCGAGGATTTTCCACTTCTACCAGAGAAACCGACTAATACAAACACCGCTAAATGCATCGTTGTAAAGTCTACTGCTCCCAACAATGCTCTTAACTCTCACAGTGTATTTGTGAAAAAAAAACACTTGATTGCATAAGTAAGGAGTATGAATCGGTAATTATACTACGCGACGGTTGTCTATTGGTGCTAGCGAAAACCCAAAAAGTTGATGAAAGATTTATTAAGATTAAGGCATTTGGTGGTATTTGCCTAGTGGAGGTTTCCTATCATGATTCGCTAAACTCTAGCGGAGGATTAATATTTGACCGCAATTTGGGGTAAACACTCCCGAAACAGACCGCCTAAAGGACGATTGACATTGCTTCGTACAAAACTCGATTTAAAGAATATTTCCCCAATCCAATGCGGTGCACAAATTGCCGAAAACTTGGTCACTCATTAAGTACTGCAATTCTCCGACCGCATGTGTCACATGTAATCTGCCCTCTCACCTTCCTGAATCTTGCGTACGTCAAATGTGTGCCAATTGTTCCCTTCCTCACCCAGCTTCTTCCCCACTTTGCCCAAAATATAAACAAGTAAAGGAAATTCTTAAATAAAAACACGAAATAAAAAGCGCAATGTCTGATGCTAAGAAATTGTACAAAGAACAAAATCAAAACACTAAAAGAACACTTTTATACTTTCTTCTAAAAAAACCGGAAATACCGTTCACAATGGTTCGTAAAGTAAATTACAATGTAAACAACATTAATAATCTCGACGACAACAATAAAAATTTTACCATTACTTCATCATCATCAACAAATCAAAATACAAAAGAATTGAATTTTTCTTCTTCAAATTACAACAAACTAATAACTCAAAAGCCAACTAACCCCCACCTCGCTCATTCACAAATAAAAACTATAAGTCCTTGAACACAGGCAATCAGAGTAAAACTTCCTCACTAAGCTCAATCGCTATAAATCAAATTTCTCAGTTACAAAAAACAGCTTTGCCTAATCTCTCTGATTGAGATATAATTGCTCATTCTTAGTGTGCATTACTAGTGAGTCATTATTTGTTGTTACTCATTCATTTCTGTTTTCCTCGTGCATGTACTAATTAAGCAATTTTATAAACATTATTAAAACTAAATCATTTCTACTTAGTGGTGTATTTTATGAAGATTTGTCGTAATTCCTCCTATTGTAATAAAAGGCTTACCGTGTTACAATAGAACTCAAACGGATGGTTTGACAACTTTGTATATAGAACTTGAAATGCTTATACAAGAAAAATCACAATCCATGATTCTCTTAAATGAAATTCATGTTATATCAAATCTGAAGCCAAATGTACGTAAACAGTATGAAGGATACTTTCATAACCTTCCATCAGTTACCAATAGCAAGCAGGGAATTGCAGTTTTAATCAGAAGAAAAATAAATAAATATCAATTAAGTCTTCATTATCTGCGATAACCATTCAACAAAAGTTACGATTGTCTGCATATTAGAGCAGCTACAAAATGTATGAAATGTGCAAAAGTGATAATCCACAAGCATTTTCTAATAGAATGAGGGTAAAAAATAAGGACTGCAAAAACGTTTTGTGCTTCTATTGGAAATTGGCCAGTCGCATTTGATCCCAAGCCTGAAAAATTTTATTTATCGAACTACAAATATAAAATACACGATTTTTAGTGATAATGACTTGTGACGTTTTGATGTAAAATTAAATGGTTGACATATCTTTCATACACTAGTTTGATCTATATGTGTGCGTTCGTGGTCTTAAATGATGTTAAACTAAAATTTTAAGAAAAATTTCAACATAATTTTTTTTTAACGGTTCTCATTATATATTCAAAGAAGGTAAAATTGTTCCCGTTGTACTGTTTAATAGAGACTGTAATGAAGTTTAAGCAAATACTTTTGTTTTAATTTTAAGTTTGGGTGCCAAAAAAAGCTCTTAAAATTAATTAAATGCGGGTTTTTTGACTTACCGACCTAGAACTCTTAAAACAAAGGTCTTAGGTGGTATGAGATCAGACCAATTTAATATAATACGAAATGATAAATATCTTTCTCGTATAAATCGTTCAGCTATCATTAAAAAATCTTTATAATGCTGCAACATTGTGTGCTGGACATATTGCTTCAGTTTTTCTTTGTGCGTTAAAAAAGCATTATATCTTGTTATTAACGCGATTCCTCTTTCTGCAATATCGTTAGAAAAGTTTTATAATTTCCTGATTTAAAATGGTGTTGAAAAAGGTACATTAATTTTTAGTGACAAAGTCACACAATATGCTGACATCACATCACTTGGTAAACTTAACCTTTTTGGATTATCTGGGTCGTCATTTCTCGTAAAACTTTCTGCCATTTTTCTTTTAGTTTCTGCGATATTTGCCTTGCTGAGGTACCACAAATGTCTACAATATAGTATCTACCCATTAAATTATGACCGATAGAAAAAATATTAAAAATATTCCATTTTCCTCAAATAAAATAAATACCATGGAAGATTTCGTTCTTTTTTTGATTGAAACATGTATTATGGATACTTTTAAAGATTTATGTTTAGAAGAATTTAATGCTTTGTGTTTCCACCTCTAGATTCTAGAGCTTCATTAATTCTACTCGGCATACTTGCAATACACTTGATTATCATTTCTTTCAAAGATGAATCAATTATTCCACACGACACGATGTTTTCTTTTAATCGAGCTACGGTGTTATATCTCTGCCTGCAGACTAGAGATATTAAATAAGACCAGCAATTTTCAATTGCATTTAAGTCCGTCGAATTGCCCGACTAAGGCAAAACTTCTAAATTTAAAGAGTTCAGGACGTTCATACTGACTGGACGTATGTCAAGGTGCTTCATCTTGTATGAATGTGTATTTATCAGACGGTGGATTTTTCACAGTTCGAACTAGACAGCTGGCTGAGTATCTCTCTTGAGGCCTTCTGCCAGCGAATCTAACCCTTTATAATACTGCTTCTAGCCGGCACTCATCACTAAAAATTACCTTTAAGTGAATAAAAACATAAGAAACTATTCAAAAGTTAAAGTATGCCTATATTAAGCCGATCTCCGTGTAATAGCAACAGAACGTTAGTATTACATAAAAAAAGAGAGAAGCCGCGAGGTAGGCGCGTACAAATAATATCTTCAGTTACCGCATGAAGCTCAAAGTTTGAATTTCGCGTAAACAATATAGATATGCGTCAGAATAAAATCGTTTTAAAATTTCTCGGCGCAATTTTTAGGGCGTGTTCTACATAATAACAGAAAAACAACATCTATCATTTCCATTTTAATTTAAATGTTTTAAATAAAAGTACACATATTCCCACTTTTTACAATATTTATCAGAGAGGACTTCGAAATTTCAATATTTTTAGATATTACGGCGTAGCTTGACCTTTTTCTACAGCCACCAACAACCTTTGAGCATCAGAAATATCCTTTATTTTACTCATAGCTGCAATTTTTCAAAAATAACGATTCTCGTTTATGAAATCGCAGTTTTGGTAACATAACTCTTCTTCACCTCATGCTCTGAATATGTAAAGATTCATAACACATACAAAAAACAAATGCCGAAACATTAAAGTGCACAAAAGATCCATTATATCAAATAAAACACAACATTATTTTGATACATACTACTTTGGCAGCTGCCACATTCACATTAGCGTTGTGTATTTAAGTTTTACAACAACGACTAACACCCACAATATATGTTTTAATTAAAAAAAAAATAAGTAAAAAATTCCGTGGAGCTAATTTTATTTGATACAGAATAGAAAATTTCCCAAATTTTTGCGTCGGTCACAATTCAAAGAGTAGATACTGTAAGTCTATATATTGAAATACTTTATCACACGCTAATAGAGAAATTATCAAACTGTCAAAAGAAATGACACAGACAAATTTTGTAATAAATTCTATACGTACCGGATAAAATTTCTTGTATATCTTGTATTTTATTTATCAATGGTTATTTAAGAACCAAAAGATAAGATACCTTAAGGCTAATGTACTAGAGACATAGACTTGCATTCAACTTGAATTTAATATCATTATAACATTTAAATATCTTAGAATAAGTATATAAAAACTAAATTTAATGAAATCATATCAATAAAAAAAAATTATAAACAAATAAAATAATATTTTACAAAGCTTTTAAGGCGCCAAAACCAAAAAAATTACTTTCAATTCAAAAAAAATTCTTTGTATAAACTATTATACATTATAGCCTCTATTAAACAGTATAACGGGAACAATTTTACCTTCCTTGAATAAATAATGAGAACCGTTTAAAAAATGTGGAAATTTTACTTATAATTTTGGTTCAACATCATTTAAGACCACAAACACACATATATATGGGTCAATCTATCTATAAAATTGACTGAAACTTTTTTCAGTGATTGGTCTGTCATGTAGAAGATGTAAAAAAATTCGATAAAATTTTTTTCACCAATATTATTGCTTAAAAAAAAGTTTTAAATTGTGTTCAAAAAAGCTCGTAAGTAAAACGAAAAAATTCATTGATGATTATAAACAAACCAACACAATTCATATTAGCTTTTATATTATTTTTAGGTAGTTGTGTACCAGTAGATGACAAGAAAATTGCAAATCTGAATAAATGAAGGCCTGAACGGTTTCTATGTGGTAAAAGATAAAAAAATTGACTTTCCAAGAAAACATCAATTTCCCAAATACTCCATCATCGATTTCAGACTTTTTAGACACAAAATTTTCAGAACATATAGGAGTACCCTCTCTGAAAATTTCATCCATGTTTTTTCACCCTATTTGATTTGACAAGCATTTAAAGCTAATATATATGATTTGCAACGTAAATTGAAACATTGAGAATGAGCCCGAGAGAATAAAACTTCAATTGATTTCAGCTTTTTTAAGCTCAAAATTTTCAGAACATACATGAGTACCATTTCTGAAAATTTCAATAATTTTTTTCACCCTATTTGATATTACAGTCATCTAAAGCTAAGATATATGATTTGCAATATAAATTGAAACACTGAGAATGAGAGCGAGAAAATTTGAATATTCTGTTACTTTTCTTCCATAAATATTCCACTGTATACACAAACTTCCAATGCTTGTAAAATGAAATGGGGTGAAAAAAATTAATGAAATTTTCAGAAATGGTACTCATGTATGTTCTGAAAATTTAAAACCTAAAAAAGCTGAAATCAGTTGAAATTTTATTCTCTCGGTCTCATTCTCAATGTTTCAATTTACATTGCAAATCATAAATCTTAGCTTTAAATGCTTGTCAAATCCAATAAGGTGTAAAAACAGGGATAAAATTTTCAGAGATGGTACTTCTATATGTTTTGAAAATTTTGTGTCTAAAAAGTCTGAAATCGATGATGGAGTATTTGGGAAATTGATGTTTTCTTGGAAAGTAAATTTTTGTATCTTTTACAACATAGAAACTGTTCAGGCCTTCATTTATTCAGATTTGCAGTTTTTTTGTCATCTACTAGTACACAACTACCTAAAAATAATATTAAAGCTTGTATGAATTGTGTAGTTTGTTTATATTCATCAATGAATTTTTTCAGTTTACTTACGAGCGTTTTTTAATACAATTTAAAACTTTTTTTTTTAAGCAATAATGTTGGTCAAAAAAATTTTATCGAATTTTTTTATATCTTCTACATGACAGACCAATCACTGAAAAAAGCTTCAGCCTATTTAAAAAACATGAGGGTAATGATAGGCCCATTATAGATGTAATGACCCATATGTGGATCAAACTAGTGTATGAAAGATATATTAAGCATTTAAATTTTACATCAAAATGTCCAAGGTCATTATCACTAAAAATCGTTTATTTTATATTTGTATCCCGATAAATAAAAATACCATTTTAAGTTTATATTTCAGGCTTTAGATCAAATGCGACTGGCCAATTTCCAATAAAAACACAAATTTTTTTTCCAGATCTTAGTTTTTTACCCTAATTCTATTAGGAAATGCTTGTGGAGCGAAACAAATAACACTTTTGCAAATATGGGTGCTCTACTGTATACACATTCCACCCAGTCAAAACTTTCAGTCTTCTGAAATCACTTAAATTTTGAATAATTTTCCTTCCCCAATAATTTATGCCGGCGATCTAAACGCTTTGAGCCCACTTTTGAGTTCGCCTTACATAAATACTAGAAGAAGCCAAATTGAAGATATTCTTATTTCTTCCGACTTAATAGCTCTTAATGACGGATCTACTATACTTCGATGCTTAACTCTTTTTCCCACATTGATATTGCCCTCTGACCTCCTTCTATTGCAACCAAGTGCGCAAGGATTCGATGGATCAATTATATGACAGCGATCACTTTCCACTTATTTTTAATATACATAAATTCCAACTCCAAGCTGATATCCAAATACTTGCTGGAACACTAAAACATTCCTCTATAGCGCAGATACAAACGGCCAACGGTCCTCTGACGTCCCCAGTAGACAGCATCTTGCATCTCATATTTTGGCGTCTTGCTCCAATGAAACTTTTCAGAACCAATTTGTTTCAACCACGAACAACGCTCTGCTTTCAATGGGAGCATTCAAACCCTTCTCAGCTATCTTCGCATGCCAATCAAATCGACTGAGAAATTTCTCTATAAGAGTTTGAGATAGTCATCGCTTCGATGAAAGGCAAGACACCTGGGATCAATTGAATTTCGTACCCAATGATCACAAACCTTCCAATCCGTGTAAAGTTACGGCTTGGTTCTCTCTACAACAATAAACACAACAGTGGTATTTACTACCCACATGTTTGGAAAATCGCATGCTTGTTGTCATGTCTTGGAAAGATTTTTGAAAAGATTATAGCAAACCGGCTAATGTATGCAAAAAGACAAAATCTTCTTAGCATCAATCATTCCACTTATAAAAAAAGGCAAAGCACAATTGACTCCCTACTTCACTTTGACTATCTTGTATCCAACGCTTTATCAACAAGAAACCACGTCTCTGTCCTGTCTCTAGACTTTCAAAAAAATTTTGATCGCATAGGTTCACAAATCATACGCAAGCAGTTGGCACAAAACTTATTAATTTCGTAAAAAGTTTTTTATGCAATAGAAAATGTCGAGACCACTTATCATCGACATTTTCTTTAGACAACGATACACCCCAAGGTTCTCTTCATAACCGCTTTTGAAGAGATAAGCACGATTCTTTCAAAATACCCTTGCATTAATTATCAAAAATACGCTGACGTCGTCATAATTTACTCAAACAACTCAAACTTAACAAAAATATTCTGAGTAAAATTTTTTCCTGGTCTTTGTCCGCGGGTGTTTCAATAGCACTAGAGAAAACGAACACTTCATATATACAGAAAAATTAAGTGTGAATTTGGTTCTTGAATTCAATAACGCTCCAGTTGGAAAGACTGAAATTAAAATTCTTGGAGTAGTGATTGATTCTAAGTACAATTTCAGACCTCACTGCATGCATATCAAAAAGGTCCTACTACCGATATTTAATATTATTAAATACCTTCATTCCAAACATTTCCATATTCATCCTACCTCTCTCGTCAATGTACGAATATAACAATTGGACCCGTTGCACCTACGTACCGCACCACTATGCGTAGAAGCCTGTGTGCCTCTTCAACAACTCCTAATTTACTTACGGAATCTGGACTCACCAGCATATCGACAGAGTCTCTAATCTCACCTATTAACTGTTGCCAAAACTACTCCACTCATCGAATGCTGTGCTTCGTAAAGACTTTCAAAACTCGGTCTCAAGAAAACGTAAACCTAGAATATCTTCAACGACTTTCAAATGCATTTCTTTTGGCAGGAATCATGATATCCCACTGAATCCAACTAAACCATACAAGGAGCTGCACTCACCCTAGCTCATCTCTAAAAAAATCTTTCATTCGTCACGTTCAAAGTCTCCCAAAGCAAGATAAGTCTTATGTAGTTTACAGAGCACATTTCACTGAAATGAAAACAACTCTTACGAATGAAGGCTGGATGGACACTACTCTTTACTGATGGCTCTAAAAACTCTGAAACTACCTCATTTGCAGTGGTCAAGATAAATGGCGATGCAATCAAATTAGGCCTCCTGCACCCTATAAGTTCGATTTTTACTACTGAAGCGTCTGCAATCTTACATACTGTTCAGTATGCAAAAGAAGACAAAGGAAAGCATATAATCTGCACAGCAGACAGTAGATCGTCAATTGATGCCATTGCTTCCCCATCCAACCATAATTCCATTATCTCTACCATTAGAGATGCAGTAATTGCAACACCCACAAAATTGAAAATAATGTGGATACCAGGACATGCTGGCATCAAAGACATCAAACTAGCTGATACGGCCGCCAAAGTGGAAATGAATAT
The DNA here is from genome assembly GCA_963680825.1 of Meiosimyza decipiens. Classification (NCBI taxonomy): domain Eukaryota; kingdom Metazoa; phylum Arthropoda; class Insecta; order Diptera; family Lauxaniidae; genus Meiosimyza; species Meiosimyza decipiens. The sequence goes on along the minus strand of OY804258.1, from coordinate 77,410,481 downwards.
ATGTTTCTTAAAACCGTACATCCGTTTTCGCCTCGGTTACACTATGCTAACACACGCGAATCTCTTTCAGGGAAAAAGACAGAGAAACTGCCCTCTCTGTGGTAATGCAGTATCAATTGAACATATTTTTCAAAGATGCCCACTTATATAAGGTCTAAAAAGGTCAACATTCAAAAACCTCCTGCACAACATTTCAACACAAAAAATTTTCGCCGTTTATCAGTTTAAATTTCTATTCGCATGTTCTGTAAAACTACAAATCATAATTACATAAGTTATGAACACGAGAGCCAAAGGCATTTGTAGCTAGTGCTGCGCATTTTATAATTAATTGTAACTACATAAATTTATTATAATAATAGCTCCCCATTACTCATAGTTCCAAAAAAGAGCGATGAAAACTACAAAATTGCGTTAAACTATAGACTTTAAGAAGTAAAATGACAAACTGGTCAACGACAAATTTCCTTTAACTAGACTGGAAGACGTACTGGACATGCTAAGCAAAACCAAATACTTTTCAACTTTGTTCATGAAAAGCTCATTTCACCAGATACCTCTAGACGAACTATCAAAACCGTTTATCCGTAACGGACATATTCAATTCAAACGTCTACTTTTTGGCTTAACGGTTTCATCAAACATCTTTCAATGGCATTTTTGTATGTTGTTAAAACATCACAACCAAAACCTGATTAAAGTTTTCGATTGTTTACAACATTATAACGTGAAGCTCAATGCAAGCAAATGTAATTTTTTAAAAATCAGAGGTAGTGTATTTTGGATATTTAATTACCGACACCGGTATAAAAATAACGGTATCCAAATTTCGAAAAACGTTATAACGTTTATTGAAAATATCTTGGACATTTAAGTACCGAAAAAGTATAAATACAGACCCTGCGAAATGTGAAGCTCTATTAAATTATCTAGTGCTAAAGAATAAAGATGACGTAGGTAGATTCGTTTGGTTTTGTAACTATTACAAAATCGAATTTGCAAAGATTACAAAATGTTTGGACGTTTTAAAACAATAGTTACTTAATCCACCAGTATTGCAATATCCAAATTTCGAAAAACCTTTTTCCATCACAACTGATGATTTCGCACTAGGAGCCGTACTTTCACTAGAAGAGGTTAGGTTAAAAGTGTCGCTTGCACATAGCAAGTTTCACTCGGAGGGAGATTGCCCATTTTGGTACCCTACATATTCCACACATTCTGCTAAAGAGGTACAACTCAAAAATTTTAATTTTCAAGCTTACTCGTTAAAACTGTTCATGATACACACACCGTCAGCACAAACAAGATAAGTTAATTTTTTTGCTGCGCTTTTCTATCATAAATTGGTTATGTCTCTCTTCAAGTTGTAATGGAAATTATGGTGCAATGTACCAAAGTGACCTGCTTTTAGATTTGTCGGATTTTAAAAGTAAGGCTTCACGAGTGGTTTCAAACCATATTCTTCTAAATAATCCACACTTTATGTATGTAAAATAGTTCACAAGTTCCAAAACCGTTTTTTGCGTTTTCTGAAAATTCAAAAATTTTGAGTTGTATCTCTTTAGTAGAATGTGTGCGATATGTACACATATAGTACATTCTCCTCCTTTTCTTTAAATTATTTCATTGTTTGGGGGCGAATCATCCAGAAGCCTTGGTAAAGTTGTGAATGATAAGCTCCAACTCGGCTATTTCTTCAAGACCAATCAAGAATGCTGAACCAAAATATTTGGTTCGTTTCCTTATTACCCCCCGGGCATTCGCGGAGCAGGTGTTTAACCATCTTATCGTCTTCTTCATCTCCACAACTCCTGCAGAAATCTCTGAAATGGGCACCATATTTGGCGGCCATAGAAAAAGTAAACAGTGCCCCGATGGGGCTACTACAACCATTCTTAGATCTCCTCTGCTGAATCTTAATATAGCTTGTGTCCTTCCTAGGCTAAGCTTAGGCCACATGTTTCGAGACGTTCGGCATCCGGCGGTAAGGATTCACCTTCTGTATGTTTGTTTCTTAAGTATCTTAAGTGGTAGCACTTGTTGATTCTCCGGTTCTGATCTAATTTTCTCACTTTCGTCGGCTTTATCATTTCCGGAAATACCCTTATGACCGGGCACCCATCAGAGCTCTATGCTGTCGGATTGAACGTAGTGACTCCCTGCAATGATCTATACACATAGACTTCAGGACTTTTGCGTTCAGTGCTTTGATCGTTGCCTGACTATCCACACATATGGTTATGAAAGAAAGAGTAAGCTCCCTGTTACGTATCACCTGTGCGGCTTCGTCTATAGCAGGAGTCGGCTGACTGTATGCGTGAGAGAAGAAGAAACTTTTAAGATAAAATTGATTTTAAAAAGCAAAAGAAGTTAAATACATGTATGCAAGCAAGTTATAGATTTTTTTTTTGGTTCTTTATTTAGAGGATGGGAAATCAAGGAAATTTTTTAAGTGATCAAAATAAATATAAAACGTTCGGTAAATTCTCTGATATGTACATTCGTCAAGATTAATAAGCTGATGGCAGTTTTGCAGATTTGCGTTTATTCTGCTACGCTGTGTAGAACAAATAAAAATAAGGTCTGAAAAAGTTTTTTTCGCATAAATAAGTAGAAAGGAAAAACTATAACAATATCAGGTATTATGTACTTTGAAGAGCTTTATGTTCAGTAGCTTAGTGGAAAAACAACAAAAAATTACAAGCACAAAATGCATTAATTTTTAGAAAATAACTCTAACAATCGTAAAAGAACAGAACAGTTGCAGGAGCAATTGCATGTGAAGGGAGGAGGAATGTGGAGTTTTGTCGCACAGTGTTTGTGTTTTTTGCTATGATTCTTAAATGGTCAATGCGAAAAATTAAATATAGTGTGTTTGCAGACTCCTTAATATCGGCCAACAAAGCTTACTGAAGATATGACGTAGCTGTCATTGAAACTAGTATAAGCAGCTGGTTGCCCACTTTTTGGTCTTTTACGATTGTTAGAGTTATTCTCTAACAATTAATGCATTTTGCGCTTGTAATTTTTTAATTTTTAGAAATATCAAGTATTTTTTTTTTACTTTAAAGAATGATCAATTCAATTTGAATATGAAGTTCATATTTATTTAAATCACAACTAAACGGATTCTCAACTATACCAATGAATTTTTTTATTTGCTCAAAATCCTTAAATCTGTTATCTAAATTTTCTAGTAATTTTTCTATTATAAATGAATATTCACGTATTTTACCAATTTGATCATTTGTATAAACAAGAGCCATTTTCGGTAAATTTGTGAGGTCATCGACTTTTGCACAAGAGTAAAAATAATGTTGTTTTAAAATTGAAAATTGTTTTTATTTAGGCTTAGGTTTATTTAATTTAAATATTTGGTCGAGTCGGATAGAAATGCAAGGCCTAAAATGAAGTTGTGGTCTTGTAGATCCTGAACTAAATATTGAAGTTCTGCAGACATTTCTGTGCTTAAAAACTCGAGTGTTTTTTCCCGAAGGTCAAACAATGTGTTAAGGCACTCACCACGGCTCAGCCATCGTACTTCGATGAAAAATTTAAGGTCGCAGTGAACAGCGTTGGTTTTTCTTAAAAAGCTTACAAATTTCCTATGGGTAAGTGAGTTATGGCCTCCTCTTTTTTTATTAATTATTTCTTCGACAATTTTCAAGCTATTGCAAACTGGTGAATAGCGCAGTGAAAAATCAAAACATCAAATCCATGCTGCTTTAATTGCACCATAAAGATATTCTTATTTCGAATTATGATATTTGCTCCATCCGTACATACCGCTGAAAATTTTTTTGTGTCCGTTATTGAAAGAAGCTTTTCATAAACAACTTAAGAAATTGCTTTGCCAGTAGAAGGGCTCTACTGAGAATATTGACTGAAAGGCTTCGAAGTTCGAGTCTACGCATCGCATACAAATGACCAATTCACAGACGTCATTTACATCCGTACTCTTATCAAGACATATTGAGAAAAATTCGCGTTCATCTAATTTTCTTATACGGAAGATTCAATAAATGATCTTAATTCTGCTATGCGACGAGCTATGGTCTGGAGGACAGTATTCATTATAACATTAAATGTTGATTAAAAATTTTTAAGCACATATTTTGTACAAAAATTCCATCAATAAATGGCCTCCCCTGCTTTGCGATTTCCAAGCTAACGAGATGGGACGGTTTTGAATTAACTTGTTATCTTTTTCATTTCATTTGATCTATTTCTTTTCATCAAAATTTTTATTCTCTTCAGCTCTAGAAATCCATAGCTTTAATTTATCTGAATAAATATTTTTCTTTTCCTTAAAAACCTTATCCCTTTCCAACCCAACAAATTTATAGTCATTTTGGAATTTTTCATAATGCCTTTTTATATTAAACTCTTTTTTACTTTTTACCGACATGCAACACAATACGCATGCCTGTCGTCAAAAGCATTAGGGATCATTAAAAAGCTAGCACAAGCATTTTCGCTTGCCATAAGTGAAAAAAAATTTTTTTTTCTGTATTTTTTTCTGTATTTCAATATATATGATCGGCAGCCAAGTGCGATGTTGTTTGCTCAAACGTTTTTCTGCAACTGAATGAAAGAGCGTAACAATGCATGTGATATACTCCAGTTCAATTGAGCCATGAAAAATCAAACTTTCCCGACACCTGGTCTATAGCATAGGATTCAGCTTGAAAATCGCTGCAGTAATTGGGTAGTCTGAAAGACATCTCCATGCCCATATTGTCCGAGTAAACACCCGCTCCTGCGCCGAATTCCATCGTGTCTCCATCCGTGAAGATGATTAGCTCTCCCTTCCTTCCAGAACGGTGACAGAATTCCACTTTACTCTTGTTGCAAAGTTGATGTAGCCAGTTTCGAAATCAAGTATTGATACTTGACAATCACTTGCCGTAAGGAGAAATCGGTTATGATTTACTAGTCTCTTACGCGAGTAAATCACTAGAAAAACATGACATTAACAATACTATAAATGAAAAGGAGCTTTAGAAATCCACTTATCTATTCGGGAGAAAGTTTATAGTGGTAACCGACCATCGACAATTAGTGTCGCTATTTTCGCATAAAAATCCCTTCATCAAAAATGACAAGAATATCTACAGACGCGAACACAAGCAAATACAAGTGAGCAAAATAAACGTAAGAGACAAGCGAGTTCTAGTGAGCGAAATGAGCATAATATACAAGCAATTACAAGGAGCAAAATTAAGGCAAACAAGGAAGAGGGTTCAAAAGGAAATGAAAATAAAAAAAGAATAGAGGCAAATAAAGCAAATATTAAGAAATCCCAACGTATCAAAGAGAATAACATCTTTCCATGCCACTCTGATCAACTACACATCCGGAAATGTACATCCTTTAATGACTTCAAACAGTTTAAAAAAAACGAAATTTATTATTGAGAATAATTGTAAATATTGAATAATAAAGAAGTGTTCGTAACATGTATTTATAACCTTTCAAAGTTATTTTCGATGTTGGAAGAGCTAATTTGCGTACTACAAAATTCACGTGTTAAGGAGCTAGTCCTTATGATTATGTACTGAAAGGTATTGATATAAATGCATACAAACAAAGATACAATGAGTTAAAAAGAATAAAAGCTCGTTGTCCTTGTGTATGATTTTGCAACAAAAGACGATAAGACAATTGCGACAACACTTGTAGAGCAATTGGTACGAGTCAGATTTTAAAAACTCATTTCTATCAGAAGTATGTCAGCTAAAGGGTATTTTTTTTAGAGGTATAGAGCTTCGAATTGAAATAAAACACAAGAAAATCGTTTTAATGTCCATCAATTTGGCTTTATTGGAAGGATAATTTTATGCCATTAATGTTTAAATATGATTTCGGGCATGTGGCCGCCGCGGCTGGCTCGAATAAAGCCAATTCTACAGGTCCAATTTTGAACCACTTTTTCGAGCATATGGGGCCGTATGTCGGCAATAACGCCACGAATGTTGGCTTCCAAGTCCCCTAACGTTTCTGGTTTGTTGGCGTAGACGAGCGACTTCACATATCCCCAAAGAAAATAATCCAATGGTGTCAAATCACACGATCTTGGTGGCCAATTGACAGGTCAATTCCGCGAAATTATGCGCTCATCGAATGTTTCCTTCAATAAATCGATTGTGACGTGCGCTGTGTGGCATGTAGCGCCGTCTTGTTGGAACCACAACTCATCCACATTCATGCCATCCAATTCGGGAACAAAATAGTCGGTTATCATGGCTCTATACCGGTCTCCATCAACGGTAACTGACTCTCCAGCATTATTTCGGAAGAAGTATGGCCCAATGACTCCACCAGCCCATAGAGCACACCAAACAGTCAGTTTTTGTGGATGTAATGGCGTCTCAAGGGTCTCATGTGGATTCTCTTCACTCCAAATGCGGCAATTTTGCTTGTTGACGTAGCCATTCAACCAAAAATGAGCCTCATCACTGAACAAAATTTTGCGATGAAAATCAGCATCGAGATCAATCTCATTTTCGGCCCATACACCAAAATCACGACGCATTGCATGGTCTCGCGGCTTTAATTCTTGCACAAGCTGGATCTTGTAAGGTCGCAAGCCAAGATCTTTGCGCAAAATCTTCCATAAAGTTGATGGACAAAGCTCCAATTGCTGTGCACGGTGGCGAATCGATTCATTCGGGTCCTCTTCAACATTTTGCTCTACAGCGGCAATTGTTTCTTCGGTGCGCACTGTTCGACGTCTCTGCGGATGCGTATTATCACATAGAGTAAACGTAGTGCGAAAACGATCCATGGTTAACCGAATTAATTGCTCTGATGGACGATTATGTCGACCATAAAATGGACGGAGCTAGCGGTAAACTTCGCGAACTGAACCATTATTTTCGAAATAAATTTGCACGATTTGCAAGCGTTGTTCTTTTGTCAACCTGTTCCTGATGAAATGGCAAACCAAACTGAACATAAATGACATTAGAGTTGCCAGATTTGACCATAAAATGCCAGTTTTATCTCTATTCCAAAAACAAACCTCTAAAAAAAACACCCTGTACTTGAAACAAATCAACTATTTTCAGACTCTAGCAATTTTTGAACCACAAAGTATTTAAAAAAATGTATTTGCATTTTCCTAAAACCAATATTTTGTTTTCCGAATTCGACTCCGAGGATTTGCTGTAATTTTAGTAACTTTAATTAAAAGAAAAAATTGTTAACTTTTCACAAAATTTGCGCGTTTCATCCATTTTCGAACCAAGAAAAAAAAAAGTAAAACAATTTCTTTGTGCATTTATGTTAAAATAAAAAAAATTTTAACTTTATATCAAAATTCTGGCTTTCATGATTTATTGACCTTTTATTTGGCTTTCATTTAAAAAAAAATTTTAATTTTCGACAAGATTTACGCTTCCTAGCGATTTTTGAACCAAAAAACTCGATGTGGGACCTCTATGCGCCGTACCATAACGAAGCAGTGGGTTCGGTTGAGAGGTCGTATCGTGTGAAATGACTATTTTCTGTCCTTTGCTGACAAATGAGTTAATTTACTTCAATACGTTCGCATATAACACTACTCCCTTTAGACACAGATTACAGTCCTTTCGAATTGGTTTGTGGAAAAATTGTTTCATTGCCAAACAGTCACGCACACACACACGTAATCACGCTTGCGAACATCATTGGCAAGAGCAAAATAATGGATAAATAAAGTAAAGATAAACAGATAAATACTGGCAGACTCATTCGAAATAGGAAGTCTTGTTTTTGATATGGTCGAAAATAAAAAAAGCTACAGAAACTATTTCATGGCCCTTACTTAATAGAAGAAAAGGATAAAGTATGTAGATTCCAAAATAAATGTCAATGGCAAATTTAGAAAAAAATCAACAAATTGTCATGCACAAAGTATGAGCAATGATAGTGGGATTTTAAGTACCAACAAATACAACCTTTTATAAATGAGTTTTAATTTTATTTTTATTTATAAAAACAATACCACCTAAAAATATTTCACAGTGTTAATTAGAATTCATTGCATAAAAAACAAAAGAAAATCTCAGTAACTTTTACTGGTTCCTCAGTAATTTTTCATCTGTGATCCACATGAAATTTTACTTTCAGTATTTCAGTAAATTTAAATGTGTGTCACAATAAATATTACTGTGAACTGTGTAAAAATTATTATAAATTCAGTAAAAATATTAAAGGGTTCAGTTCAATTTACTGAGTTTCATGCACGAGGCGGGCAACTACTGGAAATAATTGGAAAATTTACTGAGACTACAAGCAATTTTTACAGTTTTGGAATTTTTATGTATAATTTAATTTTTGGTCTGCAGTAGATCCATGCATTAAATTTAGTTATTGTTTTTCCAAGAGGGTACAAATAGTCTCAGCTCGTTAGCCAAATATCGTCTGCACTAACAATCTCTTTTCTTAAATTTACAACCTGTGCCGTTCCTTAATTAGAGAAAATATTCCTTTTTTTCCGTAAATTAATGATCTAATCAAAAAATCTTAACGAGTTATCAAAATTCACATAATCACTTAAAACTGCAACCCAATTAAGTCTGAAACAAAGTGATTTAAGACACACACATCGTCACCTAACGTCTAAAAAGCCGCAACCACACTTTTTAGTTTTATACACGAGAATCAAAAAACGTTGTATGCTGGGAAAATATATTGTTTTGTAATTTTTATGTAAAAGATTGAAAAGAGTCGAAGCTTACTTAGTTATCTAAAGAATTCCAATATTGTGTTTCATTGTTTTTCATACTAGTGTGCTACGTCTATTTGCTATATGAAACTCAAAAACTTGATGTTACGGCCTTTTGAATTTCGTTAGTAAGTTCTTTATTATTGGACATATTAAAAATTTTGTACGGATATGTAGTTCAGTCAAATACATCATAATCAATAAAAAAATCGATTTTGAATTTTTTGTGGTTATAACTTTGACGACATACTCTTTGCATGACAAAGCATCATCCCGATCAAAATATTCCCAAGAAATCGTGCTACACATATGTACATGCAACTCTTTTTTAAATCTCCTTCCACTTAAGTTCGTTAACGCTCGCTTAAAACCATTGATCGCTTGCAACTCTATTCGATGCGCCGCGGCAAACATTATGGTAAGTTTTTGCGCTGACATTTTTTCTTTTGGGTTTTTGCTTGCACAAAAAATATTTTTGGTTTTTTCTCTGAACGTGTCATATGTAGATAACAAGAAAATTGGAATATCGAGCGCGACATGAAATAGAAAAACACATTTTGTAAACCTCAACGTCACATCCTCAATGGATCAAGTGTTAGAGTGGCCGTCGCAAGTAAAAAATGTAATGCATGAAACGATGGGGTGTTCAAATCCTAGTTTAAATTAACCAAAAAATGGTCTGATGAGGCTATGTATATGAATATTTATATATGTGGTAGTAACCGAAATATACGTCATCAATTGCCAGGTTTGGCCGCTTAAGTATGCCTCAAAAGTTGTAACTATTTTACTTTTGATACAAAATCAATATAAAATGAAAAACTAGGGCACCATTTTCTTTAAAAACCTAGGGTACCAAAAGTATAAATCCCGCGTTGACTATATGCAAGTTTTTAGAAAGATTTAGAAACACAAAAACAATACTGAAATGTAATACATAACTTAAATTTTATTCGAGTGAATATTTTTAGTCCTTTATGTTTGATTTTGTTTCGGTGAAAACTACGTTGTTCTATATCTCTCTATGTATCAGTTTGTCTATTAATTGTACTTCTATGCCATACAACAACATCGCTATGGGTAATATCGCATGATATAAGCTAACACGTGCTGGCAATCAGCTTGCGCCTGCAAACTCCAGTTCACACGTATGTACATATCTAGTGCAGGTTATCGGTCCCACGAGTACCGTAAGACCGTTGACACAGCAATTAGGTTAAAGTATTTGTGTCTTCTGTATTTATTAAGCTGTAATTATGCGGTCAGCTAAGTGGAATAAACTGCTAAGCATAAACCAGGATAACGAGTTTTATTGAGGATCAGGTGATTATGACTGGCCCGTGGGTATTGACTAGCATTGGCCAGCCAATGCGGTGACTAATTAAATTTTTCAGACCTTATTATATCCTTCCATGTACCGAATTGTAAACGTCACATTTTATGTAGCAATAGCTGTGAAAACTTACATAATTTAAGCTTATTCAACTGCAATGTTGCATGTGACTCAAATTGTTTCGATATTGAAAGAATTAATAACTTTAAATACTTGGTTGTTATAATAGACTGTAACCTTAGAATGAGCAAACTTTAAGCTTAAGAAACTATTTTCTATCTACAATTAGATGTTCTTACTGCCTTAGAAAATTTGTATCAATTTGCTGAAAATATTTTATCATGGAATATTTCATTCAAAATTAGAATACGAATTAAGTCGTTGGGGCGGTTGCAATTTCAATAAAATGTGGCAATTAATTGTTCTTCAAAAATCTGCAATTCGAAAGGTTTGTAACTCTCATGGTCCATGAAATTGTTCAGCAACTTGAAAATTTTACCAGCTAGACATCTCCTTTATTTTAAAGTACTAAAAATATTCTGTTATACTCTGTCATACTTTGCGTAGTAATTCGAGTTCACTTATACCTCTGCTTGTATTTCGTACAACACAATACAAAAACTCTTACTCCGTTTTAGCACCAAAATTATTCAACAATCTCCCGGAAATCCTTAGAAATATAAGATGTTTGTCAGCATTTTTAAATAAAAGGAAGCTATGGCTACTTGACTTTGATATCAACCAAGTTGAAATATTGATGCGCTATGTTGTTTAAATATATTTTTCTGTTTGGTCAACAATTATTGTTCTTAGTCAATTATTTTTATTTCAAAAGAGAAATTAATTATGTTTGTTTCATTGTAAATTTCGATTCAATATTTTTCGTAAGTTTAATATTTTTACACCCCACAATCAATTGCTTGTATAGTAAAAAACATTTAACAAAATGTAATGTGACACCTATCACTATTTCTTTTGTACAAATAAAAATGTCACTAACTATTCTCAATTGAAATTATAAGTTAGCAAAAAATTATAAGTTTTATAAATTATCTTAATTTCAAAGAGAATAATGAATTAATAAATAAATAAAATAAAAATAAATAAATAAAATAAAAATAAATAAATAAAATAAAAATAAATAATTCTGAAAAAGAAAGAGGACTGTGAATCCTCCAGTTCTATATAAACGCTGGCGACTAAACGGGAAGAACATGATCCTTTCAAGGCTAACTTGTTATTATTTTTTTTACTAATCGTTCCTTTTTATCAGACAAAAATCATAGAAACCGACATAGCCAGGAAAAACTGGAAAATGGAATTACGTTATATCAAGGAATTACATATTTTTAATAAAAAGCTGAGTGGATTTTTCTTCTCGTTTATCTCTCGTTTGTGATAAAAAATGGACGACTTACAAAAGGGGATGACTGAACTAAATGAGGCCGGTAATTCTATATTCAATCAACTGAAGGGCATGGAGTCGCGTCTGACTGTGTCGGAAAGGGCCGACTCGAGTAGTAGGGCGGACATGATGTCCCAAATTAGCGATATCCTCGAAAGGGCAAACAGGATGGAAGCGGAGGCGAGCGTGGTTACCGCCTTAGTTAAACAACCAATGAACCTAAATGGTCCAAAATTTGAGCAGGATTTTAGGAATATCTGCAAGCCTCCTGACTGTGTAAGAGAGTTGCAGGTATTTGACGGGAATCCAACCCAATATACATATACCTTGGGTGCATAACGTCGAAAATATTCTACGCGACTTCGAAATAATTCGGTGCAAGCCTCTTTACCGAGATATTTTGCAGCATATTAGGCAAAAATGTAGGGGCAGTGCGGATACGTTACTAGTATCGTTTAATGTTTTCGACAATAGTTGGTTGGAAATTAAGAAAATTCTATCCCTCCACTACGCTTACAAGCGAGACATTAGGACCCTTGAGCATCAGCTCAACCAGCTTACTCAAAAGGGAACAAGACTCAACGAATTTTATGCCACAGTTAACCACCAATTTTCTTTATTAATAAATTGAAAACAGAAACGTATTCGCTGGAAACAGTGATAGCTTTGGTCGAATCCTACCGCAAGAGGGCGCTGGACGTATTCATTCGGGAATTGAACTCTGAACTATCATGAATGTTGATAGTTCAGAAGCTGCAAACCTTCTCCGAGGCATACTCTGCCTGCCTTTAGCTACAGAACTTAAGTATGAAAAGTAGCTCAATTCATGTATTAGTCCCGAACAGAGAAATGGTCTCCATAAATCAGGTTGCCCGAGTCGAAACCAGGCTCCCTTTGCCACCAAGGAGAAACGACCAGTTTCGCCCCTATTCAAATAATTACAACCGGTTCCACGGGTCTTACAAAGCAAACGCCCCTCCCAGACCAAATGGCCCAAAATCTCAAGATCAAATAATCGGCTCAGACCAAACAAATGAATTATATGAACTGGCCGCAACAAGGTAACAATTTCTTCAAAAGAATGCACGGCTCCACTAATTTTCAACAACAACAGCAAAAACTATAATATACAGTCGGACAACGGGCAACAGGAACACTTCCTGCAACCACAGAAACAGCCTATCACTGAGGACTCTGAGCAGCAAAAAGAAGAAAATGTACAGGAGTTGGAAAACTTCATGAAGGGCGCCTCTCCCGCCTTCGAGATCTAGGAGAGACTTCCATCAATGCAGCCACTACACCAAAAGAGGACCATCTATCCAGTGTCCCCTATATGGAATGTCTCACGAAGGATGGCAAGAAACTTCATTTTCTAACAGACACGGGAGCTAATAAAAACTTGATTAGCTCAGCAAACCGGAATCCTCCTACCCGTAATCGTTTTTCTTCTTCCGGGCTTCTTTTGTTGGCATAGTGAGTGATGATACTCTGAGGGCGTTGGAAGCGGTAATCGACCGTAAATAAAATACTCTAGTTCTAAAATCAGGAGCAAAAATTTCTCTTAAAGTCAGGTGCTCAGTTGAGGTAAACATTGTCATCAATGAACATCTCTCAGCGGATACTGGAACCAAAAATCGATAATTTTATTTAAAGCTATAGTGCTCTTTTCGGACCTATAAATGATAGTGAGACCGTGAAAACTGCCGCGAAGGCTGAGATTAGGACTAATACTAATGAAACTATCTATTCCAAGAGTTATATATATATATAGGAGAAAATATAATTCGCTCGTCCGTACAATTTGGCAACATGGATAGTATCCAAAAAACCCAAGCTTTCTGGAGAAAAACTATATCGTATGGTGATCGTTTTTAAGCGATTGTATTCGGTCACTATGCCTGACGCATACTCTATTCCTGACATTAATTCCACACTTTCTAGCCTTGGCGAGGCAGAGTATTTCACAACTTTAGATTCAACATCCAATCACTAAATTTCAATGAAGCCACCAGGAATGGAAAGTATGAGTTTTTGAGGCTTCCATTCGGGTTGAAAAATGCTTCTGATATTTTTCAGTGGATGATTGATGACGTCCTCAAGATATACATAGGAAAAATCTGCTATGTATATTAGGGCGGGTCGATTTCTTTTTTTCAAAAAGGGTATGGTAAGAAAATGTTCTGCGGACAATTCTGAGCAACTTTCTCAATGAAACTATGGGTCTTAAATCAATTTCGAGTCTCCGCATTTTCAAAAATAGGTTTTGAACAGTACTTATATTGGATTTTTATGGCATTTATAATTTAAGCAAAATTTTGGGTAAATCTGCCATTTTAATGTCGTTGGAAAGGTTTTGTGCCTCCTTTCTGTATTTATCATGTTATTATTTCTTTTGTTATAAAGATAGTGGAGTGCTGAAGTAGTGAAGTCGTTATTCAAAAGTAAAAATCTATTATTGGAAAATCTGACAATGATAACGTGTAAATAATTCGTGAATTTTTGAACGTCAGTTGTGATTTTTTTCGATTTTTCCAACTATGGAGCTAGCCATAAGACCTATATCCTCCGAATGAAGCCTGTTGCATATGTCATCTCAAGATGTTCCTAACTTTGGCTTCCCAAGTGATTTAAATGAACTTATCTTACCAAGTAATAGGAATTTAGTAAAGTGCTGTAGTGAGGAAAATGCTAAAGCTGAAAGCAGAATGTCTCATATAAAATTTTTACAGCTCAAGTAGTAAAAAAATCAAATGATATTTGGTAAAAAATAACTATCGAAATAATTATTGTGAGAAGTGTTGCTTGAAAGTTAAACGCCATGGTCGACTTTTATCAAAATGAAACATATGACCATGTTATGATATATTTGACATCTGAAGATCCACCACTACCTGATCCAAAAATTCATTCGCATATTTAGGGCACAGAGAAGATTTTTCAACCACTAACTACTGTTTCTCGACGTGTTGGTGATAAAAACCATGAACTTGCTTTCGGCTAGAGAGCAATCAAGATCTAACACTATGATCGCCAAACTTAGCGGTAAATTATTGTATGATTGTCATTTTTTAATGAATAAATTATATTTATTATCCCTCAACTTTAGTCTTATAGCACTCCACTATCGTTATAAAAAAACCAATAACATTGTAAATTCAGAATGGAGGAAATATCCCTTCCAAAGATATCAAAATGTCCGATTTACCCCAGTTTTGCTGAAAAAATTTGCAAATGTTCCCATAAAAGTGCAATATATGTTCAAAACCTATTTGTAAAAGTGCAGAGGCTCGAAATTGATTTTAGACCCATAGTTTCTTCGGAACATTTGCGAAATATTGAAACGATATTTCCACGCCTATGCGAAGCTCATCTTAAAGCTAATTTGGAAAAGACCAATTTCATGAAAGACAAATTAGAGTTTTTGGTGTATGTCATCACACCTTAGGGGATCAAGCCAGACCAGAAAAAGGTTACTGCAATACAGAATTTGTTACCTCCTACCAAATTGAAAGACTTGAAGGATATTCTAGGGCTTACTTCGTTTTACCGGAAGTTCAGAAGGGATTACGCTAAATTTGGCAAACCCCTTACCAATTTAACCAGAGGAGAAAACTCTCAAGTTACGGCAAATCAATTGAAGCGTGTAGCCATCAATTTACAGGAGGATGACCTGCAAGCTTTCGATGAATTAAAACTTAAGTTGGTTTCGCCCGAAATTTTAGCCTTTCCGGATTTTGAAAAAACTTTCAATCTGACAGCAGATGCTTCAAGTTCTGCCATCGATGGCGCTTTGTCCCAAGAAGATATCGGGACATACAGACCGATTGCATGTGTGTCCAGATCCCTCATCAAAACCGAGGAAATCTATGCAGTGAACGAGAAAGAAATGCTTGCGATAGTTTGGGCACTTGACAATCTGCGTAACTACCTATACGATGCAAAAAAGATCAGAATCTACACGGATCATTAACCAGTGACGTTCGCTTCGGAAACCAGAAACTAATGCCAAGCTGAAGATGTGGGAGGCCCGTATCGAGGAGTATAACCACGAATTGATTTACAAACCGCGTAAATCAAATTTTGTGGCTGACGCTCTCTCTAGACTGAAAACTCAGTTTAATCATTTGACTGGAGCAAATGATTCCGCAACTGACACGGCACAAACAGGGGCGGCAAGCGAGGCGAATATCGAACGCTCAGTTGCTACGCCGCACTGCGTAGATCAGGACGCTACAGATTTGATTTACCATGTGGAGGCTCCGTAGAATGTGTTCCGAAACCAGCTGGTAATTAATTTAGGTAACAACTCTTCGTGTTACGAAACTCGCTATCCAGGGTTTTCAAGGCACTCCATTTCCACCTCTTACCTAGACGCAGATGCTCTCATTGATATCCTTAAAGTAAGACTGAATCCAAATGTGATTAATGGCATAATTATTCCTAAAATATGTTTAGACTTGCTCCAAAGAGTGTATTTTAACCTTTTCTCCAACTACAAAATCCGCATAACCCAGAGGCCAAAAATAAAATATCTCACAGATACACCAGGGAGAATAGGATACAGATCTTAGAAAAAATGTACTTCCCTGATATGAGTGCTCAGATTAGAGCATATCCGTCTGATTGTGAAACATGTAAAACCAACAAATACGATAGGCATTCGGTACACCCTGAATTACAACCATCTCACCCACTCCAAAATATCTTTGCGACATCCTTCACATGGATATAATAGAAATACAAGGAGAAAAGTTCATCACTTGCATTGATAAATTTTTCAAATTTGTTAAGTTTTCCATATCAAGGATAGATCGGTGTTGCATGTGCGGGGTAAGCTCATTAAGATCCTTTACTGTTCTTCGCATTTTGGTGGCTGACAATGAAAAAAGTTTTATCAGTTCAATAGTGTTTAACTTTATTGTAGGTATTGAACTTTATCTAATGCCAACACACAAAAGCGAGGCCGATGGCCATGTTGAGAGGGTCCATGCTACGGTTGTCGAAATCTGTAGGTGCAGGAGGAACGAATATCCCGCGTTGAAAGTGATAGAACCGATTGAAATATCGGTTGACCGGTGTATTTGGTGACCCAAAAGAAACCAGATATTTTTTCAACAGATCACAGAGAATTAGTTATCAGGGTCTTGTTAACTTTAGTGCCAAAAGAATTCTAAAACACGAAACATTAGGCTCAACAGTAGAAGGTCTTCACCCAGAATGTATCGAAAGGGGGAAGAAATTTATGTTGCAATTAAAAGAATAAAGGGAAAAAATAAGCACTTTTCAACAAAGAAATCATAGCAAAATACAATAGGGTAACGATCACTACAGAGAGCGAGAGAAGAATCTACAAAACCCACTTTAAGAATGTTAGTCCACTAAACAAAAAATAAGTTTCATAGTTATGCAAAGCATTCCGATAAATTTTTTTTTTTTTTTCATAAAAAGGGGAAAGTGGAATAATCCTCATTATTCTTACTGCACTTACCTTTAGTTTTTTTTTTTTCAAAAAAAAGTGTAATGATGATCTTTGCTGTACAATTGATCTAATGATTTTTTAAAAAAAAGTAAACTGAATATTATGATGAAAAAAATATTTTTTATTCTATAAATAAAAATTATAATGATCGTTGTTATACATTTAATCCTATAATTGTTTATATAAATAAGTTTATGATTAATTTTAATTTTTCATAGTTGTTATTTTCTCTAATTGTTCTGTATTAATTGCAGGGTTGAAAAAACATGAAAAATGATTTAGTTAGAAATTCCTCGATTTTAAACATGAATAATCCTAATTGCATAACTATTATTTTTAAAAATCATTTGCCAAAACTTAGTTTTAATACATATAATAATTGTAATCATAATCGGTGCATGTGGCTTCAGCGTCTTCGAATATCGGGCACTTATTGTATCGACAAGCAACAGCAAGGGTGGATGATTGATGGTTATTTTAAGTTGGTGCATTTGGTGGACTTGCATCAGTATGACGAAATATTGCTGATTTTTAGGTTCATAAATGAGGCATAGAGACATACTACGAATTCTGGAATGGAGTATCATCTGAAGTAGACAAAGGTTCGCCTAAAAGAGAAAATTGTGCTCGATAAATTGGATCGGCTTAGCATGGAAGTGGGTCGCCGGAAATCCTGACGCAACCGATCGGGATAAGATGTTCCAAAGGCAAGAGGAAGCCATAGTAAACAATATCCATCAATACAAAATCAACAGTCGTCGCATAAGCTCACTCAACAGGTAAATGAGATGCTATCCGTGGTGAAGCGTATCGTAAAGGATGATGATGAAAATGAACATGCAAACCAAGCTGCACTTGAAAAGGTCCTAATTCGCAAAGAGAAGTAAACGAAATTGTAAGGGGCTGTCAAATGTCGAAGAGCATAATAATGAACAGCAATTTGCTTGACAAATAATAGTTGAAACATTTTCATACCAGAATATTGTAGAAGAAATTGGTTTGAGTCTTCACGCCCTCCCATCTGTTCTGGTTAATTTGGACTATATACACAAACTCGGTGTAAGAAACATAAGATACCTAGGAACACTTAATGAAAATTTTAGATTTCTCTAATTTCAGATGCCACGATAGCATTCGCCATCACTATCATCTGGAAAAAAGTTACCAAGAAAATAGGGATTCCATCCATGCAGCTTTTGCTTGCAAAAACACCGGCCACTGCTTCGCCTCAGATCCAGGAAATCTTACATACCAATTGTTCCTGTCATGATTGTAGAAATCTTCGGGACGCATATATTTATGGTGACGGCAGTTAACACGTGCTGTCAATCAGCTTGCGCCTGGAAACTTTAGTTCATCGCACCCGCGTAATTTACATTGCATCTCGTCAGCTTATTGCTTCCACACGTATCTAGTGCAGGATAGCGATCCCACGGCGTGAAACCGTCGACACAGCAATTAGGTTAAAGTATCTTAGGCTTCTTTATTTATTAAGTTATTATTATGCGGTCAGTCTGACTTTGTACATAAACCAGTTTGGATAAGTAGAAACAACTAAGTGGAATAAATTGTTAAGCATAAACCAGGATAACAAGTTTTATTGAGGATCAATATATCAGGTTATTATAATTGACCCGTGGGCATTGGTCGCGGCGATTAATTAAATTTTTTATTTATTGTGAATAAAAAACCTAACTTATAAAGGGTGTTTTTTTTAGAGGTATAGAGCTTCGAATTGAAATAAAACACAAGAAAATCGTTTTAATGTCCATCAATTTGGCTTTATTGGAAGGATAATTTTATGCCATTAATGTTTAAATATGATTTCGGGCATGTGGCCGCCGCGGCTGGCTCGAATAAAGCCAATTCTACAGGTCCAATTTTGAACCACTTTTTCGAGCATATGGGGCCGTATGTCGGCAATAACGCCACGAATGTTGGCTTCCAAGTCCCCTAACGTTTCTGGTTTGTTGGCGTAGACGAGCGACTTCACATATCCCCAAAGAAAATAATCCAATGGTGTCAAATCACACGATCTTGGTGGCCAATTGACAGGTCCATTCCGCGAAATTATGCGCTCATCGAATGTTTCCTTCAATAAATCGATTGTGACGTGCGCTGTGTGGCATGTAGCGTCGTCTTGTTGGAACCACAACTCATCCACATTCATGCCATCCAATTCGGGAACAAAATAGTCGGTTATCATGGCTCTATACCGGTCTCCATTAACGGTAACTGACTCTCCAGCATTATTTCGGAAGAAGTATGGCCCAATGACTCCACCAGCCCATAGAGCACATCAAACAGTCAGTTTTTGTGGATGTAATGGCGTCTCAAGGGTCTCATGTGGATTCTCTTCACTCCAAATGCGGCAATTTTGCTTGTTGACGTAGCCATTCAACCAAAAATGAGCCTCATCACTGAACAAAATTTTGCGATGAAAATCAGCATCGAGATCAATCTCATTTTCGGCCCATACACCAAAATCACGACGCATTGCATGGTCTCGCGGCTTTAATTCTTGCACAAGCTGGATCTTGTAAGGTCGCAAGCCAAGATCTTTGCGCAAAATCTTCCATAAAGTTGATGGACAAAGCTCCAATTGCTGTGCACGGTGGCGAATCGATTCATTCGGGTCCTCTTCAACATTTTGCTCTACAGCGGCAATTGTTTCTTCGGTGCGCACTGTTCGACGTCTCTGCGGATGCGTATTATCACATAGAGTAAACGTAGTGCGAAAACGATCCATGGTTAACCGAATTAATTGCTCTGATGGACGATTATGTCGACCATAAAATGGACGGAGCTTGCGGTAAACTTCGCGAACTGAACCATTATTTTCGAAATAAATTTGCACGATTTGCAAGCGTTGTTCTTTTGTCAACCTGTTTATGACAAATGGCAAACCAAACTGAACATAAATGACATTAGAGTTGCCAGATTTGACCATAAAATGCCAGTTTTATCTCTATTCGAAAAACAAACCTCTAAAAAAAACACCCTGTACAAGTAAGTATCAAAAACGTTCAGCAATTATTACTTTTTACTATAAAATCAAAACTGAGTGAGGCATATTGTGTTATGTAGTAGTTATCCCTTCCAAGGAATTACACTTACATGGATGAAGTTGTAGCTGCAAGTAGAAATAGATTTTTATCACGGGAATGCTATACTTACCTAGTAATAATAGCTGTTTCTCCAATATAAAATAAATAAACACTCGTTCACTTTGCTGGTTTCAAACTAACTCTCTTTATTTTAAAAACTAAAATACGTTAACACCTCGTTTTATAAAAATTACAATAACAATTTCATACTAAAAATCTTCACATATAATTACAATAACAAAGATTTATTCTACTTTGCAGAATTTTTCTTACCAAATCTAGTGTTACGAAATGTCTTCCAGGTTGCACAATTTTGGGTTTTGCTTGGGTATTTTTTGTTGTATTTAAGTGCATGGTGTTCTTATTCTTGTTACTTCTTAACAAGCCGAACTTGTCCATGGTAACATAAATGACCAACAAAACGACAACAGCCCGCGAGTAGGCTGCACGTTTGCAACAAAAATTTACTGTTATTGGATAATACTAATTGTCCAATACTGAAATTTTAATATTAACGAATGATGTTAGTCGTCATCCTAAAAGTATATATAATATGCTATTTCTGTTAATAACATATACTTAATATTGTGCGGTAAAAACTCACAACAGGCATTATCGCAACTAAATTTATCGAAGTACACGGTAGGATTAAGCGATATTAACAAACTTAGAGTAAAGCTCGATCTGGAAGTCAACATTCTTAGAACAGCTTGCTCTGGCTGTCGCTTCGAAAAAAATGTATATGACAGGTGGACAAACACACTTCAAGGCTATACAGAAAGTTCCTAGAAAATAAAGAAGCCGAAGGTGTTTTAGTGTAGTGGACTTACACAATCGCCATACCCACTACTAATAAATTTTAACTAAAGCAAAACCAATAGTAACTGAAATAATGTATTAACTCCAATTAGTTTTTCTCACCAGTAACCAAAGTTTATTTTTCAATTTGAATTTTGGGTGATTTTCTAAATAAGTAAAAATAAACCATAACAAGTTGATCAATTAGTTTACAGCAACAACTCATGCACATTTTTTTTTGGTTTTTCTTTAGCTTGTACTCACACATATGTTAATCCAAGGACTGTTGACCACTTGCATAAAATTAAAAGAACAACAAACTTTGGAATGCATGCAAGTAACGATACACCCCATGTTTCAAGACTGCGACTTTAACTAGAAACAATTTTGTTTGTGATTGAATCATTCTAATTTTCGATATCATTGAAGAAAAAACTTAATGAAGGAGGAGCTAAGAAAAAATAACTGTATAAATAGTGTTAAGAAAACAGTTTTAAATATTGTAGAAATAGTAAGAAATTTATGAAATAAAATCGGACTGTAAGCGCAACTCACTTCGGCATTAGCCGTGTTATTTTCCTTTTAATTTCACTTTGGCGCTTTAGCCATAGTTCAAATGCAAAAATGTAGCCACTAAAATCCATCCAAAAACTAGCAAAGTTTGTTTGGTATTGATGTCCTGCTGTATTATAAATTTTTATCCCATTAAAATTAGTTTTTAGTCTTATTTTTTCATTATACCCTCGATATTCCCTAAATTTCCTACTCCATTTGTAAAGAAGCATCCTTAGACGATAACGGAGCCATCCTTGATTCACCGTGGTCATTGCACAATCTGGCAGTATTTATTCTCCAGCGCTGCGTCGTACTTAAATTCGCATATTTTGCAGAAAGAGCTTAAACTTCGATTCGTCATTCCAAAGGACTGTTTTGAATTCTTCTATCCAGGCTTGTTGCTTTTTAGCCCAATCTAAACGTTTTCGTACTACTTCTCTTAAACGCCTTTTTACTATATCAACAGATATATATTAGAACGGTTCATATTGATGCAGATAGCATCTCTGGTGCTTTTGTTTTCTGTTGTCCTTTAAAAGTAGAGCGTATGCAACCTGTTTTACTCAAAAGTAAAGGAAAAATATCTTCAGTGTACCCCTTGAAACTGATTTGGATATGGAGTTGTTCCCCAGCTCAGATCCAATTATCTTGTTTTCCAGTGTGATTCCACATAGCTAAATGCAGTGTGGATGGAACTAGAGAACCCTTCGCTGAATGTACCCGTGATGTTCATAAAAGCTGCAAGAGTAATTTCTTTAAAATATAGCATACTTGAAGACAATATAAACCTATTGATATGCCACAGAAAGTAAGACGGGTGCTAGTTATCCCGAAAGTATGATTGTATTGAGAAAATAATTATCCTCCAGACGAGGTGCAGATCGGAAGTTTAAATGTTTAATCTTAAATAGCGGGAAGCTTTGTATTTTTTAGTCCGTCTCAGCTATGCACCACCTTCAATGGGTCCTTAGTAAGCTTTAGCAGACCTTGCTTATGCATATGACACAAATATGTCTCTTCCCCACCAAGCAGTCGACCGATATGCAAGCATAACTCACTGACGTTTGATATATTTTGGAAAAGTTACGTGTTACAATCAACATTAATGAAACATATGCCCAACCAGGCAAATTGTTCTGATTATGGGCAAATTCAGAATTGAAGAGGGGGATAATTTCAACGCCTGATGGCGGCATAAATAAAGCTATCCATGCTAGAACCAACAAAGCGAAAAGTGCTTCGCTCCTGCAAACGAAAACGCAAAATTATTGAGTCAAAAGCGAAGCGAGTTCTTCTGCACGATCGTCCACCAACAATTGTTTTAGACGAATACTGAAAATTTGGTGGTCTAGGGCCATTTCCAAGCATTAAACTATAACTCTCAAGGTAGCAGGAAATGCGTAAATCCCAAATCATCGAGAAAATGATCGCTAGGAAAAGAAAAACGTGATTCGGCATAATGTTTGAGAAAATGCTCATGCACCGTGAGATGATATAGGACAAAAGAAAAGGTATTCCGAAAAATGTTCTTCATTTTTTTAAGAATTAGAACATAAGTATAAAATTAAATACGGAGACATCAGACTAGGTAGCTCCAAAAGGAGATAATTCAGAGAAATCTGTGTTCCCAAAGTTCTCAAAGTATTTTGATTATATGATGAAAATTTAAAAAAAAATTTCAGGTCATAAGTAAAGTAAATCAATTAATATGAAAATTTTTTTATATATGTGTACTTACATATAAATGACGCATTTCATTTCAAATGTCTTTAGCCAAAAATCGAGCATAACCGTTTCACCTAACAAATGGGCAAACTGTTGTCCAATGGCAATTACAACCCAAAAAATTTTTCTGTTTCTTCAAAAACTGGCCAAAGTAAGGGGAATGATAGTTTCAGATTTTTGGTTGACACCATCTGTTTCGTGTATTCAGATAATTTGTTTCCTGATATAGCTGTAAAAACCTTATTCCAAGTGCTGTCGACGTACTCAAAGTGAAAAACTTCAGCTTTTTTTTCTAGAATATCAAAATAAAAGGGAAATTAATTTTTCATTTTGAAAAATCAAGCCCAAATTTTAAAATTTTCGGAAAATAATTACAGTCATTCAAAAGGCCATTAAAAAAAGCTATCGACAGCACTTGGACTAAGATTTTTACAGTCCACCGACTAGGACAACACTTTGACCAAGTTTTAGGTCAATGAATCGGCTCGTTCGATTTTTGGCTTGGTACATTTGACATGAAATGCGCCACATAACTTATTCGATGTGCGCAATGCATTTGTTATTCCAACAAGCCGGAAAAGCAGAGGTTAAGAAAGGGAAAGAGAGGTCGACTTATATTTTGGCTAGATTTTATTGCATTCCTTATAAAATTAGTTTTATTCTCTTTTTTTTAGCTCAAATGTCTTAAAAAACACATTTCCATCCGACAGTAATACAATTTCAAATCCGAAAAGAATGTGGACATGTACCAGATGCTCTTATGCATATAATCGTATTTGGACTGAACAATGTGAGATCTGTGAATCGATTCGAAGCTCGCCATCTCAAAGTCATCCTAGTCTTATTACTGTTACCAAGGTCCCAGCTATTTCTTCAATAAAAGGTAATTGAAAATACTTACTATCAATCAATGTTACAACTCATGGTACCAAAAATCTCATGCAACTTCAAGCGCTGAAAATTCAATACAGTAATTCATAAATAAAATTAAGTTGCGAATTATTATAAACAAAAGTTTTTAGAGAGGCAAAACCGGTGAATCACGAATCGCTACAAAATCAAAATGAGCTCTAATTATTCATTTTCGTTTCCGATAACCAAAAAATATGTATTAAAAAACTGTTTTTTGGCCTTTACTTTTTGATTTTTGTCTCAAAAATGGCTATAGAGCGGAAATGAACAACTTTTTTTTTAATTTACAGCTTTAAAAAAAAAATGTTTTTTTATTATTTTAAACAAAAAAAATTATTATTTTGACCTTTAACTTAAAACGCAATAGTTTTCAAAAAATTCGTATTTAATAAATTAGTTTTTGTTGGCAATTAACTTGTTTTTAAAATTTTGGGCTCTGACGGTTTGTATGCATTTCGACAAGATTTGGGCTCTCTGGCAATTTTTGAACCAAAAACTCGATAATTACAAATAAAAGAATTAAAAAGATTCAACAGTTGAATTAGAAACATAGAACAATGAATTGGTTTTGGTGGACAGTTTCTGCATTAAAAACATCATATCGGTAAAAGAAAAATATTTACTGAGAACAAATCCATCGATCGCTTACAGAATTTACGGATTACCTACACAAAAATGACACCCTTCTCAGGCCCATCTGCTCATCCATTATTACATCATCCTATATATTGTGTAGATTTATGGCGAACATATTGAAAAATTTGACAAATGAATCAAAATACTACAGCAGAAATTCGGCGAGATTTAAAGAACGTTTAAACAACGCCTACATTTTTGATGATGAAGTAATAGTATCATTTGATGTGAAATTCCTTTTCCAGAGCATTCCAGTGTAATTCGCTACAAAAATAATTTGAGAAAAATTGGATATTAAACATTATAACTATCTGCAGTATGATGTTTAAAATATAAGGGCTCTATCAACAATCATCGTGTTCTGGAAAAATTGGTATATATACCGAGATTTTTAACAAAATAATTGGACATCCTTTTTGGAATTATACGGCCAGATGCAATAAAAACTACGCTAAAAGTACTAAAAAATTTTGCCAAGAACATTTCAAGGAGGAAGAGGAAAATGGAGCTCTTGCTTATCTAGACACCTAAGTTATTAGAAAAAAAAACAACACTTTAAAGATTGACTGGTATCAAAACCCCACTGCTTCTGGGCAACTGATTAATTATACCCTACACCGTGGATATATTCACTTTGTCATTCTGTTTGTAACGCATAGAAAGGGGCGTGGCAGCCATGAAAAAGAATATATATTCTTGATCAGCATAACCACCTGAGTCGATATATGGACTGCCCCAAAAAAAACTTACGTTTTGCATTTTAGTTATAAAAAATAGCCTGTAATTTTTTGGTCTTTTTTCGTTTTAATAATGGCTAAGTGTTCAGAATATAAATAACTAAAAACGAAGGAACAATTTTTTTTTCTATAAAAACTTCTTACTTTTTTCGTAAGGCCCTTCATTAAATTTTGCACAGTTGTTTCATCGACAGTACGGTACGATCTTTTCCACTTATGTCTGAAGTCTTGTAAATTTTTTGCAGTCTTATCACTCTTTCGAATATCTCTTTTCATAAGAGCCCAATATCTTTCAATTGGGCGAAGCTCTGGGCAGTTGGGCGGATTTACACTTTTTGGAACAAAATTGATCTTTTTACTTACATACTATTCCATCGTAGCTTTAGAGTTATGAGAGGTTGCTAAATCTGGCCAGAATATCACGGTACCCTCATATGCACGAATAAATTGTAGAAGACGTTTTTCGAGGCACTCGTCTATATAAACTTTGATTGTGCCTTGCGTAACAAAAGGTGCATATGGCCTGCCAAACAATATATTGCTTCGGAAATTTCGAAATTGGTTTTTCTTTGAATTTACTAGACACATGCCCCTTTTTCGGTGATGTCTAATATTCGTGCCCATGTAGCTGCTTAAAATCTGCTTTGAAGTAAGTTTCGTCGTCCATAACACAGCAATCAAATTTAGTCAGGTGCCTTTCATACAATTTTCCACCTCGCATCTGAGCCATCAACTGCTTTTCATCAGAACGACTTGGTACTTTTTGAACTCTATATGTCTTCAGCTTACATTTCTCCTTTATCCTTTGTACAGTAGATTTTCATGTACCTGCTCTAACCGCCATATCTCGCACTGAGGTGTTGGAATTTTGCTTAAAAAGGTGCTTCACCTTCGTCGCTACCTTTGGGTTAGAAAATACTGGTTTTCTGCCTGAACCTTTTTTTCGTGAGACAGGTAGACCCTTCTTATAATTAGAAATATCCGTTAAGGCAGATTTTTCTGATGCACCAACTATTTTTGCTATAGCTGAATATTTTAATTTTGGATTTTGCAGCTATGTGGACAAAATCAGTTCGCGGACTTTTTGTTGCTTTCTAGACATCTTTGTCGTTAAAGTGCTACCTTCAGTGTTATACATCATATTAAACGTCACTTTATAAAGAACAAATATTATGTCTTTTTAGACCTATAAGATTATCAGGTAGAGCATAATACATAAAATAAAAAACGTACGTTTTTTCTGGGACATACCTTAGCTATGTCCGTCTGTCTGTTGAAATCACGTTTACGGGAAAACTAAGCATGCTAATTCAATGAAATTTGGCACACAGGTCACACCTTCTTGCAAGGTGCTAGTATATAAAAATTGGTGAAATCGGTTAACGGCCACGCCTACCGCCCTTACTCCATGTGAATATGCCCAAGTCCGTTTTGAAAAAGGTTGCTGCGATTTTGATGAAACTTGGTGATTTGGTGAAGATGAGAACAAAATTAAGATTTGGCTATGTTTTAAATTTGCAAATGCTCTTAAAGGGGTGTGGCACAGCCCTAAATTTTTACTGTTATAACGCCATAGCTCGTAAACCGTGCGAGATATTGTGATGAAATTTGGTACACGGATACAGATCTTGTATATCTTGAATTGTGCATAAAGTGGGCGGAGTTGTAAAAGCGGGCGTGTTACTTTGTATCAATTGTAAAGTTAGATCTCGTATATCTCCAAATTGGCACATACGATTTCCATAAAAAGGGATGATACCACTGAAAAAAGTCATCAAAACAAGCTACGTCGGTAAACTGGAAAATTTGGCTGAAGGGCGTGGTACTGCCTAAAATATTTATGATCGTTATAAAAAGAGAATCAACAACGCAATCGTTATGGTGTTTAGTAAGGCAGATATACTTGCTAAAAGCTATCTTATTATGGAAGCTTGGCACAATATCACCGGTGGGCGTGGCGCCACCCATGTAAGTAAAAATCGTTTAATGCTATAGATAGTGTGATATGAAAGTAATATTCATAAAATTTGGTGAATAGATTTCAATTTTTATAAGCTATAAAATCAAATGGATTTCGATGAGAGTGCATCAGTGGGCGTGGCACCTCACACAATAACATAGAGCTGGAAGTGATATTTTAAGAGAACTATTGCAGCAATTGTTATGCAATTTGATGCAAGTGGTTTATGTTTGCATCAAAAGCGGGCGAAATAGCACCATTGGGCGTGGCACCTCATACAAGTTAAATACCTTAAGTGGCATATTTATCGAAATATGTAAGCAATCATACTGAAATTTGGTGTAAAAGGTTGGTTTATGGAAAGCCATTTCTGGATCAAAATCCGACTTGATTGTACCAGTGGGTGTGTTACCGCCCTAAATGTTACGGCATATATCGCTAACATACAAGCTAGTTTGCTTAAATTTGGTATGTGGATGTCAATCACGAATATAATTTATTGAACCAAAAGTAGGGAGTATTGTAGAAGTGAGCGTGGTTTCAACTTTTTTATTTCTTTTCGATTTTCTTCAACATTTTTCACATTCTTTTGACTTTTTCAACTTTTCCCAATGTATTTTATATGTATTTTTTCCACTTTTGTAGCCTCTTTCAACTTTATTCGTAATTTTCTTTATTTTTTCGACTTTTTCATGAATTTTGAATTGTTTCAACATTTTTCAAGCTCTTTGAACCTTTTTACATTATTTTCGATTTCTTCAACCATTTCAACGTCTTTTTAACATTTATTTGAAAAGTACTTTCAGTGCAGTGTAGGGTATGTGAGTTTCGGCCTGGCCGAAGATAACACCTTTACTGGTTTACATTAGAACGATTATATTTATCAAAAAAATCTGTTATTTATGAATAATATTAGACCAATATATTTGTTTTTATAAATTGAAATAGTTTTTCTTTATTGAAAAATGGACTGTTAGGTCAATTTTGATTTTATGAGTAAAACAATGTTAAATTCATTTGTTCACCCTACGTTTCGCTTATGGGTTTTAAGCATCCTCAGGGGTATGTCAAAATTTTTTATTGAATATTCACATCACACTGTTAACGAAAATTTACATTATAAACATACATATAGGTACATATTTGTTACTATCAAAAACTTACAATGAGAAAAACATTATTTGAGTTTACAAAAATATTAAATTAATAATTAAAATTACAAAACTTAGTAAATTAAAAATAAGCTTTATAGCACTAAGACTAATTTTGTCAATCTTCCTTTATGTTCATTGCTGTTTTGTAATGTTGCCTAATTCGTAGGCTCTCTAGTGTATATCTAATGTTTCCTCTTTTTTCTCTGTCCAGTATTGTAATGTTATTAAAATCAGTTATGTGTTCGTTTTCATCCATATGTTTAGCTAGTGCTGTCGTATGTCTGTTGTGGTTTACATCGGCTTTATGTGCTCCTATTCGTGTTCCCAGTGTTCGTTTTGTTGGGGTTCATCGAATTCTTGAAATGTAGCAGTGCATTTTAGAAATTTAGAAATGTTCAATATCTTTCCGTTCACGTTTCAGAGTATTCAATGTAAAAAATACAGTGTTCACGTTTTGGGGATGTTCATGTTTTCGGGGGTTCACGTTTTCCAATGTGCACTGTACTGTGAAAATAATCAATCCTTAAAAACTTAATAAACCAAAAGAAAATTCCAAGAATGTAGCAATAAAAGTACACTGATCAAACGAAACCAACGAAGCTGGCGTCAATGTGCGCTGTGATGTTTGCTTGTGCGACGCATCTTTTTTTTTTAAGAAAAATGGATTTGTTCTACATGTTTCGTTGGACATGAACTAGGTTTACAGCGGACTACAACTCACAAGCAAACTAAGCTAAGTCATTTTCCTTGTATCGTTCTCTTTTGTGATACTGATGAGTTGCAGTATAAAATGCTTGATCTATACTTGAAAATAACTCCTATAGTCTGATGTCACAGCGAGTTGTTTTGCATAGACCACGAGTTCCTGACTCAGAGCAACATCAAGTCGTTCCTCGTTGAGGACGCTAAAATGGAGGCAGATACCGCCTTACAATGTTGGAGGTTGGAGGCATTTCAACAGAATTTGGGGGTCTATTCAGCAACATGATCTTTTTAGTTATTTTCGACATCGAAGAGCTTGCAATGAATTACACCTGCAGTGAAGGTAAGTTTATTGCCCCTACTTTTGATGAAGTCTGAAGCGTTAGAGCCTAGCTCATTGACGAAACTTTGACTGGTCTCCATGTCCTTTTCAGCCCGGATAATACGCAGCTGCCAGGCCTGGATTTTGTAAATTGAGGTAAAACTGGCTAAAACCGCTCTTTTAGTCTTGACTTAAATCTGAGTTTTATTTACAATTTCCTAAGTTTATACACTTAAAATACTAGTATTTCTGAACTGAAACTCAACCAATATTTTTCATTACTCCACCCAATTTTGTTGCAATATCCAATCACAAGAATTGGTCACCAAATTAGTAAATTTGTTTTCACTAATTCTCAGCCTTGAAAAATCAAAGTCATTGGCATGGGGTGAATCATAATTCTTTCATTTGGTTGTGCATATAGTTAGTTGTTGCTATTTAAAAATGCGTCGCAAGCGAGTGTTTGTTGTTGTTGTAGTCACAAGCATGCGATTTGTGTTATTGACTAGCGGTCAACGTTGGAGTTGCGCTTGAAATTATATGCTCTAAATGCACAAGCAAAAGCAATTTGAAAAATTATTTATTTGGGTTATATATATTCTCACAAAAAAAAATGTACTTGAAAATATTTTCCCATAAATTTTGACTTGTTTACATTGAATACTAATATGACCCAAATGAAAGTCGTTTATTTTAATTTAACTGGTGGGTGCTAATGTCGGTCATAGTGAATATGTGGGATCACTACAAAGCTATTATGATACCTATATGGTCGTGCGGAATCCAACTGTGGGGCAACGCAAGCTTATCATATATAAAACTATTGCAGGGATCTCAGGCAAAAATACTTCGACTATATCCGGCCCACCATGGTATGTCAAGAATATAAACTTACACCAAGACCTTGGTATACCTTTTATAAAGCAGATAAAGGAAATCAAAAGCAAGCATATCAGCTAAACATGCAGCAACATCTAAACACACTGGCTACTCTTAACATCGAAGACATCTCGACTAAGGAGACAAGATTTACCACCCCCCCTCATGACAGAGTTTGATTTGAAAAAAAAAAACCAACATTTCTAAGCAATTTCTTGGAAAAGTTAAACGTTATTTTAGTTCCTTCAGCGAGTTGGTTCAATAAATAAATAATAAGTTTTACAAACAAAAAAAAAGAAACAAAAGACAAACCAAGCGACGTGAGCGCTGCAACCGCAAATCAAAAATCAAATAAAAAAAAAGACAAAGCAAGCGAGGTCAGCGCTGCAACCGCAAATGAAACTTTCTACAAATTCAAGCGATCGTATGAGCTCGTACGTCACTACCTGAGTTGATACAGCTATATTCGTCTGTCTGGCTGTGTGTCTGTCTGTTTGTCTGCCTGTCTGTTGAAATCACGTTTACGGGAAAACTAAGCAAGCTAATTCAATGAAATTTGACACACAGGTCACACCTTCTTGCAAGCTGCTAGCATATAAAAATGGGCGAAATCGGTTTACGGCCACGCCTACCACCCATACTCTATGTAAATATCCACAAGTCCGTTTTGAAAAAAGTTGCTGCGATTTTGATAAAACTTGGTGATTTGGTGAAGATGAGAACAAAATTAAGATTAGGCAAGTCATAAATTTTAACTTTTTAAAACTGTGCAAGATATTGTGATGAAATTTGGTACACGGATACAGTTCTTGTATATCTTGAATAGGCGGAATTGTAAAAGTGGGCGTGTCACTCTTTAATAATTGAAAATTTAAATTTCGTATAACTCCAAATTTGCACATACCATTTTCATAAAAATCTTAGGGATAATACCACTGAAAATAGTCATTAATACAAACTACGTTTCGCTAAAGGGCGTGGCACAGTCTATGTTTAATCGGGGGCTGGACAAAAAAGTTGAAACACTATAATTCAATTTTGGGGGTTTATTATAATGTAAAATATTATAACTACAAATTAAATACAATATACAAATTTGATGTATACAATACGTGTTGTTATTGTGTTATGTGGAGTTCGAGTTATTGTTTTTGTCCAACGTTGAGTTGCTGTGTTGAGATGATGGTGGTTGTTTTTGTATTTATGAATTTGATGTTGATTGTAGAATCTTGTTGTGTTTCACTATGTTGTGTTTCACTGTTGTTTGTTGTGTGATTTATGTTAAACTGTTGTAAACTGTGTACTGTTTTTCACTTGTTTAAAACTGAGATGTTAATTGTAATTTATGTTAAATGTTTTTTCTTCGCTTGCGGGAGGGTTCGCTGACTTCGGGATCTTCTTCTAGATGACGAATAATTATTTGCACGTTTTACTCGTTGGTGTTGTAGCCGATCGGCTTGGGGCATTCGTTGCAGTCACAACGAGTAAACGGCAGCGCTTTGCGGTGGATAGCAAAGACGAGCAGATATGTAGGCTACACACTAGTTTACGTTGTACGTAAACA
This sequence comes from Meiosimyza decipiens, assembly GCA_963680825.1. Classification (NCBI taxonomy): domain Eukaryota; kingdom Metazoa; phylum Arthropoda; class Insecta; order Diptera; family Lauxaniidae; genus Meiosimyza; species Meiosimyza decipiens. The sequence goes on along the minus strand of OY804258.1, from coordinate 77,378,500 downwards.
GTCTACAATATTTATAAACGTTATAAAAAGAGAATCATCAACGGAATCGTTATGCCGGAACCGTTGGCAGACGACAAAGATCGAGCATATATGATAAAAATAAATACAGGATAATATATAATAAATGAAGGCCTGAACGGTTTTTATGTGGTAAAAGATAAAAAATTGACTTTCCAAAAAAACATCAATTTCCCAAATACTCCATCATCGATTTCAGACTTTTTAGGCCCAAAATATTCAGAATATATATCAGTACCATCTCTGAAAATTTTATCCATGATTTTTCACCCTATTTCATGTCGGCTTCTTATTTTCTTTTAAATGTCAAAATTGTTTTCTTTTTTTGCTTTTGTGTGAGAGCTGGCGCTTCTGCGAACTTTCTTTTAGGTTAAGTTTTATTCTTTATATTAATTAACTTTAAATTTTCCCCTTGAATTAAATTAATTTTTTTAAAGTTTGACTATAATTTCTTACATAACAGCAATTTGTAGTTAATTTAGTTTCACTAAAATCATAGTGTCTCTCTCTAAAATTTTGTATTGAATCTTGTTGCACTTAACTTACGATTGAATATACAGAAAAACACAAAGTTTACAGTAAAAACCAGTATTTTATTTTACTAATTACAACACAAAAAAAAAAACTTTCAATTTTGAGTATCCTAATCACCACATGCTAACAGCGACCGCCAGACTTGTCCGCCCGCATTCAACCAACGCCAAAAAGCAACTCCTCGTGGCACTCAACTCTTCTTTTTTTGCCCAATTTCAAGCAACCGACGCGCTTTTCAGTCTTCTGATTGGCTGATTCTCAACGCGCAAAGAAAATTCTAGAACAAAGGACGTGATAGAGCGATTTTCACGCACCATACGAGTATGTCAGTTTGACTTTTATGTTTTGAACTTTTGCTTTGCAACGCCAGTGTCCAATAGATGGTTCATTGCTAGTTTTATTATAAAAATTTCGAATTTAATTTCCATCATCCGACTACTGCCGTTAAAACACTCATGTTAAAAAGCTAGCTAAAAAATACAGAAATCCATGGATGGACTCCGAGCTTTTTGAATTAATAAAAAACAAAAATAAATTTTACAAATTTAAACTAAAACACTAGAGTAATAGTTATTTTGAGAGAGAAATTAAATCACTTAAAATTAAAGTTAAAAACAAAATAAATTTTCTGAAAAAACATTATTATTACAACAAAATGTAAATAAATATTCGCTCAAGTCATAAAATATGGGTAATATTAAAAGAACTATAAAAGTTCTATAAATTCTTATGAAATTAGTCAGATATAGTATAAAAATAAGATTCTAACGAATCAAATCGAAATTGGAAGTTATTTTAATGAATTACAACTGTTGTAGAGCAACCAAAAAATACTCACTACATTGATTAGCCTCTTGCTGGTATTATTCAGCCCTCTTTACTATCTGAATGCGACTCTATAGAAGTAGAAATTGGTATTGAAAACTTAAATTAAAAATCTGCGAATGGTCCAGATGGAATATCTGTCCGATTTGTAAAGAAATACAATAATTTTCTCATTGGGCCACTGCCCAAATATAAAAATAAATGCTTTATAAATGGCCGCTATTCGGCAGCATTAAAAAACAAACTATCGTCCAATAACAAAAACTTTTTAAAGTATCATACTAAATGGTTGAATTTTGATACTTGTATAATGAATCGAAAACTTGTAGAACTGGGTATAAGTGGTAATATCATGTTCAAATGAATGAACTAAAAGTTCGACACAAAATAAAATCAGACTTATCTCAAGGCTTAAAACTTGCAGCAACACTATTTCTTATTTATATAAATAATATATTCAAATTACCTTGCTCAGGCAATCGCAGCGCTATCTTCTTTTTCTTCTCTTCTTTTTCTATTTTCCTTTTTTCGCGACCTTTCTCTTTTAAATTTTATTTCTCGAGAATATTCAGAGATATCCAAGCTCAAATCAGGGAACTTGCTAATTAAAACATTAAATATATAGGATGCGGAAAAGTTTTTAAAAGCCAAATATATTGACGTGGTTGCAGTTAAAATATCTTCGCACATTAAGCTCAGTAATACACAATGCAGAATTTTTTCGAGGAAAATCAGAGAAATTTCGGAAAACGAATTAGTTGAATCTCTTTCAGATCAAAAAGTAATTGAAGTAAGAAAATTTCTTAAAAAATGATTTTAAAATCAAATGGAGTGAAAAAAATGAATGAAATTTTCAGAGATGGTACTCTTGTATGTTCGGAAAATTTTGAGCCTAAAAAGGCTGAAAGCGGTGATGGAGTGTTTTGGAAATTGTTGTTTTCTTGTAAAGGTAAATTTTTTTGTCTTTTAGCACATAGAAAACGTTTAGGCATTCATTTTTTCAGATTTGCAGTTTTTTTTGTCATCTACTAGTATACATCTACCTAAAAATAATATAAAGCTAGTTTAAATTGTGGTGGTTTGCTTATATTCATCAATGAATGTTGTTGTTTTACTTACGAACTTTTTTAAACATAATTAACAACTTTATTTTTTAAGCAATGATATTGGTCAAAAAAATGTTATCGCATTTTTTTATATTTTCTACATGAAAGACCAATCACTCAAAAAAGTTTCAGCCTGTTTAAAAAAAAAGAGGCTAATGATAGGCCCATTATAGATGGAATGACCCATGTGTGAATTATGCTGATTTTTTTAATAGTAATGCTTAAAAGGTCATAATTGAGAAATTTTGCAAACTTTAACAGAAAAAGAAAATACATATCCCTTGATTTCTCCATTTTTTTTATATATATATATTTTTCATGTTTCAGCTGCTTTTCTTCACAACTTTTTTTGATAATTATTTTTCTACTTATGTTTTGAAGGAAAAATGCTTTTATTTCTTCACATTTTGCAACGCTTAACAATAATTTTATCAATTGCTTGAATTTGAAATTAGAGGAGAACATGTAGCTAGTTTTTCTTTTCTTATCCCTCTTGGGGTAAATGATATAAACTCCAATGCTATTCAAAAACAGAAAACATAAGCTTTTGAAACTTTTTTCTCTAATTACTTGTAAACTATAAGAGATATAGCAAAATTTGTAATATTTTTGAAATAAGCATTGCCAAATTATTAGAAATTCGTACATATTGTGAAAAAAAGTCTGAACCACATCCAACCTTTTTATTGGAGATATTCGTGCCCGTAGACCAATATTTTACATATTCACATATTTTTGTTGCTCTAACTCAAAAAACGTCTGTGCCAAATTTCAATACTCTAACGCTATTACTAGTTTATGGCCACCGTTTTCGGATTTTCTCTAATAACTTCAAAATTATTAAAGATATAGCAAAATTTGTAACATTCTTGAAATCAGCATTGCTAAGTAAATGGAAATTGATACCCATTTTAAAAAAAAAGTCTCAACCACATCCCAACTTTGCATGGGAGGTAGGCGTGTCCATAAACCGATTTTTTCATACATACACATTTTTGTTGCTCTAACCCAAAAAACGTCTGTGTCAAATTTCAAGACTTTAGCGCTATTACTACTGTTAATGGCCACCGTTTTTGGTTTTTCTCTAATAACTTGAAAACTATGAAAGATATCGCAAAATTTGTAACATTTTTGAAAAGGTTTCAACCACATCCCAACTTTGTATGGGAGGGAGGCGTGTTCGTGAACCGAATTGTTTCAAGTTCACAACTTTTTTTTTGTTTGCACATTAAAAACATCTGATGAAACTTTTTTGAAGATTCGTTTGTTTTTAAAAATGGTCCTCACTTTGACATCCCAGAAACTGTAGCAAGTCAGATATTATAAAATATTTTTAAGAAAAATCAGAAAAAAAGGTCCCCACTTTCACCGAAAACCCTAGCAAAATAAGATGAACGAAAACGCGGACCACGCGGAGCAGAAAAAAAAACGCGGACTTGCTTGACAGGTACATAACTATAAGGGTAGACGGACTTCTATCGCAAAAACTGCCTCTTGACAATGGGTTGGCTCAAGGTTCCCCTCTCTCGGCTGTGTTTTTTGCAGCTTATACCAATTCTTTATTAAGAGCGCTGTGAGATATCGATGGCATTTTTTTGGCATCTATGCTGACAACATATTTTCCGTCGCTTCCGATACAACACAAGGAGGCACTAGTTGCCTTAATGATGTAGATCATAAAGTTAACAACTGGGCAATCAGTAGAGGAGCAGCTATTGCAATTTTCTGAAGCTGAAATTCTTCATGTCAGCAGAAAACCGAAATGTTGATATGCATCACCTTTATTAAGAGGACAGAATATTGAAGCTAAATCCAAAATGCGAGCACTAGGAATTACATTCACCAATAATTTTTTGTTCCCGAAATTTTTTTCAAGCAAACTTACCCCCTTTCCACCCTTTTGGGGGGTTCCCATACAAAAGTGATGTCTTTATGAAATTGACTCCCAATCCTACCAGGGTGCCCCTAGAAGACTCAAGTTTATGCCCATCCCCTACTAATTTATTCTTCCCAACATTTCTTCATAATATACTAACCCTCTATCTCCATCCCTTAAGGGGTTCCCATTACAAAATTGAATTTCTTACGGAATTCGACTCTTTCAAACCCTCCAAGGTGCTACTACATGGTTGGATACTATTACCAATCCCCATTAATTTTGCACAACCACAATTTTTTTTATCAATTTACCCCCTTTCTGCTCCTCCTTAAAGATCTTCTGAACAAATAAACGTTAAAACAACTTTGGAACAAATTAACCCAATAAATACTTCGAAGAGGACAATAGGGAACAAGAGGCAAAATAAAGTGAATTCCTCCGGACCTAGTATCTATTTTGGACAGATATAAAATAAACGACGTAGCAGCAGTTCGAGTGCTGATTTCAGTTGCACGGTCGATCGAACTCGACCCAAGGGAATAAATTATAAATCGAACATCCCTTCGAGAATGCTGTTCACAAAATCGAGAAAGAACCAACAGGTAAAATTATACTCTTATGTTCTGCTTTTTGTTCAGCTCCTTTTCTGGTTTGGACCGATTCTCGATTTTATATATAACCCTGAATTCCCATTCTGACCAACTTCAAATCTTCCGCGAATCGGGAAGCTCCATGAAAAATTGGCACCACTTATACTTATACCTCTTATATGATATGATACGAAAAAGGTTAATCGACTTTTCCGATATTGTCACTTATGGTGGGAAGGAATAGCTTTTCGGCGTGCCGAAGGTACCGGCAGATAATTGGTACAATCTAAAAGCAAAATCTTCAGTCCTGATATTGAGGACAATGTAGTCGCTGCCTAAACATCTGTTCATGTCCAACTTTAAATAAAGTCATTTTGTTTGGCTCAACCGAAAACATTCCAGAGAAAATAACAAGGAGTTCCTGGAAATCATTTTGTTGTTCCTTGGCGAAAACATTCCCAGTTACCGTGTCAGACCACCAGGAGTCATTAGTCATGCTCGATGGATGGCAAGGGTCATATACTGCTAATATATATTTTTAACTCGAAAGAATTTTGCTTAACCGAAAAATATCTAAGTGGTCTTCGATTATACAAGTGACCAGATTATTTCACATAACCTGATGGACATCTTTGGTATTTCAGTGGCGATGCTGTGGCTCTTGCTTTATTCGATCCAAGTCTCTTACGACATTACACGGCAAATGACTGAAGCAATTTGTGCGCTTGATATGGGTAAAGAGGAAAGCACCGACGTGGTTTCTGACGAGGGTGAGACGTCATCTGACGAAAAGAGTGAGGTTGACCGGCAAGCTTTCCACATAAATCCTGAAACATTTATATCAACGCGTTAAAAGAGTAAATTTATTCCGTGGACTGGAAACAATTGAACAAGGATTTGAATTCGCAAATCTCAAGCCATTTGTCAAAGAAGAATAAAAATAATAGAGGAATATATCAGCGTCCTGTGCCGAAATGAAAAAAGAAAAATAATTTTTACTTCAGTTCATCAGCGCCAACCGCAAAGAATATCCTTCGGACAATAAAAATGAAATAATATGATTCAACGAAACGAACAATAATAAAATCATTTCTTATTGAACGTTATTTCAACTTTTACAAACTAATTTGTGCCAATGTGGTTTTTACGTTTATTTGTTTAGGAAATCTATGAGGGGGATCAGAAAAGGATAAATTGATAAAGGTGTGAAAAATGGGGATTGGCAATAACAAGCAACCATTTAGTAGCGCCTTGGAAGATTGGAAAGAGCTAAATTCTGTAAGAAATTAAATTTTGTATGGGGAACCCCTTGAAGGGTGGAGATAATGGGTTAGTATAATCTGAAGAAATGTTGGAAATAATAAATAAATAGGGGTTGGGCATAAATTGAAACTTTCTAGGGTCTGCTTGGTAACATTGGGAACGTTTGGAGTACATTTCATAAAAACATCACTTTTGTATGGGAAACCCCCAAAAGGGTTGAGCAAGGGATTAAGTATGTTTGAAAAAAATGTTGAGCATGCAATATTATTGCGTCATACACCCTACCGCTCTATTGGCTACTCCTGAGCAGCTTTGGGCGGATTTGTCTGAAAATCTCCAAAAAATTTAACCTTTGACCTTGATGAGACGCCATTTATCCCTCTCCCATCCCCTTAATTTTTTGGCTCACGCATTCCCAGCGTATCGAAATCGGAAAATCCTCCACTATTCCATAGCTAACGAACAACAACGCTAATTATTAACAAGGTTAAAAAAAGTGACATCTTAAAAGTTATTTGCCCAAGAAAATAGGGCCCACACATAGATACAGCCATCGCAATCTGAAAACCTTTAAATGTTGGGAAAATCCAAAACGCAATATCTATATGTAGCTCTTGACAAATGCTTCAGAACGGCTCCACGGCTCTGTGGTGGCCTTGAAAATTGAAGCACGTTTCCAGGAACTCGGACAGATTAAAAACAACAGATGTATCAAGCTTGTAGCGAGATCTCTTACATCAGTTTCAGAGGGTCTTCATGAAATATTTTGGGAAGTGTTTTACAAAGTACAGAATGAAAAACACCCTAGGAAAAACATGTGCAACCTCTTACTGGAAATACACTCACCTACCCCAAGCCTAAAACCAGTACCTCCAATAAGTCGAAGCACACCAAATTTTCTCATTGATATAAGCTTAAGGCAATTTTTCAAAACTGGTATTGATTCTTCAGTATTTAAAAAATTATTCTTGGATAAAATTTTGTGTTTTTCTCCTGACATGACTTTACACTGATGGTTCAGTTTTGCAAGGCTCGTCATCTTATGCTGTTATTAAATCATCACTATACGATGAATTTGTTACTATTCATCATGGGCTATATCCTCTGAACTCTGGAATTTTTCACGCCGAACTACAAGCCTTGCACCTCAGATATGCCGTAAAAAAAATGTTCCAAGACATTTATATGTTGTGATAGCCTGAGCGTCCTTTGATCAAGAGAAAATGAAACGCCTACAGCTATATATTTGGGAACCTCGAATTTTCAAAATTTATTAAAATAATTTTGATTCCAAGTCACATTGGAATCCCTGGAAATAAATATTTTTTATTATTATTATTTACTTAATCATTTTCTTGATACAAAAATTTAGATATGTATAAATGTTACTGCAAAATAGTTGGCAATATAATTGTGCTGTGGGGTAAAAATAAACATAATAGCAGAGACTTTGGGATATACAATTATTGATTTGAACCATATAAGAGAAAAATATTATGTATAAAAATTTTATGAATGACGCACATTTTATGTTTGAAACACACAGTACATATAAGTTTTTAAGGAAACCAGATTAAATAAATTGTAACAATTAAACTGTTGGTTTAAGCAATACTTCCATTTTGATATGGTTAAGACTATGTAAAAAACGTTTGACATTTTTAAAAAAACGGATAAATTCCTTATGATACGAATACAAGCAGGAAGGCCATTGAACAACTTACACGACACAAAAGTGTAAAATTTCTAAAAATGAGTTGTGCGAGCAGTAGGGATGTCAACAAGAGAGTGGAAATTACTTCGCATACTATTGCTGCCAGAAATGCGACTCTGTGTGCATTCTGATCTAATGTGTAAACTTTTCAAAACTTTAAAATAGTATAATGGCCTTACTGGAAGTATGCCAAGTAGTCTAAAAAATTCTATAGAGTGCATTCTACGACTAACGTTGTGAATGTTCCTGGTAGCGCACTTCTAAGGGCTAAAAGAGCGCGAGTCCTGTTAAGAGAAGCCCCACATAATCCATGGTATACTGTTTTAAGCGTTTCATTTGAACAAAATGTACGTAGACGATAGAATATCGAATATCAGCTAGCATGTACCGCTTTAAATGAGAGATATGCTCAGACCAACTCAGTTGATGGTCAATTAGTTGTTTAAAATTAGTTATATCCTCAACTTTAAAGCAGCAGTCACTACAGGTAGTGAATAAAACTAAATTTAGAACTGTTCAAGGAACAAACTTCACTGTGCAACTGAATCTGTTACAGTGTGAAGAGTGAAAAATAATTTCAGCATAGGGTGATGCATCATTATTATAAGAAAAATACATTATTTTTGTTTTATTGCTGATAATCAACTTATGACTGGCAAACCACGTCCTCACGAGATGAATATCATGATCGGATACTAAATCAAGTGGATTAAGCTCACTATAGGCGATGGCAAGTTCATCAGCAAACGCTATGACTTTACCCAAGAAGGTTAAGGAAAAAATTGAGTTTAAGTAAATTAATAACAGAATTGGTCCAAAGACTGAGCCTTGAAGAACTCCCATACTTATGATCTTAGTGTTGCTAAGGCTATGTTTCACTTTTACTTTTTGTACTCGATCAGTTTAATATGATTTAAGCCAAATGTGTATAATCCCTCGAAAACATGTGCAATATAATTTATTCAAAAGGATTTGACGGTCCACCATATCAAAGACTTTCGTAACATCTATAAAATGACCAGCGCAGTTCTTTTTGGTATCCATTTTCTTGGAAATGGAAGAACAAAATTCCAAAAGCGCATCTTCTGTTGAAAAGCCTGACCTAAAGCCGTGTTGCATTTAACTAAAAAAAATTTATTTTGTCAAGATACGATAATAAGACACTACTTTTACTGCATTTTCGAACATTTTTGAAAGTGAGCATAGCCTGTAATTGTTTTTATCTTCTTTGTCTCTTTTTTTTAAAATAGGAATTACTGTGGCACATTTTAATTCATCTGGAAAAATACCCGAACTGATTGGTATAAAAAGGTGTTTGAAAATATTGGCTTTATATAGTGACATATATTTTAGCATTTTGTTGGATACACCGTCATTGCCATATGAATTTGTGTTGTTTAAAGATTTTATTATTTCTAAGAGCTCAAGACCAGAAATTGGTTAAAAAAAAAAACCATTTATAGAACTATGGTTTTCGGTATTATCTTGTTTGCATACACACTTACAAATAGTGGACGACGATAGACCAATTGTTGGAAAAAATTTATTAAATATATTAGGTACATCATCGGGGTCTGAAACTTTGACATTATTCTTTCACAATATGATAGACTCTTCACAATCTGATGAGTTGCGATTAATGATGTAAACGAATTTTACTATTTATTTTTTCCACAGTTATTTATAAAGAGCCCGAAGTTTGAAATTATTCGTATGCAATTTGTTTTTTAGATTAATTTGGCTTAAAAAATTTTTATTAATCCATGGCGTAAGTATTATATTGCTTTTACAATGAACCAGCTTAACCCATTTACTTCCATTGCACTCGCTTAGGTACAAAAAATTGACTAAAACTTATTGGTTAAATTTTCGAAACTATAAAAACGTTTTCATTAAATTCCCTTTTTATGTCTCCTGTGACGCATTGGCATCACTTTTTTTGGTTTAAAAAAGTAAAGTTATTAGAGAAAGGGACTTCCCTGAAAAATTTTTTGTGACGTGTTTTGCGATTTTTTAGTTTTTGGAAGGTCATTGGCTTGTCGGCTGGCTAAGTTTATTCGCAAAGTTTTAGGAAGTTGTTTTTTTAAAATAGCGAGATTATATCTATAAAACAAAATCAGAATAATAAACTAACTCAAAATTTTTATAACAAATAGAGTAAGCTACTTTTAATGTGAGTGTACTCGCTAGAGTACAATGGTAGAAAGTAAATGTAGATTATGAGGGCTCCTTCTATTTTACTAGGATGAATTTCGGTTTTTTAGCAAAAGCTTTCGTAGCTTAGCTTCCTTTGTATCTGAAGCAGAAAATAACACCGACGATCATGAATTTGACGAAAATTGCTTATATTTAGGAGAGCTTCCGCATGATATTCCTGGATCCGTTGAATTGTTTTACGAGAGCGCGCAAGAATGGGATAGCGAAGAAGAGATTCCATTATTAGAGGTCAAGAAGTTATGAAAACCAACCATTCAACTGCAGCTCGAAAGTGGTGCAATCTAGAACTTCACGAAATACCAAAACACCGTGAAAATAATTCTTGAACATAAGTCTCCTTTGGAAGTATTTGAGACCATTTTCGATACAGATACTGTCAACATATGTGACCTGGTCTATTGAATTTTTCTTTTTTTTGCCGATTCGGACAGAATCTGAGAGTTGTTTACCTTTAACAGCTCTTTTCATAGATCAAGTCACATATAGTGGACCAAACTCGCTTATATGCAATGCAACATAACGCCCACAACTTCTTTCAAAATATTTATAGGCATTTTGGTGTACAGTGGTTACGATTCAATGCCAAGGCAGATACACGGCAACGAAACGATCAGTTCCAACAAGCTATTCTATGGGCAAAGGACCAGACTTTTCAAAAAAGATTACAAATTCACTAATGATGGATATCTCTGCAAAATTGCATTGTTTGTAGAAGAAGAGTGTTTAAAGAGACATTTTTTTAAAAAATAGCACCTACTTACCATTGTACCTACGTTGGTACAGCTTATGAAAAGTATTACGAACACATTTTGTTTTAATTTTTGTCACTTTTTTTGTATTTCTTTTATTTGGATTAATAAGACCAAAAACAAAAAATTTCGTTTTTAAACTTTAAAATAGTTTTGGAATTAAATGGGTTAAAACTACAAGAATTAATATGAGACCCCAAAATAGAAAAGATCGAATCGAAATATTTTCCTTAATACAAACATTCGTCCAATTTCACTGCGCAATTTATCGTTCAACAGCACGAAATTAATTTTTGAGTTTTGTTACTATACAAAGTCTTACAACTGTTACATGAGATTTCGCCAACACTGTGGAGTTTCAAGCTAGTCATATTATAATCTGTAATTTGCATATTAAGGCTTAAGCTATTACGAAAGTTGGACAGAAAATAATCAATGAAGCAGAAAATATGGTCAAGACATCTAATAGAGGTTATTCGAGTGGGCTCATTTAAATATGAGCCCATGATTATCCATAAGCATTAAGAATTCATCAACAGGAGCACTTAACCATAGCAAGTCTATGTTGAAATCTCCAACCATACAGAGATTAGCTGTCTCATCGTTTTTTACGATGAACGAGTATTCTTCCAAAAAAGATACAACAGGCCTGTAAAACTAATAAATTTACACTCATACACATTGCGCAAAAAAATCTCATTCCACATGCATTATACGAATCATTGGAATTACCATGAAAAGTATAATTATAAATTTTGTATTCTTCGAGTTCATAGGAATAGATCCAAATTTCGGACACAAATACGATATTATGTCTGGAGGATATTAAAATGTTCCATATTACAAAAAAGTAAGTCAAAGTCTTGCCGTAGACTTCAAATGTTTTGGTGTACAAAAAAAAATCAATATTTTGAGAAAAATCATCACAGTTGAAAATTGGACTTGCAATGGCAAGATCAACGCTGTCAAGGATATTTCCAAAATCCATATTGTACTAATGAATTGAAATAAATCAGGACATGTTTTGTTATAACAGGTCTTGAATATCAGATAACTGTCAAGTGTCCTGATAGCGATAACCCTTCCATTTGCAGATTCTGCAGCTAAACAATCGTCACAACTCTTGCCTCTAGTAGCGGATACCCTTTTTTTGCACTCAGCTATACTAAGTTGCTATTCTTCCGCAAAAAAGGTAATTTAAAAGAATCGAAACAAGGACGATCCCTAACTACAATTCTAACCTTTCTAGAGAAGAGTGCATATCTCTAGCCAGCGCAAGACTTGGTAAAATGTTGTTCACCACTTGTCACATCTTTACCAAAACCATGGAACGTTCCTTTGTTACGCTTACGATCCAACATGTCTTGAGAGAATACCTCCTGTCGAAAAAAAACCAGGCTCTGAAAAATTTATTGGACTGGACGCTTGCAATTTTTATTATAAAAACTCGTGCTCTGTGAGGAATGTGTGAATTTTGTGTGAATGTGAAAATTTTCTTCAGCGACGAAGCTCATTTTTGGTTCAATGGGTACGTCAACAAACAGAATTGACAAATTTTGTCTGAAGAGCAGACAGTGGCAGTTTAGGAGATGCCAATGCATCCTGAAAATTGCACTGTTTGGTGCGGTTTGTGTGCCGGCGGCATCATTGGACCGTAATTTTTTTAAAAATAATGAAAATCGCAAGGTTACAGTCAATGGAGCAAGGTACAGTACGATGATTACCGATTTTTTTTTGTGGTTTTAACAAAACGGTGAAACATGCGACACGGCATGCGATACCATGTACCTATTGAGAGGCGAGGTTGGTGAGCAATTAATCTCACGCTTTGGCGCAATCCATTGGCCGTTAAGATCATGCGATTTGACCCCACTAGACTATTTTTTATGGACTACGTGAAGTCTCTCGTTTACAGGGACAAACCAGACACAATTAAAGAACTGCAAGACAACATTACAGCTGCCATTGTTAAGATACCGGCCGAAATGCTAGAAAAAGAATGCCAACATTAGAGCTTACGGATGAACCACCTCAGGCGTAGCCGCGGGCAACTTTAATATGAAATAATCTTTAAAAAGTAAAGGAATTTATGTATCGTTCCAAATAAATATTTCATTCACTGTTGCAAATTTTCTGTTCTTTTCAAATTTTCAAAAACTAAACGCTTAAAAAATCACCTGTTATATAATATATAAAGCAATGAATTCAAACTTAAAATTTTTTTGAGAAATTTAGTCAGAGAAACTTATATAAATGTATTAATTTTGAAAATTTTTTCATCTACGAAAACAACTTCAAAAATATTTGAAATATGTTCTCGAAAGTAGAGGAGACTTTATTTGCTCTTATTAGTAAAAGGTTATGACTAATGATACCGGTTTACCACCTATTTATTTAAATGTCTTCGCACCAAAATACCATGTACCAAAAAGCCTAAATTTTGAATTTACACAAAATTTTTAGATCTTATTTTATATTGATTATTTAAAAAACCTAAACTCAGCCAATTTATAACCTTTACAAAAAAAAAATTTCTGCATCGTGGTTCAAAAATTTTAGTTTTGGGAATTTTTTTTCTCAAGATGCGATAAAACAGAAAATTCACACAAAAACCTCTACTGCACAGTGGAATATTAGTGACACAGTGGACTCAAAGTAGAACTTTGTGCATCAAAAATGTTCTATGAAACTTCCTATAAAAGCAATTGTTAGAAAGGGCGCTCTAGTTAAGTCGTTTGAAACAAAATACAATAATGTAGCATATTGACGGAAAGTATATTGTTTCCACTTTATGAAAATTAATTTATTTTTTTTATCGTCTTATAAGAATTGTGTGAATTTCGCAAAAATTAGAGTGAAAAATGATAAGAGTGGAAAATTTGCAAACTTAGACAAATCAGATTACAAAGCACTTGACAAACCTATTGAACAAAAGACAGCATTAGCATCCCACTGTGCAAACAGCGAACACTCTTCAGATTTTGACAAAGTATACGCTCGAAATGCGAAAAACAGCTGAGACCTAACTATAAAACTGACACAGACAAATGCGCTCACATATACAGACACTTAACAAATACAAAAAGAATAACTAACGGAGCAAAACATAACAAAAATGAGAACATAAGACACCATAACTTAATTGTCGTCTTAATGTTAAGTGTAGTGCGCGTCTTTTATAATGTTTCTAATTTTTGAATTTTTCATGTTTTTGATTTTTATTTAAATTAATGTAAGTTTCATGTTAAATGTAGGTGATTATGGTTTTTAAGTGTTTTTTATTATTTTTTAATTTGTATATTTTGTAGAATTAATGTTCCTGAGGATGATTTTTAGCGAAAATCGAAATATCGAACAAATTTTAAAATAAATAAATAATTGACAACATCAATAAAATATTTTTTTTCATGACCTATAGTTTACTTAAAACAACAGACATAATAACAACAGGTCAAAAATCAAATAAAAAGTGTAACAAATTAGTCAAGAAAGATGCTCAACAAGATTCACTTAATAAAATTAACTTTAAACTGGGTATTACTGCTTCTCTTTATGAGAAAATATTAAACCCAAATCTATGGCCTGCTGATGTGGGAGTGCGCCCCTTTCGTTTTTTTCAAAGAAAGAGGGAGACCCAAGTCATCACTTAATTGATAATAGCTGCATTAGTTCATGTAATAATAAATTTTTAAAAATTTACTATCAAAATATGTCCGGTTTTCGGACTAAAGCAAATTAAATATTAATAAAAGCTCTGTCCTTGAATTTGATGTTACCGTATTTACTGAAACGTGGTTAAATTCCAATTTGTTTGATTCGGAATTTTTTGATTGAAATTTATATGTGATTTTTCGTAAAGAAAGAGATCCTGTAAAAACTGAATGTTCGAGAGGTGGTGGAGTTCTAATTGCAGTTCAGCATAAACTTCGGCATTTTCTGTGTAACCTCGAGAACAATGACACTTGCTTAGATCTGCATGGCCACTCAGGCCTGTTATTTTTCTGTGCATCTTATGTGCCACCAAATAGTTCTGATGATATATACAAAGCGCATGCTGATAATATGAATCACTTGGTTGTAAATAATGTGTCTGAAAATCACATCTGTATTTCAATTTACCGAAAGTTACTTGGAATTATTCAGATGATAGGATTTGCTTCATTCCTGGTAATGTCAATAGTCATCCTGAATTGTATTTCATTGAAAGTTTACTGAGCCTGGGTCTATCTCAAATTAATGGGTTTCTTAATAATTTAAACAGGTTCTGGATTTGGCTTTTGTTAGCAATAATATTAATTTTAAGATTGAAGAGTATGATTTTCCATTCTCTGTTCCTGATGTGCACCACACAGCATTATATATTGCATTTTAATTCTATGAATATCAATGTATAGGTACTGAAACTCATAAGTTCAACTACAATTATAGCGCTTGTGACTTTAATATTTTAAATGGCATAATTTCTGATGTTAATTGTCCTCAAGGTTTTAAAGTTTTCATTGAAAAAATTAATTCTATTTGCGCTACTAATATTTCTTTGTATCCTAAGAGGACCTATAAAGTTCCTTGGCATAGAAAGGATCTAAAAAAGCTAAAAAAAATAATTAGAAATATATTTCACGCGAAATATGGAGCTAATAATAATCCGCAATTTAAAATGAGGTACATACAACATATGAGGGAACATAATTTTCTTGGAAATTATCTTCATAAAAATTATGTTCGTAAGTTCGAAAATAACATTAAAATAAATCCTAAGTCTTTTTGGAGGTTTATAAAATCTAAAAAAAATGGTTATAGCATACCCTCTGCTATTTTTTTCAAAGACAAAGTTTCTAATAATTGTTAATGAAACTGCAAATCTATTCGCAGATGTCGATTTTGCGTGTAATTTTGAAAGTAATTCATGCATTGATTTTGGATCTCTTGCAATGATGTTATCCATGGAATATATATCTACGAGTATATAATATCTGTGCTTTTTTTTTAAAAATTGTATGCTTTCTCTTGCATACCAACTCACTATGATCTTCAATAAATTTCTTTCTGGAAAAGTAGCATGTATAACACCCATCTTTAAAAGCTGAAATAAATATGATGTCTTTAACTATAGACCTATTTCGAAACTAACGATAATTTCAAAGCTTTTTGAAAGTGTAGTGAATGATAAAATTTATTTTGCGATTAAAAGCATTATGTTTGAATCGACATGGTTTTGTCTCAGGCCGCTCAACTGTGTCTAATCTGTCTGTTGTTACGAAAAATTGTATTGTAGCTTTTTCGAATGGCTATCAAGTTGATACAATATATACGGACTTTTCTAAAGCCTTCGATAAGGTGTCACATAAAATACTGTTGAGAAAACTGAATCTGTTAGGATTCCATTCTGTTTTTCTGAATTGGATTAAATCCTATCTGTCCAACAGGTTATGTTATGTTGTGGTTGATAGCTGTAAGTCTCAACCTATTTTGCTACCTCTGGAAGTTCCTCAAGGTAGTATTTTGAGTACTTTTTTATTTATCCTTTTTATAATTATGTTGAGAATTGCTTTTCTAAGTCCAGTTATCTGTTATATGCTGATGACCTTAAAATTTAATCAGTTATTTAAAGATCAACTGATTGTTTTGATTAAGAGGAGGATTTGAATAAGCTGAGCTGCTGGAGTGAAGACAATAGATTACTTCTGAATTTTAGTAAATGTTCGCAAGTTATCATACTTTAGGTCGAATACGATAATAAACAATCAATACTTCATTTCCAATTTCCAGTTCAGTACGGCTGAAGTAGTAACTGACAGAAAATTGTCTTTTATCAACCATTACGATTATTTTGTGCCTAAGTCATATGCTCCCTTAGCATTTGTGAGACGACACAGTACTGATTTCTCCGATCCGTACACTCTAAAAATGCTTTATATTTCGTTTGTGCGTTCTAGATTGGAATATGCTGCTGTCGTTTGGAGGCCTTTCTATGCTAATTATATTGACAGACTAGAACGTGCTTCTTTGGTTTGCTCTATCCTCACTCAACTTTACTGATCCCATTTCTTCTTACAATGCGAGGTGTATGCTACTTAAAAGAGTTCTCAAAATAGGAGGAGAACTTTGGCTTTATTATTTGTATATGATATTATTAATCGCTTTGTTGACTGTCAATTCCTATTGCAGTCCATATGTTTCAATATACCGTCACGAAATTTACGAAACCATGACTTTTTTCATGTTGGCCTGATTATAACGAATTATGCTTCAAATGATCCGATCATTAGAGCTTTAATTGATTTTAACTCAATATATAATTCTTGTGGTCTAGACTTTAATTTATCGAAAACTATGTTTAAGTCCTTACTAAACTCCTCAAATTATTTTAATTGAATTGTGATATATATATTTTAGATCCTAATATGTACATATTGTTAACCTAGTCTGTAAGGATTTTTTTTCCGTTAGACTTAAATAAATAAATGAAATGAAATGAAAAAAATAACTTGAAAACTATAATCGATTTGTAATTTGTAACATTTTTGAAATTAGCATTGCTAGGTTAATATAAATTGATACCCACTATTGCACTGGACGCTTGGAATTTTTATTATCAAAACTCGTGCTCTGTGAGGAATGTGTGAATTTTGTGTGAATGCGAAAATTTTCTTCAGCGACGAAGCTCATTTTTCGTTCAATGGGTACGTCAACAAACAGCATTGAAAAATTAATGGAAATTAGTATAGTACATATTGTGAAAAAAAAACTCTCCACCACGTCCCACTTTTTTATGGGAGGTAGGCGTGTTTGTGAACCGGTTTTTTTCATAATCACACATTTTTTTTCTTTTTATTAAAAAACTTGTGTGCTAAATTTCACAACTCTAACGCTAGTATTACTTTTAACTACCACTACTAAAGCGATTTTTTTCATATTCACAATTTTTTTTTGTTTGCACATTAAAAACATCTGTACTAAATTTCAAGAGTCTACCGCTATTGTGACTATATATGGCCGCTTTTCATGCAAAACCATCCACTCTGTACCGGTCGCAAATTCGATTTTTTAAACTTTTTTTTTTGATTTATTTGTAGTGGATATTTCACCTTTAAGGCGATACCAATATTTCCTTATTTTTTATGAACAATTTGTTGATTTTTGTTTATGGGACGGATCATTGTGAGGCGGGAGAAAATTGAATCGTTGCCTGAACGATCTGCCGACCTGCCGTGGGCAGGATGAACACTTTGAAATGGACTGCCGAGCGCCACAGCGACTTGTCTGTTGGGTCTATGGCTGACCAGATATAAAGAACATCAGTTACTACTGCCTAGTGGGAAACGCACACGGTGGATGTCCAGGACTAGGAGGGGCAGACGCTTTAGAAGGAACTTCTTAAGAAATGTAGTACAGATATCCTTCGACTGCAGACGAGTGTGCGCCAACATCATGATTCGATACTGTAAAGGCTGAAGTTGCACGCGCGTTTCCGCCTACAACAAGAAGTCTGCGCAGAGCTATATTTAATTTATTTCTATTATTATATTTAGATTTATAAGAACAAAAATGAATTACACAAAATCATGTTAATAACTTACGCTAAGCCTTAAATAAGTAAGGTCTTAAGAAATTATAGTCAAACGGCAACACTTAGGGAACAGCTGTTTGTGGATACTTGACAAACAGCTGTTCATTCTCTACATTCAGTGGCGAAAATAGGGTATATAAGGGAGAGCTCACGGGGAGTATGGGCAGTCAGTCGGTGATCGCGGCCCGGACAACACCAGTGTGGTAAGCAGTAGTTCTTAGACAGTAGTCATAGAAGTAGCTAGTTGTTGATTCTGTCACAAGTATGGGTGCCATGCTAACATTCGTGTCGGCAGAATAGTATAGAGTAGGATTGCTAGTTGTTGATTCTGTCACACGTATGGGTGCCATGCTAACATTCGTGTCGGCAGAATAGTATAGAGTAGGATAGCTAGTTGTTGATTCTGTCACACGTATGAGTGTATTGCTACCATTCGTGTCGGCACATTAGTATAGAGTAGGATAGCTAGCTGACGATTCTGTCACACGTCGGGGTGCTACGCTAACACTCGTGTCGGCAGAATAGGACAGCGTCTACGGTATCTATTGTACGGCAACGTCAGAACCCGTGCAAGAGAGACCTGGCATAGCATTCGTATAAAGTAGAGTAGGCAAGCTAGCTGACGATTCTATCTTACGTCTGGGTGCCACGCTAACACTCGTGTCGGCAGAATAGGACAGCTCCTACGTTATCTATTTCACGGCAACATCAGAACCCGTGCAAGAGAGACCTGGCATAGCCTTCTTGTAAAATAGAGTAGGCAAGCTAGCTGACGATTCTGTCGCACGACTGGGTGCCACGCTAACACTCGTGTCGGCCGAATAGTACAGCGCCTACGGTATCTATTGCACGGCAATTTTAGAACCCGTGCAAGGGAGACCTGGCATAGCATTCTTGTAAATTAGAGTAGGCAAGCTAGTTAACGATTCTGTCGCACGTCTGGGTGCAACGCTAACATTCGTGCCGGCAGAATAGTTTGCAACATAGCCGTTATTGGTTGTACGACAACCGCACCGCATAGAACAACTATCCCCGTCGCGATCTAACGAATAACGCAAGCAACCTCGAGTAAAGTAAATTGTAAACACACGTAGTTTAAAAAAGAAATAGTCTGTAAATAAAATTTTATAAAGTTTTGAAAAAAAGAAGAAACACGCATTATTATTATTGGAAAACTGTTTATTTTTGGCCACCTGCAAAAATATAAATTTTTGTAGCCGAACCTTGGACACCGACGAGTTAAAACATCGGCGCGTGGTTCGTTACAATACCAAGGCGTCGAAAAATTTCACATGAGAATCCCTTACAATCAGTAAGTCCACACGAGTAGATACGTGATGAAAGTTCGGTTACAAAATCGAGTGTATTTTCTTATGGTGGTTTAAATTGTCAAAATTACATCAAATCTTAGAATTTAATGCGCCGGTTGCATGAACGTGGGGTGTGGCGATAAGATAATAGTAACCGCAGCTGTGTTTTTATGTACTGAAGCTGGTGAAGCTGAGATGTTGTATGTTGTTATAGTACGGCTTAAAACTTTCAGAAAGGTGAAAAAGGAAGCCTCTAAAAATTTGAGCTCTAAATATTAAGATTTAGAGGTGCCTGTTTTTGACTTTTCATTTTCCATATAAATTACATGCAAAACAAATGAGTTTTTTTTCTTATTGTTGTAGCTTGACATGAGAGCATTATAGAAATGAACTGAAACATTATTTTAGCAGGAAATTGAACGCTCTACAAAAAAAAAAAAAAAAAAAATATGATATTATTTTAGAGGCTTCCTTTTTCACCTTTATGAAAGTTTTAAGCCTGTTTTTTAGGTGAAAAAATAAAGTTGCTCAAAAATGGCACACCCTAATATACATACATATATAAAAACAAGAACTTCATTAAGAATTACAATGACGTACGAAAGTTGAGGTCAATGAATATTTTTTGCTCAATATTTGCCTGCTCAAAAAAATAGGTACACTGGAAAGATATAAAGAAAAACAAAAGGAAATTTTAAAGATATTAACTTTTTTAATTACACTTTCATTACTAAGTGTATCCACCTTTATTTTGGATAACTTTCGCAACTTTTCTCGGCTACTGTTGATTGTACCATATATCTTGGACACAGCCGCACAATCGCTCCTTATTCGTGAAAGTTTTTTTGGCTTTTTTCTTTTTTAAGCCACCCCCCACAGGTTTTCTATCTGATTTAAATCCGGCGACCTGATTCTCCTTAGTTTTTATAACCTGTTCGATTAAATATGTGTTTGGATAATGAGTTCTCATGAACTTGGCTGCCCTTGATAATCTTCCAATAAATATGCTACAGTATAAAACTAATTATAAATGTTTCGGTAGCCCAGTTGGGGATGTACCCCTTGGCAAAAATATGCTTACACTTGCTAATGCGGACTCATGTCCTGTCATGTTAAAATTTTCAGAAACGGAAAACGGAAAATCGGACTATATGCTCGTTTACGTATAGAGTGCTCATTCGCTCTGTTGACAGATTTGGGTGACATTCCAATTGTTCTATGCTTATTGTTGTTGATTTATAAGATCAATATTTATATTTATAAGATCAATATTGATCCATTGATGATTTCCTTGGAAACTAAAACGTTCTACAATAGTAATTAATATTGTGTTCCCTCATACGCTTTCCAAATATTTTATTATAAAACTTTTTGCCATTATCTGCTTGTAAATTTGTTGGTCTTCTTTTTTTCAAAACAATTGTTTTCAATGCGTTGGCAACATCCTCACTTCCTTTCGAGTTAACAGCAACAGCCCACGCAAACTTTGAAAATGTATCTATTACAGTTAAAATAAAACGATAATTTTTGCTATATTTAGAATAATGCACATCTCAACAAGATCTGCTTGCCAAAGATCATCTTTACCTTCTCTGCGTGCTTGTTTATGCAGCTCCTGAACTATTTGTTGCCACCAGTGATTGGCAACATTGTAAGATTTCCTTAGTTTGAGTTTTATCCCCACTTTTAATTATTGTTACCTTTGGAAGTAGCGCTGCTTTTAAATTCTTTAGATATGTGTTGCCCAAATTTTTAAATTCTTCTATGAATAGATGTTGAAAAATATGTTCACTTGAAGACATTTGTAATAATTAAATGTCATTCTTACTGGCCTCTTTTTCTAGCCTTGGAAAAAATTTTCCGAAGTCAATTTTTGCATATTAGCCCATGACAATTTTAGCTTAACACACTTTTTGACGTCGTTAAATCTGAGAGCGTCAGATATTTTGGGCTCATTTTTTTTAACAGGGATATGTTCAGACTGGGTGTTGGGCTTTAAATGTTGTTTGGAATTTGATCTTGTAGTGACTTGGAGTATTTTATTATTTTCAATGTTAAGATTTTTAAGGTCTGGTTGGTTATGCGAGACAGCGCGTCTGCAACAATGTTTTTTTTTTGCCCCTAAGATATTGTACTTCAAAATCGTAATTTTCTAAATCAAGTCGAACTCTAGTGAGTTTTGGTACAGGGTTTTTCATCGAAATAATATGGGTAAGAGGTCTGTGGTCAGTTCTGATAAGAAATTTTCTACCGTAAAGGTGGGGTCTAAAATTAACAATCGCCCAATGAATTACAGTCAACTCTTGTTCAATAGTTGACTTATTACTTTCATGTTTGGTAAAAGCCTTTAAAGCATATGCAACTGAGAGCTGTTTGCCATTGCGGTCTTGACTGAGCATAGTCGTACAGGCATGCTTGCTTGCGTCTGTTGTTACGCAGAAGCTTTTTGAAAAATACAGATACTGAAGTTTTGAGATATTGGATATGAAATTGGATATGTTAATGCTTTTCGCACTCGTCCGTCCATTTAAATGGGAGGTTTTTCTTACAAAGCCCTCTGATGTGCCTTGAGTGTTGTTCAAAATTTTTAACAAATTTGCGGTAATAGTTGCAAAACCTTTTGTTTGGTCGGCATTGACTGGCCATGATCTGCACATTTGTGACCTAAAAAGGTTACTTCACGCGTAAAAAATGTACATTTATCAGGATGCAGTTTAAGATTTTACTTTGTGCACATTGAAAAAACATCCTTCAGATTTTTGAGCATATACTTTTCTGAACATCTTAGAACAATAAGGTCATCCATGTAAAAGAAAGCTTCGACTGGAGATAAACAAGCAAATGCAAACGTCATCATGCGTTGCAAAGAATTAGGCCAATTTTAAACCCATAAAGCAGACATGTAAAACGGTATGATCCACTATTAGTGGATATTTTTTCTCGAACTCTCTTCGAGTTCTATTTGATCAAAGCCCAGATTAAGTCGAGGCAACAAAAAAATTTGGCCCTGCTAAGTTGATAAAGAATTTCGTCGATTTTCGGCAAAGGAAACTTGTCAGGGATAAACCGTTTGTTGAGTTGGCGGTAATCTATCACCAGCCGCCATCTTTTTTCTTTTGAATTGGGCAGAAAGTTTTTGGACATTAAGAGTAATGGGCTATTATAAGCCGATATTGACAGTTCAACAATTTTGTCCTCTACTAGTTTTTTGACTTGATTTTCAATTTCTACTTACTGTAAGTGTGGAATTTAATAGTTTTTAATGTAAGCTGGTGTTAAATCAGACAATTGTAAATGTTGTCGATAAAAATTATTTGTGGATATGGGTTTACATTCTAATCCGAAAATATCACTATATTCTTTGCAAAGGTCGGTTAGCTGTTTTTTATGGTTGTCTGGAAAATTTTCTGAAAGTCGTTGTAGAACTTGCGACTGTATTTAAATCTAGACAATTAATATCATAATGGCTAAGATTTTCATATTGAAGTTGTGAGTTGCTGACGCAGATATCAGTTGGATTAGTATTTACTATTTGGACAAACGGACGTTTTGCACTAACAATAGTATTTGCAATAAAAATATCTACTTGAAGTTCTTGATTAGGTATGAAAAGATATTTTTCTTGTGTGTTGATTTCAACTTTTCAAATAACTTCTGACCTAGGTGGCAAAATCATTGTATTGTCAGTGTGACTGGTATAAATGGGTACTCCAACATTTTTGCAATTAGCCGGTCTTAAAATAAATCAATCTTGATTTTGCATAAAGTCTAATATCCAGGTAAAAGATTTTATAAAATCTATTCCCTATATACCGTCAAAAGGTATCGGAAAATGTTCATCTACGATTTGGTATTGATAAGTAATAACCATATCTTCTATTTCTAAGTCAACTTGAACTAATCTAATGGACCTTATGGTACCCTGGCCGATTCCAATAATATCTAAAAATTTATTTTTATCTATTTGGACATTTTGAAAAAAACTACTACATTTTAATAATGATATTTCCGCGCCTGTGTCAACTAAATTTTATAGTTTTGATTGAATTTGGCATGTTGATTTTATCAAAATTGAGTGATTTAAGTTTAAAGTATAATTCTTATGAGTTAAATTTTTAGGGGCTGATTGGGGTTTTCCGTAATTGGTGGTTCATTAGCCGCTAACCGTATATTGCTTGTACGGTTTTGGTTATTTTGAGAATAGTTGCAGCGGTAATTTCTGTTGCGGTGATTGTTGCTATCGTTAATATCGTTCATGTTGTTGAATGTCCCAGATTCCATAATAAGTTTTACTCGTTCGTTATTGCAATTTTTCGAAATGTATTTTAATGCTTTTTGCGTCGAATATTTAGTGGATATCCACTAAATGTGGATATATTTGGGCTAAGCCCATCAGTAACATACATCGCTTCGAGTGACTTTGCGAGAGCTTCTCTCTCATTTGAATAAGCTATTACCGGTTTACCATTTTCCTTGGTATTTAAAATTTTAGCTCAACTGATTCACCCTTGACAGATGATTTGAGTTTGAGTACTATTGTAGCTCATGTTGACTCATTGGTAATGAGATTGCGAGCGGATCTTTTCAATTAAGTTGTTACCAATTTTTGTGCACTGTCTTCGTGCGTTTCTTTTATAAGGTTTACAAGCATTGATAGCATTTAATATGCTTTGCAAGTTCTCTAGCTTACCATCGAACTCGGGCAAAAGCTTTGTCGCGTTATTTAAAAATTGAACTAGTGTTTGAGCCATTTCGGATTGTAAGGGAGTTCTTCACTGTCAGAAGTAGCACTGTATAAGTCAGTGTTATTAAATTTGGGTAAAATTATGGTTCTATAGGGATCATTCAATATATAATGGGCCTATCATTACCCTCATGTTTTTTAAATAAGCTGAATTTTTTTTTGAATAATTGGTTTATTATGTAGAAGACATAAAAAATGCGATAAAATTTTTTTTACCAATATTATTGTTTAAAAATAAAAGTTTTAAATTGTGTTCAAAAAAGCTCGTAAGTAAAACAACAACATTCATTCATGAATATAAGCAAACCAGCACAATTTAAATTAGCTAGTACTAGTAGATCACAAAAAAACTGCAAACCTGAATAAATGAATGCCTAAACGTTTTCTATGTGCTATAAGATAAAAAAATTACAATCAATTTTCTAAATTCTTCATCACCAAATTCAGCTTTTTTAGACTCAAAATTTTCAGAACACACAGGAGTACCATCTCTGAAAATTTTATCCATGTTTTTTTCACCCTATTTGATTTTACAACCATTTAAAGATAAAATTTATGATTTGCAATATAAATTGAAACATTGAGAAAGAGAGTGAAAGAATAAAATTTTAATTGATTTCAGCTTTTTTAAGCTCAAAATTCTCAGAACATACAGGAGCACCATCTCTGAAAATTTCATTCATTTTTATTCGCCCCATTTCATTTTACTGTTTATTGCAACATTTTAGCCCTTTATAGTACAAATTATTTTTGTCAGCTTCAGTTTCAAATAGTGGTAACCTAAGATCATTTCTATTTTGTTGTGTTAATGTTGTGTATTTGATTGTTAAATTTAATGCCAGATTTGAAATATTCCGGTAGGTAACCGTTCATAATGCTATAAATAAATTTCATGGTATAATAAAAGATTTGTTGTTTAACACTAAGCCAATTAAGATATTCTAGCATTTTTATAATAAACCATTTGAAACACTGCAATTGCAATTTTTCTACTTGAGTATCTTTCACGATGAAAAAGATAGATGAACAGTAAATAAAGTTATAGATAATATATATAAATAATAAGTCTATTGACAATTGTTTTATATTTGGCTTTCAAAAGCTTACAAGTTCGCTTCATGAACCATATTTTTTAGCAATTTTACTAAGTGTACAATGTATATGATCATTCAATTTTAAATTGGGGTCTATCTGAATACCCAGGTACTTAATTTTGTCTTTTTTTTCGATAGTATTTATTTTTCTATTGTCTACAATAATATTGCGTTTTTTGAATATAACCATGTATTTGGTTTCATCAATATTGAGTTTTAGTTTGTTAGCACACAGCCATTTATACAAAGATTTAAAATCTGTCTGGAAGTTATGTGTCATTTCATCCATGTTTTTACCACTCATCGTAATAAGCGCATCATCCGCGAAGAGCTATATTTTGCAAAATTTTAATGCAGAGGGTATGTCGTTAATATAAATATTAAATGAAAGTGGAGCCATAACAGAACCTTGCGGCAGTCCTATTTTGACCTCAGTTTCCTCTGAGATAGCAGAATTTATCACTGTGCGCTGCTTACGGTCAGTAAGAAAATTTTAGAACCATGAAAACTCTTTGTTTTTAATACCAATTGCATCCATTTTTTGCACTAAAATAACTTAATCAATTGTTTCAAAGTCTCTTTTCAAGCCTATAAATACTAACAATACTCTCCTCTCAATACTCTCCTCTCAATACTCTCCTCTCAATACTCTCCTCCTTTTGAATTTCTTGCGGTATTTCGAAGTTGTTGCCCGGGGGACTTGGCTGAAATACTTATTTAGATGGTTGGCAACTGCTTGATCTTTTTCTTCGTTACTTTTGGCCCAGTGACCATTGTTTAGTCTTATGGGGGAGTCAGTGGGTTTTTTCATGCCCCTGATGGTCTTCCACAAAGAGTAGCTGGAGGACTATAAAGGACTCAGCTTTTTAATATATGGGACGTTCTTTTATAAACCGTACAGATTTTTACCAAAATCGGCCGAAACATTTTTGATCTGGCTGAAATTTGTTTTTGTAGGTTCTGTATCGAAAAGGAAGAGATACATGTTCGAGGATATATTCTTTAGTTTTTCATTTGTTCTACCCTACTCTTAAGATTTTTAGATCAACTGTTGCATTATCTGTAACTCTAATACATAAATTACCTGTAATGCAAAATCCACT
The DNA here is from genome assembly GCA_963680825.1 of Meiosimyza decipiens. Classification (NCBI taxonomy): domain Eukaryota; kingdom Metazoa; phylum Arthropoda; class Insecta; order Diptera; family Lauxaniidae; genus Meiosimyza; species Meiosimyza decipiens. The sequence goes on along the minus strand of OY804258.1, from coordinate 77,351,784 downwards.
GAAAGGGTTAATAAAAATTACTGAATTACGGTATAACTAAGCAGGCAGTTTTATATGTTCTAAAATTTTAGCGTTTTTTCTCTACACAAATCGTTGGACATTTTACCTGTTCTTGTAATTCTTATGTAACATACTGGCATTACCCTGTGCGCTGCGATCTACTTAAATAGAAACTTTCGTCTTAATTTTCAAAGTGGTCTTTGTGAAAATGCTATTTTATAAATTTTCTTGTGTAAGGGCCGCCCGAAATAGAAGTCTTGTAGCCTAAACTGTGCTTCATAATATAACAGCTACGTTGAACAGATTCAGCGTGAACCGATTAACCGTCCGAATAATATTTTTAAAAAATTTTTTTTTTAGGGCCGGCGTAAATATGTACTTTAAATAAAAGCTTTATAGCCTTAGCTATGACCCTTAACATAAATGACACATAGTGTAAGTTCCAAGTGAATCGATTAAGTGGCTTTTGTAAAATAGATTTCGCGTCTATAAAAGACACACAGACAGACAGACAAAAACTGAATTTTATGCAGTAGATAATAGATTCAAAAACTTTAAATGGTAGATTTTGAGCAAAACAAAAAGGTGCACTATTAAAAAAATTGGTGCACTTTTTTGTTTTGATTAATTAAGATCAATAATGCTTTTACGAAAAAAAGTATCAATTTCTCTCTCAGCATTTGACTGATTTTTTAGCTTAAACATGAAATTTTTATCCCAAAAATTTAATTTTTTGTAAACTTCAAAAATGTCTCAACTTTGACTAACTGTAAAAACTAAACTACTTATCCGGATGGGTTGAAATTTTAAAATTTTTCAGCTCTAGACATTTCTCTATCTGATGCAAGTATCAAATTTGTCAAGCAACCCCACACCAAAATTGATTTTTGCAACGCTTTTCTGAAAAGTTTGTCACTATGCGACGTTGAAAAACAATATGGAGCAAGAAAATGAGGCGTGCAATAGAATCCGCTCGCCGATAAGACGCGCCGCACTACATAAATCTATATATTTCTAAAAGTAATAATAGTTTCTCCATTTAAAAAAAAATCCGTTTTCCATAGGAAATTTGACGTAGAATACGATGGTAGTGTTAAAAGTTTCTTACAGGGTGGGGGCAATTGTTAAAAATAGATTTAAGCATTTAAATTTTTTTTTTGTGGTCGGCCCATGCGGTTCCACTTACCCGCTTGACCACACGAGAGGCGCATCCGTCTGTCGTACGGATCGGTGACCGACTACGAGCAGCGCGGGCTGCTCTGCGTTCAGCGAAACCGTACGTGTGATGGACATCCGTCTATCGTACGGATCGGTGACCGCGACTGCACTGTTTCTTTAAACGAAATGATGGGCTTAGCAATATCCGATCACAAATTAAATAAAATTTCTAGTAAGCCCTGAGGCTGTGCAGCAGAAACAAAGGAAAATAAGTAATTTCAAGAACTAAGATATATAATTATTTTTTGCTTCATAACATTGTAAGAGTCCACGGGTGCAAGGGTACTATAAGGGTATTATAAGCATTACATATACACCGGAATGGACAAAAAAGAGCGTAGTTAGAATTACATATATCAAGTCTTAAGAAACGAAAGTGTCTCAAATTCCTTCCTGGATTATTAATGTTAATCATACCTTGCAATAACTTCGAGTTCCTTGTGCCGGTAAACAGTTTATTTAAGACAGTACCATTTAGCATAATTCTTCGACTGCGCAGAGTTGGTAACCGTATTAGTTTAAGGCGGCTTTCATATGAAGGCAAATTTAAGTGCGAATTCCAAGGCAGCCCCCAAAGTGAAAACGATAGAAATTGTTTCTGCACCGACTCAAGCATATCAATTTATATATTATATTGTGGGTTCCACACCACTGACGCATATTCCAAAGTTGGACGAACAAGTGAAGTGAAAAGCAGCTTAGTCGTGTAGGGGTCATCAAATTCTTTAGACCATCGTTTTATAAATCCAAGTACACCTTTTGCTGTGTTCGCCATTAAACTTGTATGAACGTTGAAGCGAAGTTTTTTATCTACAGTGACGCCTAAATCTACGAAATTTTCAACCTTTTCCAATTTTACACCATTTATAGAATATGAAGTATCAATTTTTTTCCTTCTTGCAAACGTCATTTGTACAGGGTGTATTTTTTAGAGGTTTGTTTTTCGAATAGAGATAAAACTGGCATTTTATGGTCAAATCTGGCAACTCTAATGTCATTTATGTTCAGTTTGGTTTGCTATTTCATCATGAACAGGTTGACAAAAGAACAACACTTGCAAATTGTGCAAATTTATTTCGAAAATAATGGTTCAGTTCGCGAAGTTTACCGCAAGCTCCGTTCATTTTATGGTCGACATAATCGTCCATCAGAGCAATTAATTCGGTTAACCATGGATCGTTTTCGCACTACGTTTACTCTATGTGATAATACGCATCCGCAGAGACGTCGAACAGTGCGCACCGAAGAAACAATTGCCGCTGTAGAGCAAAATGTTAAAGAGGACCCGAATGAATCGATTCGCCACCGTGCACAGCAATTGGAGCTTTGTCCATCAACTTTATGGAAGATTTTGCGCAAAGATCTTGGCTTGCGACCTTACAAGATCCAGCTTGTGCAAGAATTAAAGCCGCGAGACCATGCAATGCGTCGTGATTTTGGTGTATGGGCCGAAAATGAGATTGATCTCGATGCTGATTTTCATCGCAAAATTTTGTTCAGTGATGAGGCTCATTTTTGGTTGAATGGCTACGTCAACAAGCAAAATTGCCGCATTTGGAGTGAAGAGAATCCACATGAGACCCTTGAGACGCCATTACATCCACAAAAACTGACTGTTTGGTGTGCTCTATGGGCTGGTGGAGTCATTGGGCCATACTTCTTCCGAAATAATGCTGGAGAGTCAGTTACCGTTGATGGAGACCGGTATAGAGCCATGATAACCGACTATTTTGTTCCCGAATTGGAGGGCATGAATGTGGATGAGTTGTGGTTCCAACAAGACGGCGCTACATGCCACACAGCGCACGTCACAATCGATTTATTGAAGGAAACATTCGATGAGCGCATAATTTCGCGGAATGGACCTGTCAATTGGCCACCAAGATCGTGTGATTTGACACCATTGGATTATTTTCTTTGGGGATATGTGAAGTCGCTCGTCTACGCCAACAAACCAGAAACGTTAGGGGACTTGGAAGCCAACATTCGTGGCGTTATTGCCGACATACGGACCCATATGCTCGAAAAAGTGGTTCAAAATTGGACCTGTAGAATTGGCTTTATTCGAGCCAGCCGCGGCGGCCACATGCCCGAAATCATATTTAAACATTAATGGCATAAAATTATCCTTCCAATAAAGCCAAATTGATGGACATTAAAACGATTTTCTTGTGTTTTATTTCAATTCGAAGCTCTATACCTCTAAAAAAACACCCTTTATGTTTATAAAAATTATTATTTGTTAATAGTTTTTTAAAAAATAATTTTTTTTTTAAGTTCGTTAGCTTTAGGTCTATGGACACAAGATCGTTACAGACTAGCATAAAAATCTTAAAAAACATAATTTAAAGACTAAATAAAAACAGATACAAATAATTATAAAGGGTAACAATTCATTAAATTATTCTTAAAAATAACTTTATTTAAGCAAAAGCCTAAGCCATTATTTGAACAAATTTTATTGAACTCATTATGGCTCGTTCAGGCCATAGTTCTATGAACCTTAACATAAAAGAAACTAGTACTACGAAATGCCTTGCAGGTACATTTATGCTGATTTTTTCCAAAAGAACAATACAGTCAATGTTGCCATTAATAAGATCATAAACAAAAATTAGCGAGTGAACCTTTCGCCGTCCTTCCAAAGTTTTTAAATTTAATAATAAACTGCGAGCACCATACGATGGTATTGGTTCAATAAAATTTAGAGACCGTAAGGCAAATTTCAGGAACTTTTTTTGAATACGTTCAATACGAGCTGAGTGAACAGCATAGAAAGGGTTCCATATAAACGCAGCATATTCTAGCCTAGATCTAACAAAAGACGTATACAAAACCTTCAATGTATATGGATCACTAAAGTTACAACTATGTTGTCTAACAAAAGCTAGCACAGAGTACACTTTAGGAATAAACATTACCCCTAGATCCAAAATTTTATTATTTATTTTTAAAATGAAAATAAAATCAATTTTCTAGCCTTAATAAAACCTGAGTAATGAATTTTTGAAAGTGAGCCTACATGCCAAAATTCGTGAAATTCTCAAAACTTAAATTCGTTCTATTAAAAAAAAATTTTTTTCAAAAAAATCCTCGAACACGTATCTCTTCTTTTTCGATAGATAACCCATAAAAAAATTTTAACCAAATCAAAAATGCGTCGTCAGAAAAGTGTTCGGTTTGTAAAAGAACGTCCCATATGTTTCTATAGTTCTCTCAGACTCTTCTCGTAAGGTCTTTCTTAATTCAGTTTTGCCTAGTGCTAATTTGTATTTAAGTATGGGTAACCTAACCTCTTGCTGTTGTCGCCTGAGTCGTCTTTTTTCCATCACTAAACGTTCTATGTTAAAATAGTTGAGGCGTTGCTTTTTATGGGTTGTTATAGAATGCACAGGAGTTGCGTGAACCTGACTGTACTGTGCACCTGATACTAGCATGCTGCTAAATAGCTTTATGGCCGATTCCAGCTCCTCGGAATCTTTAAGACTTACATTATTAGAAAGATAGCTACTGACATATTTTTTATATTTAAGCAAATTCGTTTTATTTGTTGTAAGCCCATTGGGTGACTGCAGCACACGGAGAAAACACTAGCTCAAATTTTAGCAAAAATTAATAGATAAATACAAAAATTAAAAGCTGAGAAGAAATATTACTCTTTTACAGTAATAAATAAGAAATCATAATGAAAAATTCCATTCTAGTTTGTAATTTATTTAATTTTACATTTTTTATTAAGTGTATATTAAAAAATAATTTTCTTCATTTTATTTATCACCTAAAACTTGAAAATTATACAAAGAATTTATTAAATTTTAATAAATTGCGACATAGAATTTTTACTAAAGCGCTCATCAATATGAGCATATTTCATATTGTAATTTATGATTCCCGCTTTATAATTTATAAAAAGTAGCTATAGAAAAATTATTTTATAGAAAATAATTTTTACAAACTCTTATGTTATAAAGTATGATTAAATTAATTCATATACATGCATATTAATATTTTAAATCAAGATAAGTAATTTTTATTATGTTTGTGTTTTGTTTGCTATGATTCTTAACTGGTCAATGCAAAGAATAAAATATAGTGTGTTTGCAGACTCTTTAACATCGGCTAACAAAGCTTACTGAAGATGTGACGTAGTATAAGCAGCTGGTTGCCCATTTTTTGTTCCTTTACAATTGTTGGATATTCTTCAACAATTAATGCATATTGCACTTGTAATTTTATTGTTGTTTTTGCACTGAAAGTACTGAAAATAAAATTTCTATAAAGTATATAAAAATTACATAGCTGATTCTAAAAATCAACTTCAGTTATTAATTATTTCATCATACAAATTTTACAACGTACTTTTTAGTAATATTACATCTCTTAACGAAAAAATAGTACAGTCCTTTTAAAATTCAATAAATTATTTCAGTAATTTAGTACTTGAATTTAGTTATAGCTACTTTGTAAAAATTTAAAACATGCATTCGAAAAATTGATGAGAACTTGATGCTTAGCAATTTTTGTTAGAAACTCGAACCATTTCTAGATTACTAAAAATTCTACTAATATTTCTGTAATTTTGATTAATATTTACAAGAATTTCGAGTTCTTGTTTTTTCCGTGCAGCTCTACACATTTATGCAGATGCATAATGACAGGAGAATGGTCAGAGCTCAAGTCAAAACATGCAACTGCTGAAATTTGCCTCTTATTAATTCCTTTTGTAATTGCAAAGTCCATTAGATCTGGAATTTTTTCAGGGTCTGACGGCCAGTAAGTTGGCTGACCAGTGAATACATAATCAAGTCCGATTGGTTAATGAAAGCCAAAGTGCGTTGCCTTTAGGATTGATAAGACGAGAACCCCAGTGATTATGCTTCACATTACAGTCGCCAGCAGCAACGAATTTTGACTCTAATGAATTAAAAAAATGGTCGAACTGGGCCGTCGTGATTTTATACCTTAGCGGACAATATATAGCTGAAACTGTTTTTTTGTCGTCCAAACATTGTAAGCAAATCGAAGTAGCCTGTAAGTACTCCCTCCGACACTGCTCAATTGCGTACTACTTTCTCTGGGTGACTGGTTTTTTAGAATCTAAACACTACAATTTTAAAGTTGTGCATGAGAGTAAGATGTGTTTCAGAAATAAGTAACATATCAATTTCATTGTTGCAAAGAAAGTTTTTGATTTCTAACTGCAGTGTGTCTTTTATTCCAATTCGAGTAATTTGGCTTTCGAATTGAAATATTGAGTAGGCTCTCCGGATGAATGGCTATTTGGTGAAAGGCTTTTTGTAAGTCGATTTCAGAAAAAATTGTGCTACCTGCCAAAATGTAATGGGTACCGATCCGACACGGTGCATATATTAAGCGCGCGGTAATCACCACATGGCTTCCAGGAACCGTCCGCTTAGGAGTGTAAATAAAGTGGGCTTGCCCAGTTGCTGCTGGATGGGCCGCAGATTCTAACCTTCACATTAATTCATATTCAGCGCGTGCTGCTTTGAGTTTTTCCTGATACAGGCGGCGTGGGCGTTCAAAAACCGGTTGGCCAGTTGCGTGAACTCGAGCTTGGTGGCGATAGTGGAACATGGTTAAGCTTGAAACCTTCACAAGGCGATTTGAGTACCGTAGCACGGTCTAATAAGCACTTCTCTTTAAGGTCCAACACAAGTCCGTGATGAGACAGAAAATCGGCTCCTAGTATAACGTCGGCTATAATTAAAAGCCTAACAAATTCTCTCCGTAAGTTGGAACTAATATTTAAATTTACCCCTTCGAAAGCAGCGACAGGCGTGTTGTTGGTGGCGAACAGTTTCATGTCGGTAGGTGTTGCTCTAGCTAATTTTGTGCACCTAAAGATAACCGATACGTCGGAGCCAGTATCATGTCATTTAAGGTAGTGCCGCCAGTGCGCTTAATTGCGTAATAAAGGGTGCTCGGCTTATTGTCACCAAATTGCATTTCCTGAAGCACACGTTGCAGGCGACGTGGCTGGCTTTCCGTAAATTTATCCACCAACTATTGCTTAATGTAATTATAGCGTGCCATGACGGGTGCATCTTCAACAATAGGTCGCAACTCAAGTAGTTTCCTTGACGGTACTTTTGCAAGTACGACGTTGTATTTGGCTGCGTACATCTCTGTCAGTGGAATATGTAATGATGTGTGTGTGTGTTACAGGAAATTACAGTGACATTTCTTTATGAGAAAAAACTTTTTGAAACTATTGAAATTAAATACTAATACAAATGTAAAAATCTGTTCTGTAAATTTGATAATTAAATAAAACTTTAAAGGAAAATTTAAACTAATAATAGTTGGATGACGATACCACAATAAAATGTTGTAAATACACTACATATATATCGAAATATGTGAGCAATCATACAGAAATTTGATGTAAGAGTGTTGTTTATGGAAATATATTTCTAGATCAAATTAGAAAAGACTGCACCAGTGGGTGTGTCTCCTCCTTAAATTTTTAGACTAATTACGGCATAAATCGCAAAACTAAGCTAAAAATTGGTATGTGGATGTCGATCCCGAATATAACTTACTGAACCAAAAGAAGGCGGAATCGGCAAATGGGCGTAGTATATTCTCGTTTTTTATATCTATTCGGTTTTTTATCATTTTCTATATATTTTTGACCTTTTTAGTCCTTAAACATTTTCCAATGTCCGACCAATTTTCAATCTCTTCCAACTTTCTTCATTAGTTTTTAGACTTTTTCAGCGGTTTTGAATTGTTTCAACCTCTTCTAACTTTTTTTAAGTTTTTCCACCTATTTCAATATTTTCCGCTTTCTTTCGACGTTTTCAACATTTTTCAATATTCTTCAATATTTTCCATATTTGATCGACTTGTTCAACCTCTGTCAACTTAATTCGTTATTTTTTCGGGTTTTTCATCGATTTTAAATTGTTTCAACACTTTTCAATCTCTTTCAATTTTTATTTTTTTCTTAGAGTTTTTCAACCTCTTTCATCTATTTTTAACATTTTCCATATTTATTCGACTATTTCAACATTTTCCATATTTTTTCGACGTTTTCCATTTCTTTCAACTTATTTTTATTATTTTATTTACCCTCAGCCGAGGCGGAAGCCCGCCCACTTAGCCTCACTAAACATTTGCCAAGCATACAATGAAATTAATTAACGTTGTTGTCTAACTTTGCTACTGCCTTAGTCTTCACTAACCACAGTGCTTTTGCATTTCATATAGCGGTGACTAGTTTGGACATATATACTATTGATGGGGTTTACAAGGTTGGACTAACTTAGGACTAACCAAAGATATAGAATCCAAAAAAATACATTGATAAGAACTGTATTCTGTTGTTTCTAGGAAGCAAGTGGCGTATGCAGGTAGACCTTAAGACTAAACCGCAAAAATATTTATAAAGCATAAGAAGCGTACAGAGCAAAAAAAATAAAAAATAATATTTTAAAAACTATAAATGTTCAAAACGTGCAATTGAAGAAGGAAAATAAAGAAAAGAAAAATAAGTATCGAATCCAAAGCAATGTCATACAATATTTTAATATTTGTATCTAGACTATATCAAACCACAAAGAAGTCTGTCAATCTATATGAACTCAAGATTAAAAAGCCACAACTTAACTTCTTTTAGAAAAACTACTTGAATTCGGAGACATCTAATGAATTCCGGTAGATTATTGAAAAGTCTGGGTGCAGCAGATAAATATTAATAAAAAAAATGCTGTGTCGTGTGGTTTGGTATATAGGCCAAGTTAAGATTATTACTTCTAAGTACAAAAACAGAATAATTTCTGTTTACCAAATACCCACCTCTTGTAAAAAAATTTTTTAAAACTTTAAAAAAGTATAAATGCTTCAAAGGCAAAATCTTTAAATTGCGAAATAGTGGAAGACTTCTTGTAGGGCAACCCATATTACATATCATACGCAATGCATGTCTCAGAGCATTTATCAACGGATTTATTTTATACAAATTGGTGCCGCCACAACATACAATACCAAATTGGATCTTTGAGTGAAAAATTCCATAATAAATGCACATCAATAATTTTTTATCGCATAACTTACTTAATTGATATAATTGTCTGGTAGCACCCATCAAATATTTTTTTAAACTAAATGTATGGTCACTCCACCTCATTTTCCTGTCAATTAGCAATCCCAGATATTTAAAAGACTTAACCCATTCTATGAATATGCATTTATCAGAGCAGTCAGCTTTGTTAAAATAAGTTTTTGTCAGGTTGGAATAGTTGCATACAGTATTTTCAACCATATATTTCTTGCATTGAGAACAATGAAACAGTTAGACTTTGTAGTGAATCACTTGTATAGGTGCAAGCCATGTCATCAGCAAAAGCTATAAGTTTACTTGAGAAGTGTTAGTAAAAAATAGAGTTTATAAAAATGAGGAAAAATATGGGACCGAAGACAGAGCCTTGGGGACACCGATGCTTACATTTAAAGGATTACTATACTGATTTTCAATTTTTACTCTTTGGCATCTATCAGTTAAGTAAGATTTGTACCAATTGTGAACTGTACCCCTAAACCCACATTTGTACAGTTTATCCAAAAGAATTATATGGTCAACTGTTTCAAAATCTTTGGTAACATCAATAAAAAAAGCTGCGAAACATTTTTTCTGATTTAGGATAGTCTTAATGTTGTTGGAAAAATTTAGAAGTGCATCTTCATACCTTCTTGGAATCCAGATTGGCATTTGCTGAAATAATTTTTTTTTTGTTTAAAAAACTTGTTAGCTTTTTCAAAAATTTTTAGAAAAAACCGGAAGTAACGAAATTGGTCTGTAGATATTGAGGTGCATTTTGTTTTCCTTTTTATATAAGGGGATAACCTCAATTATTTTAAACTCAGTAAGAAAGACACTCACAGAAACACTTTTATTAAACAGAACACAATGCCATCAACTACATTTGAAGCAATCTGTTTGATAAAAGTATTAGAAAAATTATTTTCAGTGTTCGAGTTGGAATTTTTTTTTGAGATATTCTCAAAGAAAAAGCTCTCAGAAATGCCTTTTTCTTTTTTTAAACATTCACAAGATATATTGTGCATGCCATTTTCGGAAACGACATCATGGGCTAGCAAAGAAATTGTTGAAAGCATTGGCTTTTGCAATTTGGTTTTCTTAAATCTCATTATCTACAATCAGGCTATCAATACTCTGATTTGTGCACGTTTTATTTAAAAATTTTTTTGACAAGTGGCCACTTATTATTAATGATACCTTTTAGCTTAAGAAATTCATTTGCATAAAAGTTATTTTATTTTTTACGCTAAGATGCTTCAATTGAAATTTCTTTGCATATTTTTTTATATATGGACCTTAAATTCACATTATCAGGGTTTTTCATATAATTCTTATGAGCTTTTTTCTTAATTTGAATTTTCTTTAGTGTAAATCAATCGATATCCTCTTGATTTTGTTGTTTATTTTTTACTTTCACAGTACAAACAAAGACATGGCTTGCTAACGTTTTATTAAATAAAGTAAATGCTTTTGATGGATATGTTTCGTTGTAAATGTTATCACATGATTCGCAAAGTAAGCGGCTATTCAAGGCTATAAAATCTATTTTTTTTTTTTTGGTACGAAATATTGTGAAAGGGTCTGTTTTGAAGTTTTTCAACGTTTTGAAAACAAAGGCAAGTCATGCAATGATCTGTAATATCCAATTGCGTTCCAGAACTACTTATTGAACTATTACTCGGCCCAGTCGTGCAAAAATATGCTCAATACATGTAGCAGAAGTTTCCGTTATTCTCGTAGGTTGGTTTATACAGAATTGTAGTCCAAAAGACGAAAGAAGCATTAGGTACTTATCTGTAAAGTCTGCATCTACCAACAGATTTAAATTTTTATAACCAAGCAATATAACGTTTTCGGACTTCTCGCCTGACAATAAAGTATATAAGTCTGTTAAAAAATTTCAGACAAAGAGGTATTGTGAAACCGGTACACACAAAAGAAAGAGTATTTTCTGTTTGCAATCACACATTTTATATTTAACATATCTGCGCTACTCAAATGATAAGAAAAAAATTCACAAGCATATTCATTTTTAGCAAACACTCCCACACCTCCAGATGCATAATTATTATCATATTTTGCAAAAAATTTGTATCCAGGCAAGTCAAATGGTGAATATTCTTCTTCAAAAATCCATGTTTCTGATAAAAAATCGAAATCAGGCTTAACAATGAATGAGCCCAGATGTAAAACTAAATTATCGAAACTCTTCATTAACTTCTAATGTTTTGATGTATCAAATATAAACTGTTGGCATGGGTTGAATTGGAATATATATGGACATGGACTGTCCCAGAACAAACTTCCGTTTTGTTTTTTAGTTATAAAAAAATACCCAGTAATTTTTTTGGTCTTTTTTCTTTTTTATTGTTCAGAATATAAATAACTAAAAACTAATTAATAATTTTTTTTTTCTATAAAAATTTCTTACATTTCTCTTCAGGCCCTTCATTAAATTTTTTACTGTTGTTTCATCGACAGTGCCGTAGGATCTTTTCCAGTTAAGTCTGAAGTTTTGTGAATTTTTTGCAGTCTTACCACTCTTTCGAAGATCTGTTTTCATTCGAACCCAATATCTACCAATTGGGCGAAGCTATGGGTAGTTGGGCGGATTTGCTATTCTTCGGTAAAAAATTGATCTTTTTACTTTGATACCATTCCTAAGTAGCTTCAGAGTAATGAGAGTTTGCTAAATCTGGCCAGTACAACACGGTACCCTCATGTGCACGAATAAATGGTAGAAGACGTTTTTCGAAAGAAAAAGAAAGCTACTTCTGAGACCACGGATACATATGGCCTGCCAAACCAAATATTGCTTCGGCAATTTATTTTTTTTTTCTATGAATTTTCTAGAGTTCACCTTGATGATGTATAATATTTGCGCCCAGGTAGCTGCTTAAAATCTTCTTTAACGTAAGTTTCGTCGTTCATAGCACAGCAATTAAATTTAGTCAGGTACCTTTCATACAATTTTTGGGCTCGCATCGGAGACATCAACTGCTTTTCATCAGAACGGTTTGCTACTTTTTGAACTCTATATGTCTTCAGCTTACTTTTCTCCTTTATCCGTTGTGCAGTAGATTTTGATTTACCTGTTGGGATTGTGCTTAAAAAGGCGCTTCACCTATGCGCTTCGATTAGAAATATCCGTAAAGACAGTTTTTTCTGATGCACCAACTACTTTTGCTATAGCTGAATATTTTAATTTTGGATTTTGCAGGTATGTGGACAAAATCAGTTTGCGAACTTCTTGTTGCTTGTTAGATATCTTTGTTGTTAGAAGTGCTATCTTCAAGTGTTATACATCATATTAACCGTCACTTTGTATAGAACAAATATTGTGTCTTTTTAGACCTATAAAAGTATCAGGTAGAGCATAATACAAAAAATAAAAAACGGAAGTTTTTTCTGGGACATTCCTTATGTATTTACATATGTATATAATAGAAAAAAAAAATGCAAGTTATCTATAAACATAACAATTACATAATTAGTTATAAAGGGTGTTTTTTTTAGAAGTATAGAGCTTCGAATTGAAATAAAACACAAGAAAATCGTTTTAATGTCCATCAATTTGGCTTTATTGGAAGGATAATTTTATGCCATTAATGTTTAAATATGATTTCGGGCATGTGGCCGCCGCGGCTGGCTCGAATAAAGCCAATTCTACAGGTCCAATTTTGAACCACTTTTTCGAGCATATGGGGCCGTATGTCGGCAATAACGCCACGAATGTTGGCTTCCAAGTCCCCTAACGTTTCTGGTTTGTTGGCGTAGACGAGCGACTTCACATATCCCCAAAGAAAATAATCCAATGGTGTCAAATCACACGATCTTGGTGGCCAATTGACAGGTCCATTCCGCGAAATTATGCACTCATCGAATGTTTCCTTCAATAAATCGATTGTGACGTGCGCTGTGTGGCATGTAGCGCCGTCTTGTTGGAACCACAACTCATCCACATTCATGCCATCCAATTCGGAAACAAAATAGTCGGTTATCATGGCTCTATACCGGTCTCCATTAACGGTAACTGACTCTCCAGCATTATTTCGGAAGAAGTATGGCCCAATGACTCCACCAGCCCATAGAGCACACCAAACAGTCAGTTTTTGTGGATGTAATGGCGTCTCAAGGGTCTCATGTGGATTCTCTTCACTCCAAATGCGGCAATTTTGCTTGTTGACGTAGCCATTCAACCAAAAATGAGCTTCATCACTGAACAAAACTTTGCGATGAAAATCAGCATCGAGATCAATCTCATTTTCGGCCCATACACCAAAATCACGACGCATTGCATGGTCTCGCGGCTTTAATTCTTGCACAAGCTGGATCTTGTAAGGTCGCAAGCCAAGATCTTTGCGCAAAATCTTCCATAAAGTTGATGGACAAAGCTCCAATTGCTGTGCACGGTGGCGAATCGATTCATTCGGGTCCTCTTCAACATTTTGCTCTACAGCGGCAATTGTTTCTTCGGTGCGCACTGTTCGACGTCTCTGCGGATGCGTATTATCACATAGAGTAAACGTAGTGCGAAAACGATCCATGGTTAACCGAATTAATTGCCTAGTTCTAAAATTTCAAAGTTAATATCATCTCTTAAAACATCTAACTCTACTTTATTTGATGATATCTCAAGTTTTCTATTAAAAAATATATCTTTCCAAATTTCTGAAGTACGAGTAGGTACTATGTTTTAATTTTAATTTTAGTGTCCAATCCGGAGTTTTTTCCTGATTCTCTTAAGACAGCAATTGTTTTACCATTGCACAAAATAGGAGAGGTTAGTGTTCTAAATAATTACCGCCCTATCTCGCTTCTATCCGTCTTTTCAAAAGGACCATTTATTTCAGTAATGATGAGTTTGGATTTAGAAATGGTAGGTCTACTGAGGGTGCGCTATTGAAATTAACTGGTGAGATCCATAATAGTTAAAGTCCAGCTTGATTGTTTATTGAATAATTAAAACTTTTGACATGTTGGAGCACTCGTTATTGCTTCATAAGCTTTCAAAATCAAGCTTTCGTGGCTATATTTATCAGTGATTTGTTTCCTTTTTTATAAAACCGCAATCAAGTTGTAAAAAGCAAAAACAGTTTTATTTCTCAGAAGTATATCATACTCATTTTATTTTTTTTGTATTCAGCGCGCAATATATTTAACTTAGCAATTGATGTTAATACAGTTCTTGGCTTATTAAGAAGATGGTTAGATCATATGATGGTTATAAGTAATAAAACAGAATTTATGGTTTTTAACTTAAAAAATAAAACTTCATATCAACTGCCTTTAGCTTACCATAATCATAGTTGTAAACACTTTTTGGCCGCTGGTGCTGTTGATTCTATTACTTTTGATAGGAAAACAAAATGCTCTGAGTAGTGTTTTATTATTGAGTGTTTTGGTAGTCTTAAATTCTTAGGTGTTGTCTTGGATACCCAACTCAATTGCAAAAATCCTACGTGGCAATTAAATCAATACTTGAACAAAGTAGTTATTGTTTGTTCAAGTCTAAACTGCAGTATGGCATAGTATGTTGGGGTGGGGCATATTTCAACAAAATAGAGCCACGAAATTCGTTTTTTCTGTACGGTGAAACCCAGAACTCCAAGTTTCGATTTATGCAAATTGCTCGGGCTTCTCCCATTAAGGCATTTATACTGCATTATAGTATTAAACATATTTTTTGATAAATCCGGTGCTTACTCAGTTAGACTTCTAGGAAATTACAATTTACATGTTACTTCAGACGTTGTGCACGTTTATTTTTTATAACGGCGCCAAGTTTGTATAATTTACTACTTGATAACTTAAGACGCGAGAGAGTGAGAACAGTTTTTTTGGCTAAAGTTAGAAAATGGCTATACTCTTTTGATTATTTCACTATTGATAGTATTTTTAATCCTATAACTTAGCTTAAACTTAGATATTGTATTTCTTTTTTATGATCTTTTAATGTAATGTTTTAATGTTAGGTATGAGCAGATTAGTATTGTGTCGTCTTTGGGTGCACACGTACTTCTTAACGCTCTTTGGTAACGATAAAATAAATAATGAATTGTATAGTTTGCAAGCAGAAAATCGAACGGAGTGATTGCTCTAAAATTACTTGTGTAAAAAGTGCAACAAACTTCGTCGTAAGTCGTTACATCAACAAACATTACCTGTGCATAGCGCAACGGTTCATACGGTCAAAACGAAACAGAAAGAAGAAAGCCGCCAAAATATTAACAATATGGAAACAAACGAATCTGCAGTGCAAAAAAACAACTTTACAACACAAGAGCAACAGAAAAAACATCAAACAATCAACAAAAACATGTACAGTCTACGGGAGTTTTTCTAAAACAAACCAACATCAAACCAGAAAGTATTAGAACTAAATACTGAACAAGCAACAATTTCACATCAAACAGCAATACAACAACAACATAAAATATCAAGTAAACAATAACATCAACAGCTTATAATTGAACTTAAAGCAAAACCCATAAAACAACAATAAAAATGAATAATAATCAAGCGACAGTTTCGCAAACAAATAAACATCAGCTACAAGCTGAGAAGCAGAATACAACTGATCCAGTGATAAGTCCAAACTTTCCCAGCAAGAAATATCGCTTGAAATTATTTATAATGAGATAATTGGCACAAAAGAGTTGCATGCAAATTTGCGCTCTCTAATCGTCTCTTTGCAAGAAGAAAAAAGATTCAATGGAAAAAGTTTACAATTTGCAAAAAGAAGTGCGCAGTCTAAGCTATGAAAAAAGCATTGAAATTGTTGGTGTACCGAAGCTAAATCATAACAATGCATTAAATTGTGCATTTAAGGTGTTTTCAGCTGGACTTAATATGAACATTGCAGAGGAGCAAATAGGTAATTGCTATGTAAAAAGTGTAAGGAATAATAGCGATTCCGAAACAATTCATGTGACCCATAGTAGTGTATTTTGCGTAAAATTTGTTTCTGGTTTATTGAAGAGAAATGTCGTTAGGGAAAAATAAAAAAAAATCTATCATCTATTTTTGGTAGCTCCCACTCATCTTTGGTTTATAAGTATAAATCATTGTATGTCTATTGAAAATAGGAAAATATTTAGCGCCTGCCGTAAATTGAAAAGGGAATAAAATTATAAACTTCTTTGTGTTGGTAAAAAAAAAATGTTAAGTGAAAATGATGATCTTCCATTGAATATTTTTCCTTACGCGCGCTGTAAGAATGCCCCTTTAGAAAGTAAGAAATGTCCCAGAATAATAAGCTAATCTTAAAGGTCTAAAAAGACACAATATTTGTTCTATATGAAGTGACGTTTAATATGATGTATAACACTTGAAGATAGCACTTCTAACGACAAAGATGTCTAGCAGACAAAAAAAGTCCGTGAACTGATTTTGTCCACATTCCTGCAAATCCAGAATTAAAATATTCTGCTATAACAAAAATAGTTGGTGCGTCAAAAAGTACTGTCTTTACGAATATATGTCTAAATATAAGAAGGGTCTGCCTGTTTCCTGAAAAAAGGTTCAGGCAGAAAATCAAAATTTTCTAATCCAAAGATAGCGGCGAAGGTGAAGCGCCTTTTCAGGCAAAATCCCAACACCTCAGTGTGAGATGTGGCGGCTAGAGCAAGTACATCAAAATCTACTGTGCAAAAAAAAAAAATCGTAGTATTTCCATTTGGAATATTCAAAATAATATCTGCAGCTGAAGGATTTCTATTCAGAATATCATTCAAAACACACCAATCTTTCTTTAAATTACCATTATTATAGTATTAATTACTTTATTCTGATAGTAGTTGGCTTTGCATGAAGGAATTTCTTTTTTTGACTCAATACTTTCATACCTTCTCATAATATTTTTTGACACTTGTATTATATGAATGTTTTTTAACTCTAATCCATAGTCATATTTTCTTCTTAATTTTTCTCAGAAATGAGGGAGACATCCATTGTTTCAGATATTTACGGTTATTTATTAACTACTTGGTTGCATTGAAAGACATTGGATTGTAATTTACTTAGAAAAAAGTCAAGTGCAACCAAAGGATCACTCGCGTTGTATATTTCTTACCAAAATTCAAAATTAAAACATGATTTAAGGACATCAAAATCAATTCCATTGAATTTATAGCTACTGGTTAAATTTGGTCTGGGTACTGACCAACTTATTTGGATAGTAGTCAAACTATGTTCCGTTAATTTTAAATCAAAGCACGCTGTCTTATAGCCTAGATAATTACTTCCATGAAGCCTTATAATCTAAACAGGAATTACCACTCGTAGGATCAGTCAACCACAATCAAAGCCGTTTGTAGACAACACAAATAAAAATGTAACAACTTCGGACGATTCCGCTAAAATAATAATGTTAAAGTTGCCCAGCCAAACTATATTATTACAATGCTGATTACATAAAAACCAGATAGTTCTTCAATAAAGACATCTACTGTACATTTATAGAGTCTATATACACATATAACACAGTTTCTTGCTCCACAAACCTCTCAAGCTACACTTAAAACATTAGCACTATTCAAATCATATTTATAAATTCTACAGACTCCCAAATCACTACAACACCACCAGCAGAATATGTGCTATTCCAATTAGCATCAAATGTACAATCTGGAATCTCAAAACTACATACAAACTTGTTCATCAAATATCCAAATCTCAGATACAAATAGAGCATCTGGTAAATGATCTTAACTCACAAAATGAGAACAGCATCAAAGCTCTCATGCTTCGAATATTTTGATGTGTTATAGAAACGCCTTAATAATGGTTATTAATTGGATGATTTATACAAAAAAATTGGCTATATTAGAAATAGAAAATGAATCATAAGCATCATTGAATACATAATTTTGAGGATTAAGGTCAAAAGCATTATCTAAATTAAAATTATTCATACAGCTTTATCCATCACCAGGTTTATCAAAATCCTCAAATGAAATTATTCTTATTGCTTGGTCACCCTCCATTTTCCTAATTAATAAACTGGAATCCCTGACCCAAACAAACTTGCATTTGTTATTGAGCTTAAGTTTTTTTGCCCTTCTCAGCAGTGCCCGAGTATGCACAGTAAGACTATCGTTGATAAATAATTTTTATACTGTTACTGCTTTTGTTTCCACTTGAACCAATGCCATTGTTGTTGTAAAAACTAAAGATTCCAGCTGAAAGCTGCTGTTTTTCCGTAGCTTTTTCATAATAGCTCTTTTGCATAATAGCGAAGAGAATTTGACACAAACAATCAAAGATTTGCCCATGTTTAGTTTTCAATATTCTTTTTAATCAAATCCTCATGAATTCCAGTGATTTTAGCTGCAATATCAGTGTTATTTATTTTCCAAAAAACAGCTTTAATTTCCATTCGTTCTTGCCAAGTTGTGAAAGGAAAACGGTAGGCTATATGCAATAAGTACTCAAAACTTTTTATCCTCGCATGTAATGTCAGCAAACCAAACTTATTATTTTCAATATTTCCAGTTATAGAAAAGTTGAAAATATTTTTTTCAGTGGGAGTTGTTCTACAAATGAAGCAGTTGCTTGTTGCATTCGTATTCGATAAAAAGTTTACTAGAGCCCCCCCCCCCCCCCATCTATCATATTGCAATACATTTCATACGAACAGAATAATTTTCAATTATATCATTTATACTGCGATTTTTTGGTCTACGTAATGAGCCTTCAAAAGACTTTGCGGGGCTTCCCGCTTTATGGCTTGTACTTGGTTGCTTAAAGCATAAAAACATAATATGTGTGTCAATTTAGAAAGGGTGTCCCAAGAGTGCAATTTTTTATTTAAAAAAAAAACACATATTTTTTGAGTCACCGCTGATCTGATGATAGGCCATTGCATTTTCATGAAAATTCCGATGACTTTTTCACAAAGATATGACTGTATCTCACTGATGACGCGTTGGATCTTGGACTTCAGCTCAGAAATTCTTTTTGGTTTGTTCAAGATTTCGTGAAACCCCAAAGAAAGAAATCGCATGATCTTTGGTGGCCAATTTCAATAATTTCCTTGAAAAAATTCTCATTTTCTTGATTTTCGACGGCTTAATTAACTAATTACCAATATTTAAATAATGATAAGGCGTTGTTCTTTTGTTTAGCGCTCCATTTTTAATAATCGGAGCTATAATAGGTTACAGCTGTCAAATTTCGGAGTTGCCACTTGCACGAAAACAAAATTATACAAAAGTTAAAAGTGCACTCTTATTGGGATGCCCTTTATATGTGTAAATCACAGAATCGCAACATTTTATTTAAAATGCAACTTAACCATATTAAGATTTTTTTTTTAAATCGTTCTCTTATGTAACTGCATTTTATCCATTTGCATTGAAAACATTAAAAACTTCAATTTTTTTCATCAACTCGTCTTCATCATAAATTTTTTCTTGCAATTTATTTTTAACAAATGCATTAAAAGCAGAAATTCCTCTCCTTTATTCGCTGATATCCAGCAATCAATTAAATCACTATTTTTTTAAATGAAATCACGTCACAATTTGTTTTATAAAATTAATACAAACGAATTGAAATAAAAAGTACAATTTGAAAATATTTTTTAAAAAAGAACACGCCAATAAATAGAAAAAAATTCAAACTAATAACTTCTTCGCCTCTTAAATTTTCTCTAATTTCGTTTGTTTACATTTATAAATGGTACCTACCATACGTATATGCTAGGGAACATCGGAATTGAAAATTTGGATCTTAAAATCCCACTATTTATTCGAGATTGAAAAACTTGAAAAATAACATAAACTTGTTTCCTAATTTTTGTTATCACAAACTTTCTACTTTTAAAAACCCTCGGGTCCCTGAAGCAAAATCCTATGATTAAAAGTGACAAAAATAATCCGGGATTCCATGATCTCAAAATATGGTTTCCCTAGTATATGCAAAACAATAATAATATTACACTTGTTGGAATACACTTTCATGCACTCATATGTTTTATTGTTTGAACAAATCGTAATTTAAGCCTTTTTTAAAATTGAGCTTTAACAAATTACGTTATTGTAAGCTATACAAAAAATTTATCAACAAACACTTTGAAATAATTTTTGTTTTGTTTGCTACTCTGTCAATATTCTTTCAAATATTTTTTGATTGAATTGAATCGTGTAAAAAATTTACTTTTGAGAATGTTTCCTGTAGAAATCCTAAAAATACTAGTTTTATGCTGCAAATTTCTTGCTTAGAAAGGTCCACTTTCCAAAGCTCTTACTAGAAAAGTAATCAGTAAATTCAAAAAATCTTGTTACGGTTTTTTTAGTTGAAGTATACCTTTCCAAATACGACATCAGATTTTTGATCTTCTGCTTACTAGGCGAATCACTGTGTCTTGGCTTTTTTTTTTTATTTACTATAGACGAGGATTTTGTCTTTTTCGATGCACATGTTCATGTGTAATTGTTGCTGCCATATTAAACATCATGCAATGCAATCAATAACTTACATAATTTTTTACTATTTTTTGAATTCAAATTTTACACTTGCTTATAATAAAACTTAAATTGGCAGGATCGTCATGTTGTCCACTGGTTTATAAATAAATTTAAGACTGTAATGCTGCTTGATGGTGAAAACTTGAATAATACCTTATTTTATTTTCTTACGATCTAAACTAATTCTAAAAACATACACGCTCTTCATACATTAATAACTAAAGAGACAGCGTCGAACGTGACAGCGATAAGGAAGGTTGCTTACGCTGCATTTTGTGCACGTATTACATACATTCATTCTCAACCGAATCCGTTAACCTTCTGTTCGATGATCCAGAGTGTTAGTTACAGTTGTATGAAATAACAAATCATGAGATTAAAAGAAATATGTGAAAATTATTATCCATACAAATACCAAAAACGATAAATTCGGGAGACCTTTCAATCTCAATAGTGTTTCTTCCGCGGAAACATCAGGTTTCACTCAAAAAATGTATGTGATTTGACGGAGTAGCATGGGTTTCAAAAACAAAGCAGATAAAAAAAGTGAATTTTGTACTGGATTTTGGAGTTAAAATAATTTGCATTAATTATTTACTAAAAAATAAAACAATTATTCCTTAAAAATATTTATGATTTAAAGTAGGTAAAGTAATTCTTATTTTAGTAAAGTTTGAGCTAAACCAAAAGAAAATACTTTGCCGAATTTTGGTTTTATATAAACAAGACAAATTAATTGAACCTAAATTCAATTGGACGTGGAACCAACAACCACAAAACTTACCGAAAATCAATTATTTCATAAACGACAGTTCTAAATGCATAGATTAAAAGTGTGTGCTGGAAATTATAGAATGGATTAATACCTCATTTTTGATGAAAGTGCTTTGTTGTACAAATTTCGTCACTTACGTGACGAAATGCTTACTAAGCAGTGTTTATTTTTATGGTTTGTATTAAATTTTTAAATTTTATTTTAGATCCAATAAATCTACCATGGACATGTAAAAAATGTACACTTGTGAATTACTTTACTGCAATGGCATGTGTAGTTTGCGGCGGCTCCAAATTAAAGAGCGTTTCATCTGTGGAAGATATGACTCTGCGGAAGGGAAAATTCTGGACTTGTAAACAGTGTACCCTAAAAAACTCCTTATCAATGGACATATGCTGCGCTTGTAAATCCGTTCGTTCTTTCTCGAATTTATCTAGAGTACAAGCAGGTAAACTACTATTTTTGAATATTAATAATTTAATCAAATGTTGAAAATTATCATATTTAATACATCAACTGCAACAGTTACAATCAGAGCTGAAAATCGGAAACAAAATTTCAGAACGATACACATTTCGTTATGTTACTATATACAGGGTGTCCCATAAATAATGCGAATGGCGACCCTAAGGCAGATCAGAAAAAATAAATATAAAGTTTAGTAAAAGTTGCACTGTTTTCGAGAAAATCTGTCTTCATATTTTCGAAGAAAAATCACCCTTTGGTCAGTCGCTTTGGCACCACAGCCACAAATGAAAGTCTTAATATTTTTGAATTGTTATTCGATCAGATGTGATCTAAAATTAACATATCCAATTCAATTCAATTTTATTCATCCTTAATACAAAAGTATATACATAACAATACATAGGTATGATGAGTTTTTATTCATTAATATAATTCACCTAATGAAATCTTTTTTCCGCTTCTAAGTAAATTATAATGCAAAACAGAATTTTTTTTATTTTTTATTTGTTATTAGTCGACTGTTATTATTAATTAATTGAACATTATTTTGATCGAATTGTACAGTCTTAGCAGAAACCGATATTTATGTGTGAAATTTCACAAATCGGTCAATGCTTTTTAACAAACATGACAGAGACAACAAATGGAACAATTTAACCTGGTAATTGGTGACATATGTTTCGGCTATTACCACATATATACATATTCACATACATATATACATAACCTCATCAGACCAGTTTTTGGTTAATTTGTACACGGATTTGAACCCCGACCATTCCATGAATTATGTTTGGACAGCCGCTCTTAACACTTGAGCCATGAAGGGAGTTCTCCAAGACGTGTACAAAGTGCAGTTTTGCATTTAAGCACACAATGCGCAACCTGTCATCTCTTGTCATTTCTAACCAAAAACTGGTCTGATGAGGCTATGTATATATGTATGTGAATATGTATATATATGGTAATAGCCGAAACATATGTCACCAATTACCAGGTTAAATTTTTCCATTTGCTGTCTCTGTCATGTTTGTTAAAAAAGCATTGACCGATTTGTGAAATTTCACAAAAAAAAAATATCGGTTTCTGCTAAGACTGTGCAATTCAATCAAAATATTGTTCAAATAATGCAAAATATTAAAAAAAAAATATAGACAAAAAGGGGGAAAAACCTATGTATGAATTAAAATTTATTCTCAAAATTGATTGATAATTGTAAATGATATAATTATTCCGGTTGCAAAAATTCATTGGAGTATTCTTTTGTTAAGGCATAAGATGAATTTTCATTTCGGTTAAAATAATTTGAATATTTGTGTTTTGGAACATAGCAAAATTTAATATGTACTTTGCAGAGCTTTATGCTCAGTACGTTCAGTGCAAAAACAACAAAAAAATTGCCGACTCTTTAACATCGGCTAACAAAGCTTACTAAAGATATGACGTAGCGGTCATTGAAACTAGTATAAGCAGCTGGTTGCCCATTTTTTGTTCCTTTACAATTGTTGGAGTTATTCTCTAACAATTAATGCAATTTGCGCTTGTAATTTTTTTGTTGTTTTTGCATATACTGTACATACATACTTATATAATTTGAATTTAGTCTGTTTATAAATTCTGAGTACATTTCATATCTTTCTGTAGAGTCAAAGTGTCATCTCCAGTCAGTGGCGGATCTAGAATTTTCTGAAACTTTTTTCAGTGATTGGTCTATCATGTAGAAGATATAAAATAATTCGATAAAATTTTTTTGACCAATATTGTTGCTTAAAAAAAAAGTTTCAAATTGTGTTAAAAAAAAACTCGCAAGCAAAACCAACACAATAAAAATTAGCTTTTATATTATTTTTAGGTAGTTGTGTACTAGAAGATGACAAAAAACTGCAAATCTGAATAAATGAAGGCCTGAACGGTTCTATGTGGTAAAAGATAAAAAATTGACTTTCCAAGAAAACATCAATTTCCCAAATACTCCATCATCGATTTCAGCCTTTTTAAGCACAAAATTTTCAGAACATATAGGAGTACCATCTCTGAAAATTTTATCCATGTTTTTTCACCCTATTTGATTTTACAAGCATTTAAAGCTAAGATTTGTGATTTGCAATGTAAATTAAAACATTGAGAATGAGTCCGAGAGAATAAAACTTGAATTGATTTCAGCTGTTTTAAGCTCAAAATTTTCAGAACATACATGAGCACTATCTCTGAAAATTTCAATCATTTTTTTTCACCCTATTTCATTTCCCTTTTGACTGTTGTAGTAAGGAACTGATTCGTTAAGGGTATTTTATTGTCTTATATGTTCAATTACACCCCAAAAATCATATATCCAAAAGTACTATTAAATTTAGGCTTTTGAAAACGGTGCAAAATTGTCAGATTTTTATTTTTTTAATTATAACTCAAAATCTATACATTTTTGGTAGATCCACATTATCAGGTTGTTTTTAGGGAATAAAACTTCCTATCGAAATGGCACTTTACAAAGTCAAAAAACTTTGTTTTTTAAATAAAATAAGTTAAAAAGCTATATAAAAAAATCGAGAAATTAAAGTTTTTTTTATATATCTAATAATATATATGGGTCATTCTACCTTGTTTTTATATTCAAAACTTAGATTTCCCAAAAACAATTTTTTCCCGATACATTATCAAAAAATATTCAATGCATGTTTTTGGAAAAAGTTTTTCCGGGCTTATTTTCGAAAATACAATTTTTTGAAAATCACAAGCTTGAAAATGCATGAATTTTCCGACGCTTGTTTTCAAAATGAACGCGTCAGATGGAAAACCAGTTAAGGCATAAAAGTTAGAATTTTACGTATATTTTGTATTATTGTGATTAAAATTTTCTTCTCTTAAGTTATTAACAATAATTTTGCTTTTTAAAACTTAAAATCGAAAATTTTTTTCTGGGAGTATGTTTAATTTTTTTGATTTTTTTTTAGAGCGAAAACAAAATCCTAGTTATTATTTTGCAATTTATTTTAAATCCTGGTTCTCTAAATATGAATTTTCTGTTTAGGAAACTTTGAACGACGGTATCTCAGCCAATTTTCATTAAAAATTACTTATATTGGTCATCATTTTGACATTTTGTCAGGGTTCTTTTTTGTAAAAAAAATCTCTTATTTTACTCAGAAAAAAATTATATCCAAAAACTAAAAAATATTGAAAAAAATTTAAATATTTCGGTGTTTTTTAACTAGTTTTTTAACTTATTTTGTAGATAAAATAAGTTTTTTAACTTTCTAAAATGCCGTTTCGATCGGATTTTTTATTCCGTACAGAAAATTTATCAATGTGTATATACCAAAAATTTATAGATTCTAAGTCATAATTCAAAAAAAAAAAGCGTCAAATTTGAACCGTTCCCAAAATTCCAAACCTAAATTCAATAGTACATTTGGATTTATCAGTGTAAGGGTACAACTGAACATACAAGACAATAAAATACCTGTAACGAATTAGTTCCTTATTCAATTACATATTCAATAGCTTTTATACTATACAGGAATGCATGTAAATATGGAAATCACATTTTTTCATTGAATTTAGAATAACTTACATTTTTTGTCCAATCTGAGGAAGTATATACTTAAAGATTTGTAAGGGAACGAGCTTTCATCCTAAATTTTAAAAATATGAAAAATAAGGATTTTTGCATTCAAACGGAGCAATTGAAATTTCGTGACTCTTAAAAATTACTAAAAAATCATTTTTTTTTTTTTGAGTTTGTTCGCTTGTATCTCTATCAGATCTTATCCAATGCTCGATAACACAAACCACTAGAAAAAAAAAACAAATTATCCATTATCTTTTGAATGGGATACAATTAATTTTGGGCGAAAAAAAATGTATACAAATATGGAAAAAAAGTTAAAAAGTGCAAAAACGAGTTTTTTAGGGATATCTTGAAAACGATTCTTAAGAAAAAAAATGGATGGGATTTTTGGAATTCACGCCCCAAAATACAAACAAAAAAACCAATCAGAACCCAGATCTTTTTTTTGTGTAAGCAAGTATTATTATTAATTGGACGTTCATGTCATACCGAATATTGTATCCGATCGCAGCATTTAAAAATAGCGGTATGGAGCATTCCAAAAGACATTGCTCTAGCTGACCCAAATTTTGAAGAACCAGGCCGCATTGATTGTTTAATAGGTGCAGAAATTTATTGTGATCTATTGATCAAAGGAAAATTAAAATTAGCAGAAAGTCCTCCTACAAAACACCGTATTCGAGTGGATAGCAGCAGGAACGGTTTCAAGTCCCTACGGAAATACAGTCACATGTGTAGTGTGCAGAGGTGTACAGAAGAGTTGGGAGACACCATTGAAAAGCTATGTCAGCTGGAAGATACACCAAGCGTTAGCAAAATTCTCACCGAAGACGAAGACTGCGACTCACATTTCCGACAAAAGACCAGACGATCAGCTGATGGAAAATTCATAGTCAAGCTACCATTAAAAGCGTATTCTTCTGTTTTAAGAAATTCCAAATCAACACTACAGACATAGTTTCACCACAATATTTTATTCCTCACCAATGTGTCTTCCCAATGTGCACAAAAACGGATGCGGATCCGTAACGGATCCAAAACAGACCTCAAAAATGGAAAAAACCGGAATCCTCTTTTTCGTATCCGTAACGGATCCGAAACGGATCCGAAGCGGACGTCACATACGGATCCGTTTCGGATTCGTTTTTCGTGTCCGTAACGGATCCGAAACGGACATCATAAACGAAAAAATCGGAATCCGCTTTTTCGTATCCGTAACGGATCCGAAACGGACGTCATATACGGATCAGTTGTCGGATGAAATTTCTCTCGAAAAAACGGAAGGATCGTCCGCTTTGTCGGATCCGAAACGTACGTCATAAACGGAAAAAACCGGAATCAGGTCCGTTTCGGGTCCGTTTCGGGTCCGTTTCGGGTCCGTTTCGGGTCCGTTCCGTTACGGATCCGGCAAAGCGGACGATCCTTCCGTTTTTTCGAGAGGAATTTCATCCGACAACGGATCCGAATCGGATCCGAAACGGAATCCGATTATATATACAAATAAATAAATACAGTAAAGATTGGCTTTCAACGCTTCGGCGAAAACGTCGAATACAAATACAGTTGCTAAGTTATTTTTTTTTTTAAATTTAACTTCGTTTTAGAATGCTTGTGCATTCATATTTGTATATGTTCTTAAACCCGATGTGGAAAAAATGTACCGCCATATCTGTATTAACCCAGAAGATCGCAAGTTACAAATCATCATGTGGAGAGGCAACCCTGCAGAAACTTTAAAATACTATCAGCTTAAAACGGTGACATGAGACACGATCTGCTCCATATTTGGCAACGCAAGGACAAAATCAACTCGCTGACAAAAATCACGACCATTACCCAATGGGTAAACGTGTCTAAAATCCGAACTTTAGGTAGATGATGGACTAATTGGAGCGAATACAATGAGAGAAACTCTAGATATCCAAATCAGCGTATAACTATCCTCAGTAAAGATGGAATGAAACTTCGTAAATGGTGTGCAAATGATCAAAGATTGTTACATGGTATCGCACCAGAAGATCAGAAAGTTAACTCCGAAGAGAAACAATCCATAAAAACTTTAAGCAATCACAACTAAGCGAAGCATGACGTCAGAAAATAAAGGCTCACCTTCCACCACCCTTACAGCTACCCATCCATCAAAACAACCTACTTAAGGTACATAAACTCGGCAAGGTCAATGAATTAATCATAAAAATCGATGTGATATATTACATACAACTTCCCTTAGCAGATCCAAAATAATTTCAATTGTTGCATGAGTCACTCACTCCACAAAGTTTCTTGCAATCAGTCCACATCGCGACAATTTTGTTCCAATGTCGCAAGGACAGCTTGACCCGTGTTTATCGCTAAGTGATGAAAACTTACTTTGTCAGAATGTGCTACTAGCCTACCACAAAGTATCTACAGTCAACAAATGCGAGCTAGATTTACTCAACAATCAAGCCTACCCAAAATGTGAGTTTTGCAAACTAGACGATAGAACGGAATGGCATTAGCTAAAACATTCTAAACATTGGATTTACGGCACTCTAAGCAGTATTCAACTCGGCGCAGCGTCCAAAAATGAAGAAGATCCACTTGAAATCGATGACATCGGTTTGATATAACTACGCGATGATTGCACTATCAAAAACGATCTTCTAACCATAAAGGGTTGTACACAAAAAAAAAAACCCGCATGCCACTTGCGTGGATCAACAGTATATAACCAACAATATCAACATCAAAATTTTTAAGCCCAATATACAAGATCTCGAGAAAATTCAAAAGCAGTTAGCACACATCAGTGTGTAGCCATTGCCCTGGTCATTGCTGTCATCTTGGTAACAACGTACAGATTAAGGACTCTCACGAAGACTGCACAAGATGATCCGATCCAGTTAGCACGATAACTATACGCTGGCGTTGCTACAGAGCATTGGATTTTTAAATTAATTTACTTTTGAAGTTAGGAACCTAAAGTTGAAATATAAAGTAATAATTAAACAGTTAACAGTCGTCAAAAATTAATTAATGAGTCAATTAATTTGGTGTTTTCTTTTTCTGCGAAGAGTCATAGTCTATGTGCTGTTGGCTCACTCTTTTAAATGGTTAGAACATAGACCATTAAATTACTTTCTTGTCAAAACACAATGTCAGCTGAATTTGCCGTTGTACGTCGCAATTTTGTTAACTGGAGCGAATTTTACGATGGCTGCACCGTTCAACGGGTTTTACCCTGGCGTTATTTTTGTATTCGTATTCTGAGTTAGCTATTAATTACAATCGGACTATCTACAACTACCGGCAAGATCTTCAAAGCGTATATAATCTGGTACGTACTTACAATAT
The DNA here is from genome assembly GCA_963680825.1 of Meiosimyza decipiens. NCBI lineage: Eukaryota > Metazoa > Arthropoda > Insecta > Diptera > Lauxaniidae > Meiosimyza > Meiosimyza decipiens. The sequence continues at coordinate 77,322,883 of OY804258.1, read as the reverse complement.
GTTTTCTTTTTGTTTGCAATGTTGGTACATATTGTAGTTCTGTATTAACGTTTTTCTTTTCATTATTTTTTTTTTCAAGAAAAGGATAAGAAAGACGTTAACAGCTTGTCAACGCAACTGCGAAGTTAAAATGTCAATTTTTCTTTCAGCCATCTATCGGCTGCAGAAGCAACTTCAAAATTGAGCTATGAAAATGGTTAGAATCGGCCGACAAAATTGTTCAATCGAAAATTGACACCTGTTTTGTTAAATCGGTAAACAGTTCAGCCAATAAGAACTCGCACTACGGCTATGGCCGTAGTAATAAAACAAAAATGTATAGTGATTTTGGTTTAGATATTTTAACTATCAATACTTCGGCTTAAATTTTAAGCCATCATCAGCTGTCCTGTTATCGATAACAATATTGGTAGTTAAAAAATCTAAAACAAAAACATTAAAGACGTGTTTTATTACTACGGCCATAGCTGAAATTTCATAAAAAAGTTTTAACTTAAAGCTGATTTCAACAATACTTAAAACAGTTTTCTTATATTTTCATTTATATGCAAACCACATACGACTACCCAGATATAAATTAAAAGTAAAACAAAAAGTTAACATACTCAAAAAAAAACAATTACAAAAATTAAGCTTATCTCAGTTGTGAAAATGAAAAATGTCAAACATAAAAACAAAAAGTTAGGCTTAGTATGGGTAAAGACAAAATTTATTTAGTAACTTGTTTACTTTCAGTCTATTAACAATAATTCTTGCAGACTAGTATAATAACGGGTGATTTTTTAAGCGTTTGGTTTTTGAAAATTGAAAAAAGAACAGAAAATTTGCAATAGTGAATGATTATTTGGAGCGATACATCAATTCCTTCCATTTACTTTTTAAGGATTATTTCATCTAAATTTTTTGTATTTTTGATATCTCACCAATGGCAGCTGTAATGTTGCCTTCCAAGGCTGCAATTTTGGCTGGCTTGTCCCTATATACGAGAGACTTCACGTAGCCCCACAAAAATAGTCCAGTGGGGTCAATTTGCATGATCTTGGCGGCCAATGGACTGCTCCAAAACGTGAGGTTAATTGCTCACCAAACTCGCCTCTCAATAGGTACATGGAATCGCGTGCCGTGTATATATATATAAAATTCAATGATTTTCAATCGCTGTTTGTTTGCTAGTTTATTCATGGAAAAATGGCAAACCTTACTGAACATTTTTGGCGTTGACACATGTTACGAATCACGCGTGAAAATTATTAAAAAATACTATCCAATTAAGCCCTCATGGCATATTTAGAAAGCGAAAATTTGAGATTATAATTAGAGTTTACTTTATTGAATATTTTTAAAGCTCTAAAGATGGAAGTATTAACATCATAGTTAGTACGTACTGTTTTCAAATGAAAAGTTGGACAAGACCTAAGAGAGGGGCATTGAAATGAACAACCCTTAAAAGTGCAGTCAATCACACCATAAACAATATCAAACAGGAAAAGAAGTAACAAAATATTTGGCCTACTTTCCAGAGATTTCAAGCAAAGAAAAAGACAACGGGAACTGTACGGTGGGGAACGAAACGCAACGGGACGTACAAATTTTTAGTCCCGTGTTTGCATACTAATTTTTCTCTTGAAATAATTTTTAAACACTTGATTATTTTAAGAAACTTGTTGCATATCGCAAAAGAGTGCAAATTAACTCTTAATAACCACTTATAGATCTACTACAAAAGCTATGCCTCAATTACAATTCCACAGTCAGTGAAATGCATCTTTTCAAGAAGTTGAAATTGTAAGTTGGGTAATAATTCTTCGTAATTGACCTTTCCGGCCAGATCTAGAAGTAAGTAGCTTTTGTGAAAGAAAAGCTAAGCTACACAAAAATTGATGACTCCCAGTTGTTGGATGAGTTTAATTGCTTAAACTTATATAAATTATAGAATGTGTAATATGTATGTTTGGGGACACCACCAAAATGGTGTCTAAACTTATATGTCTTGTTTCGATAAAAACCAATACAAACAAAACCCATCGTATAGTTGAAGGTAGTCGGGGGTGAGAGCCATTAAAAAGCCACTAGCTTCAGTCGAGTAGGGGGGTAACTCACCATACACATAAAATATCATTATAGACTCCCTGATAAGCTAAAAATAGACCAGCATGACCATATCAAAGCCGAGCCCCAATAGTCATGACAAAATATACCTAAAAAGCACTAAACTTGAAGTCATCAATCTTTCATTTTCGTCAAGCACGTATCTTCGAGATGTTATTGAAGAACCGTGCTCTCAACCCACCCTACCTTTGGTCTTATTGTGCAGAATAATACCATAAGACCTCACTAAGAACTCAACTATTCACTGCCATGTTACATCAATGAAAAAGATATTTCTTTAATTCACCATTTTTTTTAAATATTTTATTCAACCAAAGTAACTGGCATTTAGTATCATTTTTAAAAAAATTTGCATCTAACAAAATGCACAAAAACGAATCAAAATATCTTAGAATTCATTCTAAAGAGTATCAAAACAAGTAGTAGTTAAAGCTTTAAACACCGAAGTTACTGAAATCAACTCAAACACTCAATAAATAAGAATAATTAGAGTATAAAGATTATATGTTAAATTAAACTTCAGTGCATCGGTACCTTTTTAATTTACTTTAAGTAGTTAAATTTTATATTCAAAAACGGTAACCCGAAATGTGAAAGAAAACATAAACAATGGGAGCGAGATCATAGCCATTGATCTAACAAAATATACTCATGTGCAGAAGAGGAGACTTTTACACAGAGATTGCGAGCGAACAACTAAGCATTAGGCAAGTATATACCAATGCATTTGTTGTTGTTGTAATTTTTTGCAAATTTAAATTAACTTGAATACACAAGAAAAACTTATTTTATATTCATTTTACTTCGACTCAAAAATTGTCCAATATTTTAATTCTCATGTTTATTTCATTTTTACTCACTTTGCCACGTTAATACTTATCTATCATTGAATGCATTCTCTGATGTTGATGAGCGTTGAGCATTGAGCTAAATTTTTATTACAAATGTATGTATGTGTGGAAATAATGAGACATTTTGTTGAGGCTAAAATTGAGTTGATCAAATTGAGCTTAAACAAAATATTTGCTTATAATTGAGCACGATAGCACGAATGGAATAGCGCATTGGTATTCAAAGTTTAACTTTTCGAAAATAACTTTCTCTCTTTTTGAAATTAAAATTTAATGCGCTAAAACTAATTTTAAATTTATTATTCTAATTTCACTTCAATTTAGCTTTAACTTTACTTCCATTCACTTAAACTTACTTTTTAAATTTTTTATCTATTATCTAATTTAATTATTTTTAAGAATTCTAACTATAAATTTTCAGATTTAAGTTTTCAATTTAGATTTCTTTAACCTTTTGGTTTTTGCACTTATATAAAAAATTTTTTTGTGCAATATATATACAGATATGGGTCATTCCATCTATTTATTTATTTATTACGGTCGATTTGACCTAGATCAAAAAATTCACAACCTTAAACTATTTTACAAATAGAAGATTAAAGTAAACAAAGTTATACTATTATCTATGTAATAAATTTCACAATTTACAATTTACAAGAATTAAAAAATTTGGAGAGATAAAAAGAACTATCTAATTTGACGCGCCTTGTAATGTACAAATAACAATTTTTTTAGGTTCTCAACATTGTTACACTCTTTTATATTGTTTGGAAGTTCATTATATTCTTTAATACCATCATAATAAATACTCTTTTTCTCGTATTCGTATCTAATTATTGGCAAATGAAAATCTTGTCTAGTTCTTGTGTGATAACTATGAACATCACTATTGTACCTCAATCGATCTAATAAATAACCCGGTAAATTACCTATTTTTATGTTATGTATAAATTTTATTGTGAAGTAACTAATTAATTGTTTCACGCTAAGCCAATTCAATCTATCTAGCATCTCATTTATTGGTGTATCGTATCTTTTTTTTTTAAATAAAACGTATTACTTTGTTTTGTTGTTTTTGCAACTTTGCTATTTGCGAAGCGGTAAGTGTATAAAGTATAGTTGGGTAATATATAAAATATGGTTCTATTATAGATCTGTATACCAATATTTTAATATGCATGTTCATGTATTTACATGTTCGAAACATGAAGCCTATTTTCTATGCAATTTTACTTTCAATATATTTAAGGTGTTCCTCAAATTTTAATCTTTCATCAATAATCACCCCTAGATATTTAATTTGCCCAACTCTTTGTTTCACAGTATTTAATATCGTAAGTTCTATACTATCGGAATTAATTAGTTTATTGCTCACTATCATATATTTTGTTTTATCTATATTAATTTTAAGTTTGTTATGGCATAACCATTGATAAATCAAATTTAAATCAGTTTGTACCTTATTAATTGCTTCATCCAAAGACTGGCAACTTATTGTCAACAGTGCATCATCTGCAAAAAGTCTAATTTTACAGTATTTGAGGTGTTTTTTAATATCGATTATATATATCACAAACAAAATTCATTTATTATACAGGTATATTCATAACCCAAATACTCTATGCTGTCTTTTATGACTCCCTCTGATAACAGTTTATTTCCACCATATTTATTTCTTAATGCCCTTGATTGCTTTATCATGTCATCTGTATTTATATAGCTAAACTCAAACAGGCTTCTGCAAATCGGCGAATATTCTTCCTCCAAGTCCGTATTCTCGATATGCTTTCGATGAAATAATTGTTTAATTCGCTGGCGATTTCGTTTTCATCTTCGAGGACTTTATCATTTATGAACACTCTCTTTATTTTCGAATTATTAGTATTCATGTTTGTAGCTTCTTTTAGGCATTTCCACATTTGTTTTTGATTATTTCGATTCGTGATTATTTTATTTTCCATATATCGATTCTTTTTTATTTTAATGATTTTTTTGTAGTACCGTTTTATATCGTTATAATCATTCCAATTATTTGTTCTTTTTGCGTTTATCAACATTTCATATTTTAGTTTATTTAGTTCAGTTAAATCCCTATCAAACCACCACTATAATGGGCCTATTATTACCCTCATGTTTTTTAAGTAGGCTGGTACTTTTTTCAGTGATTGATCTATCATGTAGAAGATATAAAAAAATTCGATAAAATTTTTTTGACCAACATTATTGCTTAAAAAAAAGTTTCAAATTGTGTTAAAAAAAAACTCGTAAGTAAAACAAAAAAAAACCAATGAATTTTTTTGTTTACTTACGAGATTTTTTTAACACAATTTGAAACTTTTTTTTAAGCAATAATATTGGTCAAAAAAATTTTATCGAATTTTTTATATCTTCTACACGATAGACCAATCAATGAAAAAAGTTTCAGCCTATTTAAAAAACATGAGGGTAATGACAGGCCCATTATAGATGGAATGACCCATATATATATATAGGTGATGTATATAGAAAATTGCATGGCATTTTAATACACATTTCTGAATTTGGTTTGCAGGTACCGTTCTTTGACTTTTTTTTAACTGTCTATACGATTTTTTTACGCAAATTTCTCCAAATCTATTTGCCAATTAAGTTTTAAATTTTTAATCAATTCTCACTCCGATTCACCGATTTCTTTAGATTTTTGTAACATTTGCATAATTAATGAACTTTTCGTGATCTTTATATTAAACGCGTTTTTACATGCAGTCAAACCACGATTAATTTCTGTTCCCGCTATACCATGCACTTTTTGAAATAGACTGAAGATTTCGGAATTCCAAGCTCATGCTCTTGAAGAGAATTCAGTAAAATAGGGACAATCTACCAAATACGCCACTTTAATCAGTGATCTTAGTGTGGATGAAATTTTATCCTGTGAAATTTATTTTATTAAAAATATGTGTTATTTTCATTCAAATTTTAGACTACATTTAGGAATTGAAAAATAATATTTCAAATTGAACGACTTAAAGAATAAATGTGACAGTAGCCCTTTTTAAAATACCAAAAACTTGAATTGTGAATTCTATAATAAAAATAAAAATGTAGAAAAAATCAAAATAGTATCGCTTTCCGTGACTTAACCAAATTTAAGGGAAAATTGGTTGTAAATTAATTGAAAATTGTATTTGATTAAGAAAATTTTACCTGATTTAATTTTCCAAAAATCACACGTATATCGGAGTAGGAGCATCTTATTTTACATATGAACGCACTTTGCACTAAAAGATGAACTTCTCCTCTTGGTGGTTATTTATGAAAGGAAGTTAATAAATTTTCGAGAACATAGCATACCCCATGAGTTTAGCTTTTCTCAGAGATGTATTTGTTTTACAATTGACAGATGTTATGATGTAGTTATGCCAAATTTCAGTGAGAAATAACTCCGAAAAATAGTGATCAACCCAGAATAAATGATTTTCAAAAATTTTGTTCATTACAAATGGTTGGCCACCAAAAAAATTGGGTGTAAAATGGGTAGAAGTTCTTACCCCTTCCTCTGGAAAAAGGATTTCTTACGCAAACCTTTAACAAAATGTAGAGTTTAGTTTGTGTCTGCCAGGTTAAAATGCTTCCACGGAGAGGATTTTTGTAATAATGAACAAAGTATCGACGAGCCAAAAGCCCAGCTAAATGTTAAAACACTAAAAGGTACGAGTATATTGATTGTAAAGTTACAATTACAATTTAAATTCTCTCGTATTCATTAATTATTGAAAAAAATCAACAAGATTGATAACCAGATTTGTTCAGCCAACAAGTATTGGGGATTAGCTTCTAAAAATATGGTCATCGTAAGCTTAGCATAAGCTTTTGATATAAATAAAATCAAGGAGAGAGCGAAAAACTCGAATTAAAAACAGCGCCAAAACCTTTTAATTCATGAACAGCCATTAGAGTAAAGTTAGAAATGTGATAAAAAGAAGAGAGAGCGTACCATTTTGAATTGCTGCACTCACTCTAGAGAGAATTTTATCCCTTCTAGTTTCCCTAGCTGTACCTTTGAAGTATAAGTGCAAATGATTTCCTGATTCTATATAATTTATAAAATTATTTTCTTCAATATCTTCGATTTCCAAATATTGAGTCATTCTTGAAATACTTATTATCCCTTTCTTTTTGCACACCTTTTACATACAAATTGAGTATTCAAACTCAGATAGTATAAATGCCCACTTTTGAATACGTGCGGCTGCCATAAGGGGGCATGCCTTTGCTCTCTCCAAAAATTGACACTAAAGGCATGTGATCCGTTTATAATAAAAAAGATTCCCAATGTTAAGGCCAGATGGCAACATACATTTCACTTCGAAAATTCGCTAGTCGTTTAGTATTACAATTAATGTATATTTTCTTATGTGAGTAGTGGTGATAATAAATGTAATTTTTGTAACCTTGTGAACTTTTGCACAGTGGCCTCTAGTTCACTTTGCAACTACAACTTAAACTGGTAAGATCGCCACTATCCTGCTGAATTAATAAATAATTTCCAACCTCCTAACTCCTACTTTTTTATTTCATTTACATATAATTTCAAACTTGTCCAAGTTTGAAATTTTATTTTATTTCAGCATCAAATCACTATAATCGGTTTTTCCACCAACTATTTCAACGGTCTCTTCTAGCGACTGGATTCCTATAGGAAAACAAGATTCCCTAATTATTTTCCACATTTTAATTTGGTCCCATTTCGAGCCAGATATCCAGAAGAAGATTTTCTAAAGAAAAAACTGGTTTTGATGCTTTCGTCTTCAATCAAATAACTCAGCAATTAATTGATCAACTCTCATCAAGAATACTTTGACTCTCTCCGAATTGCAGCTATCATCCGAATTTCAAAAAAAGGTACTTTTGCATTTTTTTTAAATATAACTAGTTAGTTCTTGAGAGACAGTGCATAAAAGAATAGTTGCATACGTCACGGTAAAATTATTAAAAAGTGAAAAAAATTCGAACGAAGAAAACGCGCGTTTAAACAAAGAAAAATTTAAAATTGAAAAATTGCAAAAAAAATCGTGTACAGAAGTGAAAAGATTTTAAAGAAAATAGAAAAGGTTAAGAAAAGTTTAGTGAAAATTAAGGAAAGGTGGTAAAAACATATGTATCATAAAATCCATAAGAGCGGCGAAAAAATTTAGCCTAACACAACTCAGAATAACGAAAAGGTTAAAAAATAGTGTGAAAAATACAGTAAAATACGATAGTCAAAAGTGTTACTTATGAAATTTAGAAATTGTATTAGAAGCAAAAATACGTGTAATTAATATTTTGTAAAGTCAAAAAAATTAGTATTCTTTCAAAGTTCCAAAATATTAAAAATAAAAAATTAGAAAATATATACCCATGTATAAAAGTTCGTAAAGCTGAATTTTTCCCGCTAAATTCTATTTCATTTACATACGTAATACATGTATATTAGGGTGGGTCAAAAAAATCAAATATTTTTTTTTGGATCCGACACGAAAACTAGTTCCTAGGTACCTCTAAAAAGTACTTACCAAATCTGAGCTCTTAATATTAACGGGAAGATTATTCTCATCATAGTTTTCCATTTTTAATTTAGTCTCATATAAGAATGGTCATATCTTATCACCAACAGATTGTTAAACCAGTTGCATTGTCAATATTTATAGGAAATTAAACGCTCTGCAAAAATTATCTCAAACACTTTTTTCATTAATCTTACCATTTGAAAAATATTCAAGGTCAAAGATTGAAGTATTTTAAGGAAAATAATTTTTTTGTTTTGAATTTTGTAACTTACTAAAAATTAATTATTGTCAAATGAGCTTCAATTATTTCTATAGGAAATTGAACGTTTTACAAAAATGATCTCCCACACTTTTTTCATTAATCTTACCATTTGAAAGAGATTTAAGTCAAAGATTGAAGTATTTTAAGGAAAATTATTTTTTTGTTTTGAATTTTGTAACTTGCTAACAAATAATTATTGTCAAATGAGCTTCAATTATTTTTATAGGAAATTGAATGCTCTACAAAAATGGTCTCAAGTGATTAATCAATTACTCTAACCATTTAGAAAATATTTGCAGTAGAATCCCATTGCCTATTGATTTTAATATTTATTGAAAAAGCTCCAAAGCTCTACTGAAAAATTCTCAACTGCGCTCAACTTTAATTTTTTTCGGTTTTTTCAATTCGGATTTGTTCTTATGTAATATTTTGAAACTTAAAGGTCAGTGAACTTTTTACATAAAAGTTATTCTTCATCTTCCACTTCGTTTCATTTTCCGATGCAGCATTATCCAATTATTAATTGCAAAAGTGAAAAAATTAACAAAAACGTTATAAAGAAAAAATTAAGCCTGTGATTTGTTTTTGGTTTTTTTTAAAAAAAAAAGAAAAGCAGACAATTTGTCCTTAATTTGTTAAGAACAATTTTGAAAAACAAAAATTTTGTGCGAAAATTAAAAAAAATTTCCAAAAAAAATTTTATAACAGTGAAAAAAGATTAAGGGCTGATTATGGGCATTTATTTTTTCCGGTGAGTAAATCTAAATTTGTTTCTGTTGTTTTGCAAATTAGATTTTATTTAAAAAAGTGAAAGGATTTTTTTTTAAATTATTGTTGTTCATTTCAAAAAAAAAATCAATTCAAATATTTTGAATTAAAGTTCTTTTCCAAATAATAAGATATTCCCTTTTTAAATAAAATCAGTGAATTTTATCAAACTCTTTTGAACACTGAAACATTCAAAGTTGCAATATTAATAAATTGTAAATTGCAGTGATTGCTTTCAGCATAATCCGCTTAATTTATCCGATTGATTATGTTCGCGAACGATAAAATTTTATTTTGGAGTAAGTTTTCGTGTATTTTTCCCGGACATTCCATAAGTAAGGTTTCATAAACTTTCGTTTTTTTTGATTTTTTATGAAACTTTTTTCACAGTTTTTGCCAACGGCTTTCATCCGATCTTTGATTTCTTTGGATATATTTAGTTATCAATATTTCTGGGAAATAAAGATTGCCGCGATACAAGTTTAATTTTTGGATTCTATTTTCGTGTATTTTTCCGAAAAATTTCCATAATTACGGTTTCATAAATTTTTATTCTGAATTTTTCTTTTGATTTTTATGAAACTTTTTTCGCAGTTTTTTCGTCAAAGGCTTGAATCCAATCATTGATTTCTTCAATATTGTTTTTGACTTGTTGATATTTCTGGGACATTTTGTGGTAATTACACATTTTCATTTAGAAACTTTCCAACCACACAATCCAAATTTTTCGAATCTTTTTGCTCGAAGTTTTTTTACATCCACGTTTTAAAACCACGACGTTCTGTACATCCTGTGAAACAAAAAATGGATTTTTCTTGTTTATTTCGTTTTTTAAAATCGATTTTTCGCCCATCGGGATTCGTTTACTTTATTTTGACTATAACTACGTTCCTTAAATTTTTTTTCCAAAAATAAAGAAAAACATGTCAAAGTCTGGAGCTGCCAGTCTTCGCTGGATACGTTCATTCTTTTGACCGACAATTTGGTGCAGTTTGAAAGTGACTTTTCGCAGCTGTCATCCCAGGAGCTTACGACGCATTCGTTAGAGGTTCATCGGGAAGAATTGAAATCTAGTTGGAGCAACGTGAAAGCTTACAATTCTTGTTTGAAAAAATTATCTTCCACAATGGGTGAGGATGGCGAGGACCCAAATCTCGAATCGATTAAAAATCGTTATCGGAGATGCTACCACACTTATGTTCGCAGCGCTGGAAAAATAGGAAAGTAAATCCAGCAACTCAACACAACGCCATCAACATCAAACGACGCTAGACCAGAAAACACAAGCAGCAATTTCCATTTGCCACCCTGTGACATGGAGATATTCAATGGCGACTATCTTTCTTGGCCATCCTTTCGTGACATGTTCACTGCCATCTACGTTAATAATTCTAGGTTGAGTCCCGTTGAGAAGCTGTTCCACTTAAACCAGAAAACGCGGGGTGAGGCACGAGACATTGTTAAAAAATCGCCATTAACCAAGGATGGGTTCCTTTTAGCTTGGAGAATCTCAAGGACAAATTTGAAAATAAGCGAATTCTTGTAAATAGTCAGCTCAGGATTTTGTTTAGCCTTACTCCAGTGACTACAGAGTCAGGTACTGCGCTTAAAAAACTTCAGCGCAATATACAAAGCTGTATATCTGCGCTCCGGTTATGCGATATTAAATTCCAAAACTGGGATCCGATTTTTGTTTTTCTCTGTTCAAGTCGTTTACCAGACGCAACCCTCTTTTTGTGGGAGCAGTCACTAAAGAGCAAAACTGCTATTCCATCCTGGGAAGAATTACATTTATTTTTAACCAGCCGATACCAGACACTTGAAATAGTTTCTTATATCAAGTGCACACTCAGTTCTAAGCTTACTTCGCAGAAGCCAAGTACTTCCAACGCCAACTCTAACACCCGTGGTACTGTACGAAAAGTAAGTACATATCATGCAAATACAGCGGTTCCAAATTGCAAGATTTGCTCCAAGGAACAGCACGCCATCCGAAATCGCCTGCAGTTCTTAAGAATGAGTTCAAATGAGCGAATGTTTTCTATAAAAAAAAGTTGGACTTTGTATTAATTGTTTTGCTCCATCGCATTCTGTTAAAGATTGCAAAAGTATCCACAATTGCTTCAAATGTAAAAAGAGTCACAATACTCTTCTACATCATGAGATCCTTGAGAAAAATTCCACCCCTTTAAATCCAAATTTACCACCTTATAGACACAGTTCAAATACTCAAAGGTCTCATGCAGTACAAATACAGTCAACTGAATCCGCTGTTGTGTCCGATACAGTGCAAACATGTTTTGCGTCTATCTGCAGAAGCGTTCTTTTGGGTACTGCAATAGTGCATGTATGTCATTTAGGCATAACATATTCAGCTCGAGCCTTGATTGATCCCGGTTCTGAAGCAACGTTTGTTTCAGAAAAACTTTTCAAGCTTCCTTCTCGATCCATTCCAGCTCAAGTGTCTGGATTAAATAATGCAATTTCTGCTAAAGCACAAAAACTATACTCATTTGTGCTCCGATCTCCAATAAATGCCGAATTCAAAGTGAGCCCTTGTGCTCCCTCATCTTACGGGCAACGATAATTTTATACTGGAATATATCGATTTGAATCATATGAAAGCTGTTTCTTCCCCTCAGTATTCACATTTTCCAAACCATTATTACTTGCATTATCACGCAATAGTAAAACTTATAGGCTCTACGAAAATACGTGTAGTATTTAATGCTTCAAGTCCTGCATCGAACAGTGTAAGTTTAAATGACATCTTACAGTCTGACTTAACACTTTTGATTCTTAAATGGCGTTTATATCGCTTCGTGTTCAACAGCGATATTGAGAAAATGTACAGACAAATTCTCGTGGATCCAAGCTACTCTCCATTTCAAAGAATTTTATTTCGTAACTCACCACAAGACGACATCCGTGATTATGAACTCATCACAGTAACTTTTGGAGTTAATTGCACTCCATATTTAGCCATCCAAACCCTTCTACAACTTGCAGAACATGTTCAAAACTCCTTACCATTGGCTAGCAGCATCTTACTAAACAATATGTATGTAGACGATACTCTACCAGGAAGCCATGATCCTGCAGACATTGCAAGTCGGGGTGTCCATGTCCATTTCCAAGATGGGTTAGTTTTTCTCCAGATGATAGTGACGAAGAAATCCATGCATTCTATGATGCATCGGAAATAGCATATGCTGCAACAATTTATGTCCGAGTTCGTACTGCTTCAGGCAGCATCTCTACTGCCCTATTAGCAGCTAAAACCAAGGTTGAACCGTTCAAAACAATATCGATTCTGAGGCTCGAGCTGTGCGGCGCCGTTTTGTTAGCTGAAATGGTAGACGCTATTATTCCGCAGCTTGAAGTTGAGAAATATAAATATATTTCTGGACTGACTCAACTATTGTTTTTGCTTGGCTACAAAAGTCACCATGTCAATGGCAAACTTTTGTAGCCAATCGAGTCTCCAAAATCGTCCAAAGTGTCGGTCCAGCAAATTGGTTCTATGTGAATTCTCAAGCTAATCCTGCAGACCTTGCAAGTTGGGGTGTCATGCCACATGAACTCGTCGATAACGATCTTTGGTGGCATGGGCCGAGGTGGCTCAACATGATCCAAGTTATTGGTCAAATTCCTTTAGAAACTTCGAAAAAGGCGTTCAAGTAAATTTTGTTATCTTCCAGAAATTTGATGACATCCTTGATCGTTTTTCATCATTTTCAAGAGCAATGCGAGTAATTGCGTACATTATTCCATGGCAGTCATCCGGTGCACCGTAGTAGTTTTAAATACGACTCAAAAAATATTAGTAGCGCTGAAATAAATAGCGTTAATAAACGTTTAATAATTCTAAGTCAGAAAGTTGTATATCCGACGGAATATAAAAACTTGGCACTCAAGCAACCTATCCTATCTTCCAGTAGTCTGCTTAATTTGAACCCTTTCCTGGATGCAGATGGAATTCTTCACGTATGCGGAAGATTAGTTTCTTCACCTTCTTTGAAGTATGATGAACGTCATCCAATAATTCTTCCTTTATACGACTGCTCATTCAGTTTACCCACCAAATTTCGCTACATGGAGGAAATCAACTCATGCTAAGATTGATTTGGATGTAATTTTGGATACCCAAGATTAAAAACCTTATAAAAACCACAATTCATCATTGTAAGGCTTGCATTCTTCAAAGGAAAAGTGTTCAAACGCAGCTAATGGGAGCCTTACCTCCTTAACAAACAGTTCTGATTCGCCCATTCGAGCACACTGGCCTTGATTTCGCTGGGCCTTTTGATGTAAAAATCTATACTAGCAGAGCTTGTTTAATAACCAAGGGTTATGTCTGCGTTTTTTGTATGCTTTGCCACAAAGGCTATCCACCTAGAAGCTACAAGAACGCTTTCTACTCCTGCTTTCCTTGCTGCTTTTAACCGCTTTGTTTCGCGACGAGGGTGTCCTATGCACCTGTATTCGGACAACGGGAAAACTTTTGTTGGAGCATTAAAAGTTTTAGAAAAGGATTTTTTTCAAGTTTCTAGGTTCACCATAGCACCAAACTTCAGTCATCTTAATTTAAACTGGCATTTTATTCATCCAGGTGCCCCCCATAAGGGAGGCATAAGCTGGCTTCAAAAGTTTTAAAACGAATTTAAAAAGATTGCTGGGTCCTTTAAGTACATTTGAGGAACTTTCTGCGTTGTTTTCAAGGATTGAAGCTTGCCTTAATTCTCGACCCATTTCTCCAATGTCTGAGGATCCAGCCGAATTGGCTGCTTTGACTCCAGGACACTTCCTTGTTGGTGGTCCGCTTTTTGCACCAATTGAGCCACAAATTCACGAAAGATCTATCTCTATCGTTAAGAGCTGGCAATGGCTTACGGTCCTCCAGCAACACTTTTGTACGCGTTGGAAAAACGAGTACCTTAAGGAACTCTATAAACGTAATAAATGGAAAAACCCTCAAGAAAATATAGAAGTAAATTCAATTGTTGTGATTCGCGACGAAAATCTTCCTCCGCAAGAATGGCGGCTAGGTCGTGTTTCAAAGGTCCACTACGGTAAGGACAGTTTAGTTCGTGTCGCCGATGTTGTCACTGAGCGAGGTCAAATTACGCGTCCTGGTTCTCCTACCAAGAAACTAACCTTCCTCTAACACAGAATAGTCCAAATCCTTACTTTTTAATTATATTTCAGTCATGCCAAGAATCATCAAAATTAATAAAAATGTTCCTCGAAGCTCAGTCCAGGAACGTCTTTCCGTATGGCGCCGTCCAGCTAAAGCGACAAAAAAATTTAAATGTATCTGTCATCGATATCATGCACTCCGAGCATGTCCTAAATTTCAGGAGATGAACACGGAACAACGAATGCGTGCAGTGTTGCTGCATAAATATTGTTCCAATTTCTTCGCACATCAACACTCAGGCAATTCCTGCCGTAGCAAACTTGGATGCTACTATTGTAAACAGAACCATCACACATTGCTGCACATGCATGAACGCCTACGCACCAGTGACTCACTGATACCCTCCAGTTCGAAGCCATTCCAGCCTATTACGGTATCCTCCATAATTGCGCAACATGTCGTCGCTCTGTTTCCTACCGCATTGACACGCATACAAGTTGACAGGCTTCTACACTGTGCAAGATCACTCCTGGATCCTTGTATAGCCCATAGTCGAATATCAACAAGTCTGGTAAACAGTCTGCATATACCTATCACTGAGATAGGTCATGAAAAAGTGTGCTCCATCATCATCCGTGCGCATTCCGATCCACATGTGAAATTGATTGCTAACAGAATTTTCATTAAAACACCGTCAAAATCCTTGGACGTAGGTATAAAGGAGAAATCTTCTAACGTAATTTAGGCAGATCCTGATTTCGACAGATCCGCTTCCATATCCTTGGATTTGGGTGCTGATTTGTACCAGAAAATATATCTTTCTGGGATCATTCCCAATTCAGAGGGTCTTCCAGTAGTCCAAAATACCGTATTCGGATGGATCCTATCCGGATCCTGCGCAGCATAATATTATTTCTTTTTTTTGAACAAACATATATCAACAGTAATCAATCCTAAAATGAATTAGACAAAAAAGACGCACAATATACTCTCAAGAATTAATTAATTTTTTTGTTCACATAAATGCAAACGTATATATATATATTATTATTCACACATATTTATATATTTCATAACTATTTAAGAAAAAATTAAAAATGAATTATCCAAATCCTATACATAAGTTTATGAATTCCAAATCAATTTATATAGATAGATTTTAATTGCAGACATACTGCAAGGCGGGCGGCGATGCCACATGGCAACATTATTCATTTCACTCCAAAAATTCGCTAGTCGTTTAGTATAACAATTAACGTATATTTTTTTATGTGAGTAGTGGTGATAATAAATGTAATTTTCGTCACCTTGTGAACTTTTGCAAAGTGACCTCTAGTTCACTTTGCAGCTACAACTTAAACTGGTAAGATCGCCACTATCCTGCTGAATCAATAAATAATTTCCAACCTCCTAACTCCTACTCTGTTATTTCAATTACAAAAAATTTCAAACTTGTCCGAGTTTGAAATTTTATTTTATTTCAGCATCAAATCACAAAAATCGGTTTTTCCACCAACTATTTCAACGGTCTCTTCTAGCGACTGGAATCCTACAGGAAAACAAGATTCCCTAATTTTCCATATTTTCACCCAATAAGTATAATATAATAACACTGTTTCAGTTTAACTGCACTACAAATTATTGCTAGTGCTTCCTTCTTAAAAGTGCTATAATTTTTTTCTATTTTTATAATGTTCAAGACACTGGGCAATTGGTTTAATCAAATCGTCTGGAAATTCATAAGATAAAACTCCTGCAACTGCATTGTTACTTGCATCAGTGCATATATCAGTGGTAAATCAGAGTTAATATGTGCTAACACCTGATCAGATTTAATTTCTTTTTTTATTAAGTCATAAGCTAATGGACATTTGGAAGACCAATAAAATTGTACATCTTTTTGTAATAGCTTGTACAAAGGACTTACAATTTCAGCAAAGAAAGTCCATTTTTATATATAGTGAAACCCAAATACGATATCTTTTTTTGGAGAAAAGAATATTTTTCCAGGTTAAGTCTAAGGCCTGCTGATTTAAGTCTATTCAACCCAATTTTGAAATTATTAATGTGCTCTTTCATGTTTGCACCAGGAACTGTAATGTCAGCGTGATATACGACAACATGTTATGTATCACGAAGAACACCTTCCATGGTTTTCATGAATATGGCTGTTGCCGGTATGCTCCATGTGCAAGGACGTTGTAACTGTCCGTCCAATACTAATTGGTTATATGCACATGACATATCTAACTTGCTGTAAAGCTCACCTCCCTGTAACGTGGCAAAAATTTCGTCTATTCTATGTTACGGGTATTTAAAATCAACAATATATTTATTAAGTGTAATCTTATAATCAGCACAAATGCGAATGGTTCCATTTTGTTTTAAAATTGGAACTAAAGGAGTGCCCCAATCCGAATGGTCAACTAACTCCAAAACGTCAAGGTTAACTGAATCTCGAAGTTGATCTTCTATTTTTGTTTTCCACGCAAGCGGTACCGGACGCGGTTTGAAAAATAAGGGCTTTGCATTTGTATCCATTGCTTACGTTACTTCACCTATCTTACACTTGCCTAGTTTTTTTAAAAATTTCAGCAAATTCTTCTTTTATTTGCTTAACAAGAGTAACGTTAGTATTTTCGCTTACTATAGAGTTTACTTATATGAGTTCAAATTTAAATTCTCTCAAAAATGAGCGACCAAGCAAAGGTGGGTTATTTGTTTTTGAAACTACAACTTTTATATTTTTAGTGATTCCTCTATATGTAATGACTGCATACATAATCAACATATGGAATCTTACACGGCTTCAAGACTTGTTTTAATAAATTATTCCGGAAAACGTTTATCGAAACCAAAGTACATAATGTCACATAGAGCTTCAAGATTCACACGATCAATTTCAACCGGCAAAAAATAACCTTTAGGAGATTGTTCACCACCTATGCTAAAAATTGAATAATTCATGTTGAAATCATCTATGCTTCTACAAATATTGTAATTAGGTTTTGAATTATTTTTATTTGGCTTTTATAAAAAATTAACTTTTTTGTTCTTAAAATAACAAACTGATGACAAATGACCCATTTTTTCACATGAATGACATTTACTCTCCTTGAACTTGCAATCTGGTGACTTATGGTTCTTCCATCCACAATGTGAATTTTTTTTGTTATGTAAGCTTTCTTCTTTTCACCTTATTACCTTTTGAATTTCCGCTATCGTGATTGTTTTTGGTTGTGTACTACTTAAACTTATTCGGTTGACACTACAGTCAGCATACTTTGATGATGAGTATTCTTTGGTTTGCCAGATTAGGGCTTTTTTTGGTGCACTCTCTAAAGTTAATGTCACATCTTCATTTAAGATGGTACCAAATTTACAGTTTAGTTCAAGTTTCTTTACTTCAGCGTACCATTCCGACACATTTTCATTTTCACTCTTTTGTGAATAAAAAAAAATGTTCCTTTCACGAAACACAATTGTCGGAGGTGTACAATGAATTTGTAATATACCACAAAGGTCTTTATAGGTTTTTGTTATTGGGGAATCGGGGCTACATAAATTGTGCAACAAACTATACGGTGCCGGTCCGATTAATTTTAGGAAACTGTATTTTTTATGCTGTCATCTGTGCACTTTATTTTACTGAAGTGAATTTCCAATTTTTCTTTCCACAGAAACCAAGAGTCGCTGTCTGGAGCAAATCGGGCACTCCGGTGGTTATCGAAGAAGTTGTTGAAGTCATGTTATCTTTTACTTTGTGACTAAATATTTTTTATTTAATAATTTTATATGATAAAACCATACTTTCAATATTAAAAATTGTTATATATGAATGTCACACTGTAATACAGTATTTCAACGAAAATCTATTTTTTGTTTTTATTTTATTTTGTCGTCGCCAATTATTGTGTATTAAGAGTAAAACTCACTTGTTTTGTTCACAGTTATTACATGACTCTTTTTGTTTCTTCTTTTCTGTATCATAAGGACTAGTGGTATATAAAGGGTGTTTTTTTTTAGAGGTATAGAGCTTCGAATTGAAATAAAACACAAGAAAATAGTTTTAATGTCCATCAATTTGGCTTTATTGGAAGGATAATTTTATGCCATTAATGTATAAATATGATTTCGGTCATGTGGCCGCCGCGGCTGGCTCGAATAAAGCCAATTCTACAGGTCCAATTTTGAACCACTTTTTTGAGCATATGGGGCCGTATGTCGGCAATAACGCCACGAATGTTGGCTTCCAAGTCCCCTAACGTTTCTGGTTTGTTGGCGTAGACGAGCGACTTCACATATCCCCAAAGAAAATAATCCAATGGTGTCAAATCACACGATCTTGGTGGCCAATTGACAGGTCCATTCCGCGAAATTATGCGCTCATCGAATGTTTCCTTCAATAAATCGATTGTGACGTGCGCTGTGTGGCATGTAGCGCCGTCTTGTTGGAACCACAACTCATCCACATTCATGCCATCCAATTCGGGAACAAAATAGTCGGTTATCATGGCTCTATACCGGTCTCCACTAACGGTAACTGTGCACGGTGGCGAATCGATTCATTCGGGTCCTCTTCAACATTTTGCTCTACAGCGGCAATTGTTTCTTCGGTGCGCACTGTTCGACGTCTCTGCGGATGCGTATTATCACATAGAGTAAACGTAGTGCGAAAACGATCCATGGTTAACCGAATTAATTGCTCTGATGGACGATTATGTCGACCATAAAATGGACGGAGCTTGCGGTAAACTTCGCGAACTGAACCATTATTTTCGAAATAAATTTGCACGATTTGCAAGCGTTGTTCTTTTGTCAACCTGTTCATGATGAAATGGCAAACCAAACTGAACATAAATGACATTAGAGTTGCCAGATTTGATCATAAAATGCCAGTTTTATCTCTATTCGAAAAACAAACCTCTAAAAAAAACACCCTTTATTATGTTATTTTTAACTAAAGATAAATTACAAAATGAATTTTTTGATCCCTATCTTAATTTTATGGCTATATTTTCTTGCTGTTTTTGACTCATTTTGTTTGTATTTATTTATCGATGGTTATTTTACTACAAAAAGATAAATTATCTTGAAGAGGTTGAATAAGTCGAAAATAATGTAAAAAGTTTCAAAAATGTTTAAAAGTGTTGGAAAAAACTGAAAATGCTAAAAATATATAAAAACCATTGAAAAAAGTTGAAAGAAATTGAATAAGTCGAAAAATATGAAAAATACTGAAAAATTAATAAAAGAGTCGAAGAAAATGTCGAATGATATTGAATGGGTAAAGGTAAAGGGTTGAAAATGTCAAAAGAATATGGGAAATGTTGAAAAAAATAGAATAGAAATGAAAAACACGAAATATGTCACGCACAAACCAAATCTTAGCACAATAGCTTGTATAGTTTGCGATATGTGCCGTAATTATTCTTAAATTTTAAGGCGGTAACACACCCACTGGTACAATACAGTCCGATTTTGATCCAAAAATAGCCTTCCATAAAAAACCTCTTACATCAAATTTCAGTATAATTGCTGATATATTTCGATAGTTATGCCACTTAAGGTATTTTAATTGTATGACAGGTGCCACGCCCACTGTTGCTACTTCAAAAGCTTTTGATTCATATGTACCTAATACCCAGTAAACCACTTACATCAAATTTCAGATCAATTACTCTACAAAAGTTCACTTAAAATAGCACTCACAACTTTATGTTAATGAGGCAGGTGTTATTCCCACTGATTCAAAGCTTATAGTAAGCGACACCTCTGCACAATTTTATGAGGATTACTCTCATAGCACACTATCTATAGCATTAAACGTATTTTGCTTATATGGGAGGTGCCGCACCCACCGGCACTATTGTGCCAAAATTTTGATAGAGACACCTTTTAGCAAGTATATCTGCCATATTAAATTTCATAACGATTGCGTTGTTAGTTCTCTTTTTATAACGTTTATAAATATTGTGGGCTGTGCCACGCCCTTACGAAATTTTCCAGAATATTGACAAAACTTACCACTTTCAGTCGTATCATCCCTAAAATTTTTATGAAAATCGTATGTGCCAATTCGGAGATATACGAAATTCAAATTTTCAATTGCTAAAAAGTGGCACGCTCACTTCTACAATTCCGCCCACTTTATGCGCAATTTAAGGTTTATAAGATCTGTATTCGTGTACCAAATTTCATCACAATATCTTGCACGGTTTACGAGCTATGGCGTTATAAAAGTTAAAATTTAGGGCCGTGCCACTCCCCTTCAAGAGCCTTTACAAACTTAAAACCTAGCCTGATCTTAATTTTGTTCTCATCTTCACTAAATCATCAAATCGCAGCATTTTTTTTTCAAAATGGACTTGGGTATATTTACATAGAGTATGGGCGGAAGGCGTGGCCGTTAATCGATTTCACCTATTTTTATATGCTAGCAGCTTGCGAGAAGGTTTGACCTGTGTGCCAAATTTTATTCAATGAGCTTGCTTAGTTTTTTCGTAAACCTGATTTCAACAGACAGACACACAGACAGACAGACTGACATAGCTATATCGACTCAGGTGGTGACGCTGATCAAGAATATATATACTTTTCCATACCTACCACGCCCCCTTCTATGCGTTACAAACGGAATAACAAAGTGAATATACCCTCTGTGTAGGGTATAATAAAGCTAGTATTGCTGCTCATTTAAGTAATTATTTTTCTCCCCTACAAACAGTGAATGATAATGAAACAAATGATGAAATTATAGTTGATAAACCAGTGAAAGAACATATCCCTCCAATAAAAATATTGAAAATTAAAATCGAAGAAGTGCATGATCTCTGCAGATCTAAAAATATTGCAAACTATGCCATTAGAAAAATTTCTATTGGCCTTAAATTATTTTTACAATCGACAGTTGATTTTGAGTCTTGAAAACAATTATGAGTTTTTCACCTACGCTACCAAAAAAGAGAAACCATATAAAGCTCTTTTGTTTCGTTTGGATAAGCAAGATCAAAACATTGTTAAAAACCAACTTACTGAAATGGGTCTAAAATGTTTAGATGTCAAACTCAAACTCATATATAAAACTGATTCAAATAGTTCCCAGTACATTATATATATAGTTTATTTTCAACGGCAGTCAATTGCAGAACTCCGTCAAATCATTCCATTATGATTATGTCAAAGTTAGATGGGAATTTCAACGACCCAACAAATCTCAGATCACGCAATGTTATAACTGCCAAATGTTCGGCCATGGCTCTAGTCGCTGTAAAGTCAAAACTTTTTGCACAAATGCGCAGGTCAAAATATAACATCTGACTGTAAAGAATCAACAGAATAATTTGCAAATTGCAATGGACCTCACAAATCGGTTTCAAATCAGTGTCCCAGTAAGATAAGCTATCTTCATATAAGACAACGTGCACAACCAAACCGAGACGTCCCGTAAATATAAGCAACGGTGAATTTTCCAACAGGAATTATAACGTCAATTTTCCCAATACACCACGGCAAAGTGTACCAGCTACAACAGCAATCTGGCAAATGCATGGAGGAACAACGAAATCAGCTTAAGTAGTTCCAGCCAATTATTTTCTATGCAAAAAATTAAAAATTTAACCCTTGAGCTAATTTCAAAGTTAAGAAGTTGCAAGAATAAAGTAGTCCAAACAGCGATATATTAAAGCTAAGCAGAGGCAATAGATACATTCTCGGTGGGGATTTTAATTGCAGGCATCAGACATGAGGATGCACCAGGTCAAATTGTTGGAGCAACATTTTATATCAAAAAAAGGAATCTTACGAATCTTACAACTTCAATATTATACATCCCAGTGATTATACTTATGTTCCAACATGTGCAAATAGTCAAGGTTCAACCTTAGATTTATTTTTAACTAATATAACAAATATGTCTCTGGCTGCAGTAGCTTATAATGATCTTAGCTCTGACCATTTGCCGGTTGAAATTGCTTTGAATTGTGATTTCAACTACGCTAGACACGTAAAAAGACACATGACCTTACCTGATAGTAATGCAATTACCATTAAAGAACTTTAAAAATGTTGTTAATCAGGTTATTGTTTGTAGTGTACCAAAGAAATTCACATTTATTCTATGCAAATCCTTGCCATATTATATAAAAAAACATTAATTCAACAAAGGAATGGCTTTGGACGCAGCTAGCAACGATATGCTTATATTGATGATTATTATGAAATTAAAATTTTAAACTTGAGGATTCGAGAAGAAATCGGAAAGTTTAGGAACAAATCTTGGGATAAACTGCTGTCTACACTAGATAAAGGATCTTCCTCTTTTTGGAATCTTACAAAAATCTTAAGGAAGGATTCTAAAAATATCCCAATCTTAATACATAATAATTGTAGTACAATATCCAACCTAGAAAAATGCGAAATTTCGGCTCAATCATTTGCTTCGAACTACTCGATTTCTTTCAATCTTGGTGGCCATGCTACGGCCACACTGGTTAATAACACCCTTGAATACCTTCAAACATTAAATCCAAAATTTACAAATCAGTATTCTAAGAATACTTCAAATATTTCAGCAATAATTCAAAATCTGAAAATTAAAAAATCGACTGGAATCGATGGAATAAATAATAGATGTATAAAGGCACTTCCCAAAAAAGAGACTAAGTTCCTAACAATCTTTCTTAATGCATGTCTAAGGATGGGCTGTTTTTCCGCAAGACTTTAAAGAGGCTAAGGTCATACTAACACACAGTCCTTTGTCATATAGACCTATTAGCTTGCTATCATCGGTAGGCAAAATACTAGAGAAAGTTATTAAAGAGAAATTGAATGACTTTGTCGAAGTGTCGAAGAGAAAGTTATTAAAGAGAAATTGAATGACTTCGTCGAAGTCAATAATATTGTCCCATCACATCAATTTGGCTTTCGAATAGAAAGCTTATTGTGCAACCTCTTATCAAAATCAGAAACTTAGTGCGTTCAAACTTAAATGATCAAAAGTCAACTGGTGTGACCTTACTTGATGTTAAAGCTGCCTCCGACTCTGTGTGACATGATGGTCTTGTCTTCAAAACGATTCAATTTAACTTCCGACAAGAACTTGTTTCCTTTCTTCTCGAACTTTTAAGGTATATATTAGTAATATAGCTCCAACTCAACTCCAGTCACAGCCGGCTCCCTCAAGGGTCATGTTTGTCACCAAACCTATATAATATATACACTGCAAATTTTCCCAGCTTAGACTATTGTACGCTGTCTATTTTTGCTGATGACACAGCAGTAATCTGTTCAGATATTTTGGCTACTGATACAATTACCAAATTGCAAAAAAAAATCTGATTCTGTACCCCAATATAACATTAATATTGTAGCGAAAATTGCAGTATGCCAGTTCTCGAACACCCTCTGGCAGTCATATGCGGTTTCTGTACTAGAAATAATAAACTGAATGTCGCTGCAGTATGGCAGATAATTCTTGAACTCGATAAGCGCCATCTGGTAATGAATAAACTGAATGTCGCTGCAGTATGTCAGATAATTCTTGAACAATTATCAAAATCGATAAGCGCCATCTAGAAGGTACCGGAAATGACATTCTGGATAGTGGTCGAACTTTCAAGAAGGATGTGAACTTGCTGTAAAAGGCTGTCATCTGAGCTGTCGAGACAGAGTTGTTCTTAAGCAATAGAGTAAGACAGTCGTTTTTAAGCAATAGGCACAGTGGATTTAAAGCGATAAAGTGAAAAATTGTCTATACAGTGCCAGTTCAATATTAGAGTTTGAATATCGATAATTAAAGGAAATAAACAATTGTACCGTTTAAAAACTAACGCTTTTGATTTAAATAAACCATTTTATAATTAAATAAAGTTTGTGTTTTTAATTGCTACACAATCCAGTGATCGAACTCAGAAAAGTGTAAGAGATCGAAATTATCCTAAAAAGAGACAGGAAATTTCGTAACATATTAATAGAATCTCTGTTGCTTGGGAACAGAAATTGAAATATTTATTCGTTGTTCTTGACCCTAAAATGAAGTTCAAAGATCATATACCATATGTTACACATAAGGTTAATATATTAACTAGATTACTATATCCGTTTATTAATAGAAAATCAAATCTTACCATCAGCAACAAAAAATTAATTTTGACTTCTATTTTTCACGCAGTCATATTCTATGCAGTTCCAGTCTGGTCCACGAGCGCTAGTTGTCATCTAAAAAAACTCCAAGTTTCGCAAAATAAATTATTGCAACTAATTTTTAATCTGCCTTGGTTCTATTCCACTAATAGACTGCATTTCTTTAATTTTTTAATTTTGAACATTAAAACATTTCTTAATCAAATGTGATAATTAAGTAGAATAAGAAAAATTTTTGAACTCTTTGAATTATAATTATATAAATTTAAGTTATTATATTATATGAAATAAAATTGAATTGAATAGAAAAAAAAAAATTGAATTGAAAATTGTTACAAAGTGGCAAATTTTTCAACATTCAAGAAATGTACCAGACTTTAGGCACTGGTTTAAAAGATAAGTCAAAGGCTTAGTAACGTTACCCAAACAATTTTTGAAATACATTGCAGAAAATCCATCTTGTCTTGCTTGGAACTAGGCTTTAATCCTTTAATAACACTTGACACGTGATCCTCATTAACCAAAAAATTATTTAGATGGTCTATGTTACATGCACCAAAAGTAACATTCTCACACAAAGTTCAGCTATGCTTTCCAAAAACATCTTGAAAAAATTTTGCAAATAAGTTACAGGACCTTGATGTAGTAAGTATTAGATTTAGAGTTTTCACTTGGTGTTTATGTATTGCCAAAAAGATTTTGGATTCAACTTCAATTGAGTTGAGGTTATACAGAAACTTATTAAGAAAATCAAATTCTTTATGCAATTTAATATAAATCAAATGATCTGATACGAATTGAGTTCTTTTGAACTTTTTGAAGGCTTTGTTTTTAAAATTTTTTAAATGAAAAAGACTTGGATTAAACCAAGTAGGTTTATTTTTAGAAACTGCCATTCTTAGTGGAACAAGTAGCGAAATAGCTTCCGGAAACTTTTCGTAGATACTGGACCGACAAAAGAATCAAGTAAAGTCCAGTTAGGTGAATTTAAAAAATTGATGATATCTAAAAAATCACCTTTCGAAAATCAAAATCCGTAATAGATACCGAATCTACTGCACTGAGCCTATAAAACTTGAAATTATCAGTTAAAGCTTTATGATGTGATGAATAATATTTTTTACAATTGGAGTTAAATTTATATGGCAAGATGCTTTCATACCTAAAATTCAACTGAAGTATCAACAGCAACAACAGCATCACCCACGCATAAAAAATAATCAGAAGGAGAGCGTAACATTTGGATGAGGAACAGTAACGCCAATTGTATTAGTTCCTCGATATTATTTGATACGCCAACCTTCTGTGTCGAGGTCACATTATTACTCTTATCCGCTGTACTCTTAACTTAACCTGTATTATTGCTATGAGAAGAGTTTTTAGAGACAGGAACAGACAACAAAGCACTAGAAGAAAAATTATCAGATGTAGTATTAGTGCCTTTGTTTTTGTAATTATCAGCAAACAAAGACAGTTATAATTCGCGTACTTCACTCACTAAATTATTTACTGCCGCGAGTATATTATATTTTAAGCAACTGTCAGAAGTAAATTACTATCAGTTTTGGCAAAAGTTCCATGACAATTATTTTAAATATCTTCTGTTGCATCAGATGAGACCAGAAACATGTATAAAGGCACTTTGGTTTTGAACTTGAGTTTATTTACTGCGCTGAGAACTTTCAGACCCTGTGCCTTTAGATCTTTTAATATTAAATATGACTCACATGAGTGATGTAGGTTTTTGATAATTACCTTTATTGGACGAGATTGCTTGTCCTCATAGGTACACCAAAACCAATTTTGGTAAGATAGTAGGATAGTGATAGTTCTTTTATAATCTGCACTATCGTCGGTATTTGTCGTATAAGTTTCATTCCTCACTAATCCAATAGAAAAGTCTTTTATTCAAAACGGTATTCAAACGAAAGCTTCATTGAATTGAAGATAATTCGTTACTCTAGAGATCATTATAGGAGGAGGAGGGCGAGGTTTTCTTTCTTGAGGAGCAGTTTGGACTGGTAATGTGTAATGGTATAAAAGTGGTTGCATATGGGACATGATACCTTATGGAACTAAGGTTCATACAATTGTACACAATTTGCATACAAAGCCGGTTAGATGACAGCGAAGCTGAAGATGTCGGGGGCGGGAGCCATTAAAAACCACTAGCTTTCAGTCGTTAGGGGGATTCGTGACATCTCCTGCTTACCGGAAACCACCACTACAAATATTTTATTGTAGACTCCCTAGAAATTAACCTCACTAATGGACCAATATGATCAAGATCAAAAAACAAAACCCCGTCATGATCATGTTAATTATGAGCAAAACGAAATATAACAAAAATGCAGGTACCACATCTTAACCAAGTGTGTGTCTTCAGATGTTGATGAAGATACGCGCTTCTCTACCCACCCAACCAATGATCTAAATCGCGCTAATATTTAAGATCCCCTTGTCGTACTTGCCTAACCCTAAATTGCCATATCACCAAAGGAAATTGAAAATTTAGTTCATATTTTATAAATTTTATTTACAAATATTATGCAAAATCAACAAAGTTTTCGAAATTAAATTTGAATTCATAAATAATCATTTCTTACAAAATTGGTATAGCAGCAGAACCGTAAAATAAAACATTTTATTATCATTTCCCAACTTATAACATTTAAGTTAGCAAATAATTTCAAAATTTATCCGGAATCGAAATATACTTCATAATTTTTCTTATTTAATATTAGACAAAATAATCTACATTGTCCTCGTTAAGCAAAATTCTCAAAAATCATTTGTAACTCAATGTAGTGTTTTACAGTTCTGTTTTGCATCTCTTTTGGTTTAACATTAAATAGCAAATCAATTCACATAAAAAAAAAAATATATTAATACCAGAAAAATAATAGTAAATTCATATTTACTATTTTTGTTTTGATCTTATCATTCATGTTTTTAGTTTCGTTTCAATTCCATTTTGGTCATATTAAAATAAATTATAAGCTACTCACTTATATAAAAAAAAAAATAAACAAACGAAAGAAATGAGAATTTTTAATTATACGACATGACTGCAGACCATCAAAATTTGAACTGCAGCATAGAACGCTATGGCAGCAATAAACCCATCAGCATTGAGAATGGATCTATGTTGCTCTCACTTAATGTGGATCGTAATTTATGTTTACAATAAAAAACAAATCTGCAGACTTCTGCAAATAATAGAAATGCACTCTCACTGTTGCTGCATTTTATCTCTTTTTAATTTAATCTGATTTTGATTAAACTTTAATTCAACTATAATTTCATTTGTTTTATTTGTTTATTTGATATTACTTATTTTAAGGAAAAATGGTTTCAATTCATTTTAGTTTGTTTTATAAAAAAAAAGAATACAAAATTACTCAAAAATCATTATTACTCACTTTGCTAACGCTGCAACCGTCCACCGATGAAGGCCTTCACTAGTGTTGAGTTATTGAGCTGTTGAGCTTACAAAATTTATTTTCTAATTGGAATTGAGCATTTTGATGATATCAAAATATGATTGAACAGGATTTTAAATTATGCTTAAGTGTTAGTACGCATATCTGTGCTCAATGTATATTTAATGCCTGAATCAAAATTTAAAGTATAATTTACTTCTGAATTTACTTTAATTTAAGCAATTCAATTGCTGCTTTAAATTTAAACTTAGCTTTTATGAAATTTACCTATACACCCTGTAAATTTTGTTTACATGTGAATGTTATAGTTATGTAGTATTTTTTTATGTATGTTTGCACAAAAAAAAACACGAACGATTACGACGCTTAATATGATTGAAATGATTTTATGCAAATTTTTACGTAGATATAGAAAATTTTAATTAGTATTTTTAGTTTTAAATATTTATATTTTAAGCATAAGTATATGTATATAGTTTTTATGTTTTTGCACGTCTTTCTTTTAATCTTTTTTTTAACCGCAAACTACGTTTGTCTTTGCAAGTAATTTTCACTGGAATTTGTCTGTTTTTTTAAAGTTTTAGCGTTTCACTTTTGAAGTTAATTCTTTCTATTTTAACCTTTTAAGGGATATTTATGCGAGTTTTAAAATTTTTCGACTTTTTTTGACACAAATTTTAACTAATTTTTTGGACGCCAAGTCCCTCGCGCACGTCTACCTCTACTACGATCACTGATTGCACTGTTGCCGATGGACTTGATGATGGATCACGCCAATACTTCGGGTTGTTAGGCTAAAGTTGAAAAACCAGTATTACAGAGTGTTGATCTCGGAATCAGAACATTGCCTGTTAATCGTATGGTGCATGTACCAATATGATCATAATTCAGCATTATGTGATTGATGCAATTAATCCGGAGATTTCTCTCTCTCAATAAAATTATTAAACAAACAACTATGGCGTACGCTAAAGTTTGCTGACTTGTGCGTAGACCAAGTTATTTGTAGATTCTGCAGAAAAATTTTATGATATGAATTAAAGATTTTGTTTGCCTTTTATGAGACAAAATTTACCTGAAGTGAAATTTTGATCTAATTTGTTTTTTTGCACTGGTAGATGCTTTAAGTTTTTCTTTTTCAATCAAAGAAATAATGTCTGCAAAATTTTTGAAGAAAAGTAGATTTTTATTGCACGAAATTTTCTTAATAAAGCGTTAAGCTTTTGGATTGTCAAATTTAAGTATAAATTTGACGATAAAAAATTCTAAAAATTGAAGGATTGCTAGAACTTACCAAGATTTGTCAAAATATTTTTGGTTTTACAACTCTTATGAAAATGTAAGTAGCTTGACACAACTTGTCGATGCGGCTGTTCGTCGGAAAAGGAAGTTTAGAACGATAAGGCTAACCTTGATTTACCAGAGATGAAATTTGGTACATTGCTTGTACTAATTTCTAGCGCAAAATTGCTACTAACTTCAAATAGTCTGGTTTATGTATTCACTTAGTGTGATACATTTTACATCATGCTAAAATTTTTTTGTTTTTAATACTAAATGAAGATGTTCATTACAACTGACACAACCTTTAGAATCCATTCAGTTTCATTTGTAAGCTCTTCCTCGTTTGTGCAGTACTCCTTTTGCGAGGAAATTTTATTTGAACTGGTTTGATATAGTTTTTGTTGCTTTTTAACCTTTAATTTCCTTCTCGAAGTATAGAAAGTTTTTTCTTTAAGATCAGCACACAATGAATTTATTTCATTAAGCTCTATTTTTATATTTGGTTTTTCACTCCCTAGGAATGAAATTTTATCTTTTAAATAGTCTGCTTGTTCACCATTTACACTACTGCTATCCCAAGGAGGCGTGCGATTTATTCCCATGTCGGTCGAAGCTGAATTGTGTTTATCCCATGAATTTGAAGTTTTTTTCTATTTTTTTTTTTTTGGATTTTGTATTTATTTTTTTGTGTGGCAACCTTCAGCACTAAGATTAAATCTAGGGTGGTTTGTGCCTTTGATAACGCAATACTTTCCTCCTTGGGAGTCTATCTCACTTTTTGTTTGTAGTATAGAACTCAAATGTGTCAAAAACAGCTGGCTTGTATTTGTTTATGCGTTTCATTTGCATATGTTTTAATATTTTCCAAAAAGTTTTACTTTATTTCACAATTTATTCCATAATTCAAAAGTTTAAGTTTAGCACCATTGATGAAAGCAGGCCTCAGCAAGCACCAGAACTCACTGCAGTGATGGGACACTACTTCTGTTTGATATTATTTCCTTAGAATAGCGGAGCACCAAGAGCACGCATCCGATCACTTCGAAAATTGACTCAAAGTCATTAGTTAAAAAATAAATAACAGCTATTTGGGGACCTAAAAATTTATTTTAAAGTCAAAAAATTATACTTTCTGCCTTAGAAAAGTTCTTGGATAAAATGACCAAATTTAAGGAAGCACCTTTCAAGTTTTTATTAATTTTTTCAGTAAATTCAAGGCATTGATAAAATATTTGATTTTTTAGTGAACAAAATTAAGATTTTAGAGTTCTGTAACCCATCTTTGCACGAGTGCAAATTTTTTCGGTTAAGATACAACATGCTCAGTTTTTGAAGTAAAAATTTTTGTTTTAATTAAATTAATTATTTTCTTTTATAAATATATATCTTTAGAATAATAAAGTCAATCTAAAAGCGTAACGTATCTCGCGAAGCCTAAAGGACTTGTCTGCAGAAGAAAGACTAAATCTATTGATGTAGTGTTTTTTGATTTGTTTTTTTCAGCTTATTGAGAACAGTTGGGATTTTTATATCAAGCGTGTGTTTACCGTAGTTGTTGCAAATTCTTGCTATTTTGTATTTGCCATTGGTTCTGCGTCGTGTGTTTTGTAGGTGATCGATACCAATTCTGAACTGAACTTCGTTGTTAAATTAATTAAGAAGGGATTTCGCCGGATTTTCGATGTGTCTTACTGTTAGCAACTTTAGAAGATTATATAGATTCTATATAGTGAAAAAATGGCTAAGTTTACTTCAACTCCCCATAAAAATAAACATTTCTTGTGTAATTTTAAATGTTAGGGATAAATATATAATCAAAAATAGATAAATAGTAGATCTGACCGATCTAGTTTCGGAGATAGAACCGTCGAAAGTGGCGGATATAGCTTTTGTAAAAATCAATTTAAGTTGGAAACCCCTAGATTGATATCCAAATTATGGCTGTCGAATGAAAGGCAATTTAACACAATGTTGGTGTAAAAATCATTCAAATTTAATCTATAGTTTTGGAGATATGATGAACCCCAAGCCGTGATACCATGTCGTATATAAGATTCCCCAAGTGAGAAATAGGTCTGCCTTATATTACCGTATCATTGCTGCAGTTTCTCAGGTGAAAGAGAACATAGAAAGTTTTTCTTATCTGCTTTTGAATTTTTTTACGAGTACCTGGCTCCATATTAACGTTGCAGGTATCGTTTGTTTTGTCTCCTCTACTTATATGCAAGCAGTCATAGTTGTGATATTTTAATTCAATATCGTGGTATGAAATTTGTGGTTGTTTAACGTGCATATTTTTTTCTTTTATTCACATTGATAGAGAGTCCATTATCATGGGACCATTTTAAAATAGTTTCATACTCGTCTTGCATTAATTTTGTTGCCATTTTCAAATTTTTGTGGGATACTATTATTGCTGTATCGTCAGCGTTCGCAAATGATTCACTATTTTTTAGCTGTCTTAGGGTATCATTTTTATACAAGATATATTGTATTGGCCCAAGCTTAGATCCTTGTGGGACTCCATGTGTAATATCAAGAATTTTAACTTTGTAAGTTCTATAATTTAAATAATTTTCGATCCACTTCAGGGAATCACCACGCACACCAGAAATATGAAGCGTTGAAAGTAGTTTATGTGATAGTGTATCAAATGCCTTACTGAAGTCTATATATATCACAAGACTATGAATATATTTGCTAAGCCCTTAATTTAGGTAACTTGCAAAACGACCCAGAAGCTTGTTTATATTTTTGCCTTTTTTAAAAGCAAATTAATTTATATTCAGCAACAGATCTGGTTAACCTTCTAACTACTATTTCTTCCAAAAATTTCTCCAATATAGGTAGGTTAGACATTTGCCTGTAATTGTTGTAATCTGATTTCGTACCATTTTTATATATTGGGCGAAATATTGACGTTTTTAGAGCATCTCGCGTTGATAGAATTAGTTATTGCTGGCGCAAGAATGGCGGGATATTTTTTAAAATCTTTTGGTCGAATTTTATCTACTCCTGTATTTTTATTTACTTTGAGGCCATTGAAAATATTTAGTAAGTACTTCTATCTCTGTTGTTGTAAAATTTGAACTGAATTTTCAACAAAAACACCAGTTTCAATTGTGCACTCGAAAATACATAGCAGCATGCACATTTTCTTTTAAAGACTTTGTAAACGCTTTGGCTTTATCAATATTATTACACGTTATCATATTTTTGGTTACAATGTCATCTAAATTTTCTCTTTTTCTGACTAAAACCTTATATTTTGTTTGCCACGTTTTTCCTATATCCTTTCGAAATTCCAAAAATTTGCTTTTAAAATATTGGTTTCTCGCATAGTCGATTTTTTTATTGAGAGAGTTTATGAACGATTTGTATTCATGCTATCTTTGTTCATCTTTTGGTTTTGATAACCATGTTTTATATAAAACATCTCTTTTTCGCTTAATATTATTTATTTATCCATGCGTTATCTGACCTTTATTTTTCTCCTTAGTCGGCTGCGCTGCTTTCAAATAAATGTTCATGAATGTTTTTTGCATATTATTATATATTCAACATTATTTAAGTTTAAGTTATTTAAATATATGATTTTTACTTTGATATAAATCGCTATACCGCCGCCTATACTGTTTTCTCGGTTTAAATAGTTTGCATTGTAACCTTTTATTGAATATAAATGATTTTCGTCATATGTAATAGTGGTCTCTACAAGTACAACCACATCTACATATTATAGCAATTCATTAATTGCAACTAAAAATGTATTGAAGATTTTCCTAAGCGATCGAATATTTAAAAAGTAACAATAGATATTTCGGTTTTAGAAATCAGTGTTGGAGACTTAATGAACTCTTGATATTGTTTTTATATTAATGTTATTCATTATTGTGTTAATTTTTCTTTTTTTATAATGTTTTGAGTGTTTGTGTGAAAAATAATGTAAATGATTATAAAGTTAAATTTTTGAAACAAGGTCAGTTTCAGTAGACTTCAATAATGTTTGAATATACGGTTTGTTTTAATAAAATACGTCCGTCTTGCACCCACACCTATTTCCATCCACATTCTTTTGGTTTTTTTTTGCCAGCCATAACAACCGTCGATTTGCCGCTGTCAGCTATCGTTTATATAAATTCTTGTTTTGTTTTGGTTTTCATTTTTATATTTGTCTCCAAGAGAGCTAACACTTAATCTTTTAGCGCGCACTTTTCGCATTATCTCACGCTTTTTCTCTGCAGAAAAAAATTTACCAACAATATTGTTGCCTTTGTTTTTTAAACGATATGCGTCTGGTATAGCAGGACCACCGATATGTCGATTTATCTCCGATGATTCAGTCGATGTTGACTTTGCTCTCTGCCTACAATATTGTCATTTCCATTCCTGTTTGCGAGCATTGTTCATCTCCGTTTATGAATGCTCAGAATGCAACTTACCCAATTGAATTGCTATTATTTTATATATATTGACTAAATAATTTTTTTTTGTACACTTCGAAAGCTAACGTAACAAAGTGTTAAATAAAAAAAACCGACATAGATCTGATCAGCAGATTAAAAGATTGGAGAAAATGCAGCAAATTATTGAAAATTCAGGGATACATTGCAAAAAAAAATTTTTTCGGCAAAATTCTGATACATACGGGTCAATAAATTTCACTGGAAAAAATTTCGGACGATTCTAAAATGTCATATCTAAATTAGAGTGCGGTTTGTAACACAATGACTGATATGTAGTTTATACTAAGTTTATACTCATACAACAAAAACACACAAAAACGCTATATATGGGCGCCTATGCCTGCTAGAATTGGAAAAATTTTAACTTATATGTATATTGTTGTACAACAAAAACACTTTTAAGATAATAAATATCAGGGTTAACATCATGACATGATCACCATCACTTTTATGGTGATTACACTAATATCAACTAATATGGAAATATTTTGAAGACTCAGTTACTGACACACCCTAGTAACATACCATATCATGCATACTTGAGAAATTAATCGCAATCCACTTGTTCTGCATATGGTACTCGTTCCCTCTCTAGATCAAAAAATTAATGACTTCCCAGACCACTCAACCAAGATTTTTTTACGTATAATATAAATTTTTGGAATGTTAGGCTGATAACAGCCAAATGCTCTTTTCTGATAATTTATTTGGAACCTAATGAATAATAATAAAACTGCTTTTTGCAATAAAAAACTTTAATTATAATTAAAAAAATGCACTGTTCTTGCTATATTTTCATTTTAGAACATGATCATACTGAAACCCAAAACAGCTTGTCAATCAATTTAGGCTCAAATGTATTTCAAATAAATCCATCAACTCCAAATTTATGTAACACTACAGACTTACTGCCATTAACTTTAAAACCTTCTCGAAGTCCATCACCAAGACAAAGTAAAACTTCATCTGGAGCAATACCTAAGGTATTTATTTTTCCCTTTATGCATAACATAGATAATTTAATCATTATTACAGCGCCATAGTACTGGAGCTGTAGTCTTAGAAAACTCTCGTGATGTGGAAGGATGCAGTTTTAATATAAGTAAACAGGGCACCATGCTCAAAACTTGGCAATGTCCTGCTTGTACATATGAGAATTGCTCGGCCTCAGTAGTTTGTGATATTTGCTCTAGTCCTCGAGGATTGGTGTCCATGACTGAGGCTATGATTCAAAAAACTGCACGTTTGAATTTCGATGTGAAGCAAGAAAGCAAGCTTATGGAAAATCTGAGACAGATTGAAGAAACCGAAGCTCTTAACAAATGGGAAAATATAATGCAATATTGCAGAGACAATAATGAACTATTTGTTGATGACTCGTTTCCACCAGCGCCAAAGAGCTTATATTACAATCCAGTAAATAGTAGCGAAAATAACCCTGTTGTTCAATGGAGAAGACCGCTTGAAATTAATTGTGATGGCGGCTCATTTCCACCTTGGGCTGTTTTTCGTACTCCACTGCCATCGGATATTTGTCAAGGTGTTTTAGGTAACTGTTGGCTCTTAAGTGCTTTAGCTGTACTAGCAGAACGTGAAGATTTAGTAAAAGAAGTCCTTGTTACAAAGGAAATTTGTCCACAAGGTGCATACCAAGTACGCCTGTGTAAAGACGGGAAGTGGACAACTATATTAGTAGATGACTTGTTACCGTGTGATAAACGTGGGCACTTAGTTTATTCTCAAGCAAAAAGAAAACAGCTATGGGTCCCGTTAATTGAAAAGGCAGTTGCAAAACTTCATGGCTGCTATGAAGCGTTGGTGTCTGGCCGCGCTATAGAAGGCCTGGCTACTCTAACTGGAGCTCCTTGTGAAAGTATACCACTGCAAGCAAGTTCATTACCAATGCCAAGTGAAGATGAATTAGATAAAGATCTTATTTGGGCTCAGCTGCTTAGCTCAAGGTGTGTTAAGTTTCTGATGGGTGCAAGTTGTGGTGGTGGAAACATGAAAGTTGACGAGGATGAATATCAAAGGAAAGGGCTTCGTCCAAGGCATGCATATTCAGTACTAGATGTCAAGGATATACAAAGTCACAGGCTGTTAAAACTTCGCAACCCCTGGGGACATTATTCTTGGCGTGGAAATTGGTCAGATGATTCAAACCTTTGGACTGATGAACTAAGAGAAGTGCTGATGCCACATGGTGCATCTGAAGGTGTATTTTGGATATCATTCGAGGATGTGCTCAATTATTTTGATTGCATTGATATTTGTAAAGTACGCTCTGGTTGGAATGAAGTTCGCTTACAGGTAAACTGTTTGAAATTACGTGTATCATTTGCTTATTACTTTATTGTTATAGGGAACTTTACAGCCTCTTTGCTCGATTTCATGTATTTTACTTACCGTTCTGGAACCAACCGAAGCTGAATTTACGCTTTTTCAAGAGGGTCAACGGAATTCTGAGAAATCCCAACGATCACAGCTGGATTTATGTGTTGTAATATTCCGAACGCGATCACCTGCTACTCCTGAAATTGGAAGGCTTGTAGAACATAGTAAACGTCAGGTATGCACATTTGACACGACTTCGCCTTATTGTATAGTCCAG
This sequence comes from Meiosimyza decipiens, assembly GCA_963680825.1. NCBI lineage: Eukaryota > Metazoa > Arthropoda > Insecta > Diptera > Lauxaniidae > Meiosimyza > Meiosimyza decipiens. Next base: position 77,286,275 of record OY804258.1, on the reverse strand, counting down.
AATCAGTATTTGCGCACTCAAAAATTATGGATTTTATTATCGTAGCTTAAATTTTTGCAAATATTTTGCGGGAAAATCTCACTTTTCTCGGTTTTGACATATACGAATAACAGACTACAACATAACGTAAATTGCAGCAAGAATTGATAGAAAAGAACTCTAACGAATAAATTTTAATAATATTGAAACAATGCCCATGTAAAAATGAACAGTCTGATATTAAAAGTAAAAGAACTATCTGCAGGGCGCAAACCGTAGCAAATAATTTTTTATATACAATTATCATTCACTAGAATTGTCAAACGATGAACAGATGAAGCTATGTCAAACTAAATGAATGAACAAGTGACCGACTGTGTTTCGTATCGATCAGACATATTGGTTGCGATTTCTATCGCGTGTTGGTAACAGTCATATGTTCTTTGCTGAATACTTCGCGCATACATTTTGGTTTTCGTATTTTGACTGTTTGATTAAAGACAAACATAATTTCATGAACTTTAATAAAAAAATGTTTGAAATGGCCCCGGGGCCGCTGCACAAGCTGTCAAATAGGTTTATAAGCTGACTACATGGATCGTCCCAGTGAAAGAAGTTTTCCAACTCTTCCACAAAGGAAGGAAATATTTGGTTGTTACCTCTGAAGGTGATGGTTTATTGAAACCATCTTTTGTCATTGTTGTGCAAGTAGTTAACCCTTCTTGAGAATAACACTTTGCCTTGGTTACTGGAGCTGTATCTGAAAAGAAACGAGAAATATCCTATTGGATATTTTTTAGAGTATACTTACCAGTATATTCTTTAACTCAATTCCTTTTATGGTGTTTTATTTTTAAACTAAGAAGACCAGTTATCTTCAGTTTTGCTTCAGAACAAACTCTGATTTTATTATTAAATCTCATTTAAGACACCTCTTACACAGATAATTATCTGCAATTATAGTAACAAATAAGGACTGTCCCAGAAAAAACTTCCGTTTCTTATTTTTTGTATTATGCTCTACCTGATAATCTTAAAGGTCTAAAAAGACACAATATTTGTTCTATATAAAGTGACGTTTAATATGATGTATAACACTTGAAGATAGCACTTTTAATGACAAAGATGTCTAGCAAGCAACAAAAAGTCCGCGAACTGATTTTGTCCACCCACCTGCAAAATCCAGAATTAAAATTTTCAGCTATAGCAAAAATAGTTGGTGCATCAGAAAAAACTGTCTTTACGGTTATGTTATATAAAGAAGGTTCTACCTGTTTCACGAGAAAAGGTTCAGGCAGAAAACCAGAATTTTCTAACCCAAAGGTAGCGAAGAGGTGAAGCGCCTTTTTAAGCAAAATCCCAACACCTCAGTGCGAGATATGGTGGCTAGATCAGGTACATCAAAATCTACTGTACAAAGGATAAAGGAGAAAAGTAAGCTGAAGACATATAGAGTTCAAAAAGTACCAGACCATTCTGATGAAAAGCAGTTGATGGCTCAGATGCGTGCCCGAAAATTGTATGAAAGGTACCTGACTAAATTTGATTGCTGTGTTATGAACGACGAAACTTACGTCAATGCAGATTTTAAGCAGCTACATGAGCAATATATGGTTTGGCAGGCCATATGCACCTGTGGCCTCAGATTCCAAAAATTCCAAAATTTATGTAGACGAGTGCCTCAAAAAACCTCTTCTACCACTTATTCCTGCACATGATGGTACCGTGATGTTCTGGCCAGATTTAGCAACCTCTCATCACTCTAAAGCTAGTAAGGAATGGTATCAAAGTAAAGAGATCAATTTTGTTCCAAAAACTGCAAATCCGCTCAACTGCCCAGAGCTTCGCCCAATTGAAAGATATTGGGCTCTTATGAAAAGAGATATTCGAAAGAGTGATAAGACTGCAAAAAATTTACAAGACTTCAGACATAAGTGGAAAAGATCGTACCGTACTGTCGATGAAACAACTGTGCAAAATTTAATGAAGGGCCTTACGAAAAAAGTAAGAAATTTTTATAAAAAAAAAAAATTGTTCCTTAGTTTTTAGTTATTTATATTCTGAACACTAGCCATTACTAATAAAAAACGAAAAATGTCCAAAAAAATTACAGGGTATTTTTTTTATAACTGAAAAGCAAAACGTAAGTTTTTTCTGGGACAGTCCTTAATATGACACAAACAAATAATGCTAAAATAATTACTTAGAATACAATAACAAAAATTGACATCAGCAAAAATCTTATGCTACTTAATAAATATTTGGCCTACAAATATTTATTCTACTTTGCAGAAATTGCATAAGTCTTTACTTACCAAAATAGTGTGGTTGGCACATTTTCGGGTTGCACACCTGGCTTTTGCTTGCTGTTTTGTTGTTGCATTTAAGTACTTTGCGTTCTCATTCTTATTAATGCCCAAAATCGTGCTACATTTTTATGACCATAATATGTTATTTGTTAAAATAACTAGTTTTGTGTGGTAAAAATTCACAACACCATCAAAATAGTTTGGATTCAATATCATTTCTTGTCGATTTGATAAGTCAACTAAAAGATGGAAGTCTACTCATATTTTTCCGTAATCAACACATCTGAAATCTAAATCCTTATCCAATTTGTGTCTAATTTCTATAAAATTATACGATTCACCCAACTCAATTAAAGAAATCATCTATGCCCCCTTCTTGATTAATGTTAAAGTAGACGATATCTTTAATGCAATGAAAAATCAAGGAATAATAAAGTTTTAAGGAACTATACCAGTGTAACCCATGAAAAATTAGGCGAAAGTACTCGATAGAATGTTTTGAAGATGTTAGGCCATAATGGGTATATTTTTTGTTACAAAAATATTGAAAAATAACGGAGTTATGTGCTGTCTTCGGTGGTGCCAAAAAACAGTTCCCCAAGTGCTTATTTAAGTTGAATGTATTTCCTATATAATGACTTACGATTTTTGAAGAATATCAAAAATTAACAAAATGACGTAGGTCTGAAAAAAAGTGTCGTTTTTTGGGGTAAAAAAATTGTCGTTTTTTTAATGCCAAATTGACAATTTTCAACCCATCAAAAAGATCGTAGGTCATTGTATAGTAAATATGTTCAAAAATGCTCAGTTTCAATTTGAAGTCGATCGGTAAATTTCTCTTTGAGTTATGATGTCAGCAATTAAGTTCACTAAACTTAAAGATAACAAACAGACATTTACCGGCAGCATGGTTCTCACATTTAATCTCTATCAATTATCTAATTACAGTCAATGTAGCTTGGTATAAAGTAAAAGTGCTAACTTATTTCCCAACACCTATGCGTTGTTAGTATTGTCAGCTCCTAGGTCATACTCAAAAGAGATGCTCTAATCGAACAACATGCACTGAATGTAATTTACCACCACATAACCCAACACCCTGCACCGCCTTCAATGCGCCAACTGTAGTAACGAACATTTTGCCTCAAATAAAAACTGTCCTAGATTCCAACAAATGAAAGAAGTAATTAAAATTGGAAGATTGCAAAGGGTGTGCTACATGCAACAAATATTTTGGGCTAAATAGAGCACTGAGTATCTCACTTTGCTTTAACAGCGTGCTAAATGGTGAATTGCATCACGGAATATTCAAATTGGTACTCTAGTTTTATTGAAGGATGAGATTACACCGCCTCTTAAATGGCCATTGGGAAAAGTTCTTCAACTAATAACAGGGAAGGATGGTGCAGCATGTGTGGCAATCATTCGCACAGCACATAGTGAAATTCGCCGCACTCTGTGAAATCTTTGTCCATTGCCTAGCAACGATATTTCAGTTGAAGGCTGATCCTTCAACGGGCGGAGGAAATGTTAAGAAATCATTGTATATCTTAAGAAATAATCTATTAAGAAATCATTATTTATCTTAAGAATTCTTCATGCTTAATTTCTAACTGGCCCTTCAGGCATACTCTTATAACATGTTGGTATAAACATACATATTCTTATGCTGTTATGTTTATATTCAATATTTTTACATCATTCCTATAATCTACATGCTATTTTGTACTCGTACTAAAGCTTTTTTTACGGTTCTATATCATAAATATGTGCATACGTATATCATGCACTTGCTCACGTGCATGGAAACAGGTTTTGATATTCCTAAGCATATCATTAAATTTTAATTTTTCGTTAACTCTTGATTTGAAACCATCGTCAGCAAAAATTCATACTGTACTCAACAGAACCTTTAGTCATGGAAAAAAACGCCTCAGGCGACAATAGCAAGAGGTTCCGTCACCCGCACTTAAACATAAACTAACACTAGCCAAAATGGAATTAAGAAAAGCCCTTCGAAAAGAGTCTGAACGAAGTATAGGCACATATATTTAAAAGCTGAGCCCTTTACAGTCCTCCAGCTACTCTTTGTGGAAGACCATCAGGGACATGAAAAAACCTACTGACTCCCCCATAAGACTAAACAATGGTCACTGGGCCAGAAGTAACGAAAAAAAAGACCAAGCAGCTGCCCACCATCTAAATAAGTATTTCAGCCAAATCCCCCGGGCAACAACTTTGAAATACCGCAAGAAATTCAAAAGGAGGAGAGTATTGTTAGTATTTATAGGCTTGAAAAGAGACTTTGAAACAATTGATTAAGTTATTTTAGTGCAAAAAATGGATGCAATTGGTATTAAAAACAAAGAGTTTTCATGGTTCTAAAGTTTTCTTACTGACCGTAAGCAGCGCACAGTGATAAATTCTGCTATCGCAAGGTTCTGTTTTGGCCCCACTTTTATTTAACATTTATATTAACGACATACCCTTTGCATTAAAATTTTGCAAAATAAAGCTCTTCGCGGATGATGCGCTTATTACGATGAGTGGTAAAAACATGGATGAAATGACACATAACTTCCAGACAGATTTTAAATCTTTGTATAAATGGCTGTGTGCTAACAAATTAAAACTCAATATTGATGAAACCAAATACATGGTTATATTCAAAAACCGCAATGTTACTGTAGACAATAGAAAAATAAATACTATCGAAAAAGTAGACAAAATTAAGTACCTGGGTATTCAGATAGACCCCAATTTAAAATTAAATGATCATATACATTGTACACTTAATAAAATTGCTAAAAAATATGGTTCATGAAGCGAACTTGTAAGCTATTGAAAGCCAAATATAAAACAATTGTCAATAGACTTATAGTTTATATATATTATCTATAACTTTATTTACTGTTCATCTATCTTTTTCATCGTGAAAGATACTCAAGTAGAAAAATTGCAATTGCAGTGTTTCAAATGGTTTATTAAAAAAATGCTAGAATATCTTAATTGGCTTAGTGTTAAACAACAAATCTTTTATTATACCATGAAATTTATTTATAGCATTATGAACGGTTACCTACCGGAATATTTCAAATCTGGCATTAAATTTAACAATCAAATACACAACATTAACACAACAAAATATAAATGATCTTAAGTTATCACTATTTAAAACTGAAGCTGACAAAAATTATTTGTACTATAAAGGGCTAAAATGTTTCAATGAACTACCAGTTGAAATAAGAAAATTGGGATAATTGATTGTTTAAAAGAAATCTTCAATTATTGTAAAACACTAGACATAGGATTAGCCACCAATATTTGTTACATTTATTTAAAACACAAGAAATACTGTTTCTAATTATATCTGCTACCTTTTGTTATTTGGTATAAGTTTTATTAGTTGATATAAATATTGTTATTTGATATAAATATTTTGTTATTAGGTGCGCAACTAAGTTCTCGCTGTTTTTGTTAGAAATTGCAAATGTCAAAAAATAGTTACAGATGAATCAATCAAACTGTTCCCATTGCTAGATACCACTTTCCCCATCTTTCTGGTAGAGCTCGAATGCCATCACTGTAGAAATGTTGGTCTCTTGAGGCTATCCACGAATCAAGCCATTTTTTTAGGTCTTCATAGGAGTTGAACTGCTGATCAGCCAGACCATGTGCCATTGAACGGTACAAGTAGTAGTCTGAGGGTGCAATATCTGGGGAATACGGTGGGTGGGGTAGGACTTCCCGTTTGAGAGTTTCCAAGTATGTTTTCACTGGTTTAGCAACGTGAGGCCTAGCGTTGTCATGCAATAGGATTACTTTATCGTGCCTCTGTTCATATTGGGGCCGTTTTTCACGCAATGCTCTGCTCAGTCGCAGCAGTTGAGTTTGGTATCGTTCCCCAGTGATGGTTTCATTCGGTTTCAGAAGATCATAATAGATTACACCGACCTGGTCCCACCAAATTGGAAGATTTTTTGCCTTCCTTCACGTGGTCGATCGTTGATGTCGAAATCATGGTCTTTAAAGTGACAAAACCAATCTCGACACGTTGTTTCACTCAGAACACCATCTCCGTAAGCTTTTTGGAGCTCCCGATGCGCGTCAGCCGTCGTTTTCTTGATTGAAAGAAGAAAATCAACACAAAATCAGTCATTTTCGAGCAACCACTAACAGACTGTGAAAACACCAAATTTTAAAAGTGTCAAATCGGTTTGTTTACCATATGCTTAGGCTAGATTCATAACGTTTCGATATGAACCAAATCTACCAGCCCCTACCGCTTGCGCCATCTATTGTCAAACAGCGATAACTTAGTTGCGCACCTAATATTTTCATTATTTTAATGTTATAAGTTAGGCCCTATAGCCGTAATAAATAAATAAACAAATATCAGACAAATTCTGTTGCAATTCGCAACTAAAGACATTGAATCTTTCATACAAACGCAACTAAACGAGAAGAAAGCACCTGGTCATGACCTAATAACTCCTAATATGCTTATTGAATTACTTTTTTGTGCGGTCAGACAATTAAGAATACTTTTCAATGGTATTACTCGATTGGTTCACTACCCAGAAGTGTGGAAGATGTCTCAAATTACAATGATGCCTAAACCTGGGAAAAATCGCACACAAATTTCATCAAATCGGCCAATTAGCTTGCTACCTACTACAGCGAAATTCTTCGAAAAGCTGTTTCTTTCGAAAATTATGGCCCACGTAATCCAAATGCGGATAATACCTCAATACCAATTTGGCTTCCGCAGCAAACACGGAATTATTGAGCAAGGACACAGGATAATATCACAAATTAGAAAGACATACGATGATAAACTAGTAAGGGTGTTATCTTCCGCCAGGCCGAAACTTACATACCGTACATTGCACTGAAAGTACTTTTTAAATAAATGTTAAAAAGACGTTGAAATGGTTGAAGAAGTCGAAAATAATGTAAAAATGTTCAAAAAGCTTGAAAAATGTTGGAACAATTCAAAATTCATAAAAAAAATTGAAAAAATAAAGAAAATGACGAATAAAGTTGAAAGAGGTGGAGAAAAAGTGGAAAAAAATACATATGAAATATATTAGGAAAAGTTAAAAAGTTGAAAAAGTCAAAAGAATATGGAAAATGTTGAAAAAAATCGAAAAGAAATGAAAAAGTTGTGTTGAGTCTTACGCTTTTTTTGCCAGTAGAGAGCAACACTGTTAATTAAATTTTTGACCTCTATTTTGCTACTTCATATGCCTATGATTATATTTTTCTTCTTCCGTTCTTACCTCTATTAGTTCACGAGTAGAATATATTGATTTCTCTAAGATTTGATCTCTTTTATTTTTACTATCTAAATTGTATAATTACAATATTAAATTGTTGAATAAAGTTTTTTCTAAAACTGTAAATGCGTTGAAGTTGAAATATGCCACGCCCACTTCTACAATTCCCCCTACTCTTGGTTCAATAAAATATATTCGTGACTCACATCCACATACCAAATTTTGGCAAAATAGCTTGTATAGTTTGCGATGTATGCCTTAAAATTTAGGGCGGTACAATCGAGTTCGATTTTGATCCAGAAATAGCTTTGCATAAACAAACTTCTAACACCAAATTTCAGTATGATTGCTCATATATTTCGATAAATATGCCACTTAACGTATTTTACTTGTATGACAGGTGCCACGCCCATTGGTGCTATATCGACTTCAACTACGCGTCCAAGCAGCCATTGATTTGGATGGGTGTTATCTTCAGCGATTAGTGCCAGAGTGCCTGTCGTTATGTTTGCCACAGGCGAACTATAATTTTTGTCCCTCGTGTCTTGCTGAACTGCGAGAACACGCCACCAGTGGTTGACGTGGGATATCACTAAATCTACCTCATGAAATGGTTCCGAAAAGAAATTGAAAGGTAGTCCTATCAAAAAATGTCCCAGTGCTAAAACATCCAAGTCGTTTGGATCCGTTGATAATGGATACAATGGCCGAAAACTCATTATGGCCTCGATTTGAGCAGTTGCTGTAGTTAATTCTTCAAATGTCAGCATAGCACTATTTAAATTATGAAAAACAGCAGGCGCTTAGCGACTTTCCCGTCACCCTCCAAAAGTCCACAGAAATGTGGGGAACGTGGTGGAATGAAATGAAAATTGACACATATTGTTGCACACTTCTCAGTAATGCGAGTTCTAGTGTTCTCATCGAAAAATATCTGTGCTAGTTTTGCCATCTCTCGCGACGCACTAACAAAATTAGTTGCGTTGTCGCAAAATAGATCTGCACTCAGTCCTCTCCGAGCAAAAAATCGTTTTAAAGCTAGATTGAAAGAAGAACTACTTAAATCTGATACTGTTTCAATGTGACATGCTTTTGTGAGAAAGCATACAAAAATTGCAAGATATGCTTTTGTTGGTTTTTTACCACGAATGTTATAAAGAATAGCAATGGAACCTACAAAATCCATGCCAGCTCTCTCAAATGGTTTGTTATTACCCGTGGCTCTATACGTGGGCAATTCTCCCATTAGTTGAGCAGCTGTTAATGGCATTTGCCGAAAACATTGAATACAAGAACAAACTATCTTGCGAGTAATTTTTCTAGCACTAATTACCCAAAATCTTTGCCGTGTAAACTGATGATCACTAGGCAAGATTATAGGGTGTTTGGAATCGTATAACAAATCTGAGTTTTTAACCACCTACTCGAACTATAAGTACGGAGCCAGATTCAAAGATAAACGGCAAGCATTATTTTTTGTCAATTTTATTTCGTTAAAAAATTTTGTATTTTGAATATTGAAAATCACATAATTTATCCCTCCCCTCAACTCTGAAACGATCAAAACTCCAAATTTTAATCTTTTTATACATTTTAGTTGTACCCACCGAAAAACGTGAGCATGAACTCTTTGCAATTTTGAAAAATCATTTAAAAATTTGCAGCGACCAAAAATATCGTCAAAAACGATCGAATTATTAGAAACTAAACTGAAATTCGATTTGCATTCCTCCATTTCTGGAGTGCTTTCAAAAACTACTGCTAAAGGCTGGTTAGGCCATCGTTCCTTGCCTTGACTCAGAAACTCAGGCCCCTTTCTCCATAAATTACAATTTAATAAATTTGATGGCACCATACGACGCGATACAAAATCTGCATGATTAAAGATACGCGATTATTGACAAAAGTTGACCAACGTAAACGTCGTATCTGTCCATAAATTTACGCTTCTTATTTGACAAGGAATAACTGGTCTTATGCGCTCAACAAATTGCGCCAATAAGACAGCGCCTTGCAACTCTAAGCGTGATAGTTCGATAAATTTAAGTGGATTAAGACTTTGCAGCTATCAGTTCGACATTGATGTTTCCATTTATATCAACGGCTCTGGCATAAACGGCGCAGCCAAATACCTGATTGGAAGTGTCTGAAAATCAATGTATCTCAATGCTAGCAATCTCACTTAAACTAATAAATGACCGCGGAAATTTAATTTCAGAAATATTTTTTAATTGCTCACGATATTTACGCCACTGATGATTCAGATGGTTCGGCAAGGATTCGTCCCAATCCAATTTTAAAAGCCATAACTCTTGCATGAAAATTTTTCCTAATTCGATTGTAGGGTTAAGCAGTCCTAATGGATCGAATAATTGGGCTAGTTCTGACAAAACGATCCTTTTAGTTACTTTTCCGACAGCACATTTGCGTAGGAAAAAAAAAGTTGTCCTGAACTGAGTAGAACAATACCCGTAAAGCTGGTCTTCAGATTCAATACTGAGAGGATCTTTTAGTAAAATATCCACTAAATTCTTACCAGAACAGTTCTTCCAATTCGATCGCCACTTGTGCAATTCAAACTTACCATGATTAAGCAAATCTGTTATTTGCATCTTTAGATCATGAAGCTCTTCTAAAGCTCTTCTGTGCTCCGGCGTGCAAACAATCCATATAAAAATTTTCGTTTAAGACTCGACCTCCTAACGGATACTTTTCTTTATAACAATCTGCTAAAAACTTAAGGCAACGGACAGCCAGAAAAAACGACAATCTAGTCCCATAGCTGACAGTTTTTAGCTGCAAGATTTGCATCTTTTCTTGTTTACTTGCTGGCCATGGTACACACTGCCACTTACAATCTTTGTCGTCTATCAAAATTTTCCGGTACATTTTTGATATATCGGCTATTAAAGCGAATTCATAAAATCGAAAGCGAATCAAAATATCCAGTTGATCAGGTTGAATTTGTGCTCCGGCAAGTAAATTGTCGTTAAGTGAAAAACCATTTCTCGATTTGCATGAGGCGTCAAAAACGACCCGTAATTTGGTTGTCAAACTATCTGGTCGTAACATGATGATGATAAATTAACTAAATTACTTTCATCTGTAATGCATTCTAGATGCCCTAAATCTCTATATTCTTCAATTCAGGTTGAATTTGTGCTCCGGCAAGTAAATTGTCGTTAAGTGAAAAACCATTTCTCGATTTGCATGAGGCGTCAAAAACGACCCGTAATTTGGTTGTCAAACTATCTGGTCGTAACATGATGATGATAAATTAACTAAATTACTTTCATCTGTAATGCATTCTAGATGCCCTAAATCTCTATATTCTTCAATGAACCTAGTGTAATCACATTTAATATCTGGATTTTTTCTAGTGTACGCTCTAAAAAAAAAAAAAACCTTTTTAGAGCAGTTTCATACGACTCTCCTAAGTTGCATTTGTTGATTTTAAAGAGCAGCCTTACCACAAAGGTACCAGATAAAGTGCGTTTAAAATTTGCAACGAAATCATTTTCGCACGAATGTTCTTCTATTGTTAGCCTATTAGTTGCAGCGATAATGTTTTCGCATTTCCAAAATTTTTTCACTAAGTCCGTCAGTTTGTTCGGTTCTTCAGAGCTAAAATACAAATACGAAACGTTAATGACTCCATTTTATTTACCGGCAATGAACCACCCGAGTAATAATTTTTGTAATACAGGTAAGTTTTCGCCTAGCTTAATCTAACCAACCGACAACAATTTGAAAAATATTGAAACCCCGAGTAGCATATCCATCATTTGAATCTTGAAAAACTCAAGGTCAGCTAATTCAATATTTCGTAGCAACTGCCAATCATCCACCCAAATTGTTTGATTTTTTAAATATTGAGTGATTTCAGACATAACTAATAATTCCAATTGCTCTGTAAAATTTGTAACTCGAGAACTAACTGACGCAAAAATTTTACCAATCATTCAGTCTTGGAATCGCCGATACTGTTAATGAGAATATTAGCGGCATTCTGCTTTAATTTTAATTTATTAAACTGTGAAGTCACAAAATTCAGTTGACTTCCCGAGTCTAGGAAGGCAAGGCATTTAATGAAATGACCATCACAATGTTTAATTAGCACAATAGCTGTTGCGAGAAAATTTATCGCGCAAGACGAGAAAAAAGCACTGCGCAAAGGACTAGTGATAGCTTTTTCACTAATCAGAGTTGGCGGAACTGATTGTTTTGATTCTTGCTTTAATTCCCTATGCAATTGGTTGTGATGCGGTCCATTGCAACTTGTGCATCGCGTAGATTTATAGTCTCGAACAGAGTGAGTTTTAACCAAGCAAAATTTCAAAATTTCGTCAAAATAGCGTTGTAAGGAAACCAGCTTTAAAAATGATGGACAATTAATTAAATTATGCGAATTGCCACAAGAAGGATACTCTAATTTAGAGTTATTTATCGTTATTTTTCTGATCGGGTTTTTAATTCAACCGAGAATTCTTCGAACTACCTGCAGTTGGTTTAGAATTAATTTCCCAATTTTCTAATGTTGTGCATCTATTCGATATAAATTTAGAAAACAGCTCTCATGATGGTAGCTGCTCATCATCCCACTTTTCTAGCGTTTCTTTATCCACTTTTAAACGAATTAAGTAGAACAAAATTACATAAGTCAGTTTTTCGGCACTTCCAAGCGATTTGAGCGACCGAAGGTGAGAGTTAACGATGTCAACGAGCACGTGAAGTGTTGTAACACATGGATAACCGGCATACGCTATTTCGAAATGCTCTTTTATTTGAGTCTGAAAAATTATGACTCGATTATTGAATCGACTTTTCAACATGGAAATAGCGTTGCAATAGTTTTGGTTAGTAATTTCAAGAGACTCTATAGTACGCAGTGGTACTGGTCCAAATGGATAAACTTTGACAAATCGTCTAATTCCGCATTAGGGTCATTCCATCTACAATGGGCCTATCATTACCCTCATGTTTTTTAAATAGGCTGAAACTTTTTTCAGTGATTGGTCTGTCATGTAGAAGATATAAAAAATTCGATAAAATTTTTTTCACCAATACTATTAAAAAAAAAGTTTTAAATTGTAAATTGAAACATTGAGAATGAGACCGAGAGAATAAAATTTGAATTGATTTTAGCCTTTTTAAGCTTAAAATTTTCAGAACATACATGAGCACCATCTCTGAAAATTTCAATCATTTTTTTCACCCTATTTGATTTTACAGTCATCTAAAGCTAAGATATATGATTTGCAATGTAAATTGAAACATTGAGAATGAGAGCGAGAAAATTTCAATATTCCGTTACTTTTCTTCCATAAATATTCCACTGTATATACAAACTTCAAATGCTTGTAAAATGAAATAGGGTGAAAAAAATGGATGAAATTTTCAGAAATGGTAGTTCTGTATGTTCTGAAAATTTTGAGCTTAAAAAGGCAATGTTTCAATTTACAATGCAAATATCTTAGCTTTAAATGCTTGTAAAATCAAATAGGGTGAAAAAACATGGATGAAATTTTCAGAGAGGGTACTCCTATATGTTCTGAAAATTTTGTGCCCAATGATGAAGTTTTCTTGGAAAGTCAATTTTTTTATCTTTTACCACATAGAAACCGTTCAGGCCTTCATTTATTCAGATTTGCAATTTTCTTGTCATCTACTAGTACACAACTACCTAAAAATAATATAAAAGCCAATATGAATTGTGTTGGTTTGTTTATATTCATCAATGAATTTTTTCGTTTTACTTACGAGCTTTTTTGAACTCAATTTAAAACTTTTTTTAAGCAATAATATTTGTCAAAAAAATGTTATCGAATTTTTTTATGTCTTCTACATGACAGACCAATCACTGAAAAAAGTTTCAGCCTATTTAAAATCATGAGGGTAATGATAGTCCGATTATAGATATATATATTTGACATGTCAAATCGCCATACAAAAAATCGAATTGTCGCAAAAGTTCGTAGTTAAGCCACAACTTATTTTTTACAGAATGTAACTTAAATGTAAATGCTTTATTAAAATTAAAACATTTTTGTCCTACCTCACCTTTCTTACAAGTTTATATCCATGTATAAAGTTAAAATGCATTTATGCTTCGGCTTACGAACAAAAAACGAATAAAAATATTTCAAAGCACTTTTTCACAAAAAAAAAGAACTCAAATACTTGAACAGAAGGCTCCATCAAAAATGGGTACTAGTTTTATTGTTAAATAAAAACCAGCAGTCAAAGAGCAATGAAATGACAAATTTCAGAGTGCATTGCTGAATAATGTTAAAATTTTTTTCAATGAGCCTCAGTTAGTGTTGCAAAATCTTATCTATTTTTTCCAGGTTTCAAAAACTTATGTGTATTTAAATTTTTATATACTGAATTAATCTCACGTTTTCGTGCCATATGCCCCACTGTGCATTATCAGGAAACGCTGCGAAATTATATTAAAAAATTTTCTTTTAACACTTATCTCTATTTCTTTTTAGGTTCGGGGGTTTGTCGGATGTCATAAAATGTTAGAACGTGACATATATTTATTAGTTTGTCTCGCATTTAACCACTGGCATACGGGCATGGAAGATCCCCTCCAGTATCCCCAGTGTATTTTGGCAATACATAGTTCAAAGCGTCTTTTAGTAGAACAAATAAATCCCCCAGCGCACATCCTTGCAGATGCAATTATTAGCCTGACTCTAACAAAAGGTCAACGTCATGAAGGAAGAGAAGGAATGACTGCCTATTATCTTACTAAAGTATAACATAATAGATATTTTGAAATTTTTTAAATATGTAATCAAAAAATTTTTTCAAGGGATGGGCAGGTCTCGTGGTAATGGTTGAAAATAGACACGAAAACAAATGGATTCACGTAAAATGTGATTGCCAAGAAAGTTATAACGTTGTCTCCACTCGTGGTGAATTAAAAACAGTTGATTCGGTACCACCTTTGCAGAGGTAAATATTTTTATTTGCTTACATAGTATACATACTTTTTTTTATATCATATACATAAGTTATCTAATAGCTAAGTCCAGACATGAAAAAGAGTTGTCTCTGCTTGATAACTTGGGCACTTGAATGAATGTACTACATAAATTGAAGTCTGTTGGTAGGTTAAGATTCGAAGGTCATAGTGATACCACCGCATCACAGCAGAGTTGTTTTAGAGCTTAGGTGTTTACTGAGTGGTGAAGAGGACTTGGTCGTATAGGTCCGCTTATTTAGTTTTTAGACTGCATCAGATGTATGCATCGTAGGGTAAGGGCCTTGCTCATCTGCATTTTATTAGGGTAGTGGACCTATCGTTAGGCAAGCAGTACTTGTTAGGACAGCAATACATTGTTTTCCCTGACTTTGATCCTTTGGCCAAGTTTCTCGTTGTTAATAAGGTGGTAACCATCGGCCCTTTACAGTGTGGTCGTACAGTTTTCTGCAAAAATGCAAGCTGCAGGTCGAGAAATGCATCAGAAGCCAGGTAAGTATTTAATCTGATACACAGTTTTTCTAAATTTTCCATTTGCCACCTCCAGTTTCAAAACCCTTCAGATCCTTCAAATTTTAACAGAATTTAAGTTCTTAAAAACTAATGAAGATAATATGATTAATCCTTTAACACGTATAGGGCACATGTGCATTTTTGTTTTTCCAAATATCATAATGAATATGAACAGCCCATGCATTCAACGAATTTTATATAATATTCATGACAAATGTGTAGACAAAGATTAATAATTTGTGTCCAGTTAGCCCTTTGAATCCGAAAATTATAAAATTTTGAATGAAAATAAAATATTTTAGAGTTTTATTTATTTTTTTATCGACTGATTACACTAATTTAAAGTCGAAAATGATACGGACCATCTTATAAAATTCGTATGTGGTATCATCCCCTGATCTCAAAAATCAAATTTTAAACATTAACTCTAGTTAGGTTTTCGATATATCGACTTAAGGTTGCTGATTTACTATACGATTGCCTTAGGTACATCGTTTCGACTCGCCAACAAAGCTTGAAACGAAGTGCGCCTGGAAGAAAGTGTAGCTTCAAATGAGTTACAAAAACAATGATAAGCAAACAACAAAAAAAATGTTTTTGCTTTGCTTTGTTACACTTTTTCCTTGGCTTATCAGGATTAGGAATTCTTATTAAACGCCTTAAAAGTCACTCATGAGTCCGCCTAGCAATGGACGAAACTAGTATGGCTAGCCTTAGCCCATTTTTCTGTTTAATTTGACTTTCTTAAGTGTAATTTTTTTGGTGTTGACACCAAATACAGTTTTAACTGCAAATACAGTTTTTACGACAACCGCGCAGTTTTTTTTTATAGATATAATTTTTTTATAAAATAAGGGCCAACTTTATCCTCAATTATGAATGAATTTGTTTGTTTTTCAATATTGCAGCGCAAAAAAAAAAAACGTCTTTAACTTTTTTCTATCAAAACACTTTAATTTTACTAAAACTGTTTTCGCATTGGAAGAGTGCAGTTTCTTACAGTTTTTTTTGGGAAATTAAAGTAATTTGGATAAAAAAATTCTGGTAACATTGGTTGACACACACTATATTGAACAGTAAGGTCAGTGAAAAAACGAATAGTAATTAAATTACTTACAACTTTTTTAGTACATTTTTTTCTTAGTAAGTATTTTTGGAAATATAATCGAATTTCTAGAAACTTTTGGTTTTTTCGTACCGAAATCTGCAATCGAACATTCATTTCACTGCCTGAAAACTTAAAGTTCAACACTGACGTTGCAGCAGAACATAAACTCTCACTTATGTTGAAACCGAGTATTGAAATATGTTTTGTTTCGGTTCAACCAACTCAACATTTTCAAGTAGTAGTGAAACAACCAAAAATATTTCAATGCTCGGTTACGTCGGAAGTAAATCTATTTATTCTACTGCAACATCAATGCTGTGTATATAGCAGCATTGATTTCATGTGCTTATACTAAATTTAACTCTTGTACTAAATGTGTGCTAAGTTACGATAAGTTAAGTTATGATACAAAATATACCATTTAAATTAAGCTTTGAGTAATCGTATTTTAGTAAAAATTCGTACAACAAAATTCGTTCTCAGTTCCGAAGAAGAAACCAAGACTTCAGGTTATTTGACTTGAAATATAACTGGCAACGAGGAAAATTAAAATCAAAACCACGTGTTTGTACAATTAAAGGGTGTTTTTTTTAGAGGTTTGTTTTTCGAATAGAGATAAAACTGGCATTTTATGGTCATTTATGTTCAGTTTGGTTTGCCATTTCATCATGAACAGGTTGACAAAAGAACAACGCTTGCAAATCGTGCAAATTTATTTCGAAAACAATGGTTCAGTTCGCGAAGTTTACCGCAAGCTCCGTCCATTTTATGGTCGACATAATCGTCCATCAGAGCAATTAATTCGGTTAACCATGGATCGTTTTCGCACTACGTTTACTCTATGTGATAATACGCATCCGCAGAGACGTCGAACAGTGCGCACCGAAGAAACAATTGCCGCTGTAGAGCAAAATGTTGAAGAGGACCCGAATGAATCGATTCGCCACCGTGCACAGCAATTGGAGCTTTGTCCATCAACTTTATGGAAGATTTTGCGCAAAGATCTTGGCTTGCGACCTTACAAGATCCAGCTTGTGCAAGAATTAAAGCCGCGAGACCATGCAATGCGTCGTGATTTTGGTGTATGGGCCGAAAATGAGATTGATCTCGATGCTGATTTTCATCGCAAAATTTTGTTCAGTGATGAGGCTCATTTTTGGTTGAATGGCTACGTCAACAAGCAAAATTGCCGCATTTGGAGTGAAGAGAATCCACATGAGACCCTTGAGACGCCATTACATCCACAAAAACTGACTGTTTGGTGTGCTCTATGGGCTGGTGGAGTCATTGGGCCATACTTCTTCCGAAATAATGCTGGAGAGTCAGTTACCGTTAATGGAGACCGGTATAGAGCCATGATAACCGACTATTTTGTTCCCGAATTGGATGGCATGAATGTGGATGAGTTGTGGTTCCAACAAGACGGCGCTACATGCCACACAGCGCACGTCACAATCGATTTATTGAAGGAAACATTCGATGAGCGCATAATTTCGCGGAATGGACCTGTCAATTGGCCACCAAGATCGTGTGATTTGACACCATTGGATTATTTTCTTTGGGGATATGTGAAGTCGCTCGTCTACGCCAACAAACCAGAAACGTTAGGGGACTTGGAAGCCAACATTCGTGGCGTTATTGCCGACATACGGCCCCATATGCTCGAAAAAGTGGTTCAAAATTGGACCTGTAGAATTGGCTTTATTCGAGCCAGCCGCGGCGGCCACATGCCCGAAATCATATTTAAACATTAATGGCATAAAATTATCCTTCCAATAAAGCCAAATTAATGGACATTAAAACGATTTTCTTGTGTTTTATTTCAATTCGAAGCTCTATACCTCTAAAAAAACACCCTTTATGTATATAAAAAAAAAGTTAAAGCCGCTTCTCAAAGTATATTTTACTAGTAATAAATCGAAAAGTGAATGATTTATTTAATGCTATTTTAATAAAAAGTTTTCCGATGTTGCTTGCATAACATACAACAACAAGATAAAGTACCACATGATAAAAGTAAAACTATTGGCATTGCAAACTAACTAATTTGGAAAAGCGGAACTAAGCTACCGAAAACCAAAGATGGATAAGATTCTGAAGATTTGAGACGATTGGAAGATATGTAATATATGTTGCTGAGGAGAATTTTCAAAGGTCACCTTGGAGGACAGCTACTAAGCGCGAAGTATTGCACACAGTTAAAGTACGTTGTTGTTTTTTTTTGTCATCATATTATACATATGTCCCCTTCCACGGGAGATAACCGCTTGCGAAGAAATAGGCCAAGTGTATTTTAATGAATATTTATGTATACGTACAATAAACCACAACAGAACCAAAATTAATAATAATCACATTCAGCAAATGGTTAATTTACATATGTGTTTTTATTCACGTTTTTTATACATATTCTGAATTCAATTCTACTTAAGTGTATGGACTAACATATATGCGTACATGCATACATATAATTTATATGGGTTACAAAAATTTGGGGAATTGTCGCCTGCTTAAAGTGAGCTTTCTTCCATTTCCACTGTTAATATGATACAAAGTCATCTCTGACAAATTTTTTCAAATGAGCAATCTGTATCAATGCTTTATCATATGAATTTATTGAATAAGTTGCTTGTATATGTTAAGGTCTTTCTCTGAATCACTTTGGATCTCCTTAGTGTTATTTAGATTTTCAAAATCAATTTCAACGCCGTCATCTTCAGTGCATACAATTCTATCGATGTTAAAAAAAAACCCTTGACAGTTGACGCACTGACGTTGTGTTTGGTGGTAAAAAAACTGTCTAACATTTGTAGAAATCAATTCTCTAATGCGGCATTTTTCTAAAAATAAAAAAATTTTCTTTTTCAGATATCATTTTCCTATCCAATTTTTGCAACCACTCAGTCATTATATCACGCGAGCTACATATAAAGTTGACTCTGTTCCCACATTAGATAAATATGATATTAGGTGCGCAACTGAGTTCTCGCTGTTTTTTGTTAGAAAATGCATTTCCCCATCGTTCTGGTAGAGCTCGAATGTCATCACGGTAGAAGTGTTCGTCTCTTGAGGCTATCCACGAATCAAGCCATTTTTTTAGGTCTTCATAGGAGTTGAACTGCTGATCAGCCAGACCATGTGCCATTGAACGGTACAAGTAGTAGTCTGACGGGGCAATATCTGGGGAATACGACGGGTGGGGTAGGACTTACCATTTGAGAGTATCCAAGTATGTTTTCACTGGTTTAGCAACCTGAGTCCTAGCGTTGTCATGCAATAGGATTACTTTATCGTGCCTCTGTTCGTATTGGGGCCGTTTTTCACGCAGTGCTCTGCTCAATCATAGCAGTTGAGTTCGGTACCGTTCCCCCAGTGATGGTTTCATTCGGTTTCAGAAGTTCATAATAGATTACACCGACCTGGTCCCACCAAATACACAACATAACCCTCTCAGCGTGAATATTTGGCCAAGTTGACGATGTAGAAGCATTATCGGGTAGTCCCCAAGACTTTCTTTTCTTTAGTTTGCTGTAATGAATTTATTTTTCATCACCTGTAACGACGCGATGAAGGAAACCCTTTCGTTTTTGCCTCTCGAGAAGTTGTTCACAGGAAAACAAACGACGCTCTACGTCTCGTGGTTTCAAATTATAACGAACCCAAATTCCTTGCATTTAAATCAATTCCAACGTTTGGGCCGAATCCTCATCGAGCAATGTCTCCAATTTCGTATCATTGGTGGTTTTTGCCCTTCCTTCACGTGGTCGATCGTCGATGTCGAAATCATGGTCTTTAAAGTGACAAAACCAATCTCGGCACGTTGTTTCACTCAGAACACCATTTCCTTAAACTTTTTGGAGCTCTCGATGCGCGTCAGCCGCCGTTTTCTTCAATTGAAAGAAGAAAATCAACACCTCCCGCAAATGACGATTATTTGGCACAATTCACCGAAGTCATTTTCGAGCAACCACTAACAGGCTATGAAAACACAAAATCTTTAAAGTGTCAAATCGGTTTGTTTACCATATGCTTAGGCTATATTCATAACGTTTCGATATGAACCAAATCGACCAGCTTTTGCCGCTAGCGACATCTATTGATAAACAGCGAGAACTTAGTTGCGCACCTAATACTTTTTTTTAAAGAAATAGAACGTACAACGACTAAAATGGTCTTGCATATATAAAAAAACGCTAATAAGAATTTGTTGCTGGCTACTTTTTAGCCGAATTGCACTTTAACAAATGCAACTAAAATAACTTAGATATGGAAAATGAAAAAGTTATGAAGCAGTTGTACAAAAGAACAGCAAGAATGAAGTAATAAATAAATAAATCGTTTTTAAAAAACTTACGGCGTTTAAAAACTAAATAACTGGCGCAGTCAGTAGGATTCTTTTTCTAAAAAGAATCCAGTGATACGAATTACAAAAATTGCTTAAAACATTAAAGTGAAATTTTTCGTTAAAGCTAGCTTCCTGCGGATAATTATTTCCGGAAGTGAAAAAAGTTAAATTTGGAAATAAACTTTAAAAATTTTAAGGTAATAAATACTTTGGAGTGAAATTTAGCGAAACGAAAAGAACTTATTCTCTTACGAATAATTTATTTCGGAGGTGTTTCATAATTCCAAAATAAAAATCACAAATAAACTCTAGAATAAACCGAACGCTTAAAAGTTTAAATAAAAAAAAGTTCAGTGCAAAAGTATCATTCAATTAAAAATGGCACATCAACAGCAAAATGTCCACCCTGATGAATTAATGAAGGAGCTGGCTTGAACAGATGCGCAGTTGGAACAAATCCAAGCTGCATATCTGGCGTTGCAGCAAATGCACTCACAACAGCCGCAAGGTGTACTAAAAGAAGTTAATTATATGCCAAAGTTCACAGGTCTAGGAGACGTTACCGTAAACTCCTTCTTTTCGGCAGTTGAGTATACCAAACATTAAAATTAAGAAAGCTGCAACAACGGGTGTTTTTTACAAAAAAATACAAGGCGAAGCGAAGAATGTGGTAATTAATCTACCTTGCCCAGATGACTACACAACAATAATGCGCTAAAACTTAGGTATCGACCAGATACAGAACCATTTGAGCTTTTCAGAAAAATTTCTAACCTGAAAGTAAATATGAATGAATTGGCAATAAAAGTATGAAATATAAAATACATAGCGGTCGAATTAACAATTTACCATAGAGGAACTTCTAACGGAATAGACCTAAGTAATATTGACAGTTTATTAATAAATACAATAAAAGAAATGACACAAGGGACGTTATTGGACAAAATATACGAAGTAAAAAATTTAGGGACAATAATATCAATAATGACCAATAGAAGATTTGAAGACTCATGCATTAGACATGAATTAAGAAAATATTATAAGGACGATGTACAAAATAGGATCAAACATTTTAAGAAGAATAACTTTCACAAAAATGATAATTTCCAGAGACATGAGAATTTTTTCAGACATAAAAATTTCCAACATAATAGACAACAAAATTACCAACAAAATCGTAGGTTTGATAATCAAGGCAACGAAAGACAAGAATATGATAGACAAAGAATTAATAATTACTCAGGACAATACAGACAAAACCAGTCAGGAAACTATAGAACATATTCAGGCCAAAATCGCCAGAATCCCCCAAAGCAAAGGCAATAAGAGCCAATGAAAGTGGACAATATTCAGAAAGCTGAAAGTTCAAAGACAGAAGAAGTAAATGAATTAAATTTTTTTTATAAATGAGCCTCGGACGATTTACCCCTAATTAATATTACAATTAATGAAAAAAGTATATAGCATTGATATATACTGGAGCCACAATTAGTATAGATGATGAAAGGATGGCAGGGTTTGAAACAGTGAAAATAAATCCTATCCACTTTTCAACTATCACAGTACTATAACATACGAACATAACAGACACTATAACATACGAAATTTATACAAAGACACCAGAGGAATTAAAATTACCCAAAGGCGCACACATAAAGTGGAAAATGCGACCTTTAAATCAAAGAAAGTATGAGTTCATAATCGGGATGGACTTACTTAATAAACTAGAAACGTTAATTAATTTAGACGAAGGCTCAATTCACCTTAACAATCAGATAATAAAATTTCTGAATAAGCCATGCAACACATACAGAACTTAGAAGCATTGGAATATAAAATTGGAAATTTGCAGCTAGATCATTTAAGCCTTGAAGAATGTATGGAATCAAAAGATTTAGTAATTTGTTTTTTAAAGAAGGTGATAGGCTCACTAGCACACCAACGATAGAGCATGAGATTAATCTTTAACAGATTCGCAAGTTAATTCAAAACTATATCGATATCCACCCCAACATGAAGTAGAAGATCCGGTTAGGCCACAATTCCCAAATATTGAATGATTTTCCCCGATAACAGACGGCAATGATAGTGATTGCTTTAGTGTATGCAATCTAGAGCAAATAATAACCACAAGGGCAACCATTCACTTTGCAGAAGAGGATTTGTTAGATCATATGCGAAATAGTAAATAAATATAAGACCCAACTCATTATAACAAACAACAAAACTACAGATATTGAAATTATACATGGAAAGAGAATAATTTATATAGCAAAACATGATTTTGAAAGATTAGCAGATGTATTAAGGAGATATATAAAAATAGGAATAACTGGCACTAATGCTGAAGTGTCAGACCACATATATAATATTGTGCAACAGAAAATTATTGTTTTATTCTCCAATGACAATCAAAATCGATTCATCAAATGTTCATTGAATTATATTTAAAAACAGAAGATGAAGCAGCAAAGCAAAGATCCCTATACCATGTAAAAGAAAGTTTACATTCAGGCATTCAGGAGGCTTATAACAAAATCAAATTTAATATTTATTACCCTAATCTACATCAATGCGATGCATGTAGGGAGATGAAATACGGTCGGAATCCTATAAAACCCAAATTTCATATTACAGAAACTTCCAACGACGTTAATAAAGTAATACATGTCGACACGCATGTAATGAAACGTTTTAGGTTCCTAACAATCAGATAAGTTTTCAATATTCAGTGCAGCCTATTATCTATCAGATAGGAATGCAATTTGTAGGACTGCTAAAATAATAGCTGATAATGAATTTAATGCACACAGGATAAAAGATCATTTAGTTAATGAAGGAATAGAATTGCATTTGACAAAACCAAATTCACATACAGGTAATTCAGATGTTGTGAGATTTCTTAGTACTATTGCAGAAAAAATTCGTATAATATAAGCACAAGAACCATCGCATACAATGAAAATGGTAATGAAAAGAGCGGTAAGAAATTACAATGAAAAATTCCATTCATCAACTAAGGCAACCCCTTTAGAGGTACAAACCCTTTAAGGTAATATGGAAAAAACGTATGAAAATCTAAAATCTTAAAAAGAAGAAAGTCAAGAGCTCAACAATCAATGGGAAAATTATGAGGAAACAAGAACTACAGGCTTTATAAAAATCTACAAAGCTGTTAGACATAAACATCAACTAAGATATAAAAAATCAAAGTTACGAAACATTCATTTAACTAATATTAAAAGACCAACTAAATTTTCAGATTACCTTATAGACGATAATGCTATTAATGATGATACCACAAATCGTGAGCCAATATCTACTGGACGTTCAAACAATTAAAGAACAAGACGGATACGTAAAACTACAACTAACAGATGTTTCACTTATTAACGACACTGACATTGTATTACACATAACTAACCCAGATGAAATTATTGGAATAGTTCGAAATGTTTTATTGAATTTGAAATTATTGAATTTAAAGGAGGAAATATCCAACATAGTACACAAAATTCATACTTTAATCTCCTCACAGTGAAATAGAAGAGGTTTAATATAGCTAATAGGCTCAACAGAAAAGATTTTATTCGGTACCACGGAAGAAGAGGATCGTCAGACCATACTTGAACTTTTAAACGCAAGCAAAACTAACAATAATACCGCCATTACGAATTGAAATAGACAAGTGAAAATTAACGAATATTTTAGCAATAGTTTTACCACTTTAAAGGAGACAATTACTAATGACAGAGACAATATCTAGACAGCTAAATCATCTAGAAAAACTCGAAAGGGACATAATCATGAAACAATTTTACTTTGACCAGTTGTTTAAACTTAAATATATAGAAGCTAAAGTTGACCACATACAAGATAACATAGTATCGATATGAAATAACATACTACATCCTAAGTTACTGACAAATGAGGAAGTAGAGACTTACAACATTGACTTAGTGAAGTTAAAACAAATATAACTAGGAGTCTTGAGATGTGACAGAGACTTACTAGTTTTTGCAATTAAGATCCCAAGATATTGTCTCAAATTACCTTTGAAACTTTTTATACTAGTACCAAAAAATGAATTTAAAAAAATTTACGCAAACAAATAATACATTATAGAATACGATAACCGAACATACAAATACGAAGAAAACAAAGGCTTACACGAACTTACACAAATAAACATTGTATTTTAAGAAACGATTGTAATTTCATTGCAAATAAGAAAATAGAAATTATAACATTGGATGAAGAAATTATTTTTGTTAAAAATATTGAAACATATTTAAATCAAACATGTGATAATAGAGAAGTAAATCTTGAAGGAAATTATTTAATAAATTTCATAATAAATGAAAAATATTCAAATGAAAAGAAAATTGTTAAACAAAAGTTTTAATATCCGAATAATAAAGGAAAACGTAATGTATCAAGAACATTACATTTTAATAAAATTGCATTGTATAACGTAGATAACATAAAAGAAATAAGTGAAGATAAAAGTAAAGAAATCGTTCCTAAAAGTATATTTAATATACAAAATTGTATTTTATTAACAGTATTCATTATAATGAGCTTAACTTTATCCTTTTTCGCACTAAGGTATAAAAAGAGAAAACGTGACAAAATAAGTGATGGAATCCAGGAGAATTCCTATTCTAACGGGGGGTAGTTACATCCAAAGCTGCATCTAAAGTTGAATCTGTTGCCACATTAGATAAACGTGATACTTTTCTTAAAGAAATAGAACGTACAACGAGTACAACAAACTTGCATATATAAAAAAACGCTTTATTGCACCTACTATGTAACCAAGCTAAAATTAATAAGAATTTGTTGCTGGCTAAAAAGTGCCGATTTGCATTTTAATAAATGCAACTAAAATATCTTAGATATGGAAAATGAAAAAGTTATGAAGCGGTTGGACAAAAAAGGAGCAAGAATGAAGTAATAAATAAAAAAATCTTTTTTAAAAAACTTAAGCCGTTTAAAAACTAAATAGCTCGCATCATCCACGCCTTTTTGTTTGATTTCCAAATAGGGAGTATTTTTGAAAGCTCGAGGACGAGCCGCTTTACCAATGACTAATAACATTTCTTTTTCCTCAGCCATGATAACACAAAATAAAATAGTACAGTACAAAGAAAAGAAAAAGGAGTCCGCTCTCGTTTGCGTTGTAAATATCTTCTTGTTTGTAACTTCAGCAGAGAAGGAAGCTTTTCCTTGAACTGACTGACATCTGCTGGAATTACATCCGAAGCTCCACCGGATATGCACTTGAAACTAATGTTGTGTCGCTTACGCCGTTTGTGTAACCATCCATCTGATGCCGAAAATCCAGAATATTGTTCAGTGATTTCTCTTGCCTTGGCCTTTACGACCGGTTTGGAAATGGGAATATTATTGCTTCTTGCCTTTACGAGCCAATCAAAGCACAACTTGTCAACTTGGGATCCTTGCGGAGTAAGACAAACCTTCTTTTGGTGAAATTTAATTCCGTATTGCCATTTGGCTTTGACGTCGTCTTTATTTTGTGAAATTACAGCAGCTTGCGTTTTTCCGATATTGAACCTTTGAAAATATAGAAAATAGGTAAAAAATTGACGTATCCAAGCCAAAAATAGTATGTGCTTTACCTCTTCGCTAGATCACGCACTGATAACTTTTCTATCTCTTGTACATTAATTATTTCAATTTTTTCTTTTGATGAGAGTAAGTTTCTGGGTGCCATTTTGATACGTACATATCTACAACAACCAAATAGTGAATGCTAAAAATGTAAACAAAACGACACAATCTGTCATCGAATAGTAAAAATTACATAAAATGGGAATCCCCTGTTTTATTGTATTCAACAACACACAAACAAATAGATTATAAAGAGCACCAATCGACAACCTGAATGACAGTAAAGCAGAGAAAGAGTTGAGAAAGAGTTTTTTTGTTCGAATGTGGTTTTTGGCCGCCACCGGAGATGTATTGTATGAAATGTGTATAAATGTGGTGTCCGCGTGCCGCAAAAGGAGCCTCCACCCACCGGAATGTATTTTGTTCTAAAAACATAACAAAAAACTTGGGACCGAGAAATTCGTCCATCTACGAGAAATGTCCGCCTGCGGGAGCTGTCCGCGACGTTAAGATAGTGAAGCAAAGATCCAATTTCAACTTTGTGAAGACAAAAGTTGGTGGGCCTCGTTTTCGCCCACATTAACAAGCCTCAATAGAAGCAACGCTTCTTCACAATATATATTTATATACAAGTTTTAAAAGGAAATTCTGTCAGAATATAGGCAGTACGCACCTTAACGTATGTTTGCTTTAACATACATACATATATGTACATTAGGGTGAGTGAAAAAAATCAAATATTTTTTTTTTGAATCCGCCACACGGAAATATCTTATCACCAATAGATTGCTAAACCAGTTACATAGTCAATATTTATAGGAAATTAAATGCTCTACAAAAATGATCTCAAACACTTTTTTCATTAATCTTACCATTTGAAAAATATTCAAGGTCAAAGATTGAAGTATTTTAAGGAAAATATTTTTTTTGTTTTGAGTTTTGTAACTTACTAAAACATAATTATTGTCAAATGAGCTTCAATTATTTCTATAGGAAATTGAACGCTCTACAAAAAAGGCCTCATATGATTAATCAATTACTCTAACCGTTTAGAAGATATTTGCAGTAGAATCCCAATGCCTATTGATTTTAATAGTTTTTCAATAAAAATTTAGAGAAAACAGCCAATACTGTTGATGAATCTTACACAATAAGTTATGTGGATTCGACGGTAAACAGCGAATGTTGTGTGGTAAATGGTTCGATAAATAACAAAATGAGGTTGTTAGACAGTGGCTGCACGGCACATGTATGCGGCGATGAACAACGATTTTTATCTTTGTGTAAAACATTTGATTCGAAACTTAATTTGGCGAGTAATGCATCGGCAGAAGTAAAAGGCAAAGGCATCGTACAATTATCAGTGGCGAGTAACAGTGACACTCGATTGATTGAATTTCGTGATCCAGACTTACGCACAAATTTAGTTTCTGTATCGAAAATGACAAGTAAGGGTCATAAGGTGACGTTTCGCCGAGATGATGCGTATGTGCGCGATGAATTAGGTCACAAGTATGTGATTGCAGATCGCAGAGGGGATTTGTATTATGTCCGAGAAAATGCTGAATGCGCGATTGTGCAACCTCAGTGCTCTGAACTGTTGAAGTGGCATATGAGATTGGATCATTTGAACGGTAAAGACATGTTAAAATTGATCAAAAGTGGAGCAATACCTTCCTTGAATATTTCCAACGTTGAAGAGTTGTCGCACTGCGAAGTTTGCTTGAAAGGTAAAATGACTTCGTTGCCTTTCGCAAAAGGCCACGAGCCGTGTGCAGAGACACTAAAAATTATGCACTCTGACGTTGTGGTCCATTTATGACAGTACCGTCGGGACGTACTAAATATTTTGTCACGTTCATTGACGACAGTACAAGATGGTGCGAAATATATTTTTTGTGACAAAAGTGTGGCGTATTTGAAGCTTTTCAAATGTATCAAAAAATGACCGAGCGGCAAACTGGTAAAAAGATAAAATGTTTACAGTCTGACAATGGCCGTGAATACTGTAACTGAGGAATTGAGCGAAGATTGACGATTCCTCATACTCCTCAACAAAATGGAATAGCAGAGAGGATTAATCGCACGCTTCTAGATAAGACCAGATGTCTGCTGTTACAATCAGGTATGAGCGATACTTTTTGGATGGTAGCTGTCGCTACAGCTTGTCACATTCGAAAAATGGACTGGATGTAAGGTGAAATTTGATTATGTTAAAAATTTTGGTGCAAAAGTGGATGTACTAGACAAGAACCCAGCCAAGGGAAAGCTTGTAGAGAGATCTACGAAAAGGTTATCGTGTTTGGATATGCAGTGCTCAAAAGATCTTCGATGCTCGTGATGTTAAGTTTCTTGAAGAATCTCGGAAAAATTCTGATATTATGCAGGGTATTGATGATTACTTACCTTATCCACTGAGATGTCTCCTGCAGAAAAAAGAAGTGCTGCAAGAAAAATTGTTGAATTTTCTCCTCCCAAAATGCTATGTGATAATAATCGGGACGTAAATAAAATAACGGTAAACCCTGGTGGAGATGAAAATTTGTTGCGAGGACGTGGTAGACTACATTTGATACGCACTGGGCCGAGAGGGCGATCAAGAAAACTATATTATTCAGTACCAGCAACAATAGAAGGGGAAAGTGCTCCTAGTGATGACCCCGAACTTGAAGATGATGTTTTTGTTGGAGTTGCTGAAGTCAGTGTAAAAGAGGCCCTGAGCGGTGAAGCGTGTGAGGAGTGGAAAGATGCTACTGAAATGATGAGCATAGTGAAGAACGACTCTTGGAAAATTGTAAAGGATGGTGAGTGCAGCAATGTTGTTGGGTGTCGCTTAGTACTTTCGAATAAATATGCCCCTGATGGTAAAATTGCGAGACGCAAAGCCATATTAGTCGCTAAAGAGTATAATCAAAGATTTTGCGTTGACTACCATCGAACGTTTGCTCCAGTTGCACGTTTGGAAACGTTAAGACTATTGATGGCTCTAGCAGTTGAATATAAATTAACTATTTGTCAGTTCGACATAGTTAAGTTAAATAAGCCTTAAATGGTATATTAGAGGAAAATGTATATATGAAGATACCTGAGTTATTAGGTGAGATGCTTTATAGAACTCTTAGCAAACAAAACGCTAATACAGAAGTAGGTGTTAAGGCCAAGAAAATGCTGAATGATTTGTGTGATGGCGGCAATTCATGTAAGTTGAATAAAGCTTTATACGGCTTAAAGCAAGCCGATCGCCAATGGTATTCGAAACTGCGTGAAAAACTGATGTTATTGGGACTCAACCGTGTTTATTTTATGGTGACACAAGTGGCGAGGTGTTGCTAGTACTAATATATGTTGACGATATATTAGTTGCATCAAGAGATAAAAAAGGCGTAATCGATTTCAAAAAAAGGTTGTTAGAAGATTTCGAAGTGAAAGATCTTGGTCAGGCCAAAAATTGTTTGGGTTTGAAAATAGACCAACACGAGGGTGAGATTGAGCTATCTCAAACAGGATATATTTTGGATTTGCTAAAACGATATGGTATGGAGAATTGTAATCCAATTGCAACACCGTCAGATGTAAATGGCAGGTTTGAGGATACAAGTGATGCTGAAGAGTCAGTGAACTATCCGTATCGTAAGCTAGTTGGTGCCCTTATGTATCTGTCAGTGTCAACGCGGCCCGACATCGCTAACACCGTATCAAGATCAGCACAGTTTACAAGTAAGCCAAGAAAGTCTCACTGCAAAGATATCTGGTACGCCGATGCCGACTGGGGCGGTTGTACTATCGATCGCCGCTCATACACAGGGTATGTTTTTATGTTAAGCCGCGCTGCAATTACTTGGAAGTCACAAAAGCACAGAACGGTGGTTTTATCGTCAACAGAAGCTGAATATGTTAGTCTGGCGGAAGCTGCCAAAGCTGCCAAGGAAGCGTCGTATTTAAGTAGATTGTTACTTGAGCTAAAATTTCCAAATTGTAAAATGAAAAAAGTTTATGTTGACAATCATGGTGCTCAACGCTTGGCCAGTGACCCTATGTTTCATGCCAGGACAAAGCACATTGATATAAAGTATCACTTTGTTCGTGAATTGATAAGTGCTGCGATGTTGGAGTTAATGCACGTTCCTTCGAAGCAGATGATTGCAGATATTTTGACAAAGCCATTGACTAGAGCTGGCCATGAAAATTGCTTAGATGGACTGGGTTTCGTCATACATATGTAAAAGCTGCGTCTTGAGAGGACGTGTCAGAATATAGGCAGTACGCACCTTAACGTATGTTTGCTTTAACATACATACATATATATATATATATATATATATGTACATACATAAGTTTGCTAGTTATTGTTATTTCTTTGCTTTTCTCTCTCATAAGTTCTGTTACACTTATAAACTGATATTATTGCAGTTGCATAGATTTTTGTAACTGATGTATGCTTTTTACATTATAAATAAAGTACAGACAGTCGTTTGTAAAACATTCTGCGAAACAAATTCTACTGAGGGATATTAATAAATTTAATTTGTTTACAAAATAATTAGAATAGAATATTAGTTTTTAGCGACTGATAATTTATTATATTAAGAATTATTACATTGAACTTGCAGTCATTTTGCAAAGACCAATATGATCGTAAAATTTTACTTAATTGATCAATGCTTTTTATTCAACAAACATGACAAAGATAACAAATGGAACAATTTAACCTGGTAATTGGTGACACATGTTTCGGCTATTACCACATATATACACATTCTCATATGTATATACATAGCCTCATCAGACCAGTTTTTGGTTAATGTTGTACATGGGATCGAACCCCTGACCGTTCTTGAATTGCAATGTTATTTTTGACGGTCGCTCTTAACACTTGAGCTGTTGGGGACATGACCTTGAAGTGTACAATGTGCGCTTATATATTTCAATCCACACACAATGTTCCATTTTTTGTTATCTATATACTTGTCACTTTCTCGCTTGTTTGCATAGCCGTTAAGCCATTGGCTTAAAGTCGTGCTATGATTTATTTTTCGAAATTGTGGCATTGCCAGCCATATATTTATTGAAAATTGGCGTGTTCTCCTTATGTTTAAGAATATTAGTTTTTAGCGACTGATAATTTATTATATTAAGAATTATTACATTGAACTTGCAGTCATTTTGCAAAGACCAATATGATCGTAAAATTTTACTTAATTGATCAATGCTTTTTATTCAACAAACATGACAAAGATAACAAATGGAACAATTTAACCTGGTAATTGGTGACACATGTTTCGGCTATTACCACATATATACACATTCTCATATGTATATACATAGCCTCATCAGACCAGTTTTTGGTTAATGTTGTACATGGGATCGAACCCCTGACCGTTCTTGAATTGCAATGTTATTTTTGACGGTCGCTCTTAACACTTGAGCTGTTGGGGACATGACCTTGAAGTGTACAATGTGCGCTTATATATTTCAATCCACACACAATGTTCCATTTTTTGTTATCTATATACTTGTCACTTTCTCGCTTGTTTACGATCATATTGGTCTTTGCAAAATGACTGCAAGTTCAATGTAATAATTCTTAATATAATAATTAGAATAATAATAATCGCATGAAAGTTTCCCATAAGTTGCATCGGAATAGAGATAACGCACTGGTGGCGACACCAAGCTACTAAAGGGGACAGTAATGTCATCATACCAGCTATGTCAATGTACCAGCGATGTCAGCAGTCAGCTGTTTGAATCAAGCAAGTTTGTAAAATAACCGAACTAACCACGATAAAAACGACTGTTCAAGCGAAAGTCAGATGAGTTGCTTCGAGCCACCGACCAGTGAAGACCTCCTGCAGTAACAAGCGAACAGTAAGCAGTAACAGTAGCAGTAAGCTATCAAGCAAGCGACAGCAATAGCCACCAGGAATACGAGGTGAATGTGTTGTTGCATTTTGAACAGTAGTTTGAAGAGTAGGTTAGTGGACCGTCGAATTTTGACCTTGCGAGTGCACGCTATCGCATATTCGCGTTAATATATTATGTTATATAGACGCAACAAACTTGAGGTTCCACAGTACTGTCGCTATCGATATTCGTCAGTTACAGAGGAATTGAGAGCGCAGCGAAGAGTTACTTGCATTGTTACTGTAGTGAGCATTGGATTTGGACCTTTCGTATACACGCTATCGCATATTCATGTTACTCGTGAACCAAAGACAATACCTATACAGGCACGCGAAACTTGAGGTTCCACGGTACTGTCGCTATCCATATTCGACTTTGACCCTGCGAGTACACGCTATCGCGTATTCGTGTTACTCGTAAACCAAAGACGATACTCTTACAGGTGTGCGAAACTTGAGGCTCCACGTTACTGCTGCTATCCATGTTCGGCAGCTACAGTGAGATTGAGAGCGCAGTGAACGTGCCTTAGAAAATTAGAGCTCAACCGCACCTCTCCCATGTACCTCACTACTACGACGACAACGACCGGAGCATGCACATATTTAGATTAATGTTTGTTGCTTTGCTTGTAGCTATATTATTAAATGAACTTAATGAACACGGTACAACTAACTAATTTATTTAATGCAAATTATAAATGTTTGTAGCCGAACCTCTGGACACCGGCGAACTTAGACCCCCAACCGTAGATCGTTAAAGTTCGGAAAAATAGCTGAGGTCGTTGAAGAAAGGTTTTCTGAGGAATCTTAGCCTGATTCTGGATAAGGCTGAACAGCTGCAAAGGAAGTGGTCGAGTGATTCAATCTCGCTTGCATTAAAGCACCTGCGGTATGAAGAATTGAATGGGATACCTAATCTTTCAGCACGCTTGCCGATTGCCCAGTGCAAGCCGCGGTAATTCGTAGGATGTCAAACCGGCTCCTAGAGAACCACCGTTCTCAGTTTATTATAAGAGGACCAGACTGATCTGGCTATTTTACTGGTTTTTAAAAAAATCGAGTGGCTTCCGGCTAGACGGAAAATGCAAGAATATTCTCTTTTTGATTAAACCGATGGGGATGTAAACTCGTTCCTGAGCTGTTTCATTGAGACATGCACCACACGCCTACCTAGTTCATCAGCTTATTCAATTCCCTCAATATTCCTGTGACCTGGAATCCATATGAGAGTAATATCAAATTTGCGTTCCAGCCTGACAAGTTCTTTTCTTCATTGTTCTACTAGCTTCGATTTAATATGTGTCACTGCCCACTAATCTGCAGGCTTCAAGAATAGCCTGGAAAGCGCTAGCTGAATCAGGTAAGTGAAAAGATTGAGAAATCTCTGGATCTTTTGAATAGACTCCTGCACCTACGCCAGAATCCATCCTGTGAATATGGTGGTATCAAAATTTAAGTTGAGAGTGCCCTCTTCCCACTGAACTCGCTCCGGAAACTTCACCTGAAAGTTTTTCTCAAAGCTGAGTGTAAGACAGATGTAGTCCGGCATTTGGCGTTGTTCATTAGATGTGGAATCTCTTAAGCTATCCGATGGCATAAGAATCCAGAATATGAATTTTTTTTTGATATAAATGGACCCTAAAGCTACCCATAAAACACCGTTTTCAGCAGCAAATGGTCGCTATGAGGTCCTTCTCATCCCTTTTCAAAGGCTCATGAATGATGTTTTAAGGAAATACATTGCGAGAATTTGCCTATACATTATTGCACGACATTCTTATTTTTTTATAGAGGAACCTTTAAAAGCATTAAATGAAGCCCTGAAATCTCTCACTGAAGCCATCGTAAAAAATCGAATAAATAAATGTACATTTTTAACTAAAGAAACGGAATTTCTGGGTCGTTTGGTTACTGAAGCAGGAATCAAACCAAATTAAATTAAAGATTAAATTTTTTCCAAATATCAAAAGGAACTACAATCACTCCTCGAAATAGCAGGTCTATTAAAGATTTCTCCAAAATAGCCCACCACTTGATAAAATATTGAAAGAAAAACGCAAAAATGAACCCTATAGAAAAGGATTATATCGTTGCATTTGAAAAATTGAAGGAACTTATCAAAACTGACCCGATTTTGAAGAAATCACAGAAATATAGATCGATTTTTATAACCTTAAGCTGATAAAAATGGGAATACTATTGTACAAAGATGGTGCAATAGTAATACCAATAAAAATCCCGAAAAATTACATTCTTTCAGATGTGACATTAACTACGCTAAATACCAAACAAGCGGTACTTAGAAATTGCCGAGGACAATGAGTATACAGTAAAGGTGGGCGTGCGCCGGGCTTTTTTACGTGAACCAAAGGCTTTTCCTTTCTTACCAAGGTCTCGGCCCTCAAAATCGAGTTTCTTGAGGGCTTTATTGTATAAATGTAAGATGTTATTTAATAACGTGTATTAATCAGGGACATAACTACTCGTTTTATAATTTTTTAAAAAAAAAAAATGGCTTTATAGCTGTTATTGGCTAGAAATATTATATTAAGTGTCAATAACTATTATTTTTCAATGGATTCTTTTTACATTGATCCATAACTATAAGGATAATAATGAAAAATGTTTTGTTACATTGTTTGAAAAAAATTTTCAAAAATTCTCTCATTTTTGTAATTTTTTTTCCACCAATCGGTGGGTAGAGGGGGTTTTTATGATTTCACCAGAGATAGGCTCCGGATCTCAATGATGCCTGTATTTAGTATATTTTTGAAAAATATGTTCTTCCAATCCATGAAATAGGGTCGAAAAGAGATTTTGGCCAGCACCAGAGGTGGTCTCTGTTCCAAAAAGTTCCCGATTTTGGTACATTTTCGAATTTGTTTTCCACCAATCAATGAATAGTGGTCGAAAATAAATTATGGACATCACTTAAGGTGGTTCCGGACCCTGAAAAAGGACCGTTTTCGACGCATTTTCGAATAAATTTTTTTTTGTTCTTATTAACTTTTATTACAGTGGTATAGCGTTAATAGTGCGTCCTAAGCGATTAGCGGCATTTGTTGCTGTATGGATATTTTCCTTACTCTTTGGGGTATCTCAGAAATAGTCACTCCATAAGAGCCGTTCACCACAAGTCACTTTGGGTGACTTGGAGTCACCAAGGTGGGTGAAAGTCCCGATTTTGTGGTTAGCGAGCGATTTTTGTAGAATTTCACTTAACACCTATAGGCTACGTTGATGCAAAAACTTATCGCACCTATTTACGTTTTGCGGTGCGTGCGATTTTTCATTGCACTGCTTTCTGGCAGAGGAAGACGACGCACTAAATTTTATGCGACTCCGCAAACTTATGTAAACTACTAAAGACCTTTTTCTGATGTCACATCATGAAAAATTTAACGTGTCTGTCCTTGCACTTCTTGGTAACTCGGACCATTGTACTATTTCCGCCGCCTTTCCATATAATAGCTTACGCACTGTCTCGCCAGATAAAGCCAATCTGTTGGCTAGTATCTTTGCAAAAAATGCTACACTCTCAGATAGCCCTCAGCCCTTGTACTTTGTTCAGAGTAGGTCTGCGTCAATGTAAACTATTTATTTTCGAACAAAGGTAGTAAAGAGAGCACTTGCAAACCTCAACATAAACAAAGCCTGATGATAGCATATCAGCCCATGTGTTGAGAAAGTGTGCCTCAACACTGGCTCGTCCATTATACTCTTTTTTATATATCCTACACTTATGGAATATTTCCATCATCTTGGAAGGTTGCTAATGAGCATTAGCAACCTTCCAATTTCCAGTTTCAAAAAAGGCGACGTTTCCAACCCTAATAAATATCGACCGATTGCGATATGCTCTTCGCACTCCAAAGTTATGGAAAGCGTAATAATTGTAATAATTATTTTTTATTATTTCTACACATTTTGCAATTCTTTACAATATTTATGTTTCAAATTTATACAAAAAAAAGAAAAAAAATAACTAAATAACTACAATCTATAGCTCACAGAGAACTAGAGGCGAAAATAGTGGGGGTATTTAATGATAGAAATTACAACTATTACAGAGTGGGTTCTTAATTATTAATAAACAAACTTAATAAAAATAAAATAAGAATTGAGAAAATTTGTGCTAAAAATAGCAAAACTGAAAAAAAAAAACTTTAGATAAAAAGCTAGAGCAAAATTAAAGGACTATACGGAGTAGTTCATCAACAGCATAATAAGACAAAGTGCCATGATTTTACTCTTTTGAGAAATTAAGGCTTACTGCGAATAGATCGAATGTCAATGGGCAGTCTATTAAAGAGGCTTGGAGCAACTGCTATATAAAACCCTTAGTATGAATTGAAAGTTGTGTTATCGGATAGATACTAAGTCCCAAGCAGTGGCTGAACTAGACATTTTTTTGAATGAAAACACCTTGATTGAATTTTTTAACGAGCACTATTTATAGTTTTTGGCATATGGGGCATTTCATGCAAAGCCGACAATGAAAAAAAAATGAGATTTTGAAATTTGTTCATATTCGGCTTAATTGTACTTCTAGAAGGTGTAAGCTCCTAATATTTTTTTATGTAAGGCTTAGTTGGCAAGTTATGGACTTCTGAAAATTGACGTGATGAGGAATAGATAGAACTGATTTTTTCAATTATGAAATTGGATTTGAAATTTGAATTTTTGTTCTTATGGAAAAGTGAAGTGAACATTTCATCTCAGAACTTAAACTATTTCGATGTGTGTTATTTTTTTTTTTAATTTTAAAATATGGCTTAAAGTATACAAATAATATGCTAAAAATTTTAAAATGTGGCCTACATTAGTTTACGAAATTTATGGTACTTTGCCCTTACTTATGTACTTGAATTTATCTATCTCCTTAACTAATACCTATCACGTTATAATAATTTTTGTGAAACAACTGTATACTTAAAGCTGGTTTTTTTTAAATATTTAAAAAATATTTTGTCGAAGTTTCTGAAAATCTGATTTGAAATTTGAACTGCCAGTTTCCCATTCTTACAAAAATTTAAAGCTTAAGTTTACTAATTAAAACAAAATTATAATATTTAATAATAAATTCATTGCTTCCAATAAGAGTGTTCAAAAATGATGGTTCTCAAACTTCTTCAATTCTTCAGAAGCCCATAACTCGGCAAATAAGCCTCACACCGAAAAAAAATTGTGTGTACACATTTATGTTTACAAGTGCTATAACTACCCGGAACATAAACCAATTTCATGACCGCACTTTATTTTTATTGTTCGGCACCGCATGAAATAACAAAAAAAGTTTATGTTTAGCATCTTTATAAAACATCGAGTTCTTTTTTCTATCTTATCAGTAGTCCATTCGAGGGTTTTAAGGCGGCGGAGTTTCTTCTGGCAAAATAATAGAAAAACTTCAGCTGAGCTGATATCGATTTCTATATAAAAATTTCCCAAAACCAATCCATTCAAGCGATCTTATGTCTGATCTGATTTCAATCGTTTCAACACAAAAAACTTCACTCTGGTGTTGCCGAAGTTACTAGAATCGTGGAAAATATTTGTAGTAGATTTGTTATGCTTAGGAAGAACGATTCCATTTTTTTGTTATTGATAATGGTCAAACCTTCCATAGCACTTAAAGCATCTTTGAAATCGGTTTTACAACAATACTGATGCCACAATTGAATAACGGACTTAACCTCTATCTTATTGCAATTTAAATCACTTTCGTCAGTAAGAGCAACCTCCACTATTTCGTCAACTGACACATTAGAGTAATTTACAGCTATTAAGCCTTCTAAGGGTAAAATGCTCAAAAACTTGCACTGGAATATTGATTTCAATTCTGAAATCATATGATCCAAATAAGGGTAGTATATTGCGGCCTTGAAACATTTGAGAAATAAATGAAAAATAAAATAAATCTAGTAAAAGTGTTATCTTCGGCCATGCCGAAACTCACATACCCCACTCTGCATTATATTTTAAAAAATGTAAAAAGACGCTGACGAAGTTGAATAAGTCGAAAAAAAACAGGTGAAAAAAAAATAAAAAATATGGAAACAACGATATTGAGTTGAAAGAAATTGAAGAGTCAAAAAAATTTCGTAAATGCTGAAAAATGTCAAGAAGTTGTAAAATTCGAAAAAATATGGAAATTGTTGAAAAATATTAAAACAATTCAAAATCGATGAAAAAGTAGCATGTATGAATAAGTTGAAATATGCCACGCCCACTTCTCCGATTCCGCCTAGTTTCGGAAACGGAATAACAAAGTGAATATACCCACTTTGACAAGAAATATAAGAGATATTCAAAACTCAATTACAAAAGGAAATTTCTATATTTTCATGTATTCAAGTATGAAGGCTATTGACTACATGTAATTAAATATGGGACTAATTCGTTAACCAATTAAACGGTTTTTTGAACAGATTTTTTTTAACTTATTTTGTTGAAGAAATAAGTTTTTTGACTTTATGAAATGCCATTTCGATATGATTTTTTTCCCCATAAATAATCTGATAATGTGTATCCACCAAAAATGTATAGAGTTTGAGTTATAATTAAAAACATAAAAAAGGGACAAATTTGCACCGTTCTCAAAAGTTCAAGCCTAAATTTAAAGTACTTTTGGATTTATCATTTTTAGGGTACAATTAAACATACAAGACAATAAATTACCTTTAACGAATTAGTTCCTTATGCAATTACATATTCAATGTCAATAGCGTGTACACGGGAATGCATGTATATGAATATGGGAATTACCTTTTTTCATTGATTTTTGAATAACTTTTACATTTCTCTTGTCCAATTTGACAAGAGAATTGAGGTTTGTAAGAGAATGGGTTTTCATCCTAAGTCTTAAAAATATGAAAAAGAAAGAATGTTGCAATTAACGTTTTTTGGCTTTCTGAAATAGTCTTGTATCAGAATATTTTTCGGCGGATCTCAGGGGGGCTTCAGCCTCTATAGCCTCCCACCCCTTTGCATCCGCTTCTGGTCCCAAGTGTTAACTCTTAGATTGTAGATATTAAAACTTCTGCTCGACGAATAACCAGAATTACTGAAGAATGTTTTTAAGACTTTAAAGTAGTAAAGACGCACTACTTGCACGGCAATGTTTTAAGAATTAGACGAATGGAATGTTTTTGCGAAACTAAATGTGGATATACCTTATTGTTATGCGCACCACCCCAACATGTTAATCTATACTCCAACTTTGACTGGAAAATACCAAAATATATGCACTTTAAAAGACTGGAACAACAATATGGTTTCAACAAGTTGCGGCCATTACATACTTTTTCAGTGAATGTGTATGGTCAGACCAATTCATCTTGTAATCAAGTACTACTCCGAGATATTTAAACGATTTCACACATTCAATCTTGAAACATTGAGACGAATAAGAAAATTTTTCACATTTACCGCAGCCAAAATCTAAAACTTGCCAAAAACATTAAAATACATGACTCTTGTTTTGTCACATAAGGATGAAGTTTATGAAAATCAGAAAAACAATCGGACCAAGCACCGAACCTTGAGGTACACCTAGAGCTGCGGACAACGAAGAGCTCAAGAAGTTATTGATCTTCACTTTTTGTTGTCTATTAGATAAGTAAGAGCTGAGCAAATTATAAAAAGAGACTAAATCCAAAATTATATAATTAAGCCATTAAAATAGAGTGGTCGACGGTATCAAATGCCTTTGTTATATATATGAAAAGTGCAGCTGTTGTAAGCTTATTATTAAGGCCAGAATAAACATTTTTACAGAAATTAAGGAGGGCATAACAATAATAAAAGTACACCTTGTGATTTACCTGGAGCCCAACGAATTACTTAGTGGTCGCCAATATGGTTTCCGTAGATCTCGTTCTACTGGAGACCTTATGTTGTTCCTCACTGAGAAATGGAACCAATGGGTTTACGTTGAAAGTATGGTTATTGCTCTGAATATTTCTAAAGTGTTTGATCGAGTGTGGCATCGCGCCCTCGTATCAAAACTAATTGCCTTAGGTGTTGGTAATTCCTTTGCTCGTTGGACTATGAACTTCTGCAGTGATCGCTCTATCCGTGTTGTGGTGGACGGTTTCACCTCCAACGAACACTTCTTTAACGTTGGAGTTTCCCAGGGTTCTGTCCTTTATTCGACTCTCTTCCTGGTTTTTTATCGATCACCTTCTGTCATCGATCACCAATCCAATCCATACCTTTGCGGACGACACCAACATTTGTTATTCTTATTGCTTATAGCGGCTGAGAGTAAACGGTGGCATATGAATGACACATTCGCTTATGACCTCAATACAACCACTGAGTGGGGTCGCATTAACCGAGTTAATTTTATTGCTACTAAAACCCTGCCTCTTGTCCCAGAAGCATGAATTACTCCCCTCTTTCCCTTAATATGGCTGGCTAAGATATTACGAGGTCAACAACTCTTGACGTTCTGGGCATATCGGTTCAACTGGACCTGAGGTGGTTTTTGAAACGGAATAAGAAATACTTCACTCCAGTTGATCTTTATACTGTCTACTTCACCTATGTTAGACCCAAACTGGAGTGCAACGCACTTTTTTGGGCCGGGGATCCAAAAACCACTTTGGAGTTGCTAGATTGTGTTTAGCGACATGTGTTGTAACGGGATGTACTCTAGAGAGATAAGTGAACTGATCCCATCAGTCAGGATTTTCTCTCGCAGCACTTTGGGGTCTCATGAGTTACATCTCTTTTGCGTCACGCCGGAGCTCAATATGATATCACTCTTTTGTGATAATTCTTTCTTTGGCCGCACGGCTAAAATGTGGAACAGCCTGTCTGCGTTTTTCTTCCCCGGAAATTTTGAAATCGGTAAATTCAAGATGAATGTTCACCGATACTACTGCATCTATCATTTTCCCTTTAATTTTTCTCCTTTTTCTTTAAACCAACACGGTGTATTGCATTTATAGGAGGCATCCCACGAGCGCTGGCTTATACTTTTTTTAAAAAAAAGTTATTTTTAAGATAAGAATTGCATGTATGTTTGTAAAATAAGCTATATATATATATATATTTGAATAAAAAATAAAGTTTAGTTTTGCAAGAGTAACTCAGATGATCAAGAGTTTCATAAACAACCCATGCATATATTTATATACTATTTTGAAGACTCAAACCAAACAATCTTTGAATATATCGTGAATTTTGTCGGTAAGTAACTCCAGTTTGATGTTTTTTATCAACGACCATATGGAGTTCTACTTCGGCTGAAGTAGAACCGAATCGTTGTGCATTATCATTTGTACACGTATACACAAATGCTTTTTCGATACTCTCCAATGCGCTCTTGTTAGAACTTGCAGAATAGCTTGTGCCCATCCATGATCAAGACCTAGCTTTTTTGTGGGGTATTTTAAAGAACTTCAAGTATGCTTTTCGCCTGTTTGACCCGAATATCTCTCATTTTTTAGTATTAAAGATAGCTTGTTAAAAGATATATTTTTTCTCCTATTTAACAATATGTGTATGTTTGGGGAATTCTTTCTTAAGAGAACTCATTTTCGACCCAAACCCTTTTGACTTACAGTTTTTTTTTGATTTTGCTTAGTCGGGATCTAGAATAGCTGCAGCAATAACTTATACAT
This sequence comes from Meiosimyza decipiens, assembly GCA_963680825.1. Classification (NCBI taxonomy): domain Eukaryota; kingdom Metazoa; phylum Arthropoda; class Insecta; order Diptera; family Lauxaniidae; genus Meiosimyza; species Meiosimyza decipiens. Next base: position 77,244,585 of record OY804258.1, on the reverse strand, counting down.
CAATTTAAAATACTCATCGAGCAAAGTGTACTAAAACTATTATAGTAGCTTCGAGATCGGTTAACCAAAAGCTGAGCCATAAGCGTAGAAAGATTTGCTATTTTTTCAAGTTCAAGTTCAAATCCTTGCCATAGTGAGAAGAAAACAAATCTGCTACTTTCTCTCCATTGTAATTGTTTCCATACGTTGTTGTTATTAAAATATCAAAAGCAATAGTATATTGTATGTGTGCGTAATGGAAGTTTCTACTCGCTATGGCAAGGCTTTGGTAGTTAATCACTGCATTGCTTGAAAAATTTTAAAAAATCGAAAATCTTTTCACGCTTATACCTCAGACCTTGGTTAACCGATCTTCAATCTGATAGTTGAGTACTTTAATTTGATATATCATTTATTGCTGCAGCTATTCTAGATCCCGTCAACTTCTATCATTTTAATAAAACATTTTCGTCCCATTCTGTCGCAGTTTAGTTTTCTAAAGGTTTTACTTCTACCACGTGCGAACTGCACGCATGCTTTTTTATATTGAATATCTAGTACACCATTGGATAAGCACACATACATTTATTGGTTTAATGTTTCGGAGTTCTGTGTTTTTGCAAAGCTTGCATGGTGAGACTTTGAATAATCATAACTTCTGCAGAAATTCAACTGCTGTGTATTTTAGGAACTCAGTTTTGGTGTTTGAAAATATGTTTTGAGAAAGTAATTTTTAAAATTTTTTTTTGAAAATCGATGATTATTTTGACTTTTTAACCTATTTCACATCTTTAAGTTTTGTCAATTTTATTACCTTTTTATCGAATTAAAAAAAGTTTGGGTCAAAAATAGGTTGGCGCGCTACAGAAGTTCAAGGGGGCGTAATTCTGCAAACTTAAATTGATTTTGTTGCGTTTTTAAAACAGACCATAAATTAATAATTATATTTTTTTACTAAGACTTCAGTACTTTAAGTGCAAAAAACACAAAAAAAATACAAGGCATTGCATTAAAGGAAACAAATATTGGCAAGTAGTTGCTTATGCTAGTTTCAACCACCTCTACATGGTATCATCAGCAAGCATTGTTAGCCGACGTTAAATAATCTGCAAGCATACTATATTTTACTTTTTGCATTGACCAGTTGAGAATCATAGCAAAAAATTTAAAAACATTGTGCACCAAAATTCTACATTTTTCCCCTTTACATGCAATTGCTTTTGTAACTCTTTTAATATTAAACATTTCTTGAGCGCTCCGTTGAAAGCTTATTTGGCGATACGAACGAAATTACTAGTGCTATATGTAAAATCGGCAAGCTCATTAAGAGTAATTTTTGTTTATGTTACGTTCTTGGAAAAGATCAGAATTTAATAATTATATTTTTTACTGAGCCTCCTGTTGAGCACTGTAAGTGCAAAAAACATAAAAAATTACAGCACAGTACTGAACAGGAAGCTTAGTAAAAAATATAATTATTAAATTGATTTTACCTATGATGCCTCCTGTTAACAATTTCTAAAACTTTTTTTGATTAGAAATACATGCTCCTTAATTATATATAATCAGTCGAGATAGGAAAGGTTTTTCAATAAGAATTTTTTTTAATAAAATAAATCGAAGTGAAATACAATCGATGCAATTATGCTCATAAAAGAATATCATTATAAATAGCCCCCACTGATCCACTTACAAATGCGAATACGATGAGCTCAGGCTTCGACCACTTTCTTCAATATGAGTATATGGCATTATATCACGAATTTGGTGTTCACCATTCAATTTTAATGTCTTAATTATCGGCTTTACATTAATAGCCCCATTAGGAGAAATGCAATTTTTGGATGCCATCTGCATTTCTTGAGATTAGTAATCCCTCGAAATTTTCACACAATAAATCAATAGTGGCATGGCTGTGTGGATTGTCGCGGCGTTTTATTAAAATACACAAATAACGTACAAACTTTTGGACAAATAAGTGACTCTGTCTGTTTTTTCCAAAGTTGTCTTTTGTTTGTTCAAGTTTTTAGAAAGAAAATTTATTTTGAGAAATATTCATCGTGAACCCATAAAAATAGCGTGACAGCCTGGCGTGCTAAAAGCTTCACTGATATTGTAAATTAAAAGGTGTATTTTAGCCTTGGATACAAGCCCTAGAAAAATTAGATGACTTGTTGTAGAAAGTGAATTGTAGCTGGGATTGATGGAGCGAAGTGAATAATGTAGTCAAAACAAATAATAATAATAGAGTTTAGCTACTACAGCTATTAGCCTTCTTACCAATTTAGCTTGAAGCTTTAAACAAAAGTAAAAGCTTATTAATAAATTATGGAAATGAAAATATTATGCATGCAATTAATTTGATATGTTTTTTATAATTTATTCTTAGCTTTATCGCACTTTCTCAACATACCCACTCAGACCATATGTACAAAAGCTCACAACTACATGAATGCAATTATATGGATTTATTCATATGTTCTAAGGAGTTAGAAAAAATTTACCCATCATGCTGTGGGGCTTGGACAACACAAACATAAAGATCAACAACCACCAAGCTACAAAATTAACTATAGTTATTTTTCAATCTTAGCTTGAGTTGACCTTTTGAGAAGTTAATATTATATACATCGCAATTATTAATGAGAGAATTCATGCGATAGCCATATAATTAGTTCTACTGACTGGTTGATAAAATATCTGGTATGAGTTAAGATTACTCCTACGATTGGTGTTAAAATGAATGGCTGATACAAATAAAGTATACCCGCAACATTTCTAAGAGAGCTCAAAGACTGCATACATAATAACTTTAAACGATCCTCATAAGGAGGAAGGCTTAAGAGGTCATTCCAATTTAAGCCTTTGAGAGCAAAGCGAACAAAATTTTTTTGAATTCGCTCTACTCTGCCTATAAGTATATTGTAATATGGAGACCATACTTGGCAAGCATACTCTAGGTGAGGACGCACAATTGTTTTACACAAAGTTACTGTTACTAAAGGGCTATTAAATTCTGTTGCACATCGCTTTATAAAACCAAGTAATGACGAGGCCTTCTTGCAGATTGTGTTAATGTGTTCATTAAACGTCAATTTAGCTTCAACATGTATACCAAGGTCGACAGATTTTCTTATCGTTAAGTATATAATCAAGTTCCACATTACTTTTCTTTCTAGAGAAGATCATAGTTTAGCATTTGTCAGGATTTAAATGTAAGCTATTTTTAAAACACCAAACTTCAAATGATTTCAGGTCAGACTGAAGGGCAAAGGTATCATCATCCACCTTCACAGTCCTGTAAATTTTCATATCATCAGCATATATAAGCAGATGAGAGATTTTGATTACATGAGTAACATCATTGATAGCCAAAATAAACCTTCCTTGCGGAACACCTGAAAATGCTGTAAAAGGGGAAGACAACACCTCTCGAAATAAGATCGATAAGAACGATCAAATAAATAAGATTCAATCCATCTGACAAAACTTATAGGAAATCCTAGTTTCTTTAATTTAAACAAAATCAAGCTTTGTGGTAACTTGTCAAGTGCTTTACTAAAGTCGGTGTAGATACAGTCTACTTGCGCTCCAGAATCAATTGAAGTTAAAGTAAAAGACGTAAAATCAAGAAGGTTTGAAACTGTGTGGAACAAAAGCTGACGAGTCGTTATGACCTCACCACAGCACACCTTAACTTGATCATAAATAATTTGCTCAAAAAGTTTCGGGATTGACGATAACTTAGCTATAGGCCTGTAATTGGATTTTTTAATCCTTTCTTAAAAATAGGACTTATAAAAGATTTCATCCAAAATTTAAGAAAATAGCCATCATTGATAGATTTATTAAAAAGAAAACTAAGTGGTTGGCTCAGGATATGACTACAATTAATTAAAACTGTAGCTGGAATGCCATCAGGTTCAGAACTTAAGTCATCATTAAGGGATGCAATATATTTTACTATGAGTTAAGGGGTTAAAGATATTACATAAATGGAACCTCATCATCAGGGCTAAGCACATCAGTTGAAAAAGATTTTTTGTACAAATTAGCAAATCACCCAGCTATAATTTGGGGACCACTGGTGAGCCCGTCAACAGTTTTGAATTCAGATGGGATACCATCCAACCTTTATTTAGAACTAATGAATCCCCAAAATTTTTTGAGGTCATGAAGAATATTGAGTTTCGTTTTATTTAAACATTCTGAATAAGCTGAAGCTGATTTAAGCCTAAATTCTTGAAAAAGCCGCAGATAGGCCTCCAGATCAATGCGGTCCCGACTACAAACGTATTTATTCCATACAGTATTGCGGCCGTTGCGTATTTTCTTGAAATCTTAAGTTACCATAGGAACGAGGAATCATTAACATACCTCATAGTGTATGGCACAGATAATGATATAGCCGAAAATATTTCTTCATAAAAATATTGTCATCTAAAACATTGTGTCCAACCAAATGTTAAATCTATAATTTAGGATATTATTCAATTTCAATAAGTCAGCTTTCTTGAAATTGAATTCATAGAATCTGCTAGAGAATTGACAGTAATTATGTAATCTCTATCTGAGTGGTACAACACACTCAGCACAGTGAGCTTGAAATGCGTTATTCTCGAATCACAGATTAATCCAAATTTTTTAATTGGAACTTATTGTACAGTGCAAGAGGAAACATTTCCCGTAAAAATTAAAATCGGGAACCTGCCCCATTTGGAGAGGACCGATTTCAACCTTTTTTTTTCATATTTTTCAACTTTTTATGATTTTATCCCTTTGACGTTTACTGCAAGTTTTTCCGACCTTGATTACCATTTTTAGTTTATTCTGTAATGTATAAATATTGTGGTACCGTCCAAGTACTTCAAGCTCACTGTGTCAGAGGTGGATGGTACGCATCACCCGCAGATAAAGCATGAGCAACATTGCTACTGTCTGTAGTCAAGACTAAGTCCAGCTGTCGAGTGTGGGAATTTGTCATACAACTAACTTGTTGTAAATTGGATAGGATATCGTCAGCAAAAATTTGTTGTTGTCGAGTTTTAGTACTAGATGCATAATAATATGTACTATTGTCCGAAATAGTCCATTTTAAGTCCGGCAGATTAAAGTCGCCTAGCAATAAAATGTCGTCATAAGTAAAAAGTTTGTCTATGACAAATTCTACGGCCCGCGAAAGGGTCATAAACTTCTGTGCTACTATTAGGAGGAATGTAAGCGTTAAGGATATACAAATTGGAATTACAAAAAATCACCTTAACACATAAAAGTTCAATATTAGATGCACAGGGAATTTCAATAAAATAACTGGTGCGATTATTTTTTATGGCTATTAGTATACCCCCTCAAATAGGAAACGATTCGTCCATATATCTGTCTCTTTTAAAGACATTAAAGCTATTTCTAAACAGTTCCTGGTTAAGAAAGGATCTGTTTAGCCAAGTCTCGGTAAGCTTTTGAACGCGAACCCCTTACATTTTGGTATTAAAAGGATAAACGATTTAGTTTTTTAAACTAAATTGTTTTTTTTTTTTGATTGAAACTCAGACTTAAAGATATTATCAACCCACATATTTGAATTATAGACAGCAGCAAAATGGCAGGAAGCCACTGTAATCTTAAAAGATGAATAAGTAGGTTTGTTACCGATTTTCCTGCAGGAAAGACATTGCGTCGGCAGGAATGACATTTTGTTGCCTTATGAAGTCTCTATGAGTATTTGCGGTTGTATCGGGGTGTAGTTGGGAGATAAAAATGAACCTAGGTTTAGGCATCGTTTGTAAAAAATTGGACCAGTAGAGCTTATAACAAGGGGACTATTTTCTACTGGGCGATGACTAGTGGGAGAAACAGAATTTAATATTTCTGGAAAAGTTTCTAATTGAAAAGTTGAATACCTTTCATACCGCAACAGCCTTTACCTCAATGGTCATCTGTCCTATCCTATGATACAATTTGTTAAGATTGGTGTTTCTGTTGTTAAGTGGGAAATTATGATTCAATTTTATTTACCAAAATTGGGGTTTAAATACAAATTTTACACGTATTTTCTTATTCTAGTTCTTACCACTATTTTCTAACTCCACCCCTCCGTTTGCCTTATTCGCCCGATTGGCGATCAATTTGGATTTCTGGTTGCATTTGTTTATGGTTCTCTTTCACGCACGTTAATTCAATTTCAAAGCCAGGAAATTAAGGGTGCAATCAAATAGCTCTGTCGCTTGGTCAGCTTGTCGCGATAACTGACGCTTTATCGTTCACGTCTGACATCGCATTCAACGTCACTGACTTGTGCATGTAATCCAATGCCCAATGCAGTTATTTGTTGTTGTTGTGTTTAGAGCAAGTGCATTTTGGTGTACTAGCAATAAGGTAAACAATAACCAAACTCAAGTAATACTTTTAGTATCACATACCGATCGTAAATTAGGTTATTGTTTATTTTGGCTGTCTGAAGTAAATTTGGTATTTGTATAATTAAAGGTTTTACATTACCATATGGGAAAATTGAAATGGAATTTAACTGATTTGGTTTGATTCATTGGTTTTTGGTGAGAATGAGAAATTTGTGAAGTTTACATTAGTGAACTGAAATTGATTTAATGGCTAGAAGTTTTAGTGGCTGTCATAGTGACTGTATAGGTTCACTACACCCTTATCCTTACCCTTAAGCAAAAATTTACTTTGAAAAGATAAATTTTTAAGATTTTGAGGGTTTGGAGTTTCTTTAACAATTCGATCTCTGGTAATTTTTCAATTTTTTAATATAAACTATAAATTTAGTTTATTTTTTTTTTGTTTTAGAAATATTGTAATTACATATAAAATTCATTCAAATCATTCATTCGTTTAGGATAAAGTTTAATATTTAACATTACTAGGGTTTTATATTATTAAAATCTTAGTTTTTAAGTGTTTTAATTTTTAATGTTTAATTTTAATAAAGTTTACTTGAAATTTTAATAAAAAGTCATGATGAAATTGATAAAAATATTACTAATTATTTATGTAAAATTTTATATGATATAAAAATTTAATTGGAAAATTTTGATTATGATAAAAAAAGTTATTTTTAATTTAATTAAATAATTGAATTTTTTTTTTCTAAATTACTTAAGAAATATTTATTATGATGATAAAAGTTATTCTAATTAATTGCTTGTAAATTTCTTTACAATATTGTTATGTAGCTTCCTATGCTTATTATATATTTCTATTGTTTCTCCATCTCTCTTAATTATTTTATATGGCCCTTTGCTTTTCTTCCTATTTTCTTCTTTTACAAATACAAGATCTCCTACTTCAAAATCGGATACATTTGTCTTGTTGTCAAAATTGTCTTTTTTTTTGTTTTTTACTATGTCCATGAGTGTTTTGCCTTTACCTAGTGCTGTCTCTTATCTGTAGTTCGTTAGTTCGTTTCTACAGTTCTCTAAATTGTAGTGTTTTGTGTCGTCACTAGTCAAGTTGCTTGGTAAAGAAGGTAATTTTCCAAAAATTAGTTCAAAAGGTGTGTACTGATTGTCTACATGTGGTTATGCGCGAATGTGCAATATAGAATCCATTTGTCCCATTCGAAATCGTCGGCAAATGATAATAACTACTCGTTAAGTATTCTATGGTTTTTCTCTAGAGCGCCTATTGTTTCGTGATGGTATGGGGCCGAAAATATTGGTTCTATTTTTAATAGTTCGCATATGTTTTTCATTAACTCGTTTGTGAGTTCAGTGCCACGGTCGGATTTTAATTTTTTAAATAAACCGAATTTTAAAATTAATTGTTCAACTATTGTTTGAGCGATTGACCTTACGTCCTTTGTTTCTATAGGATGTGCTATGACAAATTTCGTGAGTTCGCACTGCATAGTAAGTATGTATCGGTATTCGTTTGCTATTTTTTGTGGACCTACTGTGTCAATTGATATTGTTTCGAAACTTGTATTTGGTGTGTCCGTTTCGGTCATATTTTCTTTTGTGTATCTCGTGTATTTATTTTTTTACCATTTGCCGCATGCTTTCCATGTATACCGCTGTTTTAGTTTAATTACTGTTATTCTGATTCCCAAGTGTCCTCCCTGGGGTGAATCATGGAATTCTTTTATTAGTTTTTGTTGCATGGATTTATTCGTTATTCTCTTTGGGGTTTTGTATATTAAGCAATTTATTATTCTTCAACTGTCTTTTCTGCTGCAGCATATTGAATTTTCTTTTACATTCATTTTTTTCAATTATTGCAAATATGTCATCATTTGCTTCTAAGGCTAGCTCTTTTAAATTAATTTTATTCATAAGAGATGATAGTTTCTCCAATGTCGAATACAGATTCGTTGGATTGTCACCACATCGTAAAGGGTATTTTTTTTAGAGGTTTGTTTTTCGAATAGAGATAAAACTGGCATTTTATGGTCAAATCTAGCAACTCTAATGTCATTTATGTTCAGTTTGGTTTGCCATTTCATCATGAACAGGTTGACAAAAGAACAACGCTTGCAAATCGTGCAAATTTATTTCGAAAATAATGGTTCAGTTCGCGAAGTTTACCGCAAGCTCCGTCCATTTTATGGTCGACATAATCGTCCATCAGAGCAATTAATTCGGTTAACCATGGATCGTTTTCGCACTACGTTTACTCTATGTGATAATACGCATCCGCAGAGACGTCGAACAGTGCGCACCGAAGAAACAATTGCCGCTGTAGAGCAAAATGTTGAAGAGGACCCGAATGAATCGATTCGCCACCGTGCACAGCAATTGGAGCTTTGTCCATCAACTTTATGGAAGATTTTGCGCAAAGATCTTGGCTTGCGACCTTACAAGATCCAGCTTGTGCAAGAATTAAAGCCGCGAGACCATGCAATGCGTCGTGATTTTGGTGTATGGGCCGAAAATGAGATTGATCTCGATGCTGATTTTCATCGCAAAATTTTGTTCAGTGATGAGGCTCATTTTTGGTTGAATGGCTACGTCAACAAGCAAAATTGCCGCATTTGGAGTGAAGAGAATCCCCATGAGACCCTTGAGACGCCATTACATCCACAAAAACTGACTGTTTGGTGTGCTCTATGGGCTGGTGGAGTCATTGGGCCATACTTCTTCCGAAATAATGCTGGAGAGTCAGTTACCGTTAGTGGAGACCGGTATAGAGCCATGATAACCGACTATTTTGTTCCCGAATTGGATGGCATGAATGTGGATGAGTTGTGGTTCCAACAAGACGGCGCTACATGCCACACAGCGCACGTCACAATCGATTTATTGAAGGAAACATTCGATGAGCGCATAATTTCGCGGAATGGACCTGTCAATTGGCCACCAAGATCGTGTGATTTGACACCATTGGATTATTTTCTTTGGGGATATGTGAAGTCGCTCGTCTACGCCAACAAACCAGAAACGTTAGGGGACTTGGAAGCCAACATTCGTGGCGTTATTGCCGACATACGGCCCCATATGCTCGAAAAAGTGGTTCAAAATTGGACCTGTAGAATTGGCTTTATTCGAGCCAGCCGCGGCGGCCACATGCCTAAAATCATATTTAAACATTAATGGCATAAAATTATCCTTCCAATAAAGCCAAATTGATGGACATTAAAACGATTTTCTTGTGTTTTATTTCAATTCGAAGCTCTATACCTCTAAAAAAAACACCCTTTACTATCACGATATCATATGTATTTTCAACACGTGTATTTTTAGTATCGCTTATAATGAACTTTAATCGTTTTACATTTCTGACGTCAGTTATAGATGTGCAATTCCACATAAAGAGTTGGCCATTCTCATTGTTAGATTTGCAGTTCTTTTGTTCATTTTATTGTGCTAGCTTCTTTTTAATTCCCCTTGTTATAACCAATGCTTTGTTAATTTTTTTATCTTCTTCTGTTGGTATCATACAAATCAGCATTTCTGAATCTATGTGGATTCTTGAGAGCGCATCGGCGTTGGTGTTGGTCTTCCCTAGCTTAAAGTTGATTTCGAAATCATAGTGTGAAAGATCCAATCTTATTCTTGTTATTTTTGATGATGGGTTTTTGTGACTGAATAATGAGACTAAAGGTATGTGATTGGTCACAACTATAAACTTTCTTCCGTATAAGTAGGGTTTAAAAAAATTTATTCGCCAATGAATTGAAAGTTAATCTTTCTCAATTACTAGTTTATTCATATCATGTTTCTGCAGGGTTTTGCTTGCATATGATATTGGCAAGTGATTTCCAATTTATCCCTGTGATAAAATTGCTCCTAACGCAAAATTTGAGGTGTCGGTGGTTATAATAAAGGGTTTCCTAAAATCTGGATATTGTAAAATTGGAGGTTCTATCAATTTTTGTTTGAGTGTTTCGAAGGATGATTGGCATTGTTCCGTCCATTTGAATGTTTGGTTTTTCTTGAGTAATACATTCAGACATTGTACAATTGTCGCGAAGTCCTTTATAAAGCGTCTGTAGTAGTTACAAAAAGCTACAAATCGTCTAACGTCGTCTGCTCTCTTTGGTATGGGGTAGTTCTTGATTGTGTCATACTTCGCATGGTCTGTCTTGATACCTTCTTGTGTTATCAAATGTCCTAGATATACTACTTCTGGTCTCAAAAATTTGCATTTGCTAGCGTTCAGCTTTAAATTGTACTTGGAAAGTCTGTCGAAAACTTTAATGAGATTGTTATGCCGTAAGCTGCATCCGAAAATTATAATGTCATCAACGTATAAAAATGCTTCTGAGCTTAGACCTGTTAATGCTAAGGTGAGCATACGTTGGAAACTGTTTGAGGATATTTTCAATCCAAAAGGTAATTTTTTAAATTAGTAGTGACCGTCGTTTGTCGAGAATGCTGTCAGTGGTCTTGATTGTTTGTCTAGAGGTATTTGGTGAAATGAACTAGTCATGTCGAGTGTAGAGAAATACTTTGCTCGTCCTAATTTGTCTAAAACATCGTCTATTCTAGTGAGTGGAAATTTGTCATTTATTAATTTTTCGTTTATCTTCCTGAAATCTACAACTAATCGCCATTTCTTCGTGTCATCATTGGTCTTTTTTGGAACTAATAATATGATGCGTTATAGGGACTAATTGAGTGTTCTATGACGTCGTTTTGTAGCAGCTCTCCTATTTGTCTATGTATTTCTTCGTCATGAGCTTTAGGTAATCTATAATTTTTTATGTACGTCGGTGTATTATCAATAGTAGAAAGTGTGTGGGTATAAAAATTGTCCATTGTTAGTTTTTCATTTTCTAGATGAAAAACATTTTGGTATTTTCTAAAAATTTCTGTTAAAGGGTGATTAATTTCTAAATCTAATTCTCGTAGTAATTTTTTGAATCGTCTTTCATTGTTGCTATTGTCCATTTTTAATTGTACGTAGTTGGATAGAGGTTCAATTTTTGGTGAAAGTTTATGTATTTTTATTTCTACGTCTGTTGTGTTTAGTATTTTAATATGACATTTGCCTTTTGCTGGTATTATTGAATTGGCTATAAATATGCATTCTTGAATCTCTTCATTTAGAATTACGCTGTCTTCTGCTATATCTAAATGTACGGGTTGTATCATTTCTGTCCTAGTGGGTATTCTTATGATGTCGTATGCATGTTCGTTAAAGTGAAGTGGTATTATAACGTCTGTATTACCTATTACTGTCGTCAATGTCTATGTTTCCTAGTCAATCTTGCACATATGTTTTGTTAAAAAATCTCGTCCTAATATGCCATCAGTTGGTATCGGGAAATTGTCTTCTACTGCATGAAATGTATGGGGTAATATACGGTATTGGAAGTCAAGTTCTAGTTATATAGTTCCTAGAGTGGAAATCTTATCGTCTGATATTCCAGTTAATTTGCATTGATATCCGATCATCAATTCTGTATTATTTAAATTATCGGGTTTGCATATTGATATGTCTGCTCCTGTATCTATAAGAAATTTCAAAGGTCTTTTTGCATTGTTGCATTTTAAATTTATGTAATTTATTGAGTTATCCGAGAAATGGAAAATCCTTAATTTTTCTGTCCCGGAGGATCTTGCGTTTCGATCTCCGAGCGATTTTCGTTTCCCTAGTTAGATTCCGTAACATATGTATATCCTACTTTGGTTACGTCGATATCCATTGTGTGAATCGTTCCTTCTGTTATTGTTGTTGTTTTTTGAAGATTTCTTACTGTTGAAATTACTATTTCTTTGATTTGATTTGTTGTTACGATTATTGATGTTATTTTGGTATCCGCGATTGTTTTTGGAATTGTTATTGTTATTTTGATATCTTCGATTGAAATTACGATTCGAAATGTTTTTATTGTTTAAGTTTCCCCGATTGTTGTTATTTGAATATCTCTCGTTGCAATTGTTGTTGTTTTGTCCATTATATCTACGGTTGTTGTTATTGTTGCTATTATTTTGCCTATTTCTGAAATACAGCAATTGGTTTGATTTAATGTTTTTTTCTAATTCAAGTGCTAAATTCACTGCTTCGCAAAAAGTTTTTGTTTGTGCTGCGAATATTGTTTGCCGTAAATCATCGCTTAAGCCGTTCTTGAACACTGTTAACGCGAAAACTTTCGTTTACTTTAAGGATGACGTTTCTTTGATCGTCTCAGTAATAGTGATGTGATCCTTGTTACGGTTGTCAAACATAGTTATTTCATAAGAAATCTGCGGAGATATGGGACACATTCGCTGTTTTGTGGAAGGTTCTATGAATGTCGGATTCCAATTGATGAAATTGTCCAAAGTTTCGATGCGTTGCGCTACCTTTGCTGCGTTGTCTACTATCTTGTTGTGGGTATCTAAATGTTCATTCAGATTGTCTACTTCTGCTTCACATATAAAGCACGCGGTTTTTGGCATCCTAGTTGTTGTTGCTCTTTAGTTTTTTTTTTTAATTCCTGAATATAGCTGTATCTTTGTTGTCTTTTTGTGATGTGGATCAACGTGTAGAGGTCTTCCAGTTGTTTTCGTTCTCGCACCTTTTTGCCCCCTATCGGTCTTCTGGGTTTTATAGGTGTTGCTGTTTAACGTGTTGTTGCTTTGTATAATTGTTGTCGCTTTGCTCTAATGCTTCTATTTCTTTTTGTAGCCTTTGGATGTCGTTTGCTATGTTGGTGAACTCTGTATTGAAATCTCCTTCGGTGCTGATTTCCTTTTGTTCGTTCATCTATAGTGTGTTGTAAGGACTGTCCCAGAAAAAACTTGCGCTTTTTATATTTTGTATTACACTCTACCTGGTAATCTTATAGGTCTAAAAAGACACAATATATGTTCTATATAAAATGACGTTTAATATGATGTAAAGGGTGTTTTTTTTAGAGGTATAGAGTTTTGAATTGAAATAAAACACAAGAAAATCGTTTTAATGTCCATCAATTTGGCTTTATTGGAAGGATAATTTTATGCCATTAATGTTTAAATATGATTTCGGGCATGTGGCCGCCGCGGCTGGCTCGAATAAAGCCAATTCTACAGGTCCAATTTTGAACCACTTTTTCGAGCATATGGGGCCGTATGTCGGCAATAACGCCACGAATGTTGGCTTCCAAGTCCCCTAACGTTTCTGGTTTGTTGGCGTAGACGAGCGACTTCACATATCCCCAAAGAAAATAATCCAATGGTGTCAAATCACACGATCTTGGTGGCCAATTGACAGGTCCATTCCGCGAAATTATGCGCTCATCGAATGTTTCCTTCCATAAATCGATTGTGACGTGCGCTGTGTGGCATGTAGCGCCGTCTTGTTGGAACCACAACTCATCCACATTCATGCCATCCAATTCGGGAACAAAATAGTCGGTTATCATGGCTCTATACCGGTCTCCATTAACGGTAACTGACTCTCCAGCATTATTTCGGAAGAAGTATGGCCCAATGACTCCACCAGCCCATAGAGCACACCAAACAGTCAGTTTTTGTGGATGTAATGGCGTCTCATGGGTCTCATGTGGATTCTCTTCACTCCAAATGCGGCAATTTTGCTTGTTGACGTAGCCATTCAACCAAAAATGAGCCTCATCACTGAACAAAATTTTGCGATGAAAATCAGCATCGAGATCAATCTCATTTTCGGCCCATACACCAAAATCACGACGCATTGCATGGTCTCGCGGCTTTAATTCTTGCACAAGCTGGATCTTGTAAGGTCGCAAGCCAAGATCTTTGCGCAAAATCTTCCATAAAGTTGATGGACAAAGCTCCAATTGCTGTGCACGGTGGCGAATCGATTCATTCGGGTCCTCTTCAACATTTTGCTCTACAGCGGCAATTGTTTCTTCGGTGCGCACTGTTCGACGTCTCTGCGGATGCGTATTATCACATAGAGTAAACGTAGTGCGAAAACGATCCATGGTTACCGAATTAATTGCTCTGATGGACGATTATGTCGACCATAAAATGGACGGAGCTTGCGGTAAACTTCGCGAACTGAACCATTATTTTCGAAATAAATTTGCACGATTTGCAAGCGTTGTTCTTTTGTCAACCTGTTCATGATGAAATGGCAAACCAAACTGAACATAAATGACATTAGAGTTGCCAGATTTGACCATAAAATGCCAGTTTTATCTCTATTCGAAAAACAAACCTCTAAAAAAAACACCCCTTATAACACTTGAAGATAGCACTTTTAACGACAAAGATATCTAACAAGCAACAAAAAGTCCGCAAACTGATTTTGCCCACATACCTGCAAAATTCAGAATTAAAATATTCAGCTATAGCAAAAATAGTTGGTGCATCAGAAAAAACTGTCTTTGCGGATATTTCTAATTATAAGAAGGGTCTACCTGTTTCACGAAAAAGGTTCAGGCAGAAAACCAGAATTTTTAACCTAAACGAACCTTTAACCAACACCTCTGTGCGAGACATGGCGGCTAGAACTATTACAAAAGAGTACAAAAGATAAAGGAAAAAGTAAGCTAAAGACATACAGAGTTCAAAAAGTACCAGACCGTTCTGATGAAAAGCACTTAATGGCTCCGATGCGAGCCCGAAAATTGAATGAAAGGTACCTGACTAATTTTATTCCGGTGTTATGGAAGACGAAACTTACGTTAAAGCAGATTTTAAGCAGCTACCTGGGCACGAATATTATGCATTTCCAAAAAAGGTTTCGAAATTTCCGAAGCAATATACGGTTTGGCAGGCCAAATGCACCTGTGATCTCAAAAGCAGATTTTTTGTTACGCAAGGCATAATCAATTCCAAAGTTTATATAGACGAGTGCCTCAAAAAACGTCTTTTACCATTTATTCGTGCACATGAGTATACCGTGATGTTCTGGCCCGATTTATTAACCTCTCACTACTCTTAAGCTATGATGGCACGGTATCAAAGTAAAAAGACCAATTTTGTACCAAAAATAGCAAATTTGTCCAACTGTCCAGAGCTCCGCCCAATTAAGAGATATTGGGCTCTAATGAAATAAGATTTTCGGAGGAGTGGTAAGACTGCAAAAAATCCACAAGACTTCAGACTTAAGTGTAAAAAATCGTACCATGGTGACGATGAAACGACTGGACAAAATTTAATGAAAAGCCTTGCGAAAAAAGTAAGAAACTTTAAAAAAAAAAACTGTTACTTCGGTTTTAGTTATTTAAATTCTGAGCACTAGCCATTATTAATAAAAAACGAAAAAAGAACAAAAACTACTAGGTATTTTTTTATAACTAAAAAACAAAGCGCAAGTTTTTTCTGGGACAGTCCTTAATTTCTTGCTTTTGTTAAATTTCAAGTAGAGCTTCTATGTGTATTTTGGCTTTATTTTTTTTTTGTTTGTCTCTAATCGAAAATTCCTAGCTCAATTAGGCTGAATCGCCATGTAGAGATTGGTGTTTCTGTTGTTTAGGTGTTTAGGCGCACCTCGCCAATTTCTTTACAGCACAAATGATTTTTATTTTTGAATCATAAAATTAAAAAGAGCACGACTAGTGCAAGTTAAGTGGGAAATTATGATTCAATTTTATTTACCAAAATTGGGGTTTAAATACAAATTTTACACGTATTTTCTTATTCTAGTTCTTACCACTATTTTCTAACTCCACCCCTCCGTTTGCCTTATTCGCCCGATTGGCGATCAATTTGGATTTCTGGTTGCATTTGTTTATGGTTCTCTTTCACGCACGTTAATTCAATTTCAAAGCCAGGAAATTAAGGGTGCAATCAAATAGCTCTGTCGCTTGGTCAGCTTGTCGCGATAACTGACGCTTTATCGTTCACGTCTGACATCGCATTCAACGTCACTGACTTGTGCATGTAATCCAATGCCCAATGCAGTTATTTGTTGTTGTTGTGTTTAGAGCAAGTGCATTTTGGTGTACTAGCAATAAGGTAAACAATAACCAAACTCAAGTAATACTTTTAGTATCACATACCGATCGTAAATTAGGTTATTGTTTATTTTGGCTGTCTGAAGTAAATTTGGTATTTGTATAATTAAAGGTTTTACATTACCATATGGGAAAATTGAAATGGAATTTAACTGATTTGGTTTGATTCATTGGTTTTTGGTGAGAATGAGAAATTTGTGAAGTTCACATTAGTGAACTGAAATTGATTTAATGGCTAGAAGTTTTAGTGGCTGTCATAGTGACTGTATAGGTTCACTGCAAATTAGTTGTGTTCGCAACATAGCCAATGTACTCCTATCTCAAAGTTACATGCGATCATGTAAAGGGGAAATGCACCCAATTTCTAGCACGTCGCAAACTGGTGCAAAAGTGGAAATAAATAACAAAACTCATGAATTTCTATAATCGCTATTTAATTTTTACTTAGGATTGTCTGAATAGCATATTTCCAAAAGCTTTTCGTGAAACGTTCCCAGGATTTTCGTTAAAGCCCTTTTAATTTTGAAATGCTTACAAAATGATTTCGAGTAAAAGGCATATTTAACAACTATTAAAAAGAGATCCACTAAAGATATTGTAGCTTAGCTCTTTTTTTGGTTATCAAAAGCATTAGCAAATAAAATATTTTTTTATGGTTTTTAAATAGCCAAGTAACTTATTTTATGAAAGGCGCCGAAAAACAACATCTGTGCTATTTTAAGCAGAGAATGACTGCTTGGCGGCAACGACCAGTGAAAGTTCATTACAAAATACATCATTACTGGACTTTTACTTAAAATTTTGAAAAAAATAAAATTTTGCTTAATGAATGTTTTATGAGTAAAAAATTAAAAATTTCCAAACAAAATTCTGCATACATTTAGGCTATCAGTTTAATATAGCGAACATAATGAATGAAAGTACGATATTCTGACGTTATGCTAAACTATTTTTTTGTATGGATGTAAACCAGTGTGCGTCGAGCTGTAATATTTTTTTTTCTCAAAAATGGCAAAACACGCGAGTTTTATGGCTTTTAAACTTGTTTTTCAAAAGCTTGACGTAATGAGTTATTTATTCAGAATTACTAGTAGACTTTAACTAAGCGAAACCCTTTAAGTGCTCTGTTATGCAATCGCATCATTTATTATTGGCTCTCTATTAATTCTGCATACTCGGTTTTTGTCGTCAATGTACATGATTAAAGTTATTCCGACCCGTAGACTTTTGTGTACGATAGACTATTAGTTTTATACCAACGTTCTTCGAATACTCCTTGTATATTTATTTCTAAAATAAATTTCGTATACACTTATGTATCTATACAAATTTTTCTTTTCTTTTTAATTTTTAGGCAAGTTATAATCGTTTTGACACAACTGGAAGGAAGTGGTGGATTTAGTATTGCCCACCGTTTAACACATCGCTTAGCAAACTCCCGCGGGTTACATGATTGGGGTCCTCCTGGAGCCACACATTGTCCCCCTATTGAAAACGTTCACGGATTGCATGCACCACGTCTTATTACATAATCTAGTCTATGTATCTTTTTACAAAAGTGATTATTTTTTATATATCAACAATCGTTAGTTTATCTGTTTTTTAAATAAGATATAATTAATGCTTATATTACATAATATCATTAAGAAATTACTTTTAACGATTTTAAATAGAAAAGTTCTACAATAAAAGTTATAAAATCTTTTAAAATTTTATAAACTCTTTTAAACGTATGATAAGCTTTAATAATACTGCAGCGAAACAATAAGGTGACTATTGCAATGGAATTTCAAAGTCCCAAATTCCTTTTTCCTAACTTATTCTGATTCCCTATACTTCCATCTGTTGGGTCTAACGCTGCGTAGCCCAAAACTTAATTAACTTTTGGCTACAAGGTCCAAGCTTATTGCGCAACCTATTTTGTACAAAGGAAATATCTAATGAAAAAATATATAATTTTCGTAATAAAAACAAAAAAAAATTAATTTTATTTAATTGTTTCAAATATGTAGAAGGACAAGCGCTACACAAATATTGCTTAAATCATGAAAAATATAGTTTTGAATTAATATCGAGTCGAAATTTGGCATTTAAAATGGTTGATTTCAATTGTGATAGATATTCTTGCCATCGGAAGATGAGGATTCACCAGTCTTAAAAAACTGCGAGTCAATATGAATTAGTAATCACAAATCGTATGATACTCGGAAAATTACTGTTCAATAATATTTGAATATTCGAGTTTTCTCTCTCGCTAAGACCAGACGTGTTTTTTATATTGCGAAAAGTTTTTTATTTTGTTTTTTTTTTCTTTCGTTCCGTATTTTTTCGGATCCTTGGATCATTCAATGGATGACTTTTGCGGTAAATGTGACTGAAGTTTCGCTAGAGGAGATTCACAACTAGTTCCGTGCAATGGATATTGCAAGAAGGTGTTTCATCGTGCCTGTTGCGAGGGTCAGCTTACTGAATATGATTTAAAGCTGTTGAAATTGAACTGCAATTTAAGCTATTTCTGTAAGAATTGCCTTGGTGTTCCAGATAAAATAGTTTAGGCCATGAAGTGATCCTGGAAGCGCATAAATTGGGGCTAGAAAAGTTTACTTACGTAGTTGAAATGCAAATTAAAGCTTTAAATGAGCAATTGCTTGTTGTGAAAAAGTCCATTTTGGAAAAATTTACCAATTATGAGAATGAGTTTACATTACAATTCTCAAACTTCTCTGCCGACATATCAGCTCTCAAAGACTCAATTAGTGCAATCAATAAATTTGGTGCCGGTACTGCTGCTAGCTGTGGTTCAAGTGCTGTTGTGGGTTGCTCGTCTCCACCTGGTTCTCTCTTTGAGAGCCTATCTAACGGGAAGCCTACTTGGGCTAATGTTCTGCAATCTTATTATGTTCAATTGAGTGCAAATAATAAGTCTGTTGATCTTCAACGTCGCTCTTCGAGTGTGTCTCATCAACGTCGCTTTTCGAGTGTGTCTCTTGCGCCCTCTCTTGCTGCTGCTGCCGCTTCAAATATTAGTTTGAGTGCAAATAACATTAATTGTACGAAGAATAATAACACTGCTCATTCTCGTCGCTCCTCGTTGTTGGTGCTGCTGCTGGTGTCTCATCAGATATGGTTGTATTCGATTGCAGTACACAAAGAGATCAATCCAATGCTGTTAATGTACAGACTAATTTTACTGCTTATAATGCAGCTGACAAATCTGTTTTATCTTCGTCTGCTGTATTACTGCCTAGTTCTGGTGTTAATGATTTGAACTCTATGGTTGATGTTGCGGCTACCTCTCAACCTGGCGATATTAATCCTAATACTCAATGGAAAGAAATTGTAAATAAGAAACGCCAGCGTGCTATTGTTGTTGGTAAAAATATGAATAATGAACTTGCTGTCATCAACCGTAAAAGATGGGTTCATTTGTCTTCATTTACACCTTCGGTAATCGCTGAGGATATTATTGATTATGTTGTTACACATACAAATATCTCGAAAAATAATCTCGCATGCTATAAGTTGGTGAAAAAAGATACAGAATTTAATGATCAAATTGGGTGTGTCATCGTCACTTTATAAAGAAATTGTTGATCCAGCTCTTTGGCCTGTAGATGTGACTGTTAAGGATTTCAAGTTTTTTCAGAGGGTGGAAAAACTAACGGCGATGCAATAACTTTAACTCCAAGCGCTGATCAAGACACTTTTAATCTAAAAATTTATCAAAATGTTTCTGGCCTGAGGACTAAGTCTAATGGAATCTATGCTGCCACTTCCCAATGTGAATTGGATGTATTTATATTCACTGAAACATGGTTAAATAACATGGTTTAATGCATTTTGATAATTTAACTTCAATTAATGTCGATTTTTCATTAAGCATGAATCAATTGATGGTGTTTGTTGACTTTAACCTGAGTGCAGTTCAATGGGCAGCTTTACCTGGCGGTAAGAATCGTATCGTATTTAATGTTTCTAGAAATATTGATATTTATGTTATAGATAATTTACTTATTCAGATTAATAACTGCTTTAATGCTCTAAAAAGGCTTTTGGACTTAGTTTTTATCTCTAGTAATTTAAAATTTAATATTAATGAATGTTCTTTTCCATTGTCGGTAATTAGTGCGCACCATGTTCTCATTGAGGTGCACATTTCTTTCTATAAATATCTTAAGGTTCCTTCTTCTGGTATTCTGCATCTAAATTTCAAAGCATGTAATTTTAGCTTGCTGAATAATGCAATTATGCTGATTGACTGGGATGCTGCGTTTTATGGTTTAGGTGTTGATTCCTGTTTCAATGTTTTTAAAGGGCTTTTGGCTGATATTTGTGATAGACATGTTCCTAAGGTAAAGCAACATAACTTTAGATGTCCATGGTACTCTAGAGGGTTATTAAAATTAAAAAACTTTCGTTCAAAGTATTATAAAAAATATATAAATTCTAACAGTAACCATGATTTTTTGAAATATAAGCATTATATTAGAGAATTTAACTTTCTGGATAAATACTTGTACAAGCAATACATTTTAAAATTTGAATCTTGTATAAAGTCCAATCCGAAAGCTTTCTGGAGTTTTGTGAAGTCTAAAAAAGGGTGTTCTAATTTGCCGTCATCAATGTTTTTGTGTAACAAATCTTCCGATAATGCTGTGACTATTTCGAATCTTTTTGCTGACTTCTTCAAATCTAATTATGATCCACCTAAAAGTTGCTCATTTCCTACTCTGGAAAATGTTGACTCTGCCTTAAATTTTGGATCACTTTCTTTAACTGATGAAGATGTTTTAAAAGGTATTTGTGATTTGAAACAATCAACTTCAATCGATGCTAATGGTTTTTGTG
This sequence comes from Meiosimyza decipiens, assembly GCA_963680825.1. Taxonomy (NCBI): domain Eukaryota; kingdom Metazoa; phylum Arthropoda; class Insecta; order Diptera; family Lauxaniidae; genus Meiosimyza; species Meiosimyza decipiens. Next base: position 77,223,446 of record OY804258.1, on the reverse strand, counting down.
CATTTTTTTTCAAAAATTGTACCCAGCTTCTATCCTATCCTTTAATGTTAATTTTTAACAATTCCTTAAAATCAGGTATATTTCTCGACTCCTGGAAATTAACTCTAATCACCACTATTCATAAATCTGGTTCTAAAAGTAATATTGAAATTATAGACCCATATCCAAACTTTCAAGCATATCCAAACTTTTTGAGTCAATTGTTAAAGATAAGCTTTATTTTGCCTTAAAAAATTTGATTTCATCTAATCAGCATGGGTTTGTTTCAGGTCGCTCTACAATCATGGATCTAACTGTGTTTTCCGAATACTGTCTGTCTGCTTTTCAACAAGGTTGTCAGGTTGATGTTATTTTTACGGACTTCTCAAAAGCATTTGATAAAATTCTTCATTCTCGTTTAGTTCAAAAACTAAACGTATTAGGTTTTCATTCTAGCTTTTTAAGCTGGCTTGAATCATATTTACAATATCGTCAGTGTGCTGTGGCTTTTGATAATGTAAAGTCTTACCCTTTCTATGCTACATCGGGTGTACCGCAAGGCAGCATATTGGGACCATTCTTGTAATTTTTATAAATGATCTAACGTCTTTGTTCGTCCACTGTAATTGTCTCTTGTACGCAGACGATCTTAAAATCTTCCTTAAAATTAGAAATTTAAATGATGTTTTGCTTTTACAGAGTGAAGTTGATAAATTATCTCATTGGTGTAGTAATAATCATCTTTTTCTTAATCTAAATAAATGTGTTTTTATGACTTTTTCTAAGTCTGTCACTCTCATTCCCTCTTCCTACTGCATTTCTAACGTTCCACTTTTATCTATTCGTGAATTCAAAGATTTGGGAGTTGTCTTTGACACAAGCTTTTCTTTTCGCTCCCACTTTGACTATATCATTCCTAAAGCTTATGCTATGTTGTCTTTTGTTAAACGTAATGGTTCATCTTTTAAAGATCCATATACGCTGAAGGCCCTTTATTCTAGCCTTGTGCGATCCAGGTTAGAATATGCATCAGCAATCTGGAACCCTTTCTATCAGACTCATATAATTAGAATTGAAAGGATACAAAATTCATTTACTAGATTTGCGTTACGAGCTATTGACTTTCAAGGAAATCTGCCTACATATAGTGCTCGTTGCCAACTTATTGGGTTGAAAACACTGGAGATCAGAAGAAAAATTTTATTGCTTCTTTTTGTATATAATATTATATCTGGATTTGTTGATTGCCCTGCATTACTAAGGCTAATTCATTTTAATGTTCCATCTAGATCCCTTAGATATTATGCACCTTTTTATCTAAACCATGTGCGTACTAATTATGCTTCTAGTGCCCCTATTTTTTGTGTACTTAAATTATTTAATAGTCTAAGCTTAAATTGTAATTTAGATGTTTCTATTTCTAAAGAAGCCATGATTGCTTTATTGAACAATTATATTTAAGTATTTTTATTTTATAATCCGAAATCTTGTTATATTTATGCATTTTGTTCTTCTAGTCTGTAAGAATTTTTGTTCATAGACTATATTAAATTAAATAAAAAAAAAAATAAAAAAAATTAAAAAAAAAGAATAATTAAATTTATCCACACATAGGCTGGATATCTTATAATTTAGAATTTTGTTTTGCAATGAGCAAAAAACGTATAATTTTTTTAATGTGCTTTTTATTCGAAAGTAAGGACTGTCCCAGAAAAAAACTTGCCTACATAAACTTTGGAATTGATTGTGCCTTGCGTAACAAAGAAGCTTCTTCTGAGACCACAGGTGCATATGGCGAGCCAAACCATATAGTGCTTCGGAAATTTCGAAATTTTTTTTTTTTTATATATACCAGGCACATGCCCCTTCTTCGGTTATGTGTAATATTCGTGGCCAGGTAACTGCTTAAAATGTGCTTTAGCGTAACTTTCGTCGTCCATAACACAGCAAACAAATTTAGTCAGGCACCTTTCATACAATTTTCGGCCTCGCATCTGAGCCATCAACTGCTTTTCATCAAAAGTGTCTGGTACTTTTTGAACTCTATATATCCTTAGCTTACTTTTCCCCTTTATCATTTGTGCAGTAGATTTTGATGAACCTGCTCTAGCCGCCATATCTCGCACTGAGGTGTTGGGATTTTGCTTAAAAAGAGCTCAACCTTTGCCGCTAAGTTTGGGTTAGAAAATTCTGGTTTTTGGCCTGAATCCTTTTTTCGTGAAACAGGTAGAACCTTCTTATAATTAGAAATATCCGTAAAGACTGGATTTTGTAGGTATGTGGACATCTAGAAATGCAAAACTGCACTTTGTACACGTCTTGGAGAACACCCTTCATGGCTCAAGTGTTAAGAGAGGCTGTCCAAACATAATTCATAGAATGGTCGGGGTTCAAATCCGTGTACAAGTTAACCCAAACTGGTCTGATGAGGCTATGTATATATGTATGTGAATATGTATATATGTGGTAATAGCCGAAACATATGTCACCAATTACCAGGTTAAATTGTTCCATTTGTAGTCTCTGTCATGTTTGTTAAAAAAAGCATTGATCGATTTGTAAAATTTCACACAAAATATCGGTTTCTGCTAAGACTGTACAATTCGATCAAAATAGTGTTCAATTATATAACATATTAAATATTAATGAATTTCATTTCCTTTAAAATTGTTATCAAAATTTTTTGATTCCGACAAGATCACCAAAACGGCTAATGTGTCGAGACGAGTAGACGTGCTTTATCAGTGTCCGCGCTATTCAGGAAAATTACCTATTTTGCAGTCAAAACTAATCTTAAAATAAAGATTTTTACGGGTTCCATAAGTCTATTTATCCGCAAGTACATTTAAAAGTTTTGTATTTTTGTCTTGGTGTAAACGTGCAAGAAAATGTTCAGAAGAATACTAGAAATGTTTGCAATATGGACAAGCAGCATTTTGTTCCCTCAACTCCTTGTAGCAGCAGCGGCAGTAATTGTCAGAGTTATTGCCAAAAATAACTCAAATTAAAACTAGGGATACCAAGCAGGTGACCGTCTAATGGAGAGCTAAGTGAGGTGTCCGCGATGCTGACGAATATTAAAACTACGCTAAAAACTTAAATCGGAAATTTTTGGCTGATGATGATGATGTCAACAATATAAAAACAAAGATAACTGAGTTAAACCACGAATTGGAATGCATTAAGTCCAATAATTCTAATGGGTTTCTACACTCTCCTATGCTCAATATTTAAGTTAGTGAATTCCTTTCAGCGCTGGCGAGAATGTGCAATATTTGTTTATGAGTAATTATAATACCTTCAATTGTAATGTGTTGATGTTGCGTAATATTTTTAGGGTTAAGAGCTACAAAAGTAATATCAGCAGTAGGCCTGCGATTGTAATGAAGCTTACTTCTGCGTATAGGTGCAATAAAATAGTCAAAGCCATGGCGTTCTTGTGCAGACCTAGCACGCGGCAGTTCACACTTAATGACATCGGCTACGAAGGAAATGAGCTCTTCTATTTCAATGAGAGCCTCACAAAATGTAACCGCGCAATAATGTTGCATACAATGTAAACTGCTTCTTGCAGTTTTTCTCTATGTGGGCGAGTTTGTGTGAGTTACTTCCTTGTCGGACTCAAAAAACTGGTTCACTATATTTACTAATTTTCAAAGCAGTTTATTAATAACTATTTACATAGTCGTAAAAGTGGTTGAAAAAATATGGAGAGTTTTGTTTCCAATTACTTATGTTTGGGAAAAAAAGTTTAAAAATATTTTAAAAAAATTAGCAATACATGTCACTTGCATGAAAACGAAATAGCCAATCCATACAATTATCACTTAATTTTAATTTAAATTTAACTATCAGTTTAAATAAATAAAATAAATAATTTTAATTTAATCTTCGTTTTGTTATTTTGAAGTGCGGTAGAATCTTGTTGAGTGTAAGCTATGGTCAAACAAAGTTCACAGACACATACATATATACCATAGCACAGGTCATGCAATTCTATTAATTTGATTTAATAATAAATAAATTATAAACACTTTCATATGAAAATACACCAAACTCTTGCTCCAGCTGCCAATGAAAGAGTATTTTGATGTTTTCGCGCTAGCGGCTGACCTCGACTGGTCGGACGATGCCTGAAAGCAGCAGTGATTTAAATCCGCTCTAACGGCTGACCTCATCTGGTCGTGAAGATGCTTGAAAGCAGCAATGATTTAAAAATGTCCACGCTAACGGCTGACCTCGTCTGGACGGGTAGATGCTTGAAAGTAGCAGTGATAATGTAGGCACAAAACTGCGCTAGTGGCAAACCTAATCCGGTCGGGTAAATGCCTACCTATAGCAGTGAAAAAATCAAGATATAGGATGCGAAACAGCATTGTACCGACAGCGTCAGCAGCTGACGATATTTTGTTGTAGAAGCGTTCATCCATCCAAATTTCGTTAGCGTCCTAGATCGACTAAGTTATTTAATTCTAGAAAATGTAAAATATTTTTTTTAGTTATGCTTTGAGTTTCATGAAAGTCAATCACGGCGGAAACACTGTGAAATCACACTTGCACTTCTCAAGAGCTCATGTAGCAAGTTATTCGATCTGTATGTTTTTAAATTTAACAATACAAATCGTCTCTTCGGAAGTTGAGGCACTCAACAGATACTCGCTTATAACGCGAGTCAAATAAAGCAATACTCAACGATCTCTGAGAGATGATAAGTTTATTACTTTTTGCCTTTGTTGAACTATTGAATCCCAAGCGAAACTACGGATGAAAAATAGTAAGAATTGTTTATGTACTGACTCAATGGCATCTTTGTAGCATTGACTCGAGAGAACCAAACCACTGACTTATATTCCAAAATAGGTCTAACTAAAGACGAAAATAAGGTTTTAGTGATATATAGATCACGAAACTCTTTGGACCAGCGCTTTATAAAGCTAAAAAATCTGATAGCTTTATTGATCATTCGGTCAGTGTGTATATTAATCTTTAGCATTGAATGCATTGTTACGCCTACATACTTAAAAGAGTTTACAGTTTCAAGAGTATAGTTATTAATATTGTATGTGCTCAATAATGGGATTTTCCGTGTAAAAGACATATGCTTGCATTGACTTAAGTAAATACTTATACAATTGACTTTACACCAGTCAAAAATGTCATTGAGATCACACTGAAGATATGATGACTCAAATGCATATTTAAGTGGATAAAATAGCTTGACGTTATCAGCGTAAATTAAAATATTACAGTACTTAAAAACATTGGGCAAATCGTTAGTAAAACGGTAAAGAGCAACGGTCTAATGTAGCTTCCTTGAGGAATACCAGATGTAACAATAAAATTTCTAGGTTTGGAGTAGAAGGGCTAAGCTGGTTCTAGACCAAAATCGTATGGATTTTTGTATGAAGGTCTAAATTCACATATTTTGGCATCGAAAATTTTTTTAAGTCCCTTATCAGTTATTTTTGGTGTTTGTCAACAAACTGATAAGAGTTGGTGAGCACGTGGTAAAAAATGTAAACAAAGTGATATGGTGTGCTTAGTGTTGGAGGGAGGCGGGGGCCAGGAACTCGGTACGCTGGTGAAAATGTGGGCAAACTGATAAGAGTTGATGAGCAAGCACGTGGTAAAACAAAAAAAAAATTTAAAAACAAAACTGGTATAGTGGGCTTAGTGCTGGGGGCGCGCGAAGTGATAAGTCGGTACGCTGGGTCTATGATATGACACATGTAGACAGCACAGTTGTGACCGCAGCATGAGAAGCCGAATTTTCAATTCACATAATGTGTGACAAACTGATAAGAGTTGTTGGGGCGAGCATATGGTAAAAAATGTATACAAACTGGTAATAAGTAAATAAAATAAAAAAGTGGTTTTTTTTCTAAGTCTCCTTATCATTTATTTTTTGGTATCTACCATTTGTGTATAAAGTAGACTTTTTTGGTATCTACCATTTGTGTGTAAAGCAGACATGCATGCAAGCGTAGTTGAGGTCAGCGCTGTATTATAGCAACACAAAACTAGAAATTAGTACATTTTTGATTGTGCAGCCAACACAACCAAAGTTCAAAAGAAAAAAACTAAAAATTAAAATTAATTTTTTAAATAATCATGGGGAAAAGTGTCGATTTTATTAAAAAAGCTAAGATGGCATTTGAGAATGCTAAAATTAACTGTGAAGTTATCAATCATAGTGTTAAAGAGTGTACTAGCGCTAAACGGGCCCTCCAAAATAAATTAAGGATGGCAGAAACTACAAGCGAGAAGCAGCAAATTATTTGTGCCTTGGGTCTTGTCAAAGGTTACTGCACCAAGCTCAAGTTCCTCCATGGAACTACTGGTGCTGGCCTTTCACAAACCAAGACCAGACAGAACTGGAGATCACTACGTGTAAAGTGGGTGGATGTTGAGTCAGGTTTTGGTGGACGGTAAGCTAGTTTTTTAATTAATTCTATCATATATTTTACTAAATCTTTTTTTATTTACAGAATGAGTGCGTTATCCAACGATCAGAATCGTGATTTTTTAATGGCTTCCACATGCCATATATGCGAAAAGTCCTTTAGTGAGGGTGATGCCAAAGTGCGTGATCATTGTTATTTAACTGGCACATATCGTGGGCCTGCACACGAGGGGTGCAATATAAATTTCAAGGATTCACATTCGATTCCTATTATTTTCCATAACCTTAGTGGTTATGACTCACACTTTGTTATAAAAAATATTGCGTGTGACTTAAAGGGTCGAGTAGATCTGCTACCCATAAACAAAGAACGTTATATTTCATTCACTAAGCGCTTGGATGAATATCTAATTAAATTCAGGTTTATCGATTCATTGCGGTTCATGAATAGCAGTTTAGATGAACTAGCCTCCGCGATTACAACCTTTCCTAATTTGAAGGCCGAATTTTCTGAGTTAACAGAGTTACAATTTAATTTACTTACTCGTAAGGGTGTATTCCCCTATGATTATTGTGATGATGCAGCAAAATTCGAAGAAACCTCTTTACCTAATATTAATCAATTTTATAACAAATTAAATGATAGCAATATTGAGGATGAGGACTATGTACATGCTCAAAAAGTTTGGTTGGAATTTAATTTGTCTAATTTAGGCGAATATTCTGATCTATATTTGAAGACTGATGTTCTTCTTTTAGCCGATGTTTTTGAGCAATTCCGTGTAAGTTGTTTGAAAACGTATAGCTTAGACCCCGCCCACTACTTCACTCTACCTGGTTATACATGGGATGCTATGCTTAAGTATACCAATATATCGCTTGAGCTATTAACAGATGTTGATATGCTCATGTTTGTGGAGCGGGGTATTCGTGGAGGTCTTAGTCAGTGCAGCAAACGGTATACTAAGGCTAACAATAAATATATGGCTGATTTTGATACCACTCAACAATCAAAGTACTTAATGTACTATGATGTCAATAATCAATATGGCTGGGCTATGTCACAATATCTTCCCCACGGCAACTTTAGTTGGGTGGAAAATTACCAAAGTTTCAAAGTTGTAGATGTACCTGATGATTGTGATATTGGATATATCCTTGAAGTAGACTTGGAGTATCCAAGTGATTTGCATGATCAGCATAATAACCTTCCGTTTTGTCCGGAACATGGTACACCTCCTGGATCAAAGCAAAAAAAATTATTAGGTACTTTTCTCAATAAGATAAAGTATGTCATTCACTATCGAAGTCTTAAGCAGGCTATGAAATATGGGCTTAAATTGACTAAAATGCATCGAATTTTACAGTTTAGCCAATCTCCATGGCTCAAGCCTTATATTGACCTGAACACCGATCTCAGAACAAAAGCAGATAATAAGTTTGATCAAGATATGTTCAAACTAATAAATAATGCTGTGTTTGGGAAAACTATGGAAAATATCCGAAAACATAGCATTGTCAAGTTGCTGACGAAGTGGTTGGGTCGATATGGTGCTGAAGCCTATATTTCTAAGCCTGAGTTTAAGGCTAGAACCATTTTTGCTAATGACTTGGTCGCTGTTGAATTGAATAAGACAGAAATCTTTTTTAACAAACCGATCTATGTGGGGATGTGTATACTTGATTTATCCAAAACAACCTTATATGAGTTTCATTATGGATAAATGGTTGAACGGTTTGGTTCAAATTGTACTGTCTGCTACACAGATACAGATTCCCTCATTTATGAGGTGTGTTGCTCCGATTTTTACCAAACTATTCGTGGTGATTGTGCAAAACACTTTGACACAAGCAATTATCCTGCTGTGAATCCTTTCAACATTCCCAATACTTTTAATAAAAAAGTATTGGGAATGATGAAAACGAAGGAAAGGTAATGCGAGAATTTGTTGGTCTTCTCTCAAAAATGTATGCGATTCGGGTAGAGGGTGTAAAGGAGAAAGATGAAGCTAGAAAGTCAAAAGGTGTCAAAACATGTATAGTTGAAAATAGAATATCTTTTAATGACTATTTCGAATGTCTCAATAGTGGTAAAAAGTTGGTGATCAATCAAAATTTAATCCGCTCTGAAAAACATGAGGTTAGTAGCATTACTCAATCAAAGGTCGCTCTAAGTCCTCACGATGACAAGCGATTTTTGATTGCAAATAGCAACAATACGTTAGCGTGGGATTACTACAGTATTACCAATGTGAATTAGACACTATTATTATTATTACTATTATTATTATATATATTGTTAAGAAGAAAAAAAAAATGAATGTAATATTGTACGCTAGCATTTCAGATTTTGTTAGTAATTAAGACAATGAAAATAATAAAATAAAATAAAAAATATGTGACGGCTTCTTTTTATTCTTATCAGTTTCTAAAGTTGAGTATGGTTAGGATCAAGTTTTATGAATTTTTTTGTTTTTTCATTTTTGCTTACAAATTAGTGCCATAAACATAAAATGTGTGATAAGGGTGTGGTAAATAAAATATATATATTAAACTTGACCCACACAATTTGAGTGATATACTGTAAATTATAAAAGAAAACAAGTGTTGGAATGTTATGATATGTTTTATTTTCCAATAATTCAGCTTACAAAGTTTTAAAGGTAAGAGAGATCATTATTATTTTAAATTACTTTCTTGATTTCCCCTGTTAAAGGTAAATATTCTATTACACGGTCATGTATTACTAAGCAGTATGGTTTGGCTGTTTCAGTATCAAATTCAATTCGAACGTCGATTGGGCAAATCTTAACAGCTTCATTCTGGTGAGTAACATCAACAACAATAAGTGGTGCAAGAGTCTTATATTCAACTACATCTAACAGTGGTTGTAGCTCTCTCATATAATAACTTTGCTGAAATTTTATATACATGTCATATAAAATAGCATATTGACCCATATCAAAACGACTATTCAAATCATCATAAGGATATGAGTCAGAGTTAAGATAGATTTTTAGGTTAGATATGTTGCAATGATCAAACGTGTTCCCAGCATCTCTATTTTTATTCTTTTGTAATCCAATTATAATAAATCGCGGCCTCTCATTTTGTGGGGTTAATTTTACATTCCACAAAACCTTTGTACTATTTGTTAGCAGAGGAATAACATGACATTCCCAACTTCGAAATGCGATTGGTATAGGATTTTTACTACTGATTACTTTAAACATCTCCAATTTTGCAAAGTCCGATAGTTGTACATGAGGAATTTTCCAAGTTATATCTTGTATTGTTAATTGTAACTGATCGGTTGAATTAGTTGCATGGAATGATCGCTCATCGGACTTAGAACGTTGAAGAATCAACTCATGTTTAGAATTGAGAATTATTTTATTATAATCTTCAGCGAAGCCTAACAACATTTTTAATGGAACACAGCAACTAAAATGTCCTTTTTCTAATATGAAATCCTCCTCTGGGCACCAACTGGCGTTTTTCAATGATTTGCTTTCAGTTTTGTTTAAAGATACAAAATATTTCATAGTAGATGCAATTCCTAAATTACGAGTACGATCTACTTCAAAACCATTGATTTCATAACGAATTTCATCGAATAAGTATGCTATAAAATTATTTTTAAGTTTTACATCTGTTACTGGACTGGTGCCTTTCACTATAAAGCCATGAATATAAATCATACTTTCACTTGGTAATACATATAGATCTTGATTTTGGATTGGTATACGAATTTCATCATTGTTGTTGAAAGTTTTTAGATATGGTGAGTAACTATGATATTCCTTTTTAATAATACTTTCATCATGTAAAGGTTTCTGGAGCACATTTAATATATCAATCATAATTGAAGTTTAAGTCCTAAATTAATGAGATAGTCTTTATTAAGTTCTTTTAATGAATTCAATTGACGCTTATAAAACTTATTTATAGTCTTCTTCTCAAAAGATGATGGTGAACTAAATGATGAACCTCTTTGTAAATATGATGTTTTTGTTATAAATAATCATTATTCAGGCTTAAAGTGTAATCTAATGGTAATTTCTTCACCTCGAAAATTTATAAGATTCCCGTCTTGATCTAAAATCTTAATAGTTATGTTGTTGATCTCTCTGCAGTTCACGGGTAAATAAATAACATTTCGAGGTTTCTCATTTATTTTATATCCAGGTGGAACCTCAAGAGAGAACTCATGTAAGGCATGTACTGATGCATTATTAATATATGATCCGATAGTTACATTACATTCAATGCGTATTGTTTTGGAACCATAGGCCTTACTTTGAAAACGCTCCTGAATTCTATGTTTATTAAATTTGTTATTTTGATTCTAATTTACTTTAAGCGTAGCAATGTCAAGGCTACGATATATATGTATACATATGCTTAACATTTCTTCTTTAACGCATAAAACCTGTTTTGAGATGTTGCTGTTATTTTGTGCAACGATATGTAAATTCTTTACTGTTTTTTGGATCATGCAATTTTTGTTCTCTATACTATTGTCTGTTGCAATTTGGACATAAGCAAGAAAGGAAGCAAATAAAATTCTTTTGTTATACAGTCCACACGCGTTTCAATTTAGTTTAATTTGATTTAGTATAATTAGATTTCAAAACATTTTTTGGTCCTTCGAGCCGGAGGATATTGTGTTTTGTTAAATAGTTCGTACGTTTTCGTTACTAATAAATTTTACGTCGTCCAAATTGCAATTTGAATTGATTGTTTTAGTTAAAGATAATGTCATCGGAAAAGGCATTGAAGGTTAAACGCGGTCGCGTTCGAGCTTGTTTAACTCGCGCCAATAATTTCATAAGTTGTATTGATGATACTACCAGCTTAGAAGACCTAGAGTCGCGTTTAAAAATGGTAGAAGATTATTGGCAACAATATGTGCAAATAGAAGATCAACTATGCGAATATGGTGATGACATGGAAAACCGGCATGGTGAAACCGGCGAAGATTCGTTTGAACAATTTGAAACAAAATATTTGTTTGTGCATTCGTCGTTATCTTCAGCTGTTCAGAAACTTCAACGTGTGACGGATTCGCAAAACACATCGGTATCGGGTGATGCTATAAATCGGCTTGCATCACAACAGATCACCTTACTTGAAGGTCTCGGTAACCTTGTGCCAAGTTCAAACAACATCGTGTTACCGAAAATTATCATACCACCATTTACGGGTGAAGATAGTAGCTGGAGTGCATTTCGCGATCTTTTCTTGGGCTCTGTTGATAGTAAGCCAAATTTGACAAGAACACAAAAATTTTACTATCTTGTCTCATTTTTGCGCGGTGAAGCTGCAGAGCTTATTAAAAATATTCCCATTTCGGAAGAGCATTATTTGGAAGCATGGGAAAAGCTTGAGGGTCGGTTCGATCGTCCTCATCTCGTTGCACGGTCGTATATTAAAAATTTTATGAAACTGCCGACGGCGTCTACACCTAAAATGAAAACTCTTCGTAAACTTATTGACGGTGCTGATGAATGTTTATGTGGACTAAGTGCTATTGAAATGGATAGTAGAGACCCTTGGCTAATTTATCTACTTTTAATGAAATTAGATTCCGACACTCGTCAGGTTTGGTCAGAGGAAATTGGTTCGCGTACCAATGCTACCATAAATGAGTTTCTACAATTTCTCGACAGGCGCTTCACTCACCTTGAATCGAATGATATGGTTGCAGTATCAATAACTAGCAAGAATTCTTCTGTTCGGTCTCATGTTTCGGAGACACCTTTGCAATCATGTATGAAGTGTAAGTCACAACATTATTTGACGCAATGTTCAGAGTTCCTTTCACTTGACATTGATGCTCGTAGAAAATTCGCAAAGGATCATTCGCTTTGTTTTAATTGTCTAAAAAAAGGACATAACGTTTTGAAATGCAACTCTTCTTTTCGTTGTTGCATTTGTAAGGCTCGTCATCATACACTGGTGCATTTTTCTTCTTCGGCGTCACATCGATATCCCGAAAATGCTAAAAATTACATTGCATCTAAGTCAAATTTATCTGAAAATACATCACAAATTCAATTTGATTCGCCTATGCCATCAACATCTTCAGAAGCTGCAACCTCGCTACACCGTTCTTCAAGGCAGCCTCTTGTTAGTAATCATATTTTGTCAGATTTACCGCAATTACGAGTCGTTTTACCAACTGCTATTGTGCGCGTTAGGGAACACTCAGGAAACTTCATAAAAATTCGAGCACTTGTCGATTCTGGATCACAAGTTTCGTTTATTACGGAAGCCTGTGTTCAACGGCTTGGGCTAACAAATTCCAAAGCTCGCCTATCAGTCCTTGGCGTTTCTTCTTCGGATGCTGGCGTAACCAAGGGAAAGGTCACCTTGAAACTTTTTTCTTGCATCGACAATAATTCAATCAACATTCAGGCGTATGTTTTGTGCCGAATTACTGCTAACGTCCCTCCAGATGAACTTTCGATTAATAATATGAGCATGCTGTCAGGTCTAAAATTGGCAGACCCAAATTTTACTACTTCTGGTCCAATAGATATTTTATTAGGTGCTGATATCGTTTGGTCAGTCTTAATAAATGGTAAAATCACACTTAACAGTACTGGACTCCACGCGCTTAATTCAATATTTGGATGGATAATATCAGGGCAAATCGAAACCTACTATCAATCTACAGCTATTACGTCATATACAATAGGCCTTGATGTTGATCAATTATTGCAGCGCTTTTGGGAAATCGACGAATGTCAAAACCTTGCAACAAACTCGAACCATGACGACCCAGCTGAAGTTCATTTTCGTTCTACTCATTCACGTTCTTCGGATGGAAAATACATTGTAGAGCTTCCATTTAAGGGAGTTAACCCTCATTTTAAAAATACGGTGGCAGGGGCCATTTCACGTCTTCATAATCTTGAACGTCGGTTTGCAAGAGATCCAGAACTAAAGAAACAATATGCAAAGTTTATGGAAGAATATATATCACTAGGACATATGGAAAATGTGCCCTGTAATAAAATTGAAGCGAATCCGCAATACTATTTGCCGCATCACGCGGTGATTAAACCTCAAAGCAGCTCAACTAAGTTGAGAGTGGTTTTTGATGGTTCTTTCAAAGATACGTCTGGTAAGTCTTTAAATGATACACTTTTAGTGGGTCCAGCAATTCAACGGGATCTGTTTGGCGTTTCACTTCGTTTTCGTCAATCTTCTTTTGTTTTTACTGCCGATATTGTAAAAATGTTTCGACAGATTTTGATAGCAGATCATAATCGAGATTATCAGCGAATAGTATGGAGAAATAATATTGCGGTTCCAATCCAACATTTTCGACTATGCACAGTGACTTACGGAACTGCATCCGCACCGTTTTTATCGGTGAGAGTATTGCAACAGCTTGCAATTGACCATCAAGTACAATTTCCTCGTGCAGCCGGTGTCATATTGAACAGTACTTATGTTGATGATATTATGACCGGAGAGGAGTCACTCGAAGAACTTAATAACGTCAAGGTAGAGTTGATTTCACTTTTAAATTTGGGTGGTTTTAAACTTAAGAAATGTAGCTCAAATTCAAGAAAATTTCTGGCAGAGATACCTAAGGAAGATCGTGAGCCTGCATCAGCTAAATCAAAGCCTTCAGATAATTTCATCAAGGTCCTTGGCCTTTACTGGAATCCAGAGTTGGACGCATATTCATTTCGAGTTGCAAAATTATCAGCATGTAAGGTAACAAAACGTAACATTTTATCTGAAATCGCTCGAATTTTCGACGTTCATGGGTTTTTAGCACCCTCAGTTATCATGCTGAAGATTATATTTCAAAAACTGTGGCTCACAAAGGTTTCTTGGGATGATCCGCTTCCACTACACATAGAAACAGAGTGGCTAAAAATTCGAGAATATATTAATATGTTCGAAAAAATAAATATTCGTCGTCAAATTGTTAACAAGAACTCGTCAGTAGAACTACACTGTTTCTGTGATGCATCAGTATTGGCGTATGCAGCAGTTATTTATTGTGTTTCTCGGAGCCAAAATGATGGCACAGTTGTCAATATTGTCGCAGCAAAAACACGTGTTGCACCTCTAAAATCGGTATCGATTCCTAGAATGGAACTTTGTGCTGCGCTACTTCTAAGTCGTCTTTATGGTAGTATTAATCGTGTGATTCATCTTCCAAATGCAAAAGTATTTGCCTGGACAGACTCTGAAGTAGTTCTGCACTGGCTATCATCACCTCCTCGAAATTGGAACATATTTGTTTCGAATAGATGCGAGGAAATCTGAGAAACGATTCCACGAAGCTGCTGGGATTTTATTAGTACGAAAACTAATCCCGCAGATTGCGCTTCGCGTGGGCTGAGACCGGAAGAGCTGCTTAAACATGATTTGTGGTGGAAAGGTCCACCGTGGCTAACATTACCTCGAAAAGAATGGCCGAAAACAAAATTTTGTTTAAAAGACAAATTGAAAGAAGCTTCAAGAGAGACGAGAGTTTCTATTTTGTGCGCTGTGGCTTCAAATGTAAGCAGACCACTTTTACTTGACCTTGCTGATAAATTTTCTTCATGGAATCGGTTGCTTCGCGTAATAGCATATGTTCGCCGTTTCATTTCGCGGTGTCGTAAAAATTCACGAACTGATCATCTTTCTTATTCGGAAATTAACCATGCTCGGATCAATTTATTGTATTTTGTTCAAAGAGACTCGTTTTTCAATAGCATTGAAAATTTAAATTCTAAGAGAAAATTATCAAAACAAGACACTCTTTTGAAATTGTCACCGTTTTTAGATAATGAAGGTTTGTTACGTGTTGGTGGGAGGATACAGAATGCAACAATTTCTCTAAATACAAAACACCCAATAATTCTTCCACGGAATCATATAACAAAAATGATTGTAACAGACATGCATGAAAATTACATGCATGTAGGGGTAGCGCAGCTCTTTGTTATTTTACGCCAACATTACTGGGTACTTGGTGCTCGAAATTTAGTTCGATTGATTGTTCATAAATGTAAACGTTGTTTCATGCTTCGTAGGCAAACTTCAGCTCAAATTATGGCAAATCTGCCTTCTGTTCGAATTCAGCTAGCAAGGCCATTCCAAAACAGCGGATGTGACTTTGCTGGACCGCTTAAAATAAAAATGACTAATTGTAAGCGGCCAAGGGTTAGTAAGGCATACATAAGTATATTTGTTTGTATGTCGACCAAGGCGATACATTTGGAGTTGGTCAGTGACTTGAGCACCGAGGCCTTCATAGCTGCTTTCAAACGATTCACTTCACGCCGAGGAAAATGTAGTAACTTATACTCTGATAATGGAACAAATTTTCAAGGTGCACGTCGTGTTCTAGATGACATGCAGAAACTTCTACTTAATTCGACAACAAGTTCTGATATCGCTGCATCGTTAGCAAAAGACGGTACTAATTGGCATTTCATACCACCATCAGCACCACATTTCGGAGGTATATGGGAGGCAGGCGTAAGATCTGTAAAGCTACACCTACGTCGCGTTGTTGCTGAAACACTCCTTTCTTTCGAAGAAATGTACACAGTTCTCACACAAATTGAAGCAATATTGAACAGCAGACCGCTTTGTGCAATATCAGATGCAGATTTAGATCCACTAACCCCTTCTCATTTTCTTATAGGTGAGCCTCTTACAGCCGTACCAGAGCCGTGTCGACTTTTAAGCCCAAATTGCAGACTTACTCATTGGAACTGGATTCAAAATATGGTGCAAGGGTTTTGGAAACGATGGTCCAGAGAATATGTGACTTCCTTACAACAAAGACAAAAATGGCAACAAACTGAAACAAATTTGAAAATCGGTGACTTAGTTGTGTTGAAGGAGCCCAATTTGCCGCAATCCAAATGGTTATTAGGAAGAATCACAAACACTCATGCTGGAGCTGATATCAATATTCGGGTCGTTACTATAAAAACAGCAACTAGTTCATACACCAGACCTATTACTAAAATTGCTTTGCTACCCACATCCTGAAACATTGTTTCAGGGGGGCCGGGATGTTTTGGAACCATAGGCCTTACTTTGAAAACGCTCCTGAATTTTATGTTTATTAAATTTGTTATTTTGATTCTAATTTACTTTAAGCGTAGCAATGTCAAGGCTACGATAAATATGTATACATATGCTTAACATTTCTTCTTTAACGCATAAAACCTGTTTTGAGATGTTGCTGTTATTTTGTGCAACGATATGTAAATTCTTTACTGTTTTTTGGATCATGCAATTTTTGTTCTCTATACTATTGTCTGTTGCAATTTGGACATAAGCAAGAAAGGAAGCAAATAAAATTCTTTTGTTATACAGTCCACACGCGTTTCAATTTAGTTTAATTTGATTTAGTATAATTAGATTTCAAAACACGTATCATATTCACATTTGTTATATTCGTAGGTAAATCAGATTCGAATTTAATTGTTGCAACTTTTTTTCCATAAGGAGATGGTTGTTGAAAATCACTCTCTTCTAACTCTATCACTTCTAGAGTTGACGATGATGATGATTTAGCAGGCTCATTAAATTCAATCAACTTTACTTTTAAGAGTTTTTTACTAAAACCAAGCAGCTGACTTATACTATTCTATATCTATAGAAGTCGTTATTTCGGTTTTTAGAGTATTGTTGTTAGACTCAATTAGAAGAAAAATTGATTCATCAATGTCTTTAGTGGCTGAATTTAAGAAAAAGGCAATATCTTCTAGTTCATATGATTCAACTGGTATTTTAATAATATATTCTCCTATGTGGAATAAGTTGTTCTTAACATCTACATTAGGTATGGAATTAAATGTTGCAAAATCGATAAGTCCACAAACATATCTTGTTGGTAGCTCGATTGGTGGAAAATATTCACCAACCAGAGTTGATGTATTTGCGCTTAAGGAAAATGTTATCGACATTATGAGTTTTAAGTGATGAATGAATATCAACTCATAATTGTTTTACTATTTATAATGAAAGAATTTTTTTTATACTTCAATAAGCAGTAATAGTATTTTTAGAATAAAAATCAAGTTTTGTGTTTTTTATTTATGTATATATAACTTTATAAATTTTCTCAATAGTAAGACATTTTTTTCAGAACAGGTACAAGATTTCTTTTTATGGTACTTACAAGCTACAGATGCATTAATTTTATATAAAGATTACAGCATTTGAAATCATCTAAATTATAAAAAGGAATTTGATTCATAAAAAGATTTTTAATCCATATCGTTTTTTCTAAACCTTTAGCATAACCAATGAATTTTTTATCCTTTAAAGTTTTGATGTATTCTACTACATCTAATAAAGTTGAATCACCATCTTCCCACTTTAATCCATGATGGTGATTGCAAAGCCAGTTATTTGTTGTTCTCTCTTTCTCTGACAATATTGAGTGCCGAAAAGGAGGTTGAATAATAAATGTTTTAGGTTTTATGTCATCCGATGAAATACTAATTTCTTTTGCAATAATGTTTTTATTGATATAAAAACCTTGTACATCCACAACTAAAATTGGACTTTCTGACATTCTTATTTGAAATCTTACTACGACTGAAGAAGTGACAACATAGTTTGAACCTTTAAGTCATAATAAAAGTTCATTATATCTATTGCTTCAATCCATTTTTTATCAACGTGGTGACAGTTACAAGTATCAGGTCCACATGTTGTCGTATCTTTTGACCATACACAATTTGAATAATGATGACCATGTTTTGATTCAACTTTTGTATATAATGTATATTCACTAATCTTATTTTTAAAATTATTTAAAATAGTTTTATGTTCGGCCCATATCAGTTTTTCATCATTTAGGAAATTATTCAAAATTTTTACACTGATCTCATTATTCATTTTTTTTTTTAAAACTTAAGAAAAGGTTCTTTACACATTGACTGGTAGTATCTTACTGATTAATATTGTAAAAGTTGAATTATGATATTTCCATTTCTAAATCCTGTTTATATTGTTTAATATTGATTAGGATAACATTTGAACGTGTAGTAATATCATCTTCAGTTACGGTTTCAATTTCGCCATTACTCAAAATTCGTTCCGACTCTACTTGACGGTATTCAAAGCAGGAGATACTTAGACTTTTTTTAGTATAAGTAGCATCATATGTACAACGAATTCTTAACATGATGTTATCCTTGTATTGAAGCTGGAAGTGCCTATAAAATGGTTTTACACTTTCTATGATTCCAGCAATATTTTTTTCTTTTTGTATTAAATCTTGCCTAAATGCTTCTATAGCTTGTTGTACAGTAAAAAATTTTTCTGTAAGTGGTGAAGGTGTTTGTGTCGTGTGTATAGTTCCTAATTCTTCTACGCCTTTCCATGGTACATACTCATTTTGATCCCATTTTATCAGTTTAAAGTTCAGCTTTATGCTTACAAAATCATTGTTAGGTAGCCTTACAGCAAATTCAGTCTTTTCAAATTCATTCAGATTTAAATCAATAGGTATCGCAGCAGATAATATTTGTACAATACAAATATATGATAATAATATGATGAAATTATATTTCATTTTGAGTTATTAGATTGATATGTGGTCTTGTTAAAGGTTCAATTGTGAATGAAATGTAATTTTTTTAATTTTGCCAACTTTATAGATCAGTTGATGGTACTATCGGAATAGTCTTATCCATATTATTTTGGTTAGATTTCATTAATGTTATACTCTCATCTTTATCATTATTTGTGTTTTTGCTGTTGTTGTTTTTATTGTTACTTCCGCTCTCAGTATTGTTATCCATATTTTCAACATCTCTTTGATAACGGCTTTTATGAGAATTGTCGACTGTAATAGTTGTATCATGATTCATTTTTCCAATATTTGGTTGAGGTGTGTGTAACCATTCTGTGGGATTTGACTCAAAATCAGTAAACTCACATGCTGGATGAAAATTAATTTTACTGATTCCCCATTCCGGTACAGCACCATCAAAAGTTTTCTCCATAATTGTAATAAAACCACCAAGGACTTCAATTTGAACATGTTGACTAAGATCAAATTCAAATATAGTTGAAGATAGTGAATTTAAAATATCTACTCCACGTCCTTGAGGTATGCTAAATATTAAAGTTTTCCTTCCACTAATTGGTCGTAGGTACACTTCCAGATTCTTCATGTAAATTCCATAATTTATTATAGTGAAATTTTTCAATTTTGCATAGCAAACACTATATTTATCTTCAGATATAATCTGTTGAATATGAAACATTTTAACTTCTTTCTTTAATGGTCTGCATGTAAATGTCTATCTTCATTATTATTATTATCTTCTTATATATATCCTAATATGATGATGAAATTGAAATGAGGTTAACCGCAACTGATAAAAAATTGTTGTTTTTGTATTTTTTAATATAATGCAATTAAATTGAAGCTTATTAACCCACCCAATTGGAATGAATTTTCTAATTTTCACTATAAAACCAGAATAGATTCAATAATTGGAATCAGTTGAAAAGTTTCCATTACCGAGTCTATTACCGAGAAAGTTTAAGAGAAAAACAATGAGGGCAAGCTTAAAAAAACTATTCCAATCGCCCAATATTAAGTACTTACCGTTGAAGGATATGGAGGAAAACGTTGAATATCATGTAAACAAAATAGAACGAGTAGAAACGAGGTATGGTGAAAGTGTTAGATGCCTTGTCAATAATGGATTTCACATTTATCTACCCAAGAGATTCCTCATTATCACTAAAAACCAGATAGACTACTTAAATGAGACTCCACATATTTTAATTAAGGTTAAGGATTTAAATGGAGCGTTTAACCTGAACATTGAAAAGAAGAATGAAAATATATTCTATAGCATGTATGATAATCCTAATAACGATGAAAAAAATGAATAAAACAAAAAAAATAAACATATAAAAAATCAAGTTTTTGTGTTCTTTATTTATGAATATATGAATTTAATTAGTATTTCAGATTACATTTTGACATTAAAAATTGAATACATAAATGCCCACGATTTACTGTGTTAAATTTCTGATACTTTAAGTAATTATACTTAATATTTTTCCCTAAATAGTTTATCATCTCTTTTGGTGGCTGTAAATTTCCAAAGCTGTCAAAATATTCAATATCATTATCCTTTTTTGTGTAAGCTACCCAATGGGTACCCGGTCCTTTTGTAGAATCCAAATTAGTTATCCCACATTCTATTTTACGCGGTTTACTTGGAAGTGCATTAAGCATAAATACACCTCTAAAATTTGGGATAAATTTTCCATATTCTCTCAGATCCACATCAGAAAGAGCTCTTTTAGGTAGCTTCATTATTAGTTTTTTTGAAATGGTTTTAAAAATAGTCCAAGTCCTTTTTTGCAGGGTTTCAGGTACATTCCTTTCCCATTGCAATGGCCTCCAATGTTTTGTTATGACGTTTTGCTTCAGTTAGCTACTCATTGCCATTTTTAACTGCATTTATGGCTTTGGTAATACCTGCTGCACCACCAGCTAAACCACCAAGTGCGCCTAGTGCTGCAAATATTGGTGCTAGAGGAAGAAAACCTCCAGATTTAGGCAATGGTATTACTCGTGGTGTTTCAACTAAAGGTTTTTTTCCTTTGAAAATATTGTTTACAACTTTTCGTGATATTTGTATGGCATCATTTATATTTTTAGCCTTCTTTATATTCTTTCTTGCACTTTTCAAAGCATGTTTAAATAACTTGTGCCTATTTATTTTTGATGATTTTTTAGGTTTTTTGGAAATGGTTCCCATACCAAATTTTGTTTTTGCCTTCATTGCATTAGTTACAAACCAAGCGTTTGTTTTTTCACCAAGACTACCGTCAGTTGATTTAACTCTCTCCCAAGCTTTTTCAGCTAAAATTTTATCGGCGATATGACGATTTTCTAAATCCTTATTTTTAGAGAATGCTATATCATGTGTGCGGCAAGCTGCATCTAAAGGGTTGATTCCGCGATCACCTCTGGCTAAACGTTTCTTTAACTTTGTACCAGGTCCACAAAATTGATAGCCTGGTAGATGTAGTTCAATAGGTAGTTTGTTGATTACGCTGTTTAGAAAACCTTTTCCTGAGACGGATGGATGATGACTGATTACTTTTTTATAAATGATAGTCATTTCTATACATCTCAAATTGAGACATAAAAGTGAAGTGATTAAAAATAGATAAAAGGACTTGTTATATATATCCAGGTATCAGTTGTCATAATGCGTCTTTTAAAACAACATAAATCAATAAATGTTAAAAATATTGATTCAAAATTAAATGTTGAGAATAGGATTCGCCACAGTTCATTGTTACCAAACTCTATACGAGCTCTTATTGTTGGCCCATCGAATTGTGGTAAAACAAATGTGATGATAAGTCTTATTGAAAGCCCTAATGGTTTAAAATTTGAAAATATTTACTTATACTCAAAGTCGACACACCAACCAAAATATAAGTACTTGGAGCGCTTAATAAAACCTATTAAGAGGATAAATTTTTCAGCATTTTCCAACAACGATGACGTACTATCTCCCGATGAAGTAAAACCAAATTCAATATTTATATTTGATGATATAGCTTGCGAGAAACAAAATCATGTACGATCATATTTTTGTATGGGGCGTCAGAAAGCAGTTGATAGTTTCTATTTATGTCAAACTTATACGCACATACCAAAACACTTGATTCGCGATAATGCAAATATGATTATCATGTTTAAGCAGGATGAGATGAATATAAGACATATTTATAATGATCATGTTGGCTCCGATATGAGTTTTAAGACATCTTATGAATTATGTGCAAATTGTTGGAAGGAAAAGTATGGTTTCCTTGTTATTAGTAAGGATGATCCAATGCATAGTGGGCGTTATAGAAAAGGATTTGATGTGTATATAAGCATATAAAAGTAGCATCAATTCATTTTTGTTATCTTAGTATTAAAACTACTTCCAAACTAATATCTGGTTGGTTCCTGTTAAACTGCTAACTACTATCTGATCTATTCCTGTTAAACTACTAACTACTATCTGATCTATTGAACTGCTAACTGTTATCCGATCTGTTCCTGTTAAGCTACCATCTGATCTGTTTCAGTTAAAATTGATGAAAATCTACTTAAAAGCCTCATTAAGACTCGAAATATTCTGAAAAAGAAATATAAGAGTATTCAACTTGGAGAAGCTGCAAATGATGTGATTTTAGAAAAAACTTTTAAGCCAATAACTAATCCATTAAAAGAAATAGTTCATGATAGGAAAATAAAAAGGGAAAATCATTCGAATAACTCATTCAAAGATAGTGATTACAATTTCCCTATCAGTAGCACACCATTTAAAAAAAGTAGAAATGATTATAAAACATATCAGAGTGAAAAAAGCTTCTCAGCATTTAAATCATTTGATGATGATGATGATGTTGATGAAGGTAATAATGATAATACTGATATTATAGATAATGATGATGATGATGATGATGTTAATGAAACCATTACCATTTAAAAAAAGTAGAAATGATTATAAAACATATCAGAGTGAAAAAAGCTTCTCAGCATTTAAATCATTTGATGATGATGATGATGTTGATGAAGGTAATAATGATAATACTGATATTATAGATAATGATGATGATGATGATGATGTTAATGAAACCATTACATCACCATCTAAGAGATATATTGAACCCAATTTATCAAATATTTCTATTAGAAAATTGGATAAAGCTTATGGTCCTCAAAGAGATAAAAATCAAAAATGAAGATTTGGTAGTGAAATCATTACTTTTAATGATGACAACGTAGTTATTGGTAAATCAAAATGGCCTATTACACGAGGTTTATATGAACTTTTAGTTTTTAATAATCCAAAAGATTATAATGATGGAGATTTAAAAACTTATCAAGAAATATTGATGGAGACTAATATTTACAGACGAAACTATCAGCCTAATGGGCAAATCCAAGGTAATCGATCAAGAAAATATAAAAATATTATTCAAAACCTGATTAAAGAAAAAACTCGTAAAGGAGGTGGTTTAATGAGATTAAATATGAAAAAATCGAATTATATATATTGGGATGATCCAAATGAATTAGTTGATAGACTACGTCTTTTAATTTCATCATCATCAGCTGGTCACCCAAACCATAATAATGAAATTGTTTCAATTATTGAAGAATTAAGTGAAGCAGGGATTATTGTATAAGTAATGGATATAGTGCTCAATTATCTATATTCACAAAATGCCTCTCGATAAGTTTGGACATTATATTAGTGAAAGTGAGGGAAGGTGTCACAAAATAAAAGCCGGATTCCACTTAGATAGTGATCAACATTTTAATTTCAACTTGCGTAGAATCAAAAATATTGCAAATCCTATATTGGGGAAAGATGCTGTTAATAAAACTTTTTTAGAAAGTACACTTTAAACGAATTCTCAAGAATTAACTAAACATATTGAGAAATCATTTACAGAAAAAATTAATAATACTGAAATAATACTTAGTAAGTTTATGGAAGAACAAAACAAATTACAAAGTAATTTAGAAGAAGTACTAAGACAGGTGAAATATTTACTCTCATATAAAATTGAGTTCTCAGCAGAAACTGTTAATAGATCGATTATTGCGTTGGAAACACGAATTAATAAAACAATACAAGATAATAAAGTGTCTTTTGAAGATAGAATAAATAGTGTTGATTTTACTCTTAAGAAAATAATAGAAGCTAAAGATGGAACGGCAACAAATAGTTCAGGAACTGCATAAACAAGCACGAAGAAATTTCATCCGACGCCGAGTAATAACAAAAGGTATAGATGATCTTTGGCAAGCAGATTTGTTGACATGGGTGCTTATTCAAAATACAACAAAAATTATCGGTTTGTTTTAACTGTAATAGATACATTTTCAAAGTTTGCTTGGGCTGTTGCTGTTAAATCGAAAGGTAGTGAAGACATTACCAACGCGATGAAAACAATTTTTTTACAAAGAAGAATACCGAAAAACTTACAAACAGACAATGGAAAAGAGTTTTATAACAAAATATTCGGAAATCTTATGAAGAAACATAATATTAATCACTATTCATCATACAGTACACTGAAAAGAAATGATGTGGAAAAAATTTAGCTTGCAAGGGAATCATCAATGGATTAGTATTTATAAAGATCTTATAAATCAATACAACAATAATAAACATAGAACAATTGGAATGTCCCCCAAATCTGTCAACATAGAAAATGAGCGCTCTATACTTAAACGAGCTTATAACCATGTTAAAATTTTCACAAGGGGAAAACTAAAAGTTGGAGATCATGTACGTATTAGCAAGTATAAGCATGTTTTCAATAAAGGATACACCCCAAACTGGACAACTGAAATCTTCAAAATACGTGTTATACAAAACACTAACCCTGTAACATATTTATTGGAGGATTACCAAGGGCAGCCAATTATTGGAGGATTTTATGAAAACGAGTTAATGCGAACTCATTATCCAAACACATATTTAATTGAGAAGGTTATTAAAACTAAAGGAAACCAAATTTTTGTTAAATGGTTAGGGTTTTCCTCAGATCATAATTCCTGGGTTAATAAAAATTATATGGTATAATGCTTTATAAATATATGTATACATAAAAGAAAAAAATAAAGAAAATCTTAAAACAATAGAAACATATATCGTTTTGTTTTTTATCTATTCAATAGCTGAGGTTGAATATCATACTTTGTTTTGTTTTCATTCATATCCACTGCATCACACAGCTGCATAACATATTGGGTAAATCCCTGAATCCCATAATTTGGTGTGTGGCAATCTCTAAAAATCCCCACAGTTTGGGTAAACTTTCTTAAGCCCTAATAATACACATTACCCTACACACATATTATCAACCTACAACAAATCCTAATTCACATGATCAGTGTTACTGCTGTCAAAGTTGTTCCGCTTATCACACATTATGTGAATTGAAAACTCGGCTTCTCATGTCTATACATACATGCATCACATTCGGCGCGGCTGCGGTCACAACTGTGCTGTCTACATGTGTCATATCATAGAAGCAGCGCTGTGACCCAGCGTACCGACTTATCACTTCGCGCGCCCCCCAGCACTAAGCCCACTATACCAGTTTTGTTTTTACATTTTTTTTTTGTTTTACCACGTGCATGCTCATCAACTCTTATCAGTTTGCCCTCATTTTCACCAGCGTACCGAGTTCCTGGCCCCCGCCTCCCTCCAACACTAAACACACCATACCACTTTGTTTACATTTTTTACCAAGTGCTCACCAACTCTCAGTTTGTTGACAAACACCAAAAATAACTGATAAGAGACTTAGAAAAATTTTCGATGCCAAAATATGTGAATTTAGACCTTCATACAAAAATCCATACGATTTTGGTCTAGAACCAGCTTAGCCCTTCTACTGTTTGAAATTATTAAAACTAACAGATTGGCTTCTGTTTAAAAGGTATAACTGAATTTAGCAAACTTATGGGAGAACTAGTTAGAGAAAGCTTCAACAACAAGAGTTTATGATTAACCACATCAAAAGCTATACTAAATTCAGTGTAGATTACATCAGTTTGGGAACCATATGCAAATTGGCTTATAGTTATATTCGTAAATTCAATTTAATTAGCTTCCGTAGATTTTCCTGGTAAAAAGCCATGTTAATAAGGTAAAATTAAAGGGTTAACGTTGTAAGCTATTCGAGGAGTAATGACACTTTCGAACAGTTTTGGCAATGCACATAGCTTTGCGATCCCACGGTATTTACTCATCAGCGATTTACTGCCCGACTTATGCAAAGGAATTATATTATAGATAAAGATTTCCATGTGCAAGAGAAATATGTCGAAAACTAAAGTTGTGAACAGAATACGAATGGGCGTTGGGAAATCGACAATGATCACACGTTGCCAAAATTACAATATAAGGAATACTCAAAAAGCAAATAAATTGGAAAAGCAAGTCAATTGTGACAATTTTTTAAAAGGTGTGAGGGAATAGCATCTGGACGACCTTTAAATGATGATTTTATATCTTTCAGACTTTTCGGCTGACTAACTTGACACGGCTTTAAATTAAATGTATAATATAAATGATTGTACGACTTGGGAGAATATGATGACCTAAAAAACTCTGCAAACAGATCTCAAATCATATCATCATTATTATACACAATGGTGTTTTATGTTAGAGGGGAAAGAAATTAATTTTAGTTTATTATTAATGAAGTTCCAAAAGAATTTTGTGTTATGTTTTATATCAGCTTTAACTTTCAAAATATATGGTTAGGTGAAAATTAGTAAAAATCAAGGAAAATGCACTCGTAAAAATGCAAAAAAATAATTATTTTTCATATCTGTTTATAGTAACACCTTAATTGAGTAAGCCAATGGCTCATATGCCTTGACTTCTTGTGTGTTGCTGATAAGGATTGAAAACCACAGAACTTGGAACTGTGACTTCGTGAGAAATTAAAAAATGACAAGCTGTTTGTTCATGTGATTAATTAATTCCGATTTATTAAAAAAATTCTTGTCTTACATACTAAATTATAGTTAGTCCAACCAAAACAAAATTACTTATATATGTTGCATATTTCGTCTTTAAGCTAATGGTCAATGCACTATGTA
Organism: Meiosimyza decipiens; assembly: GCA_963680825.1. Classification (NCBI taxonomy): domain Eukaryota; kingdom Metazoa; phylum Arthropoda; class Insecta; order Diptera; family Lauxaniidae; genus Meiosimyza; species Meiosimyza decipiens. Next base: position 77,196,405 of record OY804258.1, on the reverse strand, counting down.
ACATTCATCTTATCATAACTGCCCACTTTGCAGTTCTTAGATTTATTTAAATCAATTAGCTGAAGTCAATGCACTTAAACATTATTTAATATATTTATTTTGTACAATTCGCACTTTTAAAAATGACTCCTTATGTTTTTGCATGATTCGCATTTGTAATAATTTCCTACTTTTGTTTAGTTTCTATTTTTTATGTTTCTTGCACTTTTTGTTCGGCACTTTAACAAATACGTAAGAAACTAATAAAACATAATATGCACAAGCAATATCTTAATCTATATTCTTACGTAGTCGAACCCGCTTAACTTAAATCCCCATCCAAAATTGGGTCAGACCATCTTGTTTTTTCCTAGCAAAATTAAGCTGGATATCATGATTTTTGAAAATTCAACCAATTGCCACCACATTCGGTATACTGTGGCTTTAGTGAGTCTGAGGTCAGATTTGCAAAATTTCGACCATATAATTGTCTAAACTATCTTTGTTGCGGCTATATGTCTTTTTTTCCGCAAACGACATATTCACAGACTGCCCAAACGATTTCTTTGCTTTGGACTAGTATTTCCATTAAGTGACCATCAATAGTCCGCTAGCATATGATCATATTATCGTCATTGATATTGATTTTCCATGACTTTAACGTCATGATGAAAGCGTTCTCCTTATTCCTCGCTATAGACACCAAGATTGTCTGGGAATTCATCAATATGTGATTCTAAGGAATGTTATTTCAGATTCATTAAGGAGCCTTACGTATTATGTCTATTAACTAAAGTTGTGCAACGAGCTGAACTTGTTCGAACAAACTCAAAACTCAAGTTCGTTTGGTTCGACTCAACTCAGTTCGCTTAGTTCGGCGTGTTCACTCAGATTTTGTAATTTTGCTTCTGTTTGCCCCTGCATACAAGTCACTCGAAGAAAAGTGAAAATTGTGATGCGCCACACAGTGAAAAAAAATCTTTTGGAACAAATTTATTTTCAGAGCAAGCTACTAAGAAAAATTTAAAGAATTTTTAACTAAAAGCTTCTTAAATTGTTAATATTGTAGTGGAAATTTTTCATATTTAAAAATCGAAAATCATATCGCGTCCTGAGCGACTTGCCGGGTTTATTGCTGGAGTATCCCGATAGTAGCCACTTTGGGTCACCTGGAATCACTGAGGTGGGTGAAAATCACGATTTTATGGTTTGTGTGTGATTTTTGTAGAACTGCACAATAACACCTATAGGCCACATTTGTCCAAAAACATAGCGCACCTATTCACGTTTTGCGGAGTGTGCGGTTTTTCGAACTTTTGCGGGTTTGCGTAAAATTAAGTATATCGCTATCCTCAGAGTGCAGGAAGCAACGAAATATTCAAAAATCTAAAAAATCGCACGCATCGCAAACGTTTCACTCACCTCAGTGACTCCAAGTAACCCAAACTGACTCGGAGTAAACCGGCTCGATGAATAGTTACTTATGGAGTGACTACCTCCGGGATACTCCAAAGGACAAGGAAAATACATCAACATCAAAAACGTTCACCATAATATTAACACTACACCACTGTAGTTAAGTCAGTTAAAAAAAATTTCCAAATATGAGTCAAAAACGTTCCTTTCCAGGGTCCAGATGTTCTAAAGTCATTTTTGATGTTTCCCTATCGATCAAAGCGAAAAATAATTAACGAAAATGGGTCAAAAACGGTCCATTCCAGTGTCTGGAGCCAGCCTAAGTGATGTCCAAGAGCCATTTCATATTTTTAGAAGAAGCTCAAAACCCTCAGTGAGTTATTCAATGAAGTTTTCTGGTGTACACCTGAATATTAATACCGAATTGTACTGAATTCGTCAGCAAACCACACGCAACGATTAAACGAACACCTCAAAAATCGAAAAGTTGGGTACTTACGAGTTGTTCGAAACTCATGAGCTGCAATCGTATGATACGGACAACGAACGAACTGAAAATGAGTTCATTCGAACGAATCGAGTTGTTCGAGTTTGACTCGTTGCGTATGGCAAAAGTTCGAACATATTTGATCAGCTCGTTGCAGAGCCTTTTTATTTACCCTTCGCTTGACTATTTCTTTGTACTTAGGACATTTCATATTTCCTAAAAAAATTTTGGTGACTACCTTAAATCCAAGCCAAGCAGCTTTTTTGACTTCGTTCAGTTTGGTTTCAAATATTTGATCCTGAAACAATATTCTTATTTGTGGACCGTCAAACACCCCTGCCTCAATTTAAGCAACAGAATATTTAGGAAATTTCTGAAATAAATACTTGAAACATTGGTCGATTTTATCTAAGGCTTTCGTAAATTTCTTCATAAGTCCAAGTTTTGCAGATTCGCCAGTTACGATCAGCATATTTTATTTTTTTCAAAAGCTGCTCAAGCCAAATTGGATATTTTCATTTTTTCCTTAATTTTTTAATGTTAATGAAGTTCAAAATAACAAAAAAATCAAGGTTACTTACAAAATTTTGCACTAGGCGTCGCCTAAAACTGTGTCGACTGAAACCTCGTCGTTTCTACTCAACATCAACGTCAATATTATTTAGCCGATACCGAACATATGTCAATAGTTGTCTATTGTTATCGATATTGACAACGGCGATGCCAATTAGCCGCAGTCAATATTATTCGTGTCGACGATGACAGTTGTCATAAGTTTCTTAAAAAGTTTTGAGGAAAAACACTTTCTTACCCATATCTTCAAACAATTTTCATTTTATACAACCACAATATAATAAGTAGTTTAAACTCAGCCCATGAAAAGAAATAAAGGTTATGAACTGTTGTCTTACATACATAACAGTTTAATTAATTTTTATGGGTAAAACAAGTTTTGGTTATCGGTAACACTGTTTGTGATCTGCAACAAAAACTTTAGGGCTCCGCGAAATTACATAATAATAAAAATTTCCGGCTTTTTTTAATATCTAAGATAAATTTATTAACCGAGTGCTTTCCAAAAACAGAACTGTGAAAATTTTTTTGATGTAAAGTGCAACAACACAAATAATATTAACTAAAAAAATTAATTCGTTGAAATTCTCAAATAAATATACATACATATTTAACTAAAACAAGAGAATAGTGCCACTCAAAGTGAGAAGTAAAAGTTATCAACGAGTTTTAAGACGTTGATCCAAATGCTTCAAGTATTATTGTTCTTTTGTAAAAAGCTATTATTATATATATATATGGTCATACGGATTCCAGCTAAGTCAAATATACTTGGAACTATTTCTGGCGCAGAATTGGGCAAATAAAAAAAAACTATCGAAACATCAATGATCGATACTTTCAAACAGTATCGATATTTTTGCGTAAATCCAGTAATTGCCTTAAGGTATTTCCAAAATATATAAAATATTTAAGAACAGTTCATAAAATTATGGACACTTGCAGATAGGAATTTTAAAAAACCTAATAATAATTCACAAAAATTCGGCATAGTAATTCAATAAAATTAAAGTTTTTAAAAAAAATTCACACCCGAAACTTAAAATAGATTTCTCCTTAACCAAATTACCAGTCTTTGCTTTGCTCTTTTTTGACATTTGCTGCAAATGAAATAATAGAGAAAGAGGCAACATTTGGCAGTGCAATTAATTGAATAATGCTTGTAACTACAGAATTTATGTTTTCATTTGTTACGTTGGTATTGAAAGCGATGGTTTAACTTTCCATGGTTGCATTAATTTGAGTTTGACAATTTAATTCTACCTTGTTAATTGTACGATGCCGTAACACCAGTTTCATTGTTCTCCAGTGGCACCGCTGCATCCCGCAGTCGATACACATAAGTAGATCCAATATATGCGAAACATTCAATTCGATACATAGCTATCTTCAATCAAAAAATATCGATATTCGATACCCGAAATAAAATATCCTTTTGTGATGCATCAAAATAAAAAATATCGCCGATAAATATCGTAAAATATATCGGCATTTCAATATATCGATATATTTTGCTCAAACCTAGGCTACAGTCAAGTATGTACTTTTATTGAAAATTAAGGTATGTGATCAAACTTGCGTTTTGGAAAAACATATCTAGCTTATTATTCAATTGTCAGTTGAAGTTTTTGTTTTGATGCGCTGTCTAGGTTACTGTACACCAGTGCACTGTATGAAATCAAAGGCAAAATGAAGATGCAATTTAATTTTTTTTTTGTTTTGCGAGCCACAATTTTCTTAGTATCTAATAAATATTACTTATGGTATAGCTTACATGACTTGAACAATAGAAATCAGAATTGATCCTAAACCCCAGGCCGGTAACAATGTTTTAATTTTTTATTTCTGTATTACCCAAATATAATGAGGGAACTTGCTCTCTAGATGAGAGACAGTGTGTAATGCTTATAGACTTTGCCTTTGCTGAATTATCATTTAAATTATTTTACATGCCCATCATGAAATAGCTTGCAAGCCTTCATTAATTCTAAAAACTAAATCTTCAGTGAGACCAACTGGGCTCGAGAAATAAGTTTGAGCATAATTTGCATAGAGGTGAGTGAATAGATACGTTTTTGCAACAGGAAATTATGTCATTAATAAAAATACTAAATAAAATTGAACCTCGTATCGAACCTTGAGGAACTCCTTCAATACAGAGTATTTGTTTTCACATACAACCCTTTGCCAACGATTACCTTAGTAACTTTTTAGCAGCTTTAAGGCAGTGAAGGAAAAACCAAAATACTTTTCAAGTTTTTACAAGAGAATGCAGTGGTCAACAGTGTCGAAAGCTTTCGAAAAGTCTAACATTACAATCGCACTTATGTCAAACTCGGGTCTGATATCGTCGAAAACTTTAAGCAGTGGTGCAGCTGTGGCCAGTTCTATATCCGGATTGATTATTTGTAAGAAGTTTATTTTGATATAGATATTCAACAATTTGCTTAGTCATTAGCATTTCATAAACTTTGGACAGTATAGGGAATATGCTTATAGGCCGAAAGTTAGAGTGGTAATAAAAAAGTAAATGTGTGGTAATAGAAAAGTTCAAAATATGTACTATAGTTGGAACTAGGCTTGTGCAAAATATTTCAATTATCTATATTCACGATATTTTTCCGATAGCTTTCGGCGATATTTTTTATTTTCATATATTGAAATTCGTTTTTATTTTACGACTGTCGATTTTCGATATTTTTGCTTATTACGAAATAATATATTTTTGACGTCGCTATGTCTATGTCTATGCTTATTACGTTAATATTGCAAATTATAAAAATGAATTGATTGAAAATACGAAGAAAAATATGGATCCATGGCTTAATGTACTAGGTTATTATAGTCTGCTGGGTGTAAAGTGTTCAATGCATTTTGTTCTTCAATGAATCGCCCACCCAACCATAAAAAATTCAACAAACAAATGAGGAATTTTATTAAGCTTAACTTAAATTGAAACAATATGGTAATTTTGCACAGAAATTATTGGCGAAAATCATAAAATTTTCAAAACTAATTTAAGATTTTTCGATTTTGTGTAAAAATTGAGTTACAGGATTGAATGATTCTCTTCGCTTTTTCTTGCTTAAGAGATTTCCTAGGCATTCACAATTTTTAATTTTTTTGTGAGAGCCTTAGCTAAAAGCTTTAAAATCTAACCGTTGTTTCAAATTCTCCTACGTTTTCTAAAGTTACGGTAACGGCAAATAATACTGAAAACTAAGAATATTTTGTCCATTTAGAACGAGTGGGATAAATGTTGTTATCGGCAGATTCATTACTTTTAATTCCATTCTCATTTTGGTTGATATTAATATGTGGTCCCTTGCGACCTTTAAGTAATAAAAAATGCGTATCAAATTTCACAGTAGGCACGCTTAAATGCCTGTTGTGTGTCATTTTCATCTTTTGCCAGCAGCAGTCATAACATAAGCAGAAAACTTAATATATCCAACTGCAAAAAGTCAACGACTTTTAGAACAGAGAGCACCAGAAAACCGTTAACAGTTAAATGCAATAAAAATTTGGCTTTATTTCATATATGTTGCTTGGACAGTGCTGGGGTTGCCAGATTTTTGAAACAAAAAATCAGTATATTCCACCAACCAAAAATCAGTACAAATCTGTACAAAATTTTTTACATTATTCATTGCTTTTAATATAAAATTTTTTTTACATAAAAACTTTTTATTTGCTAAAAAAAGTCAGAACTTTTCATGTTTCACAAAACCTCAGCGAAACAATGTATATATCACATTACGAAAGCTTCAAGAGGTCCCTACACAGCATAGTGCAATTCACTGTTTTCATTCACAAAAAAAAAAAATCTACACAAAATTAATTAAACATGCTACAAGACAAGGACCATTGAACGGTCTCCTAGGCACGCTACTGGTAATAATTTCGTATTAAATGTCAAAATTATTTAGCAACTTAAATAAAATCTAAAAATCAGTACAAATCAGTACCAATTAGTAAAAATCAGTATATTTGCGTACTGATTTCAAAATCTTGAAAAATCAGTATTGTTGAAGAAAATTTGTAAAAATCAGTACTGATAGAATCAGTACGTATGACAATCGTAGACAGTGCAATAGTTTCGTTAATGAGATCCCACGTAGCAAACTAAAAAGCAAGTTGAATCTTACGATTATATTTACAGAATTTCAATGCTAAATGCGCAAAGTAGAGGCCGGGACGCTAATTTTTGCATTTAAATTTTTTCAGCAAAACTATCGATTATCTGATACTTTTTCTCGATATATTTCGATACTTCTTGGAAATATCGATATTTCGATAATATTTTTATTTGCCCAACCCTACTGTACCCGCACAAACTTTTTAAATGTATGCAATTTAGTTTCCTTGCATGACCTCATCTGCTCAAAAAATCCTGACTATCAGGCAAATAGAACTTTGCGTAATCTCCAACTACCTTAAATCTTATTATACCTCGTCATAAATATATTACGTCATCCAGAATGTTTTTGTTAGTGTTGTCAAAATTTAGAACTCTCTTCCAAGTACAATAAAGTCCCAACGCAATCCTGGGTGCTTTAGATTGGCGGTACTTTGTAGCGTGTGACTTTCTGAAATTAAAAAAGAAGAAAAATAAAAAATAATTGTCTGCGGCAAAATAAAAATTTGGAGTCCACATTAATTAAGGCCCACCATATTCGAACCCTATGATTCGCAAATGTCATAATTTTTTTTAGATAGACTGAGCAAAGGAGCAAAATATCTTAATAAGGCCATGACAGCCGTCATATCGTCAGCTGCCTATTGTTTCTGTTTCATTTCTGAATATGATAGAGTTTTAAAATTCGCAGGGCGCTTGGAGCCATCTTTTCTTTGAAAGAATATTTTAGAAAAATGTAAGATAAAAAAAGGTGGCGTAGAAAAGAACAAGGGAGAAAAATATTGAGTTTCTGGCTAGGTGGTTGCTGGAAGGAGATTTTCAGTGAGATTGGGGTCGAGTAAATTAAACGGTGCATAAAATATAAAAAACTAAAAGTATTTGATTTTTATGACTTGATCAAAAAAAAAAGGTAAAACCTTAATGTGTAAAGGTGGATGGAGCAATTACATTTTTATTCAGCCATTAATTAAGAAAAAATGTATGCCATACGATGGCGTCGATTTTGAAAACTTCTGATTTTCTAGTCCCGAATTGTTTTTGTCATAAAAAAACCTTTGTAACTTTAATTTTATATATCGAACTAAAAAGTGCTTGAATATTTAATAAGATCGACTTATGTACTTATTAATCGAAAAATTTTTTAATGAAATCTGAGACACTTGTAGAGCGTCGTAGCTCACAATCAAAGCCACCAGATGCAGGTCCAACGCCAGAACCAACAACAGTAAAACTATCCGCAGCACAACCACCTGCACCTCAACCCCCTTCAGCACCACCACGCTCGAAGCTTCAGAAACCTGCGCCACACAGTGGATGGATTTGTATGGAATGGCGGCCATAAATAGTAATAATTGGGCTAAACTCTTGAAATTTGGTAAAGATGTTTCAAATATAAAAATTGCAAAAATTTCTGAATATGAGAAAAATCTGTACACGGACATGCCTATCTCCCATATAAAGATCGAGTATTGTTGAGACCTCTTCTACAAAATAGGTAACAATTTCCATTAATTTGGCAATGCTTATTTCAAAATGCTATAAACTTTGCCATATCTTTTACAATTTTCCAGTTATTAGAGAAAAACCAAAAGCGGTGGCCATTAACAGTAGAATAGCACTAGAGTCTTGAACTGACGTTTTTTGGGTTAAAACAACAAAAGTTTGTGAATATGAAAAAAATCGGTTCACGGACACGCCCACCTCCCTTACAAAGGTAGGATACTTTTTGAGGCTTTTTTTTGAAGTGAGTATTAATCCCCAATAATTGGGCTTTGGGATTTCAAAAATTTTATAAATTGCTCGATATCTTTTATAGCATACAAGTCATTAGAGAAAAATAAAAAACTGCATATAAAAACCACATTTGAAACTAGATAAAGAATATAAAAAACGAAGAAGAAGAAAAAAGAGATACAAGTAAAGCTATTGATTTTGTTCAATTTATTTTAATCGTATTCTTCATAAGCTCGAAGCAATTCTTGTGATTCTGGTGATAGCTTTTTAAATCTTTTATCTCGCATTTTTCTAATTTGGCTGATAACAGAATCAGAAGAAATCAGTAATAATCTTCGTTGTTTGCTTTTCTAGCGCAACATCTGCTGTTGCTCGTGCTTTTTTTTAAAAAACTTTATTTGATGCTTCCAGAGCTTCTTCAGAAAAACGTCCAATTAGAACTTTTGGTTTTTTCATAATTTCACTTCCATGCATTAGAACTTTGTGCGAAATTTCCCATAGAAACAAACATTTCGTCGTTATCAGCGGATGATGTTATAGATGAATTTCTTGATAGTCGAAGGAGGAAGCAGGCTTATGAGTGCGAAAAACTTTATGTAAAAATACAACTATAAAACCGCACGGTTTTTAAGTGCAGAGTCGTTTTTCTTGGCTCTATTGTATTTCCTTTGGGAAAATAATTGTAAAATATTGATAACAAATGCAATATTCCGTCATAATAGCTTTTGAAATAATCTACGCTTAGTTTTTAATGCATACGCAAGTCTTTTGTCTGAACATATATTGAAAACATTAAGAATAAAATAAATTTATTGGAAAATATAAAATAATAACAAATATAAATAAAACCACAAAAATTTTTAATATATTTACTGGAAAATATATAATAAGAATGATAAAAATAATAATAATAAAAAAGTAATGATAATAATAAAATTGTTCAGAATCGAACTTAGCCCTCATATGCTGCATCTTCCATACCTTTACTACAATTTATTGAGGTATAAAAAGGGTGAACCCCCAAAGGGGTTAGAAAGAGAGCAAATAGCCCTTTTCAGTTCTCCTTTACACAAAGGAATTTCTTTCAAAAAACAAGCAACTTATTTCAAACTGTATGCTTTTACAATCGATAAATCGGGAACATATATTTTTTTTTATGTCAAAGCTTGCAAAATTTCTCAATTATTACTTTTTAAGCCCTAATTTTAAAAAAATCCGCATAACTCACTCATAGAATACAAAAGCCTTAACAAACATTTTTTGAAAAGTATGATATATGAACTTTTTGCCAATATGCAATATGGTATATTTCGATACAAATAAATTAATAAGAGCCTTTCATAAAAGTCAATATTTATTGTTCCTAGTAAAACTAAATATATAAAGAGAAACTTCTTAAAAAAATTGTTAAAAAAGCAGCTGAAACTTTGTCTTTAAAGTAACCATATTTCTTACATTATATATACTTTTTTTCTGTCAAAATTTGGAATTTTTCCACTTTTATCATTTTTCAATAAAATTTTTGAAACTCCGTACAATTCATATAAAGGTGATAAAACAAAATTAAATTAATTTTTACAAAGTGGAAACAATGTACTTTCGGCCAATATGCTACATTATTGCATTTTGTTTTAAACAAGGTAAATAGAGCGCCCGATCTAGCAATCGCTTTTATAAAAAATTTCATAGAACATTTTTAGTGCACAAAGCTCAACTTTGAGCCCACTGTGTCACTAAATTCAAAACAAATTTTAAGCTTTTATATTTTTTTTCTTTCCCTAAGTATTCTGTGGCAATTGCTTTAAAAAATTTTTCAATCCCTAGCAATTTCATTTTCTTCCCATTTATGGAAAAGCGTAAGTTTTTATAGGCACAAAGTTTCAAAAAAAAATGTATTTTTTATTGCGCTGAAAAGCCTTATTCAATATTTATATACACTTATAAAAATGAAGAGAAAATTGCATAGTAGCAAAAAAATTTTAAAGAAAAAATCTCGAGTTTTAGCTTTGAAGTGTTCTACTGGAATTGTAATTGTGGAAATCGCCATCCTAATCATAATTCACTACAAAAGAAATATTAAACTGTGTTTGGCCACTAGTTTGTTGAGCGCACTAAATCAGCAACCAATAACTTCACCAGCGTTCCACGAAGTAAAAAATAGTAGCAGCAACAGTCAAAGAAGCAAATAACAACGACGAAATAAACCAGCGACGGCAGGGACAGTTGAAAAGGATTTTGATACTTATCCACTTGCTGCAGCTGCGGTCGGTGGTAGCGACAGTGCTAGTCCTTTATGCGCCGTTAGAGGCTATACAACAATTTGTACAGCAGCAAGTAGCGAATGCGTTATTGAAATGAATGACCCAATGATGGACATACAACAGCCACAACAACTACATGAAAAACCTCGATAAGTGCAATAACATTAGCCGCTACAACGATAGCTGCAGCTCCAACAGCAACAACGGCAGTAACAATGAGCGGTCAGCAAATGCAGATGTAACCAATCGTATCTTGCACTGGATTAACAGGAATGATGTTACTGAGCGATTTTCAGAAAATTTTCTTTCCAACAAGTTCATTCAAGTACTGCGTACGGATTTTCGAAGCATTGAACGCGGAGTTACATCCAGCGTTGTTCTGGTGCCAATTTGTGATGTCATCAAATATATGCCGCAATTAACCTATATGTTGCAAGATGAAGGCGAACCCCCATCTAAACGGACAATAATGAGCTAGTGCAGGAGCAACAACAACAGTAATTGTACCAGCAGTGACAATAACAACAATTTTACTGGCAACCACTACATCCATAGTAGCAGCATAAGCAAAAATAGAGTCAACGGCATCAGCAACATCATCAGCAGAGCAGCAACATCATCAATAATAATTAACCACAGCTACAACCTGAGAAAAAAATAAGAGCAAAATAGGTACAAAAAAACTAAAATATCAAAAACTAAAAGAAAAGACTTAAAATATAAAGAAATAAAAAAATGACTTAAAATATAAGGAAATAAAAGTAAAGACTTAAAATATGAAGAAAAGTTTTAAATATAAAGATATATATAGAAAATCAAAAATATCAAAACTAAGAGAAAAATGCAGCAAGCATTACGACAACTGCAGCAGCCACATCCACAGTAGCAGCAACAACAATAGTAGATGCAACATAAGTAGCAGCAACAACAACCACAATAAATTTGGCAACAACAAAAACAACAACTGTGAAGCAAAAATAGCTATGGCAACAACATCATCTACCGCAGTAACAAAAACAGCAGCAGCACCTAAAAAGTAAAACAAATCGCCGAAAGCGCAAGTATACCAAATTATGTATACATATAAATTTAAATTCATTTAATTATTATGAAAAAAATAAAAAAAGCAATAATTAAAAATTTATTTTAAAAATATAAAAAACTTTGATAAAAATCACAAACAAAAAAAAAATGTAAGGTTTATTTACGTTAAAATTAAGGAATAATTTAAAAAAATTAAGGAATAATTTAAAAAAATTATTTTTTGAATCAGAATAACCAATAATTTGAAAAATTTTTAAATAAAAAGATAAGTTACATAGATATAGATTTATATACAAATATATAAGAGTAAATATGAAGATTTGTTGATCCATCCCGATTATTGATCCCTTTCCCAAATTTCAATAACCCACTAGGAAAATGGTGCCATGACCTGTGTATGGATAATTGCTAGTGGTAAAATAATTTACCCAGAAGTGAAAATGTATTCAGGGTCGAAATACGAATATCGCGCCCAAGATAAAGAAATCTAAATAAAAAAAAGGAAAAGTTTAAAAATTAGACATAAGACCAAAGTTTGATATTAACCATACTAACCTGTACTTACCTGGAATTGAAAGATACTGTCCTGGTCCTCTACTTACAAAAATTACCTATACCCATCCGATGTTGCGGATATATCTTTAGTAAAAACCGCAATAAATTCGGAGTTTCGGCATTGATTTTCAAAATGTGATATGGAACCTAATTTCAGAAATTACAATATTGGCGTATACATCTTTGAAATCTATCGGTCAGTTTTTGAGATATCATGACTTATCCGATATTTTGACTGACATTATTTTTTCCGAAAAATTTGGTACTGACTTATAGTATTATTTCATAGCATTTCGAAAATTATATGCAGGAATTCCCAACTTATAGCATTTTTTAAAAAATATATATGCACGAACTTCTGATGGCTATATCTCCTCTGAAACAAGACCCTACGGATATTTTTTGATTTCATACTTATATTTAAAATCAAAAAGCACATAAGATTTGTTTGATAAAAATTGGCGAGTGGAAGCTAAAGTACATTTACGCCAACGAATTAATTAGGGCTTAGCAAAGTTTAGCCAAAACACAAAGTGCACAAATAAGTGCACATACCTTTCTTTTTGCTTCGCAATCGATCACGCATTTCTTAGGCATGTTGATTAAACTATAGATAAAGCAAATTGCTAATTTATTTAGCGCTAGAATAAGTTAAAGCCTTAAGAAAAACTGATATTCCTGAAAAAAGAAAGAGAAAATTAATAATATTATATTAAAGCCATTATTTTTTTATTTCATACAAATCATGCTGTTGTCCAATTCAAAGAATAACTGTTTAGGTGAAAGGTAAGCAAAGGGATTAAAATGGATTAATGTATTTTCTCAATTGTTTTAAATTTTATTGTGTAAGAAAACAAATGGTTTCAATTTTATAAAAAACTTCGAAATTGGAAATATGCTGATTCCACCGCTGCGTCTATGTTTCCAACGTTGAAAACTTATGTGTTTGTTTGCGGGTCCAACGTTGTGTTTCGATGGCTTGTTAAATGTATAAATTTGTGAGTCCAACGTTGAAGTCGTGTGTTGTTTTGTGGGTCCAACGCTGTGCTACTGGAGGATGATTTTGTGTTGATATATGATCTGTTTTCCTTGTGTTGAATTTGTGAATCTCTGTTGTGTTCGTGGTTCTTTTTTTGTTAATTTATTTGTTCGCTTTCGCTTGGGTTGACTTGTTGAAAATCAATGTTGATGGCGGATTTATCGAAGTCGTAGGAGACCCAAAGCGATCGAAGCGCTATTTATACCAATGGCGGCCAGTAGATAAATTAACGTAAAATAACGCAGCGTCCACACTGTTTACAATATATGTAACCATGTTGCCCGCCTTGCAGGATCGTTATCTGCAAAACTTAAACAAAACGATTAATGGGCTAAAAAATAAAAATAAGGTTACTTGAAAGAAGTCAATTAATTAAAAAATAGGTCTCATTAATGAATAAAATTGATAGGTCTCACGTGACATGAAGAAAAGTTTCACATCAGTGAACAAAAGGATATTTAATGACTCAGAGTCCACATGAACCAAAGAGTGTCCAGCCGAATGCAGTGCTCTGAGCCATTTTTAGGCCATTGTCCGACCTGATAACGTCAGTTTTCATAATGCGAGTACACGTCTGACCCCAATTCTATTTTTATCCGGGTTGATGATGTGACTTTCAAGTCGGCCATCACGATGTGCTCAAACATTTTTGTCACAGAATCAGGCAGGTCTTGGTCGTAAGCTTTGCGTGGCAACTCATCTGTTACCAATGCATTCACTTCTGTTTTAAAATCTTTTTTCACTCTAGACCTCAAGGTCAAAGTGCAAAGTCTCTGCGAATTCAGGTAAGTCATTTGTAATTTTAGGTCCTTCACCATTTCTCATGCGATCGTCGTGATCGGTTTCGCCGGGTTCAGTACTGCTCTGACTAGAACATCCTTCTGATCTAAAACTAAATTTATGTCCGTAATAGGGATCAATGTCGGACTCAGGCTCGTGAAAGGTTTGGCTGCTGGTTGACGTACTGGTAAATTTGCGGAGACTTTGCTTTTTTGCTCCATTTGTTGGTTGCCCATTCTGGGATGTCCATGTAGACTGGTATTGTGGCGTGAGTGGCATATCGCACACTTGTCCCGACTGGTACAGTTTTCGATCTTGTGGGACCTTGCCAAGCAACTAGAGCAATAATTGTAGCGCGTTACCGTTTCATATTATGCCGTCAAATTCATATTGCGGAACTTATCACAAGTTGCAAGCCTGTGGTCCTGCTTGCAGATGACGCAGGCTACGTGTTTTGGTCTGTACTTTGGTTTGGAGGTGGACTTAAAGTTGGGGCGATTTTGCCTCTTAGAAGGTGTGTGTTTGCACACCAAGCAATCGGCGCAATCCTTATTGGTGGGTGCCATTTGAGCTGCAACAAATTATTTATCATTATTTCGGTAAGTTAAGGTTAGTTTAGGTGAGGTAAGGTATACTAAGGTAGGTACTAAGGGTGTAATACTACTTTCGTGATAGGTCGTTTGGTAACCCCTTTTGATGTCTGAATGTCGACAACGCGACTTCTAGAACCCAAGCCAAAATGAACTTTCATAGCTCGGTCTGGAACCCATTCATTGGGAGGTAGGTTTTCGTGTCTAATTGCAACGAGGTCGTTCGTTTCAACATTTTTCTGTGAATATTTCCATTTATATCTCTTATGAAGTTCCTTCAGATATTCATCTTTCCATCGTTTGCAGAAATTGTGATGAAGTATCTTTAATTTTTACCATCTATTAATGACGATGAGGTTTTCTTCGCTGTGATCAGGGTCAGCTGATGCCAACAATGGTGTACCAATTAGAAAATAACCCGGAGTCAAAGGCTCTAAATCGTTTGAATTTTCACTTGAGTGGCTCAAAGGTCTTGAATTGAGACACCCCTCAACTCGAGCAAGTAAGGTGGAAAGTTCTTCAAACGTTAACTTTTGCCTATTTTCAACTTTTTTGAAATGGGCTTTGAAGCTCTTTACACCTGCTTCCCAAACACCACCCATATGAGGAGCTCCAGGGGGTATAAAGTGCCACTTTCAATTTTGATGACTCTGGGCTGAGAACATTTGACTTTGAAGCGAACTAACGAATTTTTGCCGATCTTTTTTCAGCAATTGTGATGCACCCTCAAAATTATTTCCATTGTAGGAATAAAGATTGGCAGGGCACCCACGACTGGAAAAAAATCGGGCGAATGAATTCTGGACTTGATTAAGGTTTTAAGTTTGTGAATCCAAAATTCACAACGTATTAGGCGTAAAACTAATTGGTTACCACCATGAAGAGTGATCAGATGAGTAAAGTCTGTTAGCAACCAAGCTAATTTGTCGTGGTAAGGTAAAACTATTGGATGTCGCTCATTAAAGGTTAGAGCAGGTGACTTTGTTAGTCGACCATTTGCATCAAGGCATGGATTCAATGCTAAAAATGAACTTTCTGATGAAATTGGATTCTTTTTCTTTAGTGAATCCAACTCTTCAGGGAAATATTTTCCCTGACTCAAAAGAATGAGTCTTCCTCGAACGGTTTTGATTTTGTCAGACATAATGTCCAAAGAAGAGTGGATCATTTGAGAACGCCGAAAATGTAAACTATTTCGTAGGAATCGAAATAAGACAAAACTTTTAATGCTAGTGAAAGCGAAGAAAATCTGTCTTAAACATCTTCGTGAAAAGAAGATGTTTATTTCGTGGCGAAATATTTAATTTGTTTTAGATCAACATTCGTTTCAATAGGATTTTTAAATGCTGGCCAATTTTCAGGGGGCTTTTCAGCCAAGTAGGTCCATGTCACCAGAGGCTGTTGTTTTTGAAATCAACTGGACTGCAACCACGACTAGCAATATCAGCTGGGTTGGCGTCAAATTTTCTTTACGAACCTTATCCAGGTTGGTTGAAACACGATTTGCGACATAGGTATTCCAAGCGCATGGTGGTTTTTGAAGCCACGCAAGGATAATGGTAGAATCCGACCAATAAAATAATTTGTATTTTATTAAGTCAAGTTTGGGTATCATGGCATCCACTATATTGGCTATTAAGACAGCACCACAAAGTTCAAGGCGTGGTAACGAGACTGTCTTAACTGGGGCCACTCTAGATTTAGAGATTAATAGGGTAGTTGAAATTTCCAACTTCGGATTCACTACCCGGATGTATATGCTGGCCGCATAAGCTTTTTCTGAAGCATCACAAAAGCAATGAAATTCGATAATAGACTCAGTTGTGAATTGAGTTCATCGAGATATTTCGAGGTTGTTAAGAAATGAATAGTTTGCAACAAAAGTTTGCCACTTATGATGAGTTAAAAGTTTCAGGATCTCATCCCATCCAGTTTTGTCCAACCATACTTGTTGTATGATAATTTTAGCTGACACCACAATTGGTGCCAGCCATCTAGCTGGGTCAAAAAGATTTGCAATGGCTGACAAAATTTCACGTTTAGTGTAAGCGTTTTTCAATTCGATAGGCGGAACTTCAAAAAAGAACGAGTCCTTTTCATTCCAGCGAATTCCAAGGGATTTAGTATTATTCTTTTCAGATAAATTCAATAAATCAATGACCAATAAATTTTCCTCAGGTAAATTTTGGGGGAGTTAGAAATCCATTTTCTTAAAGAAAATCCAGGACATCATCGACATATATACAATTTTTCAAGATTTGCGAAGCGCAAGGGTGGGTCGTATGTATGTCATCTGCTAACTGCTGAAGAGTTCTGATGGCCAAGTAGGGTGCACATTTGACACCAAATGTCACTGTTTGCAACTCGTAGTCTTCTATAGGACCTTGTTCATTTTTTCGGAATAAAATCCTCTGGTATGGGGTGTGTTTTGGATCTATAATGATCTTCCGATACATTTTCTCTATATCAGCACTAAACACGAAACGAAATAGTCGCCATTTTATAATAAGCAACACCAAGTCTTGTTGCAAAATTGGACCAGTGTGGAGAAGGTTGTTGAGGCTTTTCCTGTCACCAGCTGAATTTGACGCACTGAAAGTAACTCTCAATTTAGTTGTAATGCGATCAGGTTTGATCACTGCATGATACGGTATGTAATAATGCGTGAGCGCATCGGTTTTTGAAGGTCGGAATTCGACCTTCTTCATATGATCAATTTGCAGATACTCGACAAAACTTGGTCATATTTAGCTTTAATTTCAGGTCTTTTAAGCAATGATTTTTCGTTGCGAAAAAATTGAGCCATTGCTATATGCCTTGATTTACTAATAAAATGTTTTTCAGGTTCCTTAAAAGGTAACGTTACAATAAAACGTCCTGAAGTATTTCGGCGGGTTGTGATTTGATAATTATTTTCACAAAATTTGCCAGACTCAGATAGCGATGCATTTTTTGGGATATCTTCCATTTCCTAAAAGCGAGTCAATGGGTTGTCAAGAGCCACTGAGTTAAATAATGAAACTGCGCTATGTGGTCTTGAACTTTTTGGGATAGGGCCTGACAAAATCCATCCGAATGCTGTCTCTTGCGCCAGTAGCGAGCCAAGCACATTATGTTGTACTCCATTACAAATTATTTTAGGATATATATACCGATTATCATATCCACAGGACGAGTTAAAAAAATTCAGGGTCCGCAAGCTGCAGCCCAAGAAGATTTCTAGAAATGTTCGGTTTTTAAAATCAAAGCCTGAGTCTCTATTTTGAAGGTAGGGCTAAATAAAGAGTAGATTGTAAGGTCACAAGCTTTTGATGGCGTTGCTGAAATCGTCTGATTAACACCCGTCACTTGTGCAACGATATGTCGACAAGGTAGGTCGATCCTATTCAAAAGTTTTTCTGAAATAAATGTGGCCTCGGAACCGGAATCAATTAATGCTCTTGCTCTAAACAAGAGACCATTAATCTCCACATTTACCATCGCTGTCCCTAGTAGAACCCTTTTCATCTGTGTAGCACAAGGTACTGCTACAATATTCGACTGCTCCTCTTGTGTTTTGTGATGCTGAGTGGACTGTATTCTGATGGTGAAGCTTTGAGTTGATGAATTCAATTTTGAAGCCGCCTGTGAACTCGTGTTGGCAACCGCATCCGGATCAACCGTTTTATGGAGTAAAGAATGTTGCTTTTAAATGCACTGTAGACAAACATAAGTACTTTTGCACTCTTCAACTCCATGTGATATTGCTAATCAGTTGAAACAAAATCCTAACTTTTTTACGGTTTTAATCCTATCCAAGACTTCCATGAAAATGAATTTGCGGCAATCGCGAAGAACATGTTGCTCTTTGCATATTTTTCAGCTAAGTCTATGAGCTTCTACTGTAGACTGCTTTGCACTAGCTGATCTTAGAGCTCTGACATGAGGTTGAACGGTCTTCGTGACTTGTGTCTTGAAACGATGTTAGCATGAAGAGTTCACCCGCTTTTCCTTAAAGGACTAATCCCCAAAAATTATTACTGTGAAATTTTTGTTCAGTGGGCTTTGAAGGCGAAGCCTGTATGTCACCAACAGACTCTAAGGTCTTATATTTATAAGCTAAAAAGGTAGGATTTTTCGAAATGTTCCTTAGAGATTTTTCAAAATCTTCTAAACAAGTTTTCATATTGATCGCAAAGGTTTCCCCAGTAAACATGTCTCGGAAGGTAGGCCAGCTTTCATAATCTCCATGAAAAATGTCCGTATCACAAGGTGGATTTTGATCTTCTTTGACTGGCTTCGTCATGTCCTCTAAGTGCTCGTTCAGCGACGTAAAGCAGTTCAAGTACGACTTATATGTCGTCTTGTACTCTTTTTTCACCTTTTCTACATGAATCTCTTTATCTGCATTTTCTCGACGCTCCTCATATGCAGTTTGAAACTTCTGCCACAGGTAATCCAGTTGTATTTGGTGGGCTTTGAAATTCTTCAATTCTTTTTATTATTATTATTTATTTATTTATTATTATTATTGATAATTTAATACAAAAATTCAAATACAATTTTTTTTTTTTTTTCAATTATTTATTTATTACTCATACAAATTTATTCCTAATTAATATAAAGCCTCGGCGCCGCATAGGCATAAATGAGGCAAGCTGGCAGTTTATCAACATGTGCATAATAGATAAATAATACTTTATTAGTTATTTACATTAAAATCTTATTTGTAGTGAAAATGTAAGAGAAAGAAAAAATTTATATTCACAATTACAAAAGAAACGATTCAAAATTTTGTAGTAAGTGCTTCTTAATATGGGTTTTAAAGTGAGATATCCTACTTTGATTTTTTAAAAAAGCTGGTAGTTGGCTAAACTTAACAATACCTAAATATTCAATTCGTTGTTTGCTGGTCTCCAACCTGCACCTCGGTACTCTTAAATTATGCTGGTTTCTTGTATTGAACACCGACTGATTTTGTAAAAAGTTAATAGTATGATAACCGATACTATTCAGGGATTTATATATATACACTAATACATGGTACTTGTGTAGCAAACGGATTGGCATTATTGGACTGCAAATATGATTATAAAGTGAAAACGTTGAGTATGCAATTGGCAGATTGTAGACTACTTTAAGAGCTTTATTCTGCAAGCTTTGAAGCGATTTTAGTACATTCGTATTTTTGTAACCATAAATCATAACCATGTAATTCAGGTGGCTCTGTACCAAAGCATAGTAAATTAATAGTTTCGTGTGATTGGTTAGTTTGTTTTTCATTTTATATAAAATACCAACTGCAGGGGCTATTTTTCTTTTGACTTCAGCAATGTGTAAGTCCCAAGCGAGATTGCTTTGCAAGGTTATGCCCAAGTATTTCACACAATTGGTTTCCAATATTAAATTTCCATCAACAAAGATGCTAAAATTGTTATTTGTGGCATTAGAGTATGGCCTAAAACGTACCATTTTAGTTTTGTTTGCGTTCAAGACCAGTTTGTTTATTCTGGCAAATTCAAAAATTAAAGAAACATCGCGTTCCATATTGGATTTTAAAACCAAATCGAATTTGTAAGGATAAAATATGCTCACGTCGTCAGCAAATAGGTACACACGGCCAGTTAGATTTAGATTAGACAAGTCACTCAAGTATAAGGAAAATAGTAGCGGTCCCAAACAGCTACCTTGAGGAACGCCGCATTTAACTTCCAAAATATTGCTTTTTACGCCATTTAACTCTACATACTGCTTACGATTTTTGAAGTAACTTTCGAACAACATAAGCTCTCTTCCCATGACACCATAAAATTTCAATTTTTGCAACATTATATTATGATCAACTAGGTCGAAAGCTTTTGAAAAGTCAAGAAATAAACCTGCAACTCCCTTGAAACCCTTATCTAAGCCATCGCAGATATAATTTACTATATTTACAACCGCCTCTTCGGTGCCACAACCTTTTTTAAAACCATACTGATACTTGTAAGCAAAATTGCTGTTCTCAATATACGGTGAGATTCTTTGATGAATATATTTTTCAAATATTTTATCGATAAGAGATAGTAGAGCAACTGGACGAAAGCAATTCACTGTAGAAGCTCTTAAAGTTTTAGGAATTAGAACAACTTTACTGACTTTGAAACAATCGGGATATATTCCCGTAGCAATAATTTTGTTAAATAGAGTTACTAAGACTGGTTTTAAAATATCTTTACTCATAACAATTAACTTTGGTGAAACGTTATCGAATCCGGGAGACTTTTTCAAGTTTAAATTGCTTATGATTTCATCCATATCACTTAAAGTGACAGTGTCAAGAGTGAAACGGCAAGAACTATGACACAAGGTACCGAGAAGGTTACAGTGATCACCGGAAAATGTAGGTATATGTTGCCTCATGTTGTTAACGGAATCTATGAAATATCCGTTAAAAAGATTAGCTTTAACGTTTTCATCTAAAATTATTATACCTTCAGAAGACTGAATATCATACTCTTTTTTAGATATGCGTCCGAGACAACTATTTATAAAATTCCAGCACTTTTTTGGGTCACCGTCAAACTTTTTTAAATTCACGCAATAGTAATTGTCTCTCGATGACTTGCAAGCAATTTTAATAACTTTACTAATTCGCTTCAGCAAACTTTCACATTTACTGTCTTTATTTTTACGTCTTTTTATCAGTAATTTCCGTTTTAGCATAATTAGAGCTTGCAGATTTTTGTTAATCCACGGCGTTATTTCAAACCTCAGCTGAGATCTGCTTTTACTACTTATAGTCGAATGATTGATGGTATCAGTTAAACAGCATATGAGCTTTTCTGCTAAGCTTGAGGAGTTTCCAGATGTTTCTATTTCTGGCAATTTGCAACGCAAGTAATCCATAGCCTTTTCATAATCGACATGAGTCTTTGCTTTTTCAATAAATCAGTCAGTAACAAAATCACTACTTAATTTGCAGCTTATTATATTATGGTCTGTAAGCTTGCACTCTACAGAGTCAACAAAAATTTTATCGAAGACATTACTGAATACTTGATCAATGCAAGTTCCACTTTTAGGCCTCGTTACTAGATTATGAATATTGTGACAATCGTAATTTTGAAATAATTCAGACAAATTGGGAAATTGACAACTTTGAAACAAATCGATGTTTGAGTCCCCAACTAAAATGACAGGACCGTGCGTACTCATAGCCATAAACCTTTCCATAATGGTAAGAAATGTGCTAGTGGAACATTTTTGAGAACGATAGAACGACACTATCCTTAACGATTTGCTCTCAATTTGAAAATTATCTAACTTGATAGAAACCAAGTTAACAAAACTCTCACTTATACACATTTCCACTGAAAACTTTAATTGGCTGCTCACATAGAGCGAAGTGCCACCATATCCGTCGCTTCTATAGCAATGAACAATACAATATCCAGGCATAGAGTAGAGTTGGGTTAAATTCTCATCAAATCACGTCTCTTGAATAGCTATTATATCTGGTAGTTTTGGCATACTAGCAATAAGGGATTTAAACTTATTAAATTTATCAATTGATGAAACGCTTCTAATGTTTACAATAATAATATTTAAGAAAGGGCACTTTAGATTGAAAATGTAATCGTTAAACCTAGAAAAATTACAAAAATATTGATTTTTCATCATGAGATCAGATAGAGATGATTTAAAAGGACTTAAATAATACAAGAAATAAAACCTAGTTTATGGAGAAACATACTCTAAATGACCATCATCCTCAGCAGCATTGTTATTATTTCTTAGCATCGATCTACGTTTTGAGGGCCTATGACTTGTTGTTGTATATAAGAAAATTTCGTCCACTTCCTCCTCACATCTGATTATTTGCGGCCTCGAAATATCGGACTTCTTATAAAAAACTCTTCCATTTCTTGAAAATACATGGTTATAACCAACATTCTTCAATGATTTTGCATACTTTAAAAGACTAAGAGTTTCTCTACTTAGGAAATCGTTAATAAAAACTGCACGCGTAGAATCGGTTTGCTTCAATTTTGGTTTAGCAGTCATTAGTTTATCTTTGCACAATTTCGAAGTGAATTCTACAAGAACAGTTTTCTTTCCATCTGCGCGATCTTTATTCTTGTTGACAATAAAGTATGCGTCTTCAATACTTTGCGACTCTATATCGACACCAACACTTTTTGATAATTGCACAACATTATCCGCTGCCGTGGTTTTATCATCTACCTTCAGCCCACTAATGATGCAATTCATTTTAACCCGATCATCATTCAGCAGCCTAACCGATGATTTAAGGTTTTTAATTTCTGTCCTCAGATTTCTGTTTTCATCTTCCATTTGACGTAATTTTTTTTTGTTTTCAGCAACACCTTTCAAAATATCGTCGTATTGTTTTGACATAAGCTGAATTGTCTCTTGAATATTAGACAGCTGGTCCAACTTATTGAGTTTTGTTTTGATTGCTTGCAGCTCTCTTTTCACTTCCCCGTCACCCCCATCACATATATGACAAGCAAAAACTTCGCTCTCATTGCTAACATAGTAATCAAATTGGCGCTTGTCTAGCTTTGTACATTGTGAGTGAAACTTTTTGGCGCATTTATCGCACTCAATAGAATCTTCTTCTTCTTTTATTTGCAGTTTGCACTGTTCACAAATCGATTTCTTATTTTTATTTGTTTTTCGACTTGCACCTGCCATTCTTCACGATGTTTCGGTTCTCCTTACTTTGCTTTATTTATTACAAGGTTTTTTTCCACAAACAGATGTTTTAATCATCAAAAAATAATTTTTTTAAAAATATTATGCTTTAACACTGTCAAAAAATAAACTTTTTTCCATAGGGTTGCCAAAATATTTTTTACAATATTCACTTCAGCTAACCAATAATAATAAATCTACATCCAGTAGTTCCTAATGAACTAGTTCAGGATGCAGACGGTTAATATAAGAATATACATATCTATTTAAAAGGGTACGTGGGGACGTATTAACAATACTAGTTTTAAAAGAAAATGCAATTAATATTTTGTAATAAAAAAGAATAAATAAAGATAAAAATAAATATGGATATTTAAGCATTAATCGCAACAACAAATACTGAACAAACTCAACGAATTATTTAGTTCATAACCTGAATAAGGGAGCTTATTAAAAATTCTAGAAGCAGTCGAAATATAGCATCGCAAAAAATGTTGCAAATTATGTCAAGGTACAACAGCTAGATTGAGATTATCAGTACGCAGGACATAAGTAGAATGACACCTAATATTAATTGTATAGCCAGATTCATTAAAGAACAGTTTTAGGACCTTAAAATAGTACAAGTGCTTTAAAGTCAAAATGTTCAATTTCTTAAACAGTGGTAGACTTGGATCAAGTCGTATTTTTTTACAAATAAGTCGAATAAGTTGTTTCTGTATAATTAGCAAGGGACTTATTTTATTATCATGTGTACCTCCCCAGCATGCTAGGCCATATTCCAATTTAGAGTGTATGATATCAAAGTAAATACAAGTAGTCAATTTGACTGAGCAAAAATTACTTAAGTAATATAGCTGTCTAGCAGCTGCAAGTAAGTATTTTTTCATAGCAGCTGTATGATCAGACCAATTCATTTTTGAATCAAGCAGCAGCCCTAGTTATTTAAAATTGCTTACACACTGAATATGGAAACAGTTAACATGGCTGAAAATAGAGTCAACATATGTGCGCGAGAGGTTATTTGCATCACATAAGTCATTACTTATGACATATTTTTTACAAAATGCACTATGAAGTATAAGGTTCCCCATTAAAATTTCTTTTCCACCTACATTAAAAAACATCATCTTAGGCTTATCGCTTATATCAAATTTATGCGATCTAGGCCAGTGCCTCAAAATTTCCAAATCATGGTTCATCTCCAGCATTGTTTGAACACTAGAAACACAAGAGTAGCTAAACGCCATATCGTCCGCAAATGAAACAGTTTTACCTTTAAGGTTTGGAGAAAAAAGTGAATTCACATATATTAAAAACAGAATAGGACCAAGTACCGAGCCTTGTGGTACACCTTTATTTACTTTTCTAAACGAACTGAGGTAATTTTCAATTCTTACTCTTTAAATTCTATTTGTTAGATACGAATTGAACCAATTTAGAACTGGACCGTGAAAACCACATTTAAACAATTTGCTAAGTAAAATCTCATAATCCACAGTATCGAAGGCCTTCGTTATATCAGTGAAGAGAGCAGAAGTTAATTTTTTTGAGTTTAGACTGTCATTAATACTATTGCAAAATTTCATGAGCGCATCTTCAGTCGATAGTCCAGCTCTAAAACCAAATTGGTTATTACTGAAAAATTCATTTTTGTCCAAGAATTTAATCATTCTTCATTTTAAAACTTTCTCATAGATTTTAGAAAAGGTTGAGAGAATTGATATAGGCCTATAATTATTGAGATCAAACCTATTTTCTTTTTTAAAAAATTGAATAACTTCTGCTTTCTTAAGTTCAGCAGGGAAAATACCAGCAGTTATAATTTTATTAACTAAGTGACATAGCACATCTACAATATTGAATACCTCTTTTTAATAAAAATACTTGAAAAACTTCCTTCAGTACAAAAATTTGAAGTTTTTAGTGACACAATAATCTTGTGGATACTTCTTCAAAAAAAAAACAACTAGACAGTTTCATTTTCTTTATATAAACAATTACATGATGATATTTTAAGGCCATTTCGGTTTATAACATCATTTCCAATGCTAGAAAAATATTCGTTGAATATATTAGCTTTAACAGTGGGCTCGCTACTTATTTTACTGTTGACTTTTAAGTCATAAACATGTTCATTTTTGTTATTTCTATTTAGAATCTCATTTACAAGCTTCCATTTTTTCTTTATGTCTCCTCTTATTTTGTGGAATTCATTTGCGTAAAAGTTATTTTTATTTACTGAAACTAAGGCAGCTATTTCTTTACAAAATGCCTTATAATGTGCTCTCAGTATTTCATTCATTTGGATGTTTTTTGCATTTTATGTAAAGTTTATTCTTCTTTTGAATTTTACCAATCAAATCGTTGGTCATCCATGGTTTCAATTTTTTTATGGCAGATGTGTTAACCCTTATACGATTTGAGCAAAGCTCAGCATATTTACTTAATATATTACTGAAATTTTCAAACGCTAGTGAAGGATTCGGTTCAGCATAGACATTGTTCCAGTCCTCAAACATAAGAAAGTTATTTAGCTTGACAAAATCGGTTGTCGATTTTAGTAGGCTAGGTCTTGTGCGGTATTCTTTAACTTTTAAAATATTCTCAAAGCAAAGGCATATTAAACAGTGGTCTGATAAGTGAAGATTGCAGACTGAGCTAGTGATGGACGTATGATTTGACCTATTTAGACGCACAAAAATATTGTCGATACACGTTTGGGAGGATTCCGTGCTTTCAAAACTTACTTGTTTACAGTTTGAAAAAGGAATGTCGAATAAATGTTCTTGAGGATCAATACAATTTAAACTCATATTTTAAAAATATAAATTAATTTTATGAAAACTAGAGCAGACTTCAACTATGTAAGATTTTGAAGATCCTCAATTTTATCCAACATGATTGCGCTTTCGCCTTTCTTTTTACGCATAAAAACTCGTTCATTGCTCACCCAAACAAACTTAAAGTCATTTTCTTTTTTGAATTTCAGCGCTGCTTTAAACATATTGTCGGAGAAGATAGGTTTTCATTTAAAAATACCTTCGACTTGATATCTCCACCAAACAGTTTAGCATTTAATTTCTTTTTATTTTCAAATCTTTTTCTCATTATTTCTTTCTTTTTTCTAAGTGAAAGAAATTTGACGCAAAGCATGTTCAATGACATGTCTTTGTTAGCAGAACCAGCAGTTTTAATTTTTTTAACATAACACTCATCAATTTCAATGTTTGTGCTAAGCCCTTCGGAAAAAAGCTTTAATGCTGAGTCAAGAGCGTTGCTGTTGCTTATATTTGGCACATTAACAAATATAAGCAACTGTGAACACTTAGTTCATTTACGGAGGTATTGCTGTGAGACAATTTCAACTCAATTATGTCCTTGGTAAAGTTGATGAAGGATTAAGTCGATCCTGCCATGTTTAAAAAACAGTTGAAAACTGTTTAAGATTTGGGTGGGTTTAACAATATTTCAAACTTATTTCCGAAATTTGAAGTTAAAGCTTCAAAAATTCCAAGTGAATGAATCAGTTTGTTCCAAAATGAACAAACATATATTTTTGAACTCCGGCAATGAAGACAAAATATATGTATTCACTGACCCTTATATATGTATTTATATGTATGTATGTAATATGTAGCTTAAAAGGGTAAATTTTGTGTAGGTTATTTTTCAATTTTCGAAATATTTGTAAATGCAACAACGAAATGGATATTCGTGTGCAATTCACAATATATTTTTCTTTGTTGGACAAAAAGATTGAAGCTTATTGTCCAAATTTTTTACACTTTGCACTTTGGGTGATTTGTTTCTGTTGTTTTCGTTAATGTTTTGTTAACTTAATGTGCCACGGTTGTTGATGCTGCTTCTGCTGCCAAAGGGATTTTGCTCACTTGTGTACGTAATTACTCCTCACTGGTGAATGCTCGTTTGGACCAAATGTTTAGGTGAAAGGTTGGAGTAACAATAGGTAAGCAAAGGGATTAAAATGAATTAATGTATTTTCTCAATTGTTTTAAATTTTATTGTGTAAGAAAACAAATGGTTTCAATTTTATAAAAAACTTCGAAATTGGAAATATGCTGATTACACCGCTGCGTCTATGTTTCCAACGTTGAAAACTTGTGTGTTTGTTTGTGGGTCCAACGTTGTGTTTCGATGGCTTGTTAAATGTATAAATTTGTGAGTCCAACGTTGAAGTCGTGTGTTGTTTTGTGGGTCCAACGCTGTGCTACTGGAGGATGATTTTGGGTTGATATATGATCTGTTTTCTTTGTGTTGAATTTGTGAATCTCTGTTGTCTTCGTGGTTCTTTTTTTTGTTAATTTATTTGTTCGCTTTCGCTTGGGTTGACTTGTTGAAAATCAATGTTGATGGCGGATTTATCGAAGTCGTAGGAGACCCAAAGCGATCTCATCGCTATTTATACCATTGGCGGCCAGTAGGTAAATTAACGTAAAATAACGCTGCGTCCACACTGTTTGCAATGTATGTAAAGAATAACAATATTTTGGGCGAAAAGTAGTGGTGAAACCCAATATCGAATTTGACCGTTCAGTAATGCCATGTATTGTTTTTGCAGCAAAAGAAAAAAAAAATAATTGACTATCACTCATAAAAATGACAAGAGTATCATTTGACATTTTATTTATTAACTTTATTCAATATTAAGTTGGATTTAGTCACCCTTATACTTTTAAATCTGTTTTGATAATTAGGCTTTAGGTCGAAAATAATTAAAAAGAATGATCTCTAATAATTTTTTGTAATTTATTTTAATTCGTCCAATATTTTGATGTCCATTGGATGTCATCAGCAGGGACTCTAAAAAATAGTATATAACTTATAGACGTAATTTCTTAACAAACACCATATAAAAAACTTACATATTTTAACAAATTAACAAAACTGCATAAAAACAAAACATTTTAATCATAACATTTAAAACAAAACAAAAGTGACTGAAAAACACAAAAAACACGAAAAAACTTCAAAAGGGACATAAAAAGATTGCACAAAAATATTGCACCTTCTTTTTAGCCCTTCGGTTGTCTAATGTTTCTGTCTCCAGTAATTTTGTATTGGTCAGCTGTCTAATGTTTTGTTTTAGAGCTTTTTTGTTTTTATTAGATGTCTATAAATGTGTGCACAATTGTCAGTGTCTGTTTTGTAGTTGAGTCTTTGTTGTGTAGGTGTGTTTGTTATATGTAACATCTCGAGTGTAAATCTGCGCTTGTAATTGTTCTCTTGGTGTAAAATTTTTATTTCGTCAAAATTGGGTTTGGTTAGTTTACAGTGGGCAGCGAGTGCAGTTTATTGTACTAAGGTGTCAAGTGCTTTTAGGTCAGATTTATGCCCAGCTGTTCTTGTCCGTAATTTTAATTTTGTTGTTCCAACATATACTTTGTTGCATATGTTGGATCCGTCTCCTTTGCACGATATTTGATAAATCGAACTCGATTTGTCATGGTCATTTATTTTGCATTTCGTCTTGCTGTATAGTCGATTTAGTGTGTTATTTGTCTTGTATGCTATTCTATATTTGTCTTTATTATAAATATCTGACTTTTTAAATTTTTCGGAAAAGCTCGGCAAGTATGTCAGCGATTTGTAAATTTTTAGTCCGTCTTTAACAATGCTAGGAGTGTTATAATTGTTTTTTATAGTTTTTAATAAGTTTTCTTGTAGTCAATTCTGGGAATCCATTGTCTGTTGTATTGTTTGAACTTTTTTCTCATTGTCTTTGTGCAAAATTTCGTCACTTATACTGAATATTCGTCGAATAAAGTTTTTGGCCGTATTTAGAATAGTATTTTTTGAGTGTTTTGAGCTAAAGTTTAATAAGCGTCCAGTTGCCATAAGTTTTTGATACCATTCAGTCTTAATTATAACGTTGTTTCTTATAATGAGTGTGTCTAAGTACGGCAGTTTTTCGTCAGTTTCTTTTTCTAAAGTAAATTTTATCCGTCTGTGAAATGAATTTAATATATTTAATGTTCCATCTATTTTGTCTTTTTTAATTATAGCAAATAAGTCATCTACATTATTTGTAATCGGTCGGGGTTTTTCGTCAAGTTCTTCTAGGCATTTGTCCAACAACTCTTCCATAATAATGTCGGCTACGACCGGTAATGCTGGTGAACCCATAGGCATACCTTTCAGCTGCTTGTAAACTTTGTCGTTATATTTAAAATATCTACTGTCTTTTATGCAAAATTTGAGTACATCCATAAAAAGTTTTTTTGTCATATTCTTATGTTGTCCATTTTTTGTCGATAGTACTTATAGCAAAGTTCACTGGATACTTGGGAATAGTGCAATTACGTCAAAAGAGACCAAAATTTCGTCATCATATATGATTACTTAACAATACATACATACATACGCAAAGGTATGGCATTCGAAAATTTTTTTCTAACGTTATGCTACCGCTTCACTATCCACTGTGCATAGTACCAACTACACCGTTTTAGTAAATTTTGAGAATATTTTTTGAATTTTTCTAGCTATGAATTAGTTTATTTTTTATATAATCAATTATGAGACTACCAGGATCCAAAGAAAACGACAACGACAGCACTCTAACGTCTTCTGAGTTCTGCAGCCATACAGCACTGGATGTATGCAGGCTGTTCCAGTAACAACAACAGGCAAAGTCACAACAAGTTCAGAAATCCTGGTGCGCAAGATACGAACGTACGTAATTACGTGAAGTCGACAGTGGGGTTAGCTAAAATTGAATTGATGCGTAATGTGGAGGATTGCTTGCGCGAGTCGGTACCTGAACTACTAGCAGAAGGTTTGCAATCATTGACGTCGGCAGACAATGAGCGTACCATCAACAGACTACATTCAACCACCACCGCCACCCGCATCTACAATTTCGCAGGAGTTACAAGCAGTCGATGCCTCAATAGCTTTAATCAAACAATAACAAGACAAATTTACTTAACCACGACCGACCCAGCAACTGTGCAGGGTGAACGTAGAGCAAAGAAAACAAGTTTATAGGGCACCACAGCCACGAAATTATTCCAGTCAACTTATAGTTTCAGTCACAGCCGTAATGCGTATCGAGAGCCAATAACACCATAACATAAGCCCGCCAAATGTACAATATCAAAAAAATTTTTAATTTCTGCAAATACACATGCCTCAAGATGCGCAGCGACAAGTTGATTTGGACAAATGGTAATTATAGTTTGATAGCACCTCGAAATCAATCAGAGTCGACGTATTTGTTTCCATGTAGAAATGCTGTGTGACGATCATAGATATCCATGGTTTGAAGTGATTCGCAACTTTTATAGTATACAAATTAAAAGTGCAGCGCAATGGTTTTATATATATAGACTATTAGTCCCCTCTACGGGAAGCGTTATTATCGCAGTCTAAGCGACACACATTGGGCAAAACATAGCCAAAACGCGGGCATTGCCAGTTTTAAGCTATACCTCTATACGGTTGGTGCTAGATACTTGTAGTTCGGTCATTACCTTTAAAATTCTTCAAAAAATTATCTTACGGATTTTTATTTTATTTCCTGCGCCAGGAGCTGTCACCCTACAGCATTTTGAAAAATGGCAATCAAAACTTTTATAAAGCAGTTCAAAGTGGGTATAATTTAGTATATTATGTATAAATAAAATAATAACTACGTTTTCAATGTTACTGCATCACGCTGCATAGATTTCGATGACATTGGACTAACTATTGGCAAGCGTGCAAAGAAGATAGCAAAAATTTAACCACGTAATGACGCGCAAAAAACATCAGTTGCAGAATTTTGTCGAACTTATGCGGTCGTCGTGAAATAGAAAGTAAAAAAGGATATAAGCGAACGGGACGAACAGAACGGAGTAAAATTACTGTACAGTAAAGTAGTGTCAGAATCATGTTTCTTTGTCGTGTTACCTGCTATTTTGCATGGTTCAAACCATTAGCAGATGGCGCAGATGTTATTGCGATCTGGCAATGACCTGTGG
This sequence comes from Meiosimyza decipiens, assembly GCA_963680825.1. NCBI lineage: Eukaryota > Metazoa > Arthropoda > Insecta > Diptera > Lauxaniidae > Meiosimyza > Meiosimyza decipiens. Next base: position 77,165,145 of record OY804258.1, on the reverse strand, counting down.
TACTGGATGTTGTGCACCTAGTTTAGTTATCTGACAGCGCTGTACACTGACGTTTAGCGCGGCATTATATTAGCTGGCCGGATGTCGTAGTTCTTGTCAGGCGAACTAAATTTCTGGTAACGACAGATAAAAAACCAGTCTTATTTTGGGGGGACTCATCTTTATTTTTAGAAGTCAAAAAAAAAAATAATCTACTTGCTTCTTCGAAATACTCACCTCTCTCCATCCCAGAATATTTCTCATTTCTCTCAAGGTAACATCTGGCACAAGTGACATATTGGGTTCATTTGATATGCCGATGTCTGGTGTCGTGCATTTGGGCTGTTCACCCTCTGATGGCTCCTTCCAGTTTCATTGGTGACCTCGTGCCCATTTTAGAGGTCAGCACTACTACTTCACGTCAAACACCTCCCCGCTACCAATCCACAAGGTAATTTAACTTTCCATTACTTTTTTTTTAATAACTATCATATTATACTATTTTGCTCGATTTGATTCACTTTTTTTCTCTCTTGTATTATTGGTTTCTTCACATTTATGTTTTTATTTATTATATTCGTTGGTATAAAAAAAACAATACTAAAACTAATTGTATGTAATTTTACAAGTTAACTACAATCGTTGTTCGTGCTCCAAACTGCTGCCAGTTTAAAGAAGTCAAATACATTTCTATTTGTCAAAACTTTTAGTAACTATTTTATTTTTCTATGATTAGAGGTTGCCAAATTATTAAATTCATGTATTTGTACTCCACTTCTTTGTACTAGCCCACCAGCTGTGGTAGAGATTGCTACAGCCGATATCTTGATTATGTTTAACAGTTACTTCTATATATATGAATTATTCGCACGCGTCTTTTTCTTTTTTTTTATGTTGTTAACTTTTGTTTTAACGCTTAAATATTTTTGGGGAATTAGTTTTCAAATCTTATTTCAGTTTAAGAAACTCCTAGGATACCTTTTTTTTTTTGTTCATAAAAATATTCTTAATTTTCTTTATGACTGTTTTGTAACATTGGCCTTTTTTGTGTAAAATTTGGCTCTCTTTTTTTGTAAATGTTTAAGTTTTAGATTAAATTTGTTCACAAGCTAAACCGCTACATTTTCTTTTCTTAGTATCTAAAAAAAGTATTACTAAGTATATTTTCGATTTTAAATTGGAATAAAAATACGAAAAGTTACCTGGGCACTGAGTTAAAAAATAAACTTCAACAAACTTTCAGCTGGGCTTCCACACAAATCATCACTGACTCTTCCTTAACATGTTCTCAGAACAAACTAAGTCCATATGCATGTTAGAAATATCAAATCGTAAGCCTTTAACTAGAAAACATTTAATTTGGTGTGCAATGCCTATTTGATAATTAAAAAGTTTAAATTAAACTACAGCCCCACCCAATTTATTTAAAAGTGGGCGCATCTTTTTGTTTTGATCAAAAACTACGAACTCTAATGTTCCAGTATGCAAATGAAACACAAGCGCTGATAAGAACAACTGTAAATAACATAAAAGATCAAACTGCTGTAATTCAACAAACTCAACAGCAAATTAACGATAAAAAGTTTATGATTGAATGTGAATTCTTGTTAACTATGGTTGATGGAAAGGTATTGAATGAGTTGACAATCACGAAATCAACACTATACTTTTAAAATATTGATGAGTTACTTGACAAAGAGCGTAGTTATGAGTATGAAATTTCGCCACTATATGCAAGAATAAGATGTATGAATTTAAAAGGAGAGTTTGCAACAAAAGTTGCGGAACTGCTGCCTCAAAAATATCCGCATAAAAATCTTGCACCCACGGTTCACAAAATTCTGGTCCATGGTAAAAACATAACATAAGAAGTCACGCGGCCATCACCAATCTGCATTTTATAGGGTCAAAGTCCTTTTTATTTGCAGGAATTGCACCGCTCTTGACGTGACGTGATTTTTCTATTGTTATCTTCTCTCTATTTCTCTCTCTCTTACAATATCCCAGTCATTCCGAAAAGCATATATAGTCGCGGGAAAGAAACACTATAAATACAAGGTTTTTCTTGTGGTCCTTATCGTTGAGGTACAAAGGCTAAGGCCTATATTAAGGCTGCGAGAAAGCCTTTGTATGTACTGGTGAATATAAAAGTAGATATATGTGTTGAGCTGTATTAGCGCTACTGAAACGAGAGTTTCTGTTTTTCTTTTTTTAATATATATGAATATAATAAAAATAAAAGTAATACGTAATATTTTTAATAGAAAATAATAAAGTCTAATACTGAACGGTATGAAACCCTTTTTGTCTTTTAATTTTAAAAATTATGTTCGATTTTCCTATTTTTATATAATATATTTTAAGATATAAATTTTGAGAACGAATCTTAATCCCTCTGTTTAGCTCATTATTTTTTATTTGTTGTCCTTTTTAAATTTGGTTTTAAGTTTTGGAAATTTTTTTATTTTTAGTTTTTCTTAAATCGTTATAAGAAGTATTTAATATATAAAACGAGCATACAAATTTTTATGTAAATATATGTACATTAATAACAAAATCAAATGAAGATAAGCCCTACATTCTCGATATGTACCTTCGATTTGAGCGACATGAAGTGAGTATACTATCCAAGCAAAGTTTGCATATTTTGCGGAGCGACTTGTCGGCCTCTGATAAACTTCAAAATTAATTCCCGTGAAAAACAAAAAAAAAGTTGATTTTAATGTAGTGATATTATTTGATTTGAGCAGGTCAACTGCGTCAAGTGCAGAGACACCTGCATCACGCATCACACTCAGCAGCCATGATCTGGAGACTTGATTTATAATAGGGCATTGAAATAAGAGGTGTTGTATTGTTTCAGAATCAACACTGGGCAATATCTGTCTGTTTATTGGCGTAATAATCCTACGAGAAAGACCAAGGTTATAAAACCATAGGCACTTGCCAATAAAAGATGAAAGGCGCAGGTGACGTCCAAATATAGAGATTCGCGAGTGTCTTGCACAGAAATCAATTATAAAGAGTTAGGCATAATAGGTTAAAGTCACCACGCCATTTAATTTTTTTTGGTATGTATGACGTGAGTAGCGGCCTAGCTGTTGGCAAGCGTGAGTTATGTATTCTTTTATTTTCTATTCTGCGGAATAAAAGAAACACGGAATAATGTTTTATAAAAGAACAAATTTATTAGTTTTCGTGAATCTTAAGACTAAAAACATTTTATTTCTTAAATTATAAAGTTGCTTAACTCAAAAAGCCTTTTCGTTGAAAAAGATAAATAAAAGCAAAACGACGAAAAGTGTTTGCGGAATTTTGACCAGCTGCAATGCAAAACTTCACTTTTTAATGCATTAATAAAATAAAAATTATTATGTAGAAAAATAATTTTGGTAGATAAGGAGTGTAAGGTTGCGCAAGAACGTAACTTCTCGCCCCCTAAGATAATAGACTCTTCTGAGTCGACAGATTTTTAATGTTCCTAGACTTTTTGAAATTGAGAATGACACTTGATAACTAAATAAATTCCCCTCTTTTTCTTTATTTTTTTCTTGCGTTCTATATTTATTTTTTATTTTTTTCAGTTCAATCCCATCTGTTTGAGACTCATTTATAATTTTGGTTTTATTAATTACTTTGGTCAGTCTTTTTGTTTTAAAAATAAATATGATGATTACAAAAACAATGATAATTACAATGGTATTTTTTATTTCGTATGAAACATTCTTGCGAAATTTTAACTCTATAATTTCTTTGATATCTAAAAAATTTTCTAATTCAAGTTTTCCAAAATTTTCTGATTTTATTTCTATTTGTAACGGATTATTGTTTGGGTAAAAATATTTATCCTGTACTATTGTCAAATCAAATGATGAATTTCGGTTTTAATTTCTATTTTACAGTTATAATAAGTAAAAAGATAGTTTTTGTTAACGGTCAGATTTCTGTAGTCGCATTTTTGCTTTATTCGCAGATCAGCAGCATTCTTTATCAAAATTAAATCATTTTCGAGCTCTTCGATTTGAGTTTTGTTGTTAAGTTTATGATTACAAGTATTCAAAATCGTACAATGTTTACTTCGTTTTAATTTTTCGAGTACACATTTTCGTAATATTCTAATACATTGCTTTCAAATTCAATTACATAGCTATTTGATTCAACAATTTCCACATAATTTTTGTTAGGAAATGGTACAATTACTTTCCAATCAGATGCAATATAGGTAATTGGAATTTTTAATGCTATGACGAGTAAACCATTTTTGTAACTAAGATCATCAATTTTCATTAATTTTAATTTAAAGAAATCTGTCTCAAACTGATCTATTTCTTCAGAATGATTTGCTGATGCTATATTTTCTTGTATATGGTTAATTTAGTCTTTGAGATAGGTAAGTAAAGATTTGATCCATATACAAAAGCCGCCGTTAATTTCATTTTGCGTGTTTTATATTTCTTTCAAAGCACCTTTCATGACTTCCATATCTTCTTCGATTGCGGATTTTAAAATTTGGATTGATTTATAAAAATGCGTATTAATAAAAATCTGTTTATTAACAGTGTCTATATCGTTGTGATTATTTTTGCCAATAACATTGAGGTGTTTGAGGATTTCTTGCCGATCCTCATCGTCCATTATTCCAAAAAGCCAATTATAAACTTTTCCTCCAAGGTTTATCAATCCTCTTTTATTCTTAGGTTCTATTATAATAATAGATTTCAATTTAGAATTTTTTATTTTTATTTCCCTTTCGACGGTTTCTTTATTATGCAAATCGAGAGGCATTGTTTTCTATTATATCTAAAACATGGGTATTTTCATTTGTATCGATTAAATGTAAAATTGTTGAAGTTTGATTCACTATTTCAACTCCTCTCGGTTTTATGTGGACATATCCCGACTCCTCTTCAACTGGGCTTACTTGCAATAGCCCCTCAGTTGGGAGAACTATCCCCAAAAGCACCATCAAGCTGATCACCTGAAAATTTCGAAGATCTCTTTATATTTATTGGATGAACATTTTTTAATGGGTATTTCCGAAATTTTGGCTGTTCTTTATGCCTTACGCTAGTGTAATTTTTTATAAACCCCTCTTGTCTTCTCTCTTCGTAACATTCCCTGTTTCCAAATAGCTAAGTTTTTTGCCTTGTCAATTCTACTTTTTATAATATCTTTATTAACTCTATTTTGTAGAACATCACATGGTGTTACTTTTATTGTTGAGTGGTAGGTATTATTGTATGCTTCAATGGCCTCAACTACTTGCTGTTTTATCGAAACTTTATCCTCTAAGTTTAAAACGCGGATTTTTTCTGTGAGTATATTGTTTAATCTTCCGATATCAGAGTTGCCAGTATGGTTATTAGGTTAAACAAGATGTATCTCAATGCCTTCGTCTTGACAGAATTGTTTAATATTAATTCTGTTATATTCATTGTCGCAAATAATTTTCCTCATGTCTCCTTGTATCGAAATATAAAGTCTTATATTTTCTATTAATGTTTGGCTGTTTTTTGTATCTTCAAGATAAAAGCTTACACCATGCTTGGAAAACCTATCGATGAATTTTATAAACGAGTGTTTGGAATTTACATATGTATCAATATGTATATCAATATATAACAGCAAGATACATTAAGGCACCAATTAAGCTTTGATATCCTTTTACATCCAAGTCTCTGCACACTTTTTCACATTTGTTTAAAACAGTGCCATTTGCCCATAGAGTTGATGCGGGCTTACAGTTACTCATTCCCCAACGACTTAACAATTCCTTTACGTAGTGACTCTGATGAATTGATATGGCTCCAGTAGAATCGTCTCTGTTGATTTCTGATATTGGACCACGATCTACCGCCTCAAAATAGTTGTTTATAGTTTCAAATATATTTTTCATCTGAATATTATTTGAGCACGCTAGCATCATATCGTCAACATACAATGCAATAAAACAAATTTTGATGTTTTCTCTTTTAAAATAAACGCAACTATCAGCTTTGCTCCGTTGAAAACTCATAGTAAACATTCACCTCGGATATTTTATTATTCCATTCACGACCAGCTTGTTTTAAACCTCATAAAGTCTTAAAAAGTTTGCATACTTTATTTGTATACTATGAGTTTTCAAACTTTTTTGGCTGAAACATGTACACATCTTCCTTTAGTTCACCGTTTAAGTAAGCCGAAACTATGTCGATGTGATTGACAAACAGTTTATATTTTGCTGCTAATGCCAGCAACAACCGAATTGTAGAATGACGCACCACCGGAGCAAATGTTTCCTTATAGTCGATATTAAATTTTTGGGAACATCCAAGAGCCACCAATCTGGCCTTATACTTGTCCACCGAACCATCAGGTTTCTGCTTCTATTTACAAAGCATCCGATAGTATTTTTACCCTTAGGTTTGTCAATAAGCTCCCAAGTATTATTTTTTACTAATGAGTTATACTCGATACGCATAGCATCAATCCAAAACTCACCTCAGTTACTGTATTGGGATTTACAATAATGTTATTCAGCAATTCAGAACCATGATTATGATAAAACTCTTTTTTCGGTCTGCCTTTGGCACCTGTTCGTATTATCTTCGGCCTACCTCTAGTCCTCCTTTCAGTTATTCCTATTTACTCACTTGATAAAATGTTATCATATTCTTCCGACTCAACTGCTGACTCATAGTTGTCTTCATCTGCTTCGTCCACGATTTCAATTTATTCATTAGATTTAAAAATGTCATGATAAAACAATGTTGTGTTATCATCCTCGTCATGAATAATTTTTCCAAAGGAGTTTTCAAAAAATATTACATATCTTGCTATAATTATACTTCGTTTTTGTTGATCAAATAATCTAGTTTTAGCTTAACTCCTTTTGGCTCAAACTTACCACCTCTATGCGGACCTTTCTGTAAAACCACCGAATCGCAACCGAAAATACGTAAGTGAGCAATTGATGGCTTCCTATTATACCATTTTTCATAGGGAGTGACTTCGTTAAGCACTTTTGTTGGACACCTGTTCCGAATATAAGTAGCTGTGTTTGTTGCCTCTGCCCATAAACTCTGACTAAGACCTGAATATTCTAGCAGACACCGTGCCATTCCCACCAAAGTTCTGTTTGCTCATTCCGACACACCGTTTTGCTGAGGAGAATATCCAACAAAATTTTGGTGTAAGATTCCATTTTCAGCAAAATATTCCTCAAAACGAGAGTTTACATATTCTTTTCCGTTATCACTCCTAAACATCTTTAATTTGCGGCCTGTCTGCTTCTCCGCCATCGCAGCAAAATTTTTAAATGCACCAAAAGCATCAGATTTATTCTTTAAGAAATATGCAAATATCAAGCGCGAATAGTCATCAATAAATGTGATGAAATATGAACAACCGCCACTAGATTTTACTGCTATAGGACCACACAAATCACTGTGTATCAATTCTAACACATTTTTGGTGTTGACACGTAAAGCATTCAAAGCTTTTTGGAACATTCACTTTAAGTCCATAAACCATATTTTTGTTGGATAATTTATTTAAATCAAAAACATTTATGTGTCCTAATCGTTTATGCCATTTATTTGCATTATTTTCGTCAATTATACCGTTCAAACTTTCAGTTTCAGGCTTTAAATTTGCAAAAAACTTACCGCACTCCAAGAAAGCATACGAAACATTGTTTTCTTGTTTATTTTTTACAATTGCTTTGTCTTTCAAAAAAATAACAGCATTACCAGCTGTAATTATTTTTCCAATTTAGATAAAATTTGAATGTAGGCTAGGTACACACAACACATCTTTTAAAGTGGCACTTGTAAATGAAGATTTCATTTTAATTTCGCCTACTCCTTCTGCAAACACATTTTCTCCTGAAGCGAGAACAACTTTTCTCTTTTTTAGCTTTAAGAGAATCAAATATATGAATACTTTTACACATGTGTGAAGACGCGCCACTGTCTAAAATCCACTTGTTACCTATCTTTGTCTCAAATGCACTAACTACGTTCTCTTTAACTGTTTTGTACTGTGATCATATGTGCCCTTATTTACCGCATTTAAAACTTGTCATATTTTTTGGGTAACTGTTGCTGACATAATTGTTGTTGCTTCTAAAATTCTTATGCATGTTGTTTTTGCAAGTTGGTTTTACATACTTTTTGACTTCGTTCCACGAATTTGGGTCGGGCCCCACGTTAAGCCTAAGCTTTGGGTTTTCCAGGTATGAAAATTCTTATGGATAATTTCTGTTAATTTTGTTACTGAAAAACATTTTGTATTTATATGTATTGTATTTTATTCCAAAACAATGAACGCGTCCGCTAACTTTGCTCAAGTCCACGAAAAACAGTGGGAGTTTTCCAGTCATATGAATTTCCTTCCAGAGCACATTAAACCAAAGAAGAAAAAATTTTTGTAAGTGCACATTTATATTAAGATAACATTAATGAATTATCTTCAAATATTACAGTACAATTTCAATTATAATTTCTGATTCATTCCAGGAATTGAACAGCAGCTTAGATGCATCCATTTCTCCAATGATGATGTATGTATGTATGGATGAAAAACATTTGGCTTATTTAGCAACAATCGATTTTTCTTTTTCAAACTTACTTTTTTTACGTGGGTTTTAACTCTTAGATAGAATATCTAAGGAAAAAGTGCTCAGATCTAGTTTCAGAACACATCCACCTGAAGTAGCGGATATAGCTTTTATGAAAAGGGGTATAAGTTGGGAACCCCTGGATATATTACGAAAATATGGGTAGCAGATGAAAGGTAATTTAATGGGGCATATAATCTACCTATAAATATTTGAAATTTATGATATTGTTTTCAATATATTATAGCTTTGTAATTTTGTTATGTTTTTTTTCTAAAAACCGTAACTTCTTAAAAAAAATTATCATTAAGCCAAAATTTTGCTAGCATCAAAAGAAAGCTGACTTCTTTTGCTTTGATGAGATTTATACTAACCTCACTTAAACTAATCGTGAAGTCTTATTATATGCTAGTGTGCTAAAGCGTGAGAATAAATTGTCAGCTGTATTTTTTGTGCGTGGGAGAGTATATTTGCGTGTAAATGTTGGTAGTGAAGCGAAGGTGGTGTGTAGCAGAGAGAGCGTGGATTGCGTTGCGGAAATATAATTTTTAGAGTGATTCTGTTTATAAGCAAATTAGGGTGAATCCTAAATATTAATTTTAGTTTATTTTTTTATTTTTCCTTTTTTAAATTTATATTACTCTGATTTTTCTGATTAATTATTTCAAGTTAATTTCTCTCATATGACTTCTAGTTATGTATATGTTTCTTTGAATCCTTTATTTAATATACTTTTTCTATTTTCGATTTCTTCTTTGATTCTATTATGTTTAAAGTTAAGTTTTTTTTTCTACTTTGGCTGGTCGTGCTGATGCTGCTGGTAGTGCTAATGAAATTCATGAGGCCCTCCTGCACTTGCTTGGTAAATTAAATAACAGGTTCATTGTAGTTCATTTTAATGCTAAAAGCTTAAACGCTGTGAAACATGATTATGCGAAGTTTATTTTTGACATCAGCCCTGTTGATGTTATCTGTGTGACTGAAACACGGTTTAAGGATGATTGCCCGGGTAATTTTTATAGATTTAAACTTTTTAGGAGTGATAAGTGTGGTAGAAAAGGTGGTGGGGTTGCGGTTTATTGCAAGTCTGAATGTTGGGTTTGTAAATTATAGTAGTGAAGTCTGTGAATTTTTGAATGGGGAAATTTATGGTTGTAATAAAAAAGTTTTGATTTCCTGTGTTTTTCTTTCTCGGTTCAATAGCTTTGAACCCTTTTTTACTGACTTAAGTAATAGACTTACGGATTATGATTTTTGTATTATTTGTTGTTAATTTAAATGTTAATCTTTTGCTAAATGACAGTATAGCTCAGAAGTTTTGCCATAACTTTAGTTCCTTCGGATTTAATCTAATCAATCCTGCACCAACTCGGTTTGCTAATGATAGCGAACCTAGTCTTCTACCTATTATCTCCTCTGCAACACTGTTTTCGTACTGGCTACAGCTGTCAAACTGCTGTGATGAAAATTACTGATGACATTTAGATCCAATTTGACCAGGACCATGTAACTATTCTTTGCCTCTTGAATTTCTCCAAAGCCTTTGATTCAGTTAATTTGCAAGAAGCTTAAATTACATTTTAATTTTTCTGATAATGCTGTTAAGCAAGTAGCCAATTTCCCAGAGTATAGATTGTAATGAAAATTAATAATAAATTTTCTTCTCTTAAAGTTATTAAAGTAGGTGTACCTCAGGGCTTTATTTTAGGCTCTTTGTTATTCTCAATTTTTATCTATATTTTCTTGATGTGTGAACATTCAACTGTTGACGCATTTGCTGATGACATTCAGCTCTATCTTTCGCGACCTGTTGGAGTTATTGAGGATATTTCTCTTAGGCTGAATGCTGTCTTGTCTTCTTTGAGCAAATGGGCTCGTGACAACTTTCTTCGTATAGATCCTGCGAAATCTAGAGTGATTCCAATTGCTCGGAATGATCTGAGCTTGGTACGCATCCCACGTTGTTTATTGGTTCAGCTCAGTTAGAATTTGTGAGAAAAGCAAAAAACTTAAAACTTATAATTAATTCTAAATTAACCTGTTCTGACCATGTTAATAGTATTGTTGGTAAAATATACGCTACCTTGAGGTATTTAAGAACCTCTAGGGACTTTACTCCTATCGAAACCAATTTTTCAATTGACACTTAGTTCCTCAAATTACTTACTTCGTACTGCAAGCCTGACTCACAGTCACAGCATAAGCTTGTTGTTGCCTTTAACAATGCGGCTAGATACGTGTATGGTTTACGACAGTTTGACCATATAAGTGAAAGGAGTAGCAGCATTCTGGGGGTCAGTTTGATGAAGTACTTTGACATCAGGAATATCATTTTCTTATACAAACCTATTAATGTTCAAGCCCTTGATTATTTATTTAAAAAACTTAGACTTTGTCATTCTACTAGATCACTTCATTTGATTGTTCCTAGATACAACAACCTTAATACTGGCCGATTCTATTTCCTTAGCACTTTTAGGCTTTGGAACCCCTTGCCAATCATTATTAAAAGAATTAGATTGATGTGCAACTATTTAATCTTTTTTTTTTTCTAATTCCTAACGCCTCTGTCTATCATATTCTTTTTTCTATCCTGGCTACAGCCTATCAAGTTTTAATTTTTGGTTTAATTTTCCCTCTTTCTTAGTTTCCTAGTATTTTGTTTATTCTCATTTTAATGAAGTAAAGGAAGTGACACTTTTCGAATAAAAAAAAAGTTAGAAAAAATAAATAAAAAACGAGTGTGCTTTAGACCACACGACTGAAGTAAAACGTATTTAGCTCCATCTATATGTATGTATGTACATATGTATATATGTATAATATATACATGTATACACATGCACATACATTAATTTTCTACAAATATTTAAATTTATTATCGGTTTTCATTGATAAATTAATATTTTTGAATAGATTTTTTATTTTTATTCCTTATTTTTATTATTTTCATAATCGGATACATCAGTAATTACTGTGGTTGATTGTAAGACCGTGATAATAGGCTTATGCTATGAGAAATATGATACATATGTTTTCAAATGAAAATTAGAAAGACATCTAGAGAAAACTGCATCGATTGATATTCAATGTCTTGTGGTGGGCTCATTTCGGTTGTTATTTATTTGAAATTCTAATTTATCTTGTAGAAAGCTTACCAAAAGTTTTCCATTTTCGGACGCAAAATTAACATTGAAATCTCCTGCTTAAATTAATGGCAACGTATGATAGTTTTCTCCTGATTCTTCAGAGCCTATTATTGCACAATACTCCCATATACGTACAAACATATGTAGACACAAATGTATCTGCAAGAGTTTAATTCGCAGCTAAAAGATGAGTCATCTATTTGAGAAAATAGTATAAAATCATTTTACACAACAACAACAATAAAAACCCACTAATCCATCTATGCATCAGTACAAGCGACTGAAACTGCAGAATATGATGTAAAATATGCGAAATTACAGATAAGCTAACGTCAAATATGCAAAATCGCAGTTGCATTACTGGCTGATTGGAAGTCTGCCTGAGAAAGTTCGTAGCTTAATTTTACTTTTTAAAAAGCACTGACTACACTCAACTTGCGTTTGCAATTTCCGTTTGCGATTTCCGCAACACATTTTTCTGCTCACCATCCGTAAAGAAGTTTTAATTAAAAAAAAACGCGTTCAGATGTGTACCAAGTATTTCATATTAATTTATTTTTACCGGAAAGCAACAAAATTAATTCATTAAATTTTTTGGAATACTATTTATTTATGGACAATAACAACAATAATAATTATGTTTTGTTTTATGCCCTATTAATTAACATTCATATGATACCCATATATTGGCAATCTATCAAGGAGTTCCCAACTTATACTCCTTTTTATAAAACCTACATCCGCTACTTGTGATATTTATATCGGACATTTGTTGCCAAAGTAAACCTGTGAAGAGAATTTATTGACTCATTACATAGAAAACTTATCGAATAGATTTTCACCATATTCTCATCCAATTTACACGTATCTTCTCCACTTTCGAATATTACGCCATGCGCTAGTCAGGAAAAAACTTTTAGAAAAAAAATGTAAAACATTGCTGAAAAACGTTTTAGTGTGCAGGAGGTTGATGAGAAGTAGGGGTTCTTTAAAATTTTGCACACCTTAATTGCAAAGCTGCCATGGATTAGTTAAACACTTTCAACGAAAAAATTAGATACATAAGAAATTGAACAAGAAATCTAATTAAAGAGATATAGCCACCGGAAAATGTGGAGGTTGCCTTCTTTAAGCGGATATGGCATTTTAAAGACAAGCAGAAAGACAACATATTATTTACTTATATAAATTCTTTATTGTTGCTTATAAGACCCATTCGGCATATGAAGTATAAAGACATTTTCCCCATTTTTGATATCTTTCAAGAAACTCACTAAAGTATCTTTCAGAGCTGTTTTAAAGACACCTTGAAAACACCTTAGAAAGATTTCTGTATTTCCGGTCTTAGAGATTTAGTTGACTTGACTTTATTTATTTTATTTATTATGCAAATTCTAGAAATTATATATAAATTTTATTTCATTATCGAATTTAATTTTTACTTACTTTACAAATTTGCAAAGTCGGTTTCGAAACCATGTCCCTGTGATTTTTAGTCCTGCGTGCTACCTACAAGGCTACCTGTCATATATTTGTTTTGGTAAAGCGACAAAAAATACACAATTATGTGCCCTATCTCGTGTGAATATGAAAACATGAGACGTAATGTTTTTTTCATGTGACTTATATGGGTACAGTATTAAGACACAAGATATCTACGGTGTCAATCTCATGATTTTATAGCTTGTTCTAGCAAGATCTTATAAGACCAAATTTCGCTACAAAGTCAAAGTATCTTATTAATTACGATACAAAACTATTTCAAAGACATCACTGTTTTGTAAGCTGGTTTTTGTCTTCATAGCTTCCCTTGATGCTACTAGGGATATTAAAGTTTAAAATATAACGAGCAGTTTTTGCTATTTGACTTTTTCTCAAATATTGACCTTTTTAAAACGTGTTTGTTGCATTCATTCATACTTTCAAAATCAATCCAAACTTAATAGAGTTTTCAAAAAACTACATCCTCAGCTTCCCATAAATATATATAGGAAAGAAAGTCTGCCATACAATCTTTAATGGCATATCGATCACAAGAACTAAAAGTCAATATGCAAAAATTTCAGAAAATAAAATTTGACACATTTTAAATTGTTAATTAAAAGGATAAATTTTAAGAATTATTAACTATATATCATGTGTGTCATTTTTGAGCAACTTTTTTTTTGAGCAAAAAAACAGGCTAAAAACTTTCAGAAAGGTGGAAAAAGAGCCTCTAAAAATTTTAGCTCTTATTATCATTAAGAGGTGCCTGTTCCTAACTTTCCATTTTCCATATAATAACATGGAAAAAAACTGATTTCTGAAAGTTTTTAGCCTGTTTTTTAGTTGAAAAAAAAAAGTTGCTCAAAAATGACACACTCTAATGTACATATTATCTATATTAATCATTTAAAGGTTTTCGTCTGGAAAAATATAAACATATATGTCTAGACTTTATTTCGAAGTGACTTTGATTAAAATTGGGCAGTTGGTACATATGAAATCAAAATCAACATTAGAAAAGATTTGAACTTTGTTAATATTTTTTAAAAGTTTTTTCGAATTTTTCAATCAAAATAAAATATGAGAATGCAACAAGGTGTGTTAAGATCATCCAAAAGCTTAGAAATTAAAAGGCGCAATTTTGTTGTGGAAAAGGAACGTTAACACATTTATTTGCTACAAAATAAATTTTTTCACGAACTCGCATACAGCGTGAATACAATACAAGATGTGATTAAATTAGTTTATTCAAAAATAAAAAGGTGCTTATAGTGTCCCTTAGGTGAAAAAGATTCCTGTTTTTAAATGTGCAGTTTCTTTCCTCCACAAGCCATCACTATTGTTTTCCCTGTCTACGTACTTAGGTAGGCAACAAGGTCCGTCGTTAATTTTTAAATAATTATGTAGCAGAACTGCAGCTCTTACGACCTTTTTCGCAGACTCAGGAGTCATATTTAGTGTGCTCGCAAAGTTCTCCAGCGGGTTGTGAAAATGCCAAAATCTTTTTCTATGTTCCTACGTGCCTTCGATAACCTTTTGTAGTAGTTATATTTTGGTTCACTTAATAGGAGTCCAGGGTATGGCCTCATTATATGTGGTTTCAAAGGAAACGCAGCATCACCCACAAAACAATACGGGAACTCCACATCCCAATTGCACAACGCGGGATTTGGAGGAAGGTTTATAGAATGTGCTGGACAAGTTATGGCGACGTGCTCACCGTTGATTACACCAACGCAGTTCGGTAGATCCCACATGCACATTTAAATTATGCTAAATTTTAGTGTATTTAACCAATATAATCAAATCGAAACAATAAAACAACGTGAAATAAAAACAACAACAATCACATCAGCTACACCCTTCTCAGCATTCCCCAACGACAACAGTCTAGCCACCCATGTAAGACAAAACCTCAATGATTTCTTTGTACCCAAAATTATTTTGAAATTTTGTTTTTTTAATCAAATTTAAATATCTTAAGATTACTAAGAATGAAGAAGATTTTTATAGTAGTTTAATTATGGCATATTTAAATTTAAAGTAATTTTCATACCTTTGTGGTCGTTTAAAGCATGTTAGTCGTAACAATAAAAACTCATCACTGGTAAATTTTTATGTGGTGTTCCCCAGGGTTCTGTGTTAGAATCCCTAGTATTTATGATCTTCATAAAAGACAGCCAGTTGCTCCACAGCCTGTCAACATTATATTTATGCTATAAACTTTTATTGAAAGGAGCAGAGTAAAAATTGATCCTTTCCCACTTTTTCGAAACAACTCTCCAATAGAGATCGTCAAAATATTTAAAAATTATGGTGTTTACTTCAACAACAAATTTACATGATGACCATATCAACACAATTGTCTCTAAGATTTATGGTGCCCTTCGAGGACTCAGCGAAAAAAATAACTGGATGTTCACGCCGTGCCGTGCTTAATTTACGTACTGTTTTATTATTACATAAAATAATATACAGTAAGGAACCAGATTATTTTTTCGAGCTTTTAAGATTTGCCAGAGCCCAAAGAACATTGCACTTATTATATAACGGGTGGTTTCTTAACCGTTAGGATTTTGAAAATTGAAAAAAGAACTGAAAATTTGCAATAGTGAATGATATATTTATTTAAAGCGATACATCAATTATTTCCATTTACTTTTTAAAGATTATTTTATGTAAATATTGCCTGCGGCTACGCCTGATGTGGTTCGTCCGTAAGCTTCAATTTTGGCATAATTTTTCCAGTATTTCAGCCGGTATCTTACCAATGGCAGCTGTAATGTTGTCTTCCAGGGCTGCGTTTGTGGCTGGCTTGTCACTGTACACAAGAACAAGGGACTTCACGTAATCTCACACAAAATAATATAGTGGGGTCAAATCGCAAGATCTTGGCGGCCAATGGACTGCGCCAAAACGTGACAGTAATTACTCACGAAACTCGCCTCGCAATAGGTTCATGGTATCGCGTGCCGTAAGACATGTGGCACCGTTTTGTTGAAACCACATCTCAACCAAGTCCAATTCTTTCATTTTGAGTTAAAAAAGGCGGATATCATGACGTAACGTTGCGATTTTCATTATTTTTAAAAAAGTACGGTCCAATTATGCCGCCGTCCCACAAACTGCACCAAACGGTGTATTTTCAGGGTACATTGGCAAACCAATGTACCCTGAAAGTCTATTCATGGCAAACCTTACTGAGCATTTTTGGTGTTGACATATGTTACAAATCACGCGTGAGGTGTCAAAAAAATTGCACTTAATTGTCCGTTAGTACAACAGCACAAATATCTGACAACCTCTCGGAATTTTTTTGTACACTTTATAATTCGATGGAATATGTTACCCACTCATTTGAGTGGCACAAATATTTTCGGGCGTGAATTTTTAGTGACATATGTATTTTATATAACAAAATAGTGATAAATGTTACAGAATTATAAATTCATTAATCCATTCATTAGTTTTGGGGCGAACATAAAGTGAACTAACAAAAAATATAGGTTATATCTAAAAACCAAACAAAGTGTGTGTATGAGCAATCTATGCAATGAAGATGGAAAATCAGAGTTGTGCGTATTAATGCTATGAAAAATCAACACCGATAAGCCATAAATTCATTTAAGAATGGAGAGGGAGCCCTAATGTTTCGTATACCTTCTGGAAGTCTGTTATATGATTTACGAGATAAGACAAAGTAGAGGTTTCTGAATAGTGTAGTGCGAAACGCAAGCAAGTGCATAATAGACCATAAGTTACGTCGCAAGTTGTAAGAATCTTGCATGAGACTTTGCAAATAGCCGCCTCTCATTAAAAATATTTTTATCACTTTAAAATAATAAAGATGTCGAACTGGCAGAATTTTATTAACTCTAAACAAATTCATGGATGAAGTTATCCGTGACCAGTTACAAACTTTTCGAATTGCGCATTTTTGCAGCACAGTTAATTGCTGAATTTTATTAAGGTAGGTACCCCGACAACAACTTATGCTGTACTCCAATTTTGAGTGCAATATGCCGTGATAAATTATCTTGAATGTATCGTTAGAGAAGTATTTTCTAAGGCGATAAAAACTGCGGATTGAAGGAAAAAATTAACTTCTTAAGCTAGAGATTTTCTCACTCGAATTTAGCTTACCGTCTATTAGACGCCCATGTACTTAAAGTATTTTACTCTTGCAATACTAAGACAATTAGGATCAAATGCAATATTTGCATTAAAGGAGTTATTCAAAAATCGGTTAGCACAGGCATTACTAAATAAAATCTGACGTCTACAGTTTGCTGCATGAAAATTATATCTAGGTCAAGAAAATCTTGGAGCGTGAGATGAAAAAACATTATTTTAGTTTTATATCTGACAACTAATCTATGTTCAGTAAACCAACATCGCATCGGTGGATATTATGGTTTACATTAATGAGCAAACTAAGTGGATCTGTTGAATCATAAGCAGATCTTAGGTCAACTGCGATCACTTTCCTTTAAATTGCTGAGAAAATAGGGAATTAATGTAGACTAAGAATAAAATGGGTCCAAAGAGGACTGATCTCTGGGGAACACCTAAATTAAGATTTACAGAATCACTTAAATTTTGGTGAATTTTCACTCTCTGAGTTCGATTTTGTAAGTAAGACTCAAACCAGTTGTTAATGCAACCACGAATATCCTCTATAAAGCTTATTTAAGAGATAAACAGGATTAACCATATCAAATGCTTTCGTTATGTCAACAAAAACCCGGCACAAGCTTGTTTTTTTATCAATTTCTTTGATAGAGCAGAAGTCAAGAAGAGCATCCTCTGTAGAACAGTCTTCTCTTAAACAGAATTGCTGCGGACTAACACATTTTATTTTCGTGAAGTAGCGTAGTAGCCTACTTTTCATTATTTTTTCAAAAGTTTTTGAAAATAAAGATAAAAGAGAAATTGGTCTGTAGTTGTTGATGTCTTCTTTGCTTCCTTTTTTAAAACTGGTAATACTATAGCGCCTTGAAGTTTCTCCGGGAAAATGCCAGAGACAATACTAAAATTGAAGATGTGCTTCTAAATTTTAACAATGTTGAAGCCAATGTTTTTTATTACGAGTTGAGAAACTGCCGCATGAACAACTGTTTTTTAAGGACTTTATCACATTTAAAATCTCAAGTCCAGCGATAAGCTCAAATAAAATCTGCTCCTGTTGAAGCTACAACAAGCCTACAATCCAGAACAGCAAAATCTTATTTATACAATGTATAAACAAATAAAATAAATAAAAAATTTGAGCGCTATTTCGTTTTTAAAATTCAACGTCATTGATAATAAAACTCAATGCTGAAGATAATAGTTTTAAAAAAAGTACTTGACTATTTAGTATCAATTAACGTTTATTTTGATGAATTGAAAATAAATTTGAGATTCAATTATTTAGTATATTGCAAATATAATAAAACTACAATAGCATAAGCATTACGGTATACAACGCAAGTGCAGTAGAGCTTTCATTATTAACACGCTTTAAAATTTGAAATAAGATAAGCATTTCGTTTTAATGGAGGTATTTTTAAGATAATGGGTGTTGCTTTCCATTGCAAAATAAAAATCTAGCTTACACATCTATTACAACGTCCAATAATTTTAAACTTGGAGCAAAATTATTATATATGATACATATAAGACAATTCTTTTTTTTTAAACAAACAAGTAAATGTTAATAATTAAGAATATTATTGAAAAGTAAAATTTCTTTTTTTTAAATTATAAGTTGAAAGTCAAATTGAATGTTTAAGTAAATCAAAAAAAAAAAGAAAGAAAAAGCATATGCATGAATTTAAAATTAAAGTCAAAATATAAGCTACAAATTTACTCATTTTAATTTAAAAACAGAAAAAAAGTACGGATAGATGGTAGGTAGCGAATTTCGGGGAGATTTTGGTCATGGAACCGTGATGCCTTAAATCGTGAACAGTTAGTAATCGAGACCTTTGCTGGTTTGCTCCAGCTCGTAAAATTTTTTAATATATTTGTTGAATTTTGCAATGCGACGCTACGATTGAGTGAGTTTTTCCATTGATTTGTATTCCGTGCGTAACAGAGTCTATAATTTCTTTTAGAATATTCACGTGTGAATGTCTTTTTCTGGTGGTAACCCATCGCTTTACCAAATTGCTCTTTTTATTACAGGTATTTTTTTCTCGAACTAGTGCGATGAATAACAAAATCACTCAATCGTTTGACCGCTGCGAACAATCATTCAAAGCTTATAAATTTTTGACTGACAAACATGATCGCTAATATGTACCGCCTTTAAGATGGTTGGTCAATTTTCCAATAAAAATATGTGGATCAAAATATGTTTGTTATTTATAAACCTGGAAACTACTGAACCGACTGAGCTCAAATCTATAGGATATATTTGCTTTGATATCAAAAAGGCTTAGAACAAAAACACTACCAGCTAGTACTAAATGACATCATAAGAAAAAATATGAGTAAATCAATATTCAAAGTTCTTATCTTGAAAGTTTAAGGCTCAATTTATTTAACAGACAACATATGTCAAGCTGTTAACAACTGTGTTTATTTGCTCCTGTTTAAATCGCAAAATTAAGTGGATTTAAGTTCATTATTTTAAAGTGTTTAATGTGAAAATCAATTAACTTGTGTTTAGTATTGTGACTTTTTGTAGGTTTCATTGAAATCGCATTAGTTTGTGCTTTAATAATTAAATTAAATTTCACACTTTTCATTCTCTTTTGTAGCAACAAATTTGTTTTTGTTTTGTTTATATCCACACATTGTTTTTATTTTTGCGCGGTGTTTTTTTTGTTTTGCTTAGTTTTCAGTTTATTTTTGTCTCGTTTGACATTTCTGAAGCATTACATCTCTTCGTTCTTGCGATTCAAACGGTTTGAAAAAGCAATAAAAAAAAATGAAAAAATGGAGCATACTTTTAGTTACTTCTAATTTTTCCGTGAAACGGTTAGAAAAATCTTCAAAAAGAAAAAAAAGTGTAGCATACTTTTAGTTAATACTTTTTAAACTACTTTCGTTAAATTAAACTATTTACTTTCATTAAATTTTAACATGATTTGTAAACACCCTGTCTGCTCTGTTAAAGACGCTACTGAGCGTTTCGTAGTCTGTCATTTCTGCGATGATCTTTATCATGCGAAATGTGTTGGACTAAATGGTCGCATTGCTGATGTAATTGAGAAGGGTGAAGGTCTTCGGTGGTCATGCACCAAGTGCACGGCAGCTGGTAACTGCTTATATAATCTATATAAGCAGTCTAAAAAAGGTTTTGCTGAAATTGTCAAGGACCTGTCAGCTCTCTTGCAGAAATTTCAGCATTTTGAAACTCTTTTTAACGACTTCAGATGCTTAGAAGAACAAGTTTCAACACCAAAAAAATCGACTCTGATGGCTCTTCGTGGGAAGCAGAAAAACGACAAGAAAACTGCAAATACCGTATCAAATGCTACATCGCTGGATAAACCACCTAAAACTGTGCAACCTCTTACTCAAAATATAATAACTGTACAATCCAATTTGCCATCTACCTCTGCTCAAAATGATAGTGATTCGATTTCAGTAACAGTCCCTGATAATTTTGATTTTTGAAAAGGTGAACAACAAAGATTTTTGGCCGTGTAACACTCTAGTTCGGGAATTCAAATATAGAAACAGCCCACGCTCTGGAAATATTGCTAGTTTACCACAGCGTTCTGAAGATCAAATTGTTCCAAAAAACTAATTTACGACCATTTTCAAACTTTAACCATCGCTTATCAAAACGTTAGAGGTTTAAATACTAAGTCAGTCAGTCAGTAAATCAGATTTATTCATGAATAGTTTCGACTTTGAATTCCATGTTATTTCGTTTTCTGAAACGTGGCTTCGGGAAAATATATTGGACACTGAAATTCTTTGTAGCAACTATCAAATATTCAGAAATTGCCGTAAGTCTAAAATAGGAGGTGGAGTCCTTCTGGCGGTGCACATTTCATTATGCTGTGAGGAATTGAAGTTTATAAACAATACTGACTTAGAACTTGTTGGCGTTCTCATCAAACTTATGAATAAGTCCATCTACTTAACTTGTTCCTACATTCCACCAAATGCTGATCACACTACCTATTTACGACATGCTGAAGAATTTAGAGGAATAAATAATCGTCTCACTGTAAATGATACCATGATTGTACTTGGAGATTTTAATTTACCATATGTTGCATGGAATATAGCGGACAATTGCTGCTTTCTCACACCAACTTCATCCAATACTGAAATAACTGAATTTTTGGATATACTTTCTGATTGTTGTCTTGATCAAATTAATACTATTCTTAATATGAGGAACAGAAACCTTGATCTTGCGTTTGTTGATGAATTTGTTAACATAAATATAAGTCGAATTGATCCTTTAGTTTTACCGAAGGACAAACATCACCCAACTCTTCTGATAAAATATATTTTAGCATGTAGTTTACTGAAAAAAAAATCGTGTAACATCTCAGAACTCATGCTTCAACTTCAAAAAAACGAATTATGTTAGACTTAACTCCTTGTTAAACCATATTGACTGGTCAGTTATGCTTCCGGATAAACAATATTACTCTGTGGCTTATATGAAGTGCTATGTTAAATCATTTAATGTGCGCTTGCATAATTGTATTACCAAATCTGTGCCGAAGTTTAATAAGTCAGTATTTTTAAGTGGTCCTCCATGGGTAACAAATGAATTAAACTATTTTAAAAATGTAAAAATCGCCGGTTTAAAAATTCAAAATGTTTGGTAAATCCATCGATTACATAAGTTATTACAGTGCTCGGGATAGATATCAAAATCTTAATAGACGGTCTTATTTAAGCTACATGTCATATACAAAACTCAACATTAAGAAAAATCCTAAGTTTTTTTACAAATTTATAAACATTTCGTGCGGTTAGGCGGATAAGTGGGACCGAGGGACCGATCGCAAAAAAAAAAAAAATAAAAATAAAGGCACCGAGAATGGTGACTAACGCGCCATAGCACGCGCCGCCGCATTATCGTATTAAATTTTTTTATTTTTTATATATATTACTTATTCTGATGAAAAGCCATATTTATTATAGTTATTTTAAGTTAAAAGTGTAAAAAAAAGAATGGAATTAATATAGTTATATAAATTTTTATACAATGAAAAAAAAAACGGACATGTGAACAACTGATTATTGAAGTTGGCATAAGGGCATAAATTAGGAGTTAAGCCGCTAGGTTGAGGAAATTAGTCATCTGGCACCACCAATCAAAACAGCTGACGTGGTAGAAAATAAGAACCAGCTGATGCAATCGACACAAGCAGGAGGTTAGATGGAAAATTAAAAACGAAGATTTTGGCATTCAACTGGGGTCCACCGCCAAAGGATACGGAAAGAAATGAAAATCTTTTGCGCCAAAATTTTTCACTCTCACGATTGATTGTCAAAATTCGCTAAAACCAATGATGATGTGTTTTGGAAAGTTAATTTTATAGAAATTTACTCCGAATTGTGGGTGCTATTGGGCGATTTGGGAAAAACTCGGGGAAAATCTTGGGTAATTAAAATAATATTAATGCATAACATAATACTTAGTTCTTAAATGTATTAATTACAATAATGCATACATACGATCAATATTAATAACGTCTATGTGTGTGTATTTTAATAAGCTTTGGATGACAAATTATCTGCAGTCACGGCGAAAGATATATTCACGTCCATAATAATGCGTTTATATACGTTCCAAAAGTTCCATACATATATGGATTGTTCTTATAATTAAGAAAATTTTTCTCATAACTCTTAAGTGATTTAAGTCTTTCCTTTATCACCGATTTTTAATTAAAATTTCAAACATATCGTTACTATTGAATTAGATTTTGGTACAAAATCAGAGTTTTCTTTTAAAAGCTGTTTTGCTTGCGATATGACAGATTTTAATAATGATCGCATTTCAATTTACTTAGTCCTTATTGAAATTTTATATATTTTGATATCGCCTATTTATTTTAAGCATTCAGAAACACTTTTTAGTTCTTAAATGGATGACCTGTCAGATTGGCTCACAATATGACAAATAGTAAAATTCTCGTATTCGCAATATTGATATTTTTCGTTCAGGGTAGTTAATTTGCTCAACGAGAATATATTTCCATACATTTTACGTCATAAGCGATATGTATCGACAGTGTGGCAGCTTCTTAACACCGCGGTGAGACAAGAAACTATTAAAAAATATGCGAAAATATGAAGATTTTAAAAGGGAATTGCAAGGTTTTTTGGATCTTGCAAGAGTACTTGAGTACATTTTTGCTTTTTTAAAATCTTTTATATTATTTGGGTGTATTTAAGACTCTTCATATTTTTCATAGGTATGCATAAATGGTTTATGAAACTAAGAAGAAATCAAGAAATTTTGTATAAAAAAAACGACGTCTAATGTTTGTTGGCAAGGGGTTTCCTAACAAAACAGAGGTGTAAAAGTGCTCTCATGTTTGTACGACAGCGGGTGGAAAGGAAAGGATTATTGCATCCGTAGGTTAGGTGAAATTTCTTTAGCTTTGGTGAATAAGGACAGCTGACTTTGAAGTTTTGACAAAATTGAAAATTGAAAAATATCAAAACAACGAGAAGGAAGGTAAGCTATCACATAATTTAAATTAATAAATTGAAGTAATTTAATTCATTTTTTATTGATAAAATCTTGGTAATATTGAATTAAAAGAATTTAAGTTTCCTTGCGACTACAACACGGAATTACATTGCCCAAAGGCAACTAGGCCGCAGCCACTAACTGAAACTGGAAACAGGTATATCCGAAAGTGAGCTTGTTATTTTTGCATGGTTTGTTTTATTTTAAAATAATGCTGAGCCGGATGAGAATATAAGTGACGTTCATGTGATGATCAACATGTATCCTTATTATCCCGCAGTTATGCGGGGTAGATGTAAATTTTGGTGTGCTCATTTCAAAACAGATTTAATCGCAATGTTATATTAGCTAATGAAATTATTGTGAAAATGAGAACTTGACTATTGTATTATGATTATTGCACTTTACAACAAATACGTTGATTTTCTTAAGCGAAATAATTGTTATTGTTGCATTATTCAGAAAAAAACCGAAGTTAGCAAACAAGGAAACAACAATACGCACATTGACAATAGCTTCTCTCGCTTCATTTTCCTTAAATGATAGATGGACAAAATTTTTAAAGAAAGTGACACTTACAAAAAAAGCAACAATAACATCAGAAAAAACCCCACCGTAAATTCGAAAAAAAATCATCAATATAAATTTGCGTAGCAGTGGGGGGAGTACATGTGTTTTTTGTTTTGGATATTTTTCTTTAGAAAACCGATGTGTTTGTTGTAAAGTGCCATATATAGCTCTATTTTCGTCTTTTCCCCATCGCTGTCCTTAATGACAGAATTTATTAGAAAATTATAAATATTTTAGTGTGTTCCAAAATATAGAAAAATTACCAAATTTTCTTGTTCTGTACTTTTTCTATATTCAAAATCCGTTTCGGCTACAAGTCCAATGGCCTAGGTAAAAAGTTCTTAGAAATATAGTAATACATACAAATTAAGTTTTTTTAATTTATTGTGGTTCTATAGTCTAACCAAATAAACATTACACAGAAAAAAATGATATTTTGTTGCTTAAATAATCCCTATCAAGAACTTAATTTGGGTGAAAAATTATTTTTTATAGAAAAAAATCAAAAATTCATTTATAAATGAATTTATTATTATTATAAAACTTCTTTAATATTTCACAGGTAGTTTTATATAAACAAGCTTACAAAAATGTGTTTATAGAAACAAATATTTTTTTTTGTTTTCCTCAGAACTACTGAGGATTGGCTCACAATACCGAATTTCAATGGCAATAAGAACTTTTTATTGTCCATCAAATCGAGTGCGTTGAAAACATCAATTTGTATGTTTTTGGCAGAAATTTATGCATAATTCATTCATTCTCCAAGCATATAAGCAGCTTGATATATACTCGTCAAATTGACACGCCTCGTTATTTCGCGTATCAACAGAGGCGCAACACGTGTGCTGCGTAACTTTTAATGCACACATTCACATTCACTTCAACCACTTTGAGTGATATAAGGCCAACTAAACGCCCCGACTTTACTACTTGTACACCAACATGCCAGTCCCGTTTCCAGCCAGGCGGTTGCAGTGACCATTTTAGAAACTCTGGTTGATAATCAAAACGAAACATAGCATCGTCATCTTCTATAAAAGTAGTTTTAAAAAAAACTGATATATCTGAAGAAATAAAATAAAGAAAAATTAGTTAATATATATCTGAATTAATGAAATTTATTACAAATCCTGCTTGTGTCCACTTCAAAGTTTTGGAATTGTTAGTGATAAAATCCAATGCTGAATATGACAGATCTATATGTTAACAAAAGTAATAATTTTGAGAATAAAAACTACTTATCAGCAGTCGTTTGCTGTCCAAACGTTATTTTATTTCTGTCTTTAAAATTCTTAGCTTAGCTTAATCCTAGCAAGCAAAAGTGCCAGCGCTATGTTGTACATGTGCAACATTGTAGACATAGCGTCAGCAGTTTTACTGGGAATGAAAAATGTAAAATAATATGTAGTTATGGAATGAATATGTTACTCATATGATATCATTTTCACAAAAAAAATAAAATTTATTGATTATCAATTATAAAATTAATAAGAGTATCTTTAACTACTTTATTTCTTAATTTTATTACTCGTAGTAGTCAAAGTATTCAACGTACGTAAAAAGTTGAAAATTGCCCAACTTCTTCCGTTGCGTTGACGAATAAGTTGCGAATTGCATGCATTTCATCTTAGCTGTCAGTTGTAAACTTTGACGCAACGGACTTGATTAACTCTATGGCTTGAGGCCTTAAGAGAACAGGAACAGAATATTTTCAGAAAAATCTATAAAAATTGAAGAAACTGGAAATAGGTATAAATTAAGATAAATTATCAGAAATGAAATTGCTAGTGCAGAGCTGTATGAATGGCGACGACAGTAATTTTTATACAAAAATTGAAATTTATGGCCTCATTATTGAAGGGTTGATGGCCGATTTCATGCGATTGCTGGCCGCGTAAAAGTTGAGTTTAAATTCAATGAAAGACTACAAGAAACTGTTTTCCATTTAATGCCATCCCTAATCCGTGAATTATTTCTACGAGTTGTTTTTATCAAAATGTTTAACCTTTTATTAAGTTGTTGCAACATTGAAGTCAAACATTCAAATATATGTTTAACGATATTACTTAAGATGAAGATAACCAAAATTCAAAACTACTCAAGATGCATGCGTTGACATTGGAACAACAGCTGCAACTCAATGCAGTTATAGTAAAGTTTCTATGCTTCACGAAGAAAAGTTTTGGCTAAACTCCATTCGAAAAGCATCACATAGACACTGGGGATGCAGTGCCTATCAAGAATAAGCATTATCCTGTCTCGCTGGCTGTCCAAAAACTCATGTTTGAGGAGTTAGATATGATGCTTTCATTGGCAATCATTGATCCAAATGAGAGCCCATGGAACAACAGGAGCTCGTTTCTGTAACTCGTAGCGATCGCAGTTACCGACTCATATTACCGATTTGACGTCACTCTCACCTGCACTGTTTCTGTAAGAATTTGAATCGGCTTTTGTTTCAATTGGTTAGTTTCAAGTCGATAAGTTGTCACATTCTCCGATTTCATTTCAATAGAACCTTTTAAGAACTGATTCTGTAAGAAATGTGAATCGATTTAAAATTTCACTTTTGTCACTGACTCTACAGTAAGTGAGAATTTAACCGATTCTAATAAATTTCAATAATGTGTAAATATTAAGTAACAAGTGCTCAAAATTAATTTCATAAGTCGGGTACTTTCACTGAAGTTAAGTTTTTTACTGATTATAATCTATTTGCTTATTATAGAACGTTTTAGTTTTCAAGATAATGTATTTTAAACCTAAAACGCATCTACATAACAGTCAGAAACTTAATCAAAACAATATTTAATAAAGCAACGAGACACATAAAGTGTGAAATTATTATTGATCATTAAAATATTTCAATTTCATATTGCTCAGATTATTTATTGTAGATGTATTTCATGTTACTTGTATTTCATGTTATATATGATTTCATTTCCTTTAACTTCAAAACAACCACTTTTTATGGTTTAGATATTTATTATTTTGTAATATAAAATATTGGCGCAAATAAAAGAAAACAAACGCAAATATTCAAATGCTTTTCATTTGACTCAATTTTGCAACGTTTCTTCTCAATTGGTTTTCTTTCCGTCACGAACCGAATTTAAAACGAATTGAACGTACAGAAACATCAGTTGTCACGAAATCGGTAACTCAGGATCGAAACAGTGCTACGTCGCACAAATCGTTAATGTCGACTTTTTAAGAGAAACAAGCTACAGAGTGGCCTGTGTCCGCAACCAAAAAATGTAGACTGTGCCTGGACGCTCTCAAACCCAAAGCACTCACGGTGAAAGACACCAATCTACTCCCACTTATTGAGGAACTGCTCATTCGACTCGGCGATACGCACTATACGTCAACCGTATATCTGAAAGATGCTTTTCGGCAGATTCCGCTGGCCATAAGTAGCAGAGAAAAAATAGCACTTACAATCTTAGGACGCCCGCTTTCTCAATTTACTGAAATGCTCTTTGGATTGTGTAATGCATTCCAGATTATGTCGGCAGATGGACAAAAATGTGCCAGTCCACCTTCATGAGAGGGTCTGTATATATCTGGACGATTTACTGGTTGCTGCATCTGACTTGCAAAGTCATCCGAAAAAAATAGAGCTGGTAACTAAGCTTCTAAAAACAGCATTTTTAACAGTAAATATAGCAAAGTCGAAGTTCTGCTGTTGGGGTATCTGAGTTACATAATTAGTGAAAGAAAGTTACTTCCTGATCCTGAAAAAGTGCTGGCAATTAAAAAATACATTTATCCAAAACTCCAAAACAAGTCCGAAGTCTTATGGGAGCCACCGAATTGTATCGACGATTCATAGATCTTTGGTACTCTTAACAACCCCAAACAATTTAATTCCAATGCTGATGCGAAGGCAGTATTCGAAAAGCTAGAACTGGCCCTGATTTCGAGTCCCGTGCTGTCTCACCCAGATTTTTCAAAACATTTTTGTGTCCAGAAAGATGATGAAGATGGAGAATATCTAATAGCTTCTTATTCGCAGAAACTTACTCCAGCACTCCGGTGGTGGTGACTGATGATTAAGCTGATGTCTTTCAGCGCTATAACTGACCATTCAAGCCTTAAGTGGCTGATGTCACATAAAGATCTGACTAGTCGGCTCGTACGCTGGAGTTTGCATCTCCAAAATTTCAGCTTCGATATTTTACATTTGAAAGAAGCAAAGATTATCGTTCGAGATACGTTATCTCGTTATGGCATGGATGAAGTCAGCTGTCAAGACCTCGATCGATCCGAATTACCGGAGTTCAAAAGCGAAGATTGACAGCATGTAATTGAAGAAAACCATACACAGTTACCCAATGTGAAAGTTGTCGATGGATTTACTTATAAGCAAACAATATTCTATGATGGAACTTCTGAAGGTGAAAATTCCGTGTAGAAACTGTGGGTGCCAGTTCTGCTGACATACGCTATCATTGAAAATGCTCATTAACCTCCTGAGGTTGCTCACGATGGGCTTACCAAAACTTTAAAACGGATAAATTAATATTTTTGTTGGCCTAACATGAACATTCAGACACGAACTTTTGTAAATATTTGCTAAGTCTGCAAAGAATACAAACCAGCAAATACATAAAATTTTAAGACCACCAATGGGTCCAAAGTCACAAGTTGAACGACCTTTTCAAAAAATTTACCTCAACTTTTTAGGACCATACGTCAAATCTACCAAGAAAAATACATATAAGTACATATATTCATAGTTTTATACTATTTCACTAAATGTACTTTTCTGAAAAAAAAAGCAACGGCCAAAAATTTTATACCCTTTTTGATTTCGGAAGTTTTTCACAAATCTTGTACTCCTGAAATTATTGTGTCTGACAACGGTGCTCAATTTGTAAGTAACGAGTTTGCGGAAATGATCAGAACATTCGATATGAAGCATGTAAACACTGTTAACTATGCTTCACAGGCAAATGTATCCTCAACGATCCCGAAATACTGTTAGTACCAAAGCCTGTGAAACAAGTCTTAGTACGTACGCACTGTTGGTATACGTTATCATAAAAGTTACAAAAAGCGCACATATGCGGTGCCGCAAAATTAAGCTCTCGCCCGAACAAGAGGTGCATCGTAGAAATTTTTAATTAACCGATCTTTGGAAAAAAATTAGTGCCTAGTATTCAAAATCTTTTTGAAATGTAGAACAGTCAAAGCGGTTTAAAACTGTCTGTATGAGGTGGAGGACTCAAGTGGAGGTGGAGGACTCATGTCAAGGGTTAAAAGCAATAGAAAAACACCATAAAATTGTTTTTGTTGCCTTTATTTTGAACCATGACTGATGGCTTATGTTATTTTCTGAATACTGGTGCGAAAATACTATCCACATTTTTGGCATTGCCTATAATGATACCGACTGCTGGCGATTTGAAGACTCACATAGATTTTGGAATGATTTTTCAGTTCAACAAATTTTCGGGCACAGTTTTGTACATAAATATATGTATGTACATTAGGGTGATTCTAATTTTTATTTTGCTTTTTTTAAAGTGTTGTTGCTTAAATAGTAAGTTTACGATATGAAGAAAAATCTCACTAAAATTCAATTTTGTACCTCAATTTTATAAGGTGGCGCCGAAGCCTGTTTTACATGTAAATTGTATGGAAAAACAATATTTTATTTAAAAAATATATGAATGAATAGGTAATGAATGGCGTTGAGCTGCTGAGAGTGGTGTTTCGAAGTAGGTTTTTGCACTGAGTCCGAATCTGGCCTCAAAGTTGACCCATCATGTCAGAGCTCTGAAATATTTGAGGGTAAGTACTAAAAAAATTAGGTTTTTTGCTACTTTCGGACAATAAAATAAACATTTGTGTTTACGCCAATAATGAACACCCTATGCCCTAGTGTCGGCATAGTGGTGTTCGTTAAGTTTTTTGGGCAGCTCATCTCGCTCCCTCTCTTTGTAATTATTACAAAATGTAAAGGCACTTCCTAATTATCTCTAGAAGAATAAAGTTGTTAAGCAAGTTGAACCGCAGTGTTTTTTTCTTCGCAGAAATTTCATTTTCGGTTTCGTGAAAGTTTTAATTAGAAAGTTTTATATAAGTTATTTTCCCCCCCTAATTCCCCCGAGAAAAACATTTGGTCCTTCTCGATCCGTTTTTTAGAGTGCCGCGCTTTTTAAAAAAAAATCATATAAGACTTTTTTATTGAAATCTCCGGGAGTGATTTTGTGATTCACAAAAAATAAAAAAACAATAAAACTTTTTTAAAAAAAAATATTTTGGTGTTTTAAGCCAAAATCAACAACAAAAGTACCAGCATCTGAAACCAGCATCAACTGCTCCAGCATAATCTGCAGCAGCAGCAACCACAACAAAATCAACAAAAGAAATTTTTGTGTTTTGCCGACGGCATTTTAGATTTACCTTTGAGAATTTCCTTTGAAATTTAAAAAAAAAGTGAAACTTTTTTGAATTTGAATTCAACCATTTTTTCTATATTTTCAAAGTTTATTTTCGGTTTCGAAGTCCGCCCATAAATTTCGGTTCGGTTTGCTAAGTCTGATTTATTTCGTTTTTCAAGTCTGTGAATTTTGTGAAGCTATTTTTCGTGTGCATGTGTTTGTTTCAAAAAATAGCTAAAAAGTTCTATAAAACAAAGAGAAGAAATCGAGATATATATTCATATATATAGATTTATTTTTTGGCGCTATTTTTTTGTATATAAATACATACATATGTACATACATGCATAACGTTTCTGGAGTTCATTAGACTTTTTTTGCATTCTTCTGTGTTTTTTTTTTGTTTCAAAAAGAGATTTTTACTCTTTTGAACTTGAACTACCGAGAATTTATTTTGCAAAGCGAAAATTTGAGAAACGGAAGAAATAAACGGAATAATAAAACAGTGTTGTTGTTTTTTGTTGTCTCAGAAAAGTCGAGATTTATTGGTGATAGAGTACAAGCAGCCTTTCTGCACTCTCACCCACGCAATTGTTTTTGCCTTAATTTTTTGCGACATAAGTAACTATCGAAGCCAAAGTTACACGCTGTGCTTGGTAAATTACAAATTCCCACCCCAATTTTTGTACGAAGTGATCTTGCTCTTGTAAACAATAAAATAGGCTCTTTTTCATTTTGCTTTGTGTCGTGTCCGTTCTGGTCAAAGCTAACACAGCGCTTTGTGCTTGGAAATCAACAAACTCACTTGCTGATATTTTCGGTATTTTTTTTGCAAGTGAGAGTAAAAATATTTAAAAAATTTAATAAATTTTTTGAAATTTGTTTAGTTTTGTTGTTTTTATTGATTTCAGGTGCAGTTTATTAGCATTATAGAAGTGCTAAGTGATAAAAAACTTTTTAAATTTATTTTTTTTGTGTATTTAAGCTTCAAGGAAAATTTTTCCTAACAAACTTTGATAAAAAGTTTTTTTTGACATAAAATTTTTCATAGTTTTCATATAGAAAACTTTATTTTTCATATTTTTTTCCATCCGAGAAAAAATAAAGCAGTAACCATGACTCATTTAAAGACATTTATTCGTCTGACGGATTCACTTATTGATTTCGAAACAGATTTCAATGCTGTGGAGTCACATCCAGTATTTTCTCTGGATGCCCAAAATGAAGAGCTGAAAGCTGAGTGGAGCAAAGTCAAAGCTGCTTATGATAGTTGCTTAGACAAATTATCAGCGACAACTGAGCAAGCAGAAATTGACTCTGTTAAAAAAAAGTATCGCAGTTGCTACCAAGCATATATAAGAGAAGCAGGAAAAATTTTAGAGCTTTCACAAGCAAAGTCTTCCCGTCGTTCAGGTGATGCAGAGCTTGCGCCTGTACTGGGTCACAGCATGCCTGTACTCCCCTGCGATACTGAGGTATTCGATGGCGATTACCTCTCATGGCCGTCCTTTAGGGACATGTTTACGGCCATTTACATAAATAACTCGCGGCTTACTTCAGTGGAGAAAATTTTCCACTTAAATCAAAAAACACGTGGCGAAGCAAAGGAGATTGTGCGGAAATCTCCTTTAACAAACGAAGGTTTTGTTCAAGCCTGGCAAAATTTGTCTGACAGATACGAAAATAAGCGTATCTAAGTCAACAGCCAGCTAAAAATTATGTTCAACTGCCCTCAAGTGTAAGGAATCCGGCACTGAACTCATAAATTTCCAAAGAGATATCAATAGTTGTAGTTTGGTGCTCAAAACGCAAAATGTTGATATCTCGAATTGGGATGCAATCCTTGCGTACCTTTGCTCTACACGATTGCCAGAGGTCACGCTTTCATTATGGGAGCAGTCCATTCAAAATAAGAATGAAATCCCAAAATGGACAGACTTTGACCAATTTTTGACAAGACGGTTTCAAACGCTAGAAACCGTTTCTGACATTCGCAACTCAAGTGGTGCGATTTCTCGGCAAAATTCTATGCCATCCTCCTCCAGACAGAATAACGCTCATACCAGTAAGCGATTAAATAATTACCAGAATAAAATCACGTCAGCAAATTGCAAATTATGTTCGTCGGAACAGCATGCGCTGCGCTTTTGCCCTCGATTTTTAAAATTGGATGCAAAGGAACGCTTAACAATTGTTCGCAAGTATCATTATTGCATCAATTGCTTAGCGAATTCTCATGAAGTAAAAGAGTGCAAGAGTGTGTATACTTGTGCAACGTGCAAGCAACGTCACAATACACTTTTGCATCGCAATTCGGCTTCAGCCCCATCTCCTGCTTCGAGTGTGAACTCAAGTAAGACGAATTCGCGACCCAACCCCTCGGGCTCTAATACTCAAACACATTCCACTCAAATACAGTCCACTAATAGCGATATCCAATCATGCTTCGCTTCTAGTACCAAGCACGTATTGCTAGGTACAGCAATGGTGACCGTATGTCACTTAGGTACGGCGTATACAGCCAGAGCGCTTATCGACTCTGGCTCTGAAGGTACGTTCGTATCCGAACGTTTGCAGAAGTTGCTGAAGCTCCCTACTCGTGCTGTCAATGCACAAGTTTCAGGGCTTAATAATGCAGTATCAGCGCATGTTACACAAGCTTGCGATCTGATTTTAAGTTCCCCAAAAAATAGACAGTTTCAGATTGAAGCTACTGCTTTTGTCCTATCCCGCGTAACTGGTAATTTGCCTTCAGTTTCCATTGAATCAACTTTGTTGAAGAGCCTGCCTGATTTCCAACTGGCAGATCCACATTTCTTCCATAGTGGGCAAATAGATGTACTTATCGGTGGCGATTTGTACCCCACTATAATTCTCGATGGCATTCAACGCAACATTCTTGGGTCACTTCTTGCCCAAGAAACTGTTTTCGGTTGGATATTTACAGGCCCCATACCTCGTAGTGAAATATCAAGTTTCACTACATGCCTTACTCATTTTAGTGAGGTTGCGATCGACAAGCAGATCGCATGTTTTTGGGAGTTGGAGGAACTTCCTAAAAAACAGTTTTTAACACAAGCTGAGAGATTTTGTGAAGAAAACTACAAGAAAACTACTAGACGAGACGAGTCACTTTGCCTTTCAAAAGTGGCTACCCGACGAAATCAACTTAGGATTTTCTCGAGGCATCGCCTTTAAACAATTTCTTAAAGGTGAAACTCGTTTAACCAAAAATCCAGATTTCAAAGTTCAATATGACAAAGTGGTTAACGAGTATTTTGAATTGAACCACATGAAAAAGGTCTACCCACCGAGATTCGAGATTTCGCCATCTCATTATTATTTACCGCATCACGCAGTTATTAAATCAGAAAGTACTACAACAAAAGTTCGTGTAGTATTCAACGCGTCAAGTCCCACTTCCAATGGGGTAAGCTTGAATGACGTCCTGTACACAGGCCCAATTCTCCAAGCAGATTTGACGCTTCTTGTTTTGAAATGGTGTTTTTTCAAATACGTTTTTAATGGTGACATTCAACAAATGTATCGCCAAATACTTGTGGATTCGAAACATTTTACTTTCCAACGAATTCTTTTTAGAAGCTCACCTGATGACGACATTCAAGACTACGAGCATAAGACCGTAACTTTCGGTGTCAATTGTGCACCATATCTAGCGATTAGAACCATGCTGCAATTGACAGTTGATGTGCAGCAGCAGTATCCCCTTGCTGCTCAAATTCTTCGGCACTTCACATACGTTGATGACGCTTTAGCTGGCGCTCACGATGTTGAAACTGCCTTAAAAGCTAGAAATGAGCTAATTTCTGCTCTTGACTCTGCAGGTTTCACAATGCGCAAGTGGACAGCTATTGCGGCAAGCATATCTTCATGTTGAGCATCTCTTACGAGAAAACTTTTTGAAATTAGAAGATGAAAGTTGTGCAAAGTCATCCTACACTACAAGGGAAGTTCTTTCAGTAATTGCCCAGTTATTTGATCCTGCAGGTTGGCCGGCACCAATTGTTGTGACAGCAAAAATTTTAAAGCAGCAAATATGGTTAGATGAAATAGATTGGGATGAAATTATTCCCCGCACAGTCTCCGTTCCTTGCAATCATTTTTGCAGGAATATGAATATATTGAAAAAATTCGCATCCCACGTTATGTCAGTTATTCGCCAGCCTCAGAAGTAGAGTTTCACGCATTCCGTGATGCTTCTGAAAAAGCTTATGCTGCATCAATCTACATCCGCGTTAAGCAAGGTGACTGTATTGTCAGTCATCTGCTTTATGCTAAAAGTAAAGTTGCTCCAGTCAAGACGATCTCATTACCTCGTCTTGAATTATGTGGCGCTACATTACTTGCGGATATGGTCGATTCATTGATCTCTCACCTTGATATTGACAGGCATCGATTGTATTGTTGGACAGATTCCGCAATCGTCCTTGCCTGGTTTTTCAAGCCCCCTTGTTCTTGGACAACGTTCGTAGCCAATAGAGTTTCGAAAGTAGCTGAAATGGTTGGCAGTCGTAACTGGTTTCATGTTGAATCACATGAAAACCCCGCTGACTTAGCTACTCGTGGTGTTACACCACAAGACTTAAAAGATTTTTTCATCCACTGGTATTGATTTTGTTGGTCCATTCGACATAAAAAGCTACATTGGTAGAAGTTGTCGAATTAGTAAAGGCTATGTTTGCCTTTTTATTTGCTTTTCAACTAAAGCAATTCATCTTGAAGCCACAAGCGATCTTTCGACTGCTACGTTTTTAGCAGCTTTTGCAAGATTTGTCGCAAGACGTGGCTGTCCAGCAAATCTATACTCAGACAATGGAACTAACTTTGTCGGAGCTTCTAAAGTTCTGAAAAAGGATTTCAAAGCTTTCTTAACCCAATCTCATGATGCCGTATTAGCACAATATGCACATCAAGAAATTTCTTTGCATTTTATTCCAGCAGGTGCTCCTCATATGGGAGGATTATGAGAAGCTGGTGTAAAGAGTTTCAAATCTCATTTCAAAAAGATGGCTGGAAGTATGATATATACTTTCGAAGAATTTCTCACGTTGCTTAGTCGAATCGAATCGTGTTTAAATTCACGACCACTTAGCGCCATGTCTGAAAATCCATCTTATTTTCAATAAAATCGTCATTTAGTGTCGTCTTTCCCCTTGAAAATGAAATTTAAATGATCATGTATGATATTTCCTCGTAAAGTTATAGCCATTTTAAGGTGACATGAATTGGAAACCGGTAGGTGATCAAATTTATGTCTCTTTAAAATGGCTATAATTTTGCAAGGAAACATCACAGATCACCACTTAAAAGCAAATTTTAAAGGGAAAAAAATGGTACTAATTTATGCTTTTGTTTAAATTAAGTTGAACAACTTTTTTTGCATTCTGTACATGGCCTCGAAAGTAGACAAAAATCATCAAGTTTTAGGTATATAACTTCAAATATTCTGTCGTGATAGGTCGGTTCTGAGGCAAAGGCTAATTGTATGTCAAGAAAAAATGAATATGAAATAAAAATTCAGGTAGGTCGTCTAGCTCGGGTGGTATATAAGGCGTCCAATATATTGGACAGTTACTTGCAGCTTCCGTAATTTTTTCAATGTGCAATTATGATGTGAGAATTTGATTTTTGGTGTTTTTTTATCATATTCATTTAGTGACAAAATATTGTATAGAACTATTTAAAAATTTTTTTTTTTTTTTTGAAATTCTTGAAAGCAATTCTGTTCTCTCTTCACGCAAAGAAATACGTTGCATTTTTGGCAAATAATAAAACTTTTTTTATTACAAGCAAGTGCCTTGCAACGACCAGCATTTTTGTTTCAACGAAAATTGGCAAATGCATAATTTGATGTCGGCATATATTCAGCTCAAAACGCAAGTTCATAAGATAAGATTCGTTCACACAATGAAAATTATGGTAATTGCTGCATAATCAGCTCGAAGATTTTTTTTAGATTTATGACGTCCTTCCAGTAAACGAGCGATATGACATGATTTATATTTACTTAACAACCCTTTGGAAGGAAACCAGTCACATAAAAACAGTTATCATATATTATATATCATTTTTTTATTATTATTACTTTAATTCATAAGAAAACTGGTTACAATGCTTATATCTAGCACAAGCTAATACCTGTTTAATACAAGTAAACTCATGATGTTTAAAACATGTTGTCTATACGACAAGATTCGAACGTAGTACATACATAATTCAATATAAATAAATACTTGATTTGGATTTGATGGAAAAAAAACAAAAAAAGTTTGACCAATACATTAGTAAAAAAGAAAAATAATACGTTAAATTTATAAAGTGAAATAAATAAATAAAGAATATTCAAGTTCAAGTTATGCCGTAACATTAAATAAATTTTTAATGGTGGAGTAATTTAAAAAAAAGCCATAATTTAACAGAATTTAGAAAAATTGACTTCGCATCTAATATCTTTTGGTATCTTATTAAAGAGTCGAGGTGCAGTAACAAGATAGAAACGGAAAAAATGCGGCTTAACAATAGCAGGAACAACTAAATAATTTTCTGTGCTTGCACGTATGTAATATTTTTCTTGTAATCTTTCAGAAAAAAAACACGATATTCAAAAAAAGGTTTACGACTTTAAAACAGTAAAGATGTCTTAAAGGGAGAATATTAAGTGTTTTGAAAAAACTAAAGATTGAAGTTCTCCGATCAGATTTATACATAATGCGAATCGTATGTTTTCGTTTAATAAATAGGGACTCAATTTTACTAAAATAAACACCACTCCAACCAAAAAGTCTAAATTGTAGTTTAGATTTAAGTAATCCATCATAAACCAATTTTAAAATTGCCCGATCACAATATTGTTTAAGGTGAAGTGTGTGGTGGTTCCAGCCCAGGTGGTCTAATATGATACCCAAGTATTTAAAATTTGTTACTGTCTCAAAATTTCGAACAACTTGGCGAATGATAAACTAAAGGTAGGATCATAACTTTGTTTTGTTGCTAACTAGAAGTTTATTCCTTAAAAACCATATTCTTTATAAATCTAGACCGTGATTATAATCCATATAAACATTGAGAATGCTCCTGCTCAAATAGGTAAGGGCAGTATCATCTGCAAAAGCTGTGAGACGTTTTTAAAAGTTTGAATAAATAATGAACTAATATAAATCAGAAACAGAGTTGGCCCTAAAACCGATCCTTGCGGGACACCTAAGTTATTATATCTCAGACAACTAAAGCAATTCCTGATTTTAACCATTTGTTTGCTATTATTCAAGCATGACGCAAACCAATCATTTGCGCTACTTCTAAAACTATTTTCAATAGCTGTGAATGGTACAAAGAAAAAACTTTCGAACTGACTATTAGAGTCTTGATGTTTGAAAAGAAATCGTTGAATAGATCGGAAACCACTAAGGGGTCAGATACGACTTCATTGTTGCATTTAAGTGCGATGTCTACATCTTAAGTGTTTCTGTTAAGCATTTCATTTACGATTCGCTATTCTTTCTTGGAGTTTCCAATATTTTCAGAAAGTTTACTTTTGAAGTAGCTATCTCTACAACGTGGAATTTCGGTTTTAAGATCAAGACACAACTTGTCATAATAACTTTTCAGTCTATGATTATGTAGGTGTTTTTTAACTGACGCACAACGTGTTTTTTCATTTCTTGATACATTCTATCTTTTTGTTAGTATTTTTGAAAGATTGGCTGCAGTCCGAAATATGAAAAAATCAATTTCTTCTTTGTGTATTTTGGCACACTATAAATAAAATTCTTTACAATAAAAACATTGAATTTTTAAATCTTGTCTATCGACTTTTGATTGGCATAAATCGAACTTCATGTTATCATTTTATAACTTATTGGTTTATTAAAAGTACTTTATATAAAAACAAGTTTCTTATGTTTGTTAGTTTTACTTTTATTAATATTATTTAGTAGAGCTATTAAGACGTGTGCGTGCGCACATAGTTTTGCATAATACTTTTCTAAACTGATATTATACTAGCAATATCAGAAAATGCATGAAGAGACATCTCTGCCTTAGATAACATAAATATTTTTATAATAATAGTGTTTTAATTATGACCAATGCAATTTTTAAATTGTGATTAAGAATTTTTTATTAAGCTTTTTTGGTACTTTTTATATTTTAAATTTTATTAGTTTTTTTAAAAAATATAGCCAACGTTTCGTCGCTATTTGGCGACCTCTTCAAGGCGCTGTCTTACAATAATAGAAAACAATTATTAAAATATATCACAAAAGAAGACAAGAAAAATAAACAATAAATACAAATAAGTTACGTTTCACAATTTTAAATTAATTATATTTACACTTACTTTAAAAACTAAAAAAATCTAAAATTTTTTAGAAACACTTGTTATTAAATTTAAGTATTATTATCAACTAAAACTAAATTATAATGGCAGCTAACATTTTCGGCATCTTCTTTCTTGTTCATAGCTTTATCTTGCTGTTTTTTTATGTGCAAGCTCTCTAGCATGAGTCTTCTGTTAGTTTTGTCTTCTCTTTCAAGAATTGTGACCGAGTCAAAGTTAGCAAAGTGGTTTTTTTTCGCTAATATGCTGAGCTAAAGCTGTTGTCGGTTTGTTTAGTTCTATTGATTTTTTGTGTTCTTTTAGTTTTATGTTTAAATTTCTTTTAGTTTGTCCAATGTATATTGTGTTGCCGTTTTCATTGCTATTGCCTTTACATTCTATTTAATAGACAACGTTAAAATTTTTGTTATTTTTTGTTTTGGTTTTATGTTTAGAAAAAAGAGTGCTAATTGTTCTAATTGTTTTGTGAGCCGTGTTTATGTTATCGTTAAAAACCAGAATCAACGAAAAAGTGTTGATTCTGGTTCGCTGGTTTTGACGAATTTTCCAAAATCGATCAAAGTTTATTTACTGAAGACAACAATATTGAAGTAAAATTTGAAAATCAAAGAGCCACTCCAGAGATAAGCGAGGCTGAAGGCAAAGCTGATGAAGAAATAGCTTCACAAAATGAAGCATTCAAGCAAGTTGTCCATTTGAAGCATTTTACCAGAGATAATTTTGTAGCATTTCATCACATCAAGAATTAAGAGACGCACTTTGACACCCAACATCAGAAGTTGAGCCAATCAAAGTTAAAACAATCAGCATTCACTAGACTTTTTCAACCAAATTAGTATATAAGCATGTGTAAAATCTGTCTGAAGTGTGTACGTTTTTTCAACAATTCAATAATTTTTGTTCTTTCCCCATAAGTGAATATCTCCCATAACCAGACAAAAATATTGGGACGGTGGGTGTCCGGTTATGGGGAATTTTACTGCATATCCTTTGTTTTATATAATACACAAACGATTCATTGTTTTTACGCCATTTTGTTCCAGAAAAAATAAATACTAAAAGATATAAAAAAAAACTTTCCTTCAAAAAACAATGTGACGTTGTTTATTTTCGTTTATTTGTTTATTTGAGTAGCCTTTGAAATTAATAGTTTCTTTCAGGTTAGATAAGATATAAAAGTATAATAATGATTAAATTAAATAAATATAACAAGAAAAAACTTAAATTGAAAGCTAAATTAAGAATAAAGAATTTAGCAAGTTTTTAAACAAATTTTTATGCATACAAAAATCAATACAGTTATTATCAGCAATTAAAGTATTATACAAAGATAAGGCCCTAATTATTGGCTCATTTTGAGCATATTGAGTTCTGTGAATTTGTAGGTGAAATAAACTAAACTGTCGTAGTGACCTTACAGGAACATTAAAGGAAACATATTGCAATAGTTGCGGACAGTCAAGAGAACCTGAAATAAGGTCATGAATAAGAACCAGAGACTGGATTTTACGTCTTGTTTCAAGAGTCTTTAAACCAAGAAGCATGCAACGTGCACCATAAGAAGGCAAGACTGTACCAAAATTTAAAGATCGCAGTACAAACCTTGTGAAGGATTTTTGAATCCTTTCTAATCTAAAGGAATGGGTAGAAAAGTAAGGATTCCATAAAAAGGAGGCAAATTCCAATCTTGAT
This sequence comes from Meiosimyza decipiens, assembly GCA_963680825.1. NCBI lineage: Eukaryota > Metazoa > Arthropoda > Insecta > Diptera > Lauxaniidae > Meiosimyza > Meiosimyza decipiens. Next base: position 77,124,248 of record OY804258.1, on the reverse strand, counting down.
CTTACAAAAGTATTATATAACACCTTAAAACTATGAGGATCAGTAAACTCTGAACTATTTCTTCGAACAAAAGCAAGTAATGAATAGGCTTTTGGAATAACATAATTCAAATGTTCAACAAAAGTAAACTTCGAGTCAAAAATTACTCCTAGATCACGAACTGAATTCACCTTCTGCAAAGGTAAGCCATCAATTAAATATGTAGTGTTAGCTATACTACTTGACTTAGAGAAAGTAACTGACAAGCACTTGGAAATATTTAATGGTAGACAATTAAGTTTACTCCAAATAAAAACTTTATTAATGTCATTCTGTAATAAAACAGAATCACTTATACTAGATATACTTGAAAAAAACTTTAGATCGTCAGCATAGAGCAAAAATTCAGCTGAATGAAAGCAATTACTTATATTATTAATAAACAGTATAAATAAAAGTGGACCAAGGATACTACCTTGTGGAACCCCAGATGAAGCCACAAACTGATAGGACTTAGTGTTAAAGCATTAGCAATTAAAACATTATGACAAACTTTGTCAAAAGCCTTAGAGAAGTCAGTGTATAAAACACCAACTTGATGACCAAGCTCAAATGAAGAGATACAGTATTTAGAAAAAAGTGTTAAGTTAGATACCGCGGACCGACCAGCAACAAAACCATGCTGTTCAATTTAGTCTTTATAATACTTTCAAAGGCCTTTTAGACGTTAGGAAGCTTAGATATAGGCCTATAATTAGAAATTTAATTCGTTATTCCACTTTTAAAACCAGGAGTAATAGATGCCAATTTCCAACAATCTAAAAAATTACCTTCTGACAAAGATTTATTAAATATTATAGACAGAGGCTTGGATAAAGCACGTGCACAATTCCTTAGGAGGATTGATGCAATACCATGAATATCCGTTTTCACTGATGTCTTAATAGTGGAAATAACCTTAAAAACTTCAAGTTCAGAAGCAGACATAGCACCGATATCCAGAAAAGGTTTAATATTATTAACAATTTGTTCACTAAAAACTGATTCGCTATCAAAGTTCGATTTAAAATAGTCAGCAAAGAGGTTAACCGTAGATTCAACTATAGAAGAATGAATCTCATTAAAGTTCATAGATGTAGGATTCATCATTCATCATCTTTTTTTGACTTAATAAAGCTCCAAAATGATTTTGGATTGTTTCTAATGTTATTTTCACATCTTAAAATATATTGATTATAAAGAAATTTGTTCAAAAAGTTAAACTGAATATTATTAGTAGACTTATATATGTTTATAAATTTATTTCGCAAATTTTTCAACTTTTTAAGGCTTTTTGTGTACCAAGGTAACTTGTGCACATTATTAGACAAGAGTGGAATATGCTCATTACAAACTGAAAGTATTTCAGCTTTAAAAATGCTGAAACAATTAGCAACATTATCAGTAAGAAACGAAGAACTCCAATCAAACTGATCAAATATTCTACTCAAACCATCAAAATCGCAGAGTTAAAAATTATAAGATTTTTTTTCAGGATAAAAATTTGTAAATTCATAAAACTCAAAATCAATAACTGATGATGATCAATAATATGATGCATATCCGCTGGAGCAATTGGACAAAATTGGCATTCAGACAAAAAGTATTTAATATTTTTTGAAACAAATACTAAATCCAGTATCCTATTTAAATTATTCGTAAGAGAGTTTATTTGAACTAGATCAATACTAAATAAACTATCAATAAAATTAACTTCATGTGACTGGTTAATATTAAATGGCATCAATTCATTATCAACAGGATTCCAAACAATTTTACTTAAGTTAAAATCACCAATAACACAAAGATGATCTGATGAATTTTTAAATGATGATTGCAAGCCAATTATGTTATCAACATGAGCAGCATAAAGATTGTCCCCACTATTCGGAGGGATGTAAGATGTACATATATGAATAGCATCAGCATTACTTTTTATTGAAACACACAATTGATCGAGCAGCGAATCATCATTTTGCAGATTGTAAATTGATGAGCAAAGTGATCGTTTAATTGCAATAAGAATGCCACCACCACGTTTAAGGCCAGTTTTTACTGCATCTCTGTCTTTACGATAAACATGATAGTTATTCAAATCGAAAAATTCACCATCAAAGAAATCGGAGTTAAGCCAAGTTTCTACAAAAATAATGATATCGAAATCACATTGCGAAGTCCAATTAAAAATAGTGTTGGACTTAGTCCTGACTCCAGACATATTATGAAAATATAATTTTAATTTTCTAAAAACATTTCCAGGCGTATTAAATGCGGACAAAGTTTGATTATGTGTTGAATTGGATGTAGAAGGTAGGGCTTTTATTAACTTGCGGCATACAAAGCTATATTTGGAAATACCAGTATGCTTTTCAATATATGAGACAATGTCATTTTCAGTCATGGTTGGCTTGAAAGGAAAGACATGTATCCATTTCATTAGAACACGCACTTCAAGATCATTATTGTCTGCATTTCCAACAACAACAGTACGCTTATTTCTTATTTTGTTCTGAACAACATCCAAACTGGGCAGTTTGTTAGAACCAGCATCAACAACAACACCATCATCATTATAGTTATTAGTAGCAGTAGCAAGAGAATTATTAACATCTGAATTTTTACCAATAATAGCATTATCATTGTTTTGTTTATCAAAAACAAGAGGCGTAGTTAAGGGCAAAGGAGATGATAACAAAGCATCAATATCCCCAACAACATCATCGACAGCGTCAGTAGCAGCAGCATGTGAAATAGATAAACGACGAACCAGTCAACTAAGGTGGAGGAGGAATAGCATTCGGCAAAACAACAGCATCACCAGTCAGATGTGCACTGCCATCAATGCTTATGTTATTATTATTATTAACTGCAGGTAAAGCAGCAACAGCAGCAAAAGACAGTGGTGAATTAATAGTCGTAACAGTGGTGGGAGATTTCGTTTCATTATTATCATTAGTACAACAAGATTAGAAGAAGATTCCGGCGTACTTAAACTGACTTGTCGGTCAGTAGATGAGTCATCAAAAACAACAATTGGAATAACACTAACACCCGAAGCACTTGAAGCAGAAGAATCACAATTAGAGAAAAAATCTTAGTCTGTTTGCGATTTTTTATGCAATGCATTGTTTTTGTTTTTTGAAGCAAATGCACTTTGGTTAGAATTTTTCGGCAAAAGTAGATTTATTGTTGCTTTTAGGTTTTTAACCTCAGAAACTAAAGCAACCACAACTGATAACAAATTGGAAGTTGCGTTCAAGCAATCATCACAAATAAATGCAATATTAGTTGTATTCTTTATAATATCAAAAGCTTTAGAATTTATATTAATGCAGGACTTATGAAAGCCAGTATTGCAGATAGTACAATTTATAACATTGTCTTTATTTATTGCATTAGCACAAGCAGCACAGCGCGATCTCAACGGCATAGTCGACCGATTAGGAAAGCAATCACGAGAAGACTGTTGTGTTTCAATCAAGATTGGAAAAATTATTTCTAAATCCAACAAACGCTTCTCTCGTAAAAAACTAAAAAGCGTTGTTGCATCTTTTCGGATGTAGGTGATCGTATGATTATACGTTCTGTCTTGTTTGATATCAAAATCGTTTAATAATTATTTATTTACGACAGTGAATTCTTTTTCTTAAAATTGTGCATTAATATTAGTAAATAGCTTCTGAAGGTAAGCTGCAGATTGTAAAATTCGGGAATGAAATATTTTGTTCAAGTCCTTTGTCCACCTCAGTATGAATGCTAAAGAAGTTAAAATATACTTGATTGGTCAAATTTAAGTTTTCGGAAATATTAATTGCCAAATCCGAATTAGCAACAAGTTTTCTGAGAAGAAAATAATGCTTAAGAGGTCCCACCTTTTTAAATTCATAAAAAATAATGGGAATCAACCAAAAAGTTCCAAAAATTTCTGTTAGTGCCCATGTGGCACCAAAGTGCCCGTTTTGGAAGCGCTAATTAGGGATCATGTACAAAAGCGATGTTATATCTGGGCTTGCAACTTAAACAAATAGTTTGATTTCTGTCAAGCCGCTTGTCATATTAAAAGATATTATTTTATTTATTGCCATGAAAACTCTAGAAAACTGAAGGAATATTTTGTCTCTTATTTTCATGTTTTATATTAGCAGTGTGTTTTCGCTTTGGTTAAATCAAAATTTTATACAAATGCGTGAACCAGCTCAGTTTCTAGTTCAATTGATTGAACTTTTTTATGAATGCTAAATTTGAAAAGTAGATGTCGCATATAGCAAGTAATTCTGGACACAAACCTAAAATAATCAATTTTATACGGCAGCTTTGTTTGAATTCGCAAAACCGCTTGTAAGTTACGCGAGGTCCTATGCATGTAGTAGGTGTGGGGCCCAAATGTCAAAATAAAGTCACATAATAAAAACAAAGTCGCTGCTTTAGTTCTGCATTAATTTTTCCCTTTTAATATAACATCAAATAGTTTTGTTCTTCATTTTCTTTCGTCGATTTTTTTTTATCCTCGGAAAACGAAAGAAAAAACGTTGGTGTAGCGTCTACGACGCTATAGGTCAGATCAAATGAATTTGATACCAGTTTTTCGAAAAAAAAAATTATGTACTGATGCGTGAGGCCCTTTAACGCGCTAAACTACGTTCAACCGTACGAGTTTGCTCGCCTCCTAGTTGTCAGTACCAGAACTATAAAGGGATATTTTTAAACTTATGCGTTTTATTTACTTTAAGTTTTAACCAAAGCGAATAAGACACGACTTTTGTGTCTGGTGCTATTGACTGTCCAGCACTTCTGATGCTTATTAAGTTCAATGTTCTCCAAAAGCTCTTGGGTCTTCTGTGCCTTTTTATTTGAAAACGGTTCGAACTAATTATGCATCTAAGGCTCCTGTCCTTAAACCTTTAAAATTGCTTATGAGGTAAATTCAAATTCTAGTATAGATTTCTCAGTTTGAAAAATGCCATGTGGCTTATTAAACAATATTTCTTAGAAAGTTGTGTAATTTATTAATACTTTTATTTTTCAAAGGTCTAGTCTGTAAGAATAAATGTTTATAGACTGAAATAAATAAGTAAATATATAAATAAAATAAAGAAAAATGTTGTGAGAAGTACTGCTCGGGAAAAGAAATTCAATGGAGGATCTGAAGAGAATAATTTAGTAATATTTTACTAAATTAGTGACAAATTGTTATAAAATATGTTTGATATAAATACTGATCCTTTCGAAAATATTCCTTTTACGCACTGTGAAAATGTTTTCTTTGACACCATATCCTCCACTCCAACATATGCCAACGGTTTTTATTTAATTCACCAAAACATCAGAAGCTTAAGAAAGAATTTCGATAATTTGACTTTAAATATCGATTTTTTTGCTTATAAGCCTGATTTTGTCATTTTGTCTGAAACATGAATTTTTCAGTAAGAAATTCCGCTATTTTATTTACCGGGATATTAGTTCTTTGCGAAATGCAACAACAACTATGCTACTGGAGGTGTTGGGGATTTTGTGAAAAATTAATATGACTGTGAATTTTGTTCTTTTAATTCATTGAGTGCTGATGTTTTAAATATAAAATGTTTTATAGACAAGAAGAAGTACTCCTTCTATTGCTTATGTCGTTTTCACAACTCCTCTATAACCGAAGCTTTTTAAATGATTTAAATACTTTATTGCTGGGCGAAATGTCTAAAAACATAATAGTGCTTGGTGATATGAATTTGATTTTGTTGATAGAGTCGTGCTTCTTTCATCATTTGGACTAGAATCATGTTTTAATCAGCCTACCAGAATAACGGAAACTTCTGTAACATGCATTGATCACATTTTTGTACGGTTGGGGTGATCAAGCAATATTTCAATTTGAAGTTCTGTAGCACAATTTGATATTCCTGATCATTGTATGACGTGCCTTTGCTTCAAAAACGTGGAAAAACATAAAAATCAGCCTAGTGATCGTATTTCCTTTCATGAAAAAACAAATTTCATTGCTCTGAATTACCGCCTCCGCTATGAAACATGGAATAGTGTTTATGAAGAAGCAGTTCCGTCCATAGCAGTTACGCTATTTAATGACACTTTGAGTAATCATGTCCACGCTTGCACTACGGAGCTAAAAAATAGAAACAAAAAGGTCAAGAGGGTGAAGCCGTGGATATCGATATTAAAGAAAGTTGATATTAAAAGTAAAGTTTATATAAAAAGTATAAAAAATTCTACCAATGTGAATATCAAGATTCACTATAAGAAACTTTGCAAAGAAATAGCAATAGAATCTACCAATTGTAGAAACAACTTCTATGCTAATGAATTCGCTAAATTACAAGGTAACTTAAGAAAAGAGTGGCAACTTGTCAATAATGTATTAAATAAAAGGTCCACTAATGAGCAAAGTGGTAATTTAATTGTTGTCTTAAGCGCTATTGGAAAGGCCAATGCCTCTAACGAATTTTTTGCTAAAATAGGCAATGATGTTGTTTCTGATAAGGGACTGAGTAATAATTTTTGTGGCTGTTTGAAAAATGAAAAAGTTTACTCTGAGAGCTTTTCCTTTGAGCCCGTCTCATCTTATGAAATATTTAAAATAATTATGTCTCCGAAAAATTCTACCTCGAGAACAGAAAATAGCTTTTCTAATACTTTTATTAAGCTGATTACATTAAATATTGCTGACTTACTTTGTATTATTTTTAATAAAAGTATTTTTGCAGGCATTTTTCCGAGTGAGCTTAGAAAAGCTGAAGTTTTTCCATTATTTAAAAAGGGTAACAGAACGCTCTCAATAACTATAGACCGATTTCCATACTTCCAGTATTCTCTAAAATTTTTGAAAAAGCCGTTAAGAAACGGATGATAAGTTTTCTGAACAAAATAGAATACTTAAGCAAGTGTCAATTTGACTTCCGAGAAGGTATGTCTACTGAGGATACCCTCAGTATTAACAATAGTCTTAATCAGAAAAAATTCTTTGCGGCTTTGTTCATTGGAATTACAAAGGCTTTTGACACGGTCGAACACTCAATTCTTTTGGAGAAACTCTACAAATGCGGCTTCAGAGGTGCTACTCACAATTGGTTTAAGTCTTACTCAAGTGATAGAAGTCAAAGAGTTAAGTCTGAAAATCAGTATAGCGATTACTTAAACATAACCATCGGTGTTCTACAAGGCTGTGTCCTCGGACCTATTCTTTTTCTTGATTTTATAAACTGTATTTTTGATCAATACTTTTATAGTAACATTATAGCTTTTGCCGATGACATGGCATGTACTTACACAAGTGGCTCATTACTTAGCCTAAATGCTGACTTAAATCACGATTTAAGTACACTAAGACATTGGTTTTCAATGCATAAGCTTGTATTAAGCGACGAGACTAAGATAATGTATTTTAATGTTTCAGGCAAGGAAATTCACTTTTGTAACCCCATTTTTCATGCAGCTGAATGTAGGAAGTATAAATTAGATAGCACTATTTGTACCTTCCTTAATATGACACAAACATACTTTGAGAAACGTGCCTGCTGTAAAGAATCACGGTGAGCTTGAAATACGTTATTATCGAATCACAGATTAATCCAAATTTTTTAATTGGAACAGTGCATAAGGAAACATTTCCCGTAAAAATTAAAATCGGCAACCTACCGTTTTTGGAGAAAACCGATTTTTACCTTTTTTTCATATTTTTCAGCTTTTTATGATTTTAGCCCTTTAACTGACGTTCACTGCAAGTTTTTCCGACCTTGATTACCATTCTTAGTTTATTCTGTAATGTATAAATGTTGTGGTGCCGTCCAAGTACTTCAGTTTGGGCACTCCTAAAGGTCATGAAGTGTTCATCTATATACAATAAAACAAAGTCGGTTTAGTTATACACTTCGTAACTTAAGAACGGCTGGACCGCTTTCATTGATCTCTGATTATTTGGATTTATCTTCGCCCCGAAAGTAACATAAACTATAAAAATTTTATTTAAGGTGCATATATAGGGTGGCCCTTGCACAAAAATATTTAAAAAAATGCATTTTCACAAAGACCCGGCTAACATGACCTCAATCGGTGAAGACGTTCAGAAGTTACGCAGACACACTAGCGATTATGTGCATATATTTATATGTATATAGGTCACCCTAAGTATGCACTCTTATTAAAAGTTTTATAGCCTAAGCTATGCTTCTTGATATAAAAGCTATGTGGTGTAAATTTGGTGTGAATCGAGTGGTCTTTGTAAAAATGCATTTTTTTAAATATTTTTGTGCAAGGGCCACCCTATATATGCACCTTAAATAAAATTTTTATAGTTTATGTTACTTTCGGGGCGAAGATAAATCCAAATAATCAGAGATCAATGAAATTTTAATAAGTATTTTTTTCTATTCTAAAAAGTTGTTAAACAATAATAAAGTTATTCCTTTGAGTACATAATTGTCACTGTGTTATGTTTGTAGAAATTTGGTTTGTTTTTATTTTGTATTTATTGCTAACTTTAATTTGTTCTTTAATATACGTGAGTAAAGTTTTTTGCTACAAGCAGTGATCAGTTTTGTTTTTTGATTCCCTTTCTTGCTTTGTTGCCACACAAAGCTTTACCTTAAACTCAATTGGGTGTTGTTGTTGCTGCTCAACGGGAATATTTTTGCACAACATGAACCCGTTTTAAGCAATTTTACAAATATCTTAAGTCAATATAAAAATAAAACTTGTTCACTATAACTTTTTCTTTTCTTTTTTCATGATGGACTATTTTTCATGATGGACTATTTTTCGTCTGAAAACTTATAAGCTTGCTCCTTAAGAGATCAATGTAAAAGTCAAAATATATTGAATGCCATGTTTTCCTGTTCAAGTCCTTGTGGACAGATGTTTCATGCCTCTTGCGAAAACCTAACTAACACCGTCATTGATTTGTTATCTTTCAAACGTTCGGGCCTGCATTGGTACTGCCCATCTTGCAGGGCCCTGTCCCCGTCGGTCTTTTTCGACAAAATTAAGCAATTTGGGGAAAACCTTAACAATCTGAATATTAATTTCAGAGATATTTTAAATAACTATTTAGACATGACTCCCCCCCCAGGTTGAAAAAAACCTTAATGAGGCTGTCTCACCCGATGTTAGTTTAGTGCAAAATAAAACTATTACAGAGGCTGCTATGGTTTTTTCTTCTACTCCTTCGATCTCTACTCTACCCAAGCAAGCTATTTCTCTGAAAAAGAAAAGGAAACCTAAACGAAAATTAAAAAAAATTCGTAAGTCAAATGAGAATCTGGGTTGTGTGGGGGGGAGAGGTGACGCAGCTTTTAACCGTGAAAAAACTCCTTTAGATCCCCCTCTAAATTCCTCTCCAACTACTTCCAATTTTTCCGCTTCTACTGCTGTTAACAACCCTCCATCACTTTCCTCCACTTTAAATACTCCTGTATCCATTTCTGTCATTCCTAATCCGCAAGGGGTTGTTACGGTTGGTGGTTCTCTGGCGCCTGTCTCCTTGCAAGCATTGCCAAGGTTGAAATCGATTTTCATTTCTCGACTTCATTCTAACACTACCACTGATAACGTCATAAATTTCATAAGACAAAATCAAATTATTCCTGCTGACGCCTTCGTTTCTTGCAGGAAAATCGGTAATAAGCCAACTCATGCGTCTTTTAAAATAACAGTGGCCTTTTCTCATGTTTCTGCCATTCTTAATTCTAAAGCATGGGTGGATAATATCTTTATATCAGAATTTGAGTCGAAAAAAAAAACTAATAAGACTGTCAGACATACTGTCCGTTCCAGTTCAAAAAACTGAAGCGGCTATCCCTTTACTACCAAAATGTACGGGGTTTGCGATCCAAGACGCACGACATCTTTTTGTCAACTCAGAATTTCTCTGAGGATATTATCGTTTTTACCGAAACTTGGTTAAATAACATTTTTCTCAATTTAGAACTTTTTGACAATAGTTTCAATGTTTTTAGAAGAGACAGACACTTGGAAGATATTTCTTCTGTTGGTGGAGGCGTCTTAGTAGCTATTAAAAATCATTTAACCAGTTCATTAGTTGAAATTGCCTGTGCTTCTAATATTGAACTTGTATGCGTTAAAGTTACACATTGTAACTTCAATTTGTATATTCTTAACGTTTATGTTCCTCCAAATAGTGGCGTAGATGTCTACGAATGTCTTTCGATGTCCGTAGAATACATAATTAATGAACTCGACGCTTATGACGACATTTTGCTGTTAGGTGACTTTAATCTGCCTGACCTTAAATGGACTCCAACGGACGATGGTACATACTATTATGCATCTTGTCCAAAAACTCGACAACAACAAATTTTTGTTGACGAAATTCTTTCATATTTACAACAAGTAAGTTGTATAACTAATTGTCACGGACGACAACTTGACTTGGTCTTGGCTGCAAATAGTGGTAATGTTGTTGTAAGAAATGCTATTCATGTGCTTTCTACGGTTGATTCCTATCTTCCACCTTTAAGTATTGTGTATCAATCTGACATGGAAAATTTAACTAATGCATGTCCTTCTATTAATGTTTATGAATTCAATTATAAGAAAGCTGACTTCTTGAAATTGATGAGAATTTAAGAAATAAACTAGACGAATTATTTATTTATTTTAACAATAATACATTCAATGACTGCATTAAATTTTTCTACGGTGAATTGTTTCCGGCCATTGCATTGTCGGTGCCATATACGCGGAGGTACGTTAATAATTCTTCGTACCATTGGTACAATAAGGATTTGAAGAAAATTCGTAATGGCCGTAATAGGGCATGTAACAAATACGCTTGTAGCCAGGACCAAAATGACCTAGTTGCTTATCAGCGACTGTTTATTGAATTTAAAGATATGTCAGCTTAAGTTTATTCTGAATATTTGAATAAAATTAAGCTGAATATTCTTCATGATCCCAATAATTTTTGGGGTTTTATTAATTCTAAAAAAAAATCTGACGGGTTTCCATCTGAGTTTAAAACAGTTGATGGGCTCACTAGCGACCCCCTAATTATAGCCGGGTTGTTTGCTAATTTGTTTAAAGAGTCATTTTCTACGGATTTATTTAGCCCTGAGATCAACTATTTTGAATATATGGATAACGACCCTTTAGTTTCGGTTAATGAGATATCTTTCACACCTGACCTCATTGCGAAATATATCTCGTCTATTGATGATGACTTCAGCTCCGGGCCTGATGGTATTCCTGCGACAGTTTTAGTTAACTGCAGCTCTGTGCTGAGTCAGCCCCTCAGTTTTTTATTTAATAAATCAGTCGGAGAAAGCTATTTTCCTAAGTTTTGGAAAAGTGCTTACATTAGCCATATTTTCAAGAAAGGCTGCAAAAATGATGTTTCAAACTGCAGGCCCGTGGCTAGGTTATCATCAATACCGAAAATTTTTGAACATATAATATACGATCAAGTTAAGGTGTGCTGTGGTGAAGTCATAACAATTCGTCAGCATGGTTTTGTTAATGGCAGATCTGCAGTTTCTAACCTCCTTGATTTCACTTCTTTTGATTTAAGCTGTTTTGACTCTGGTGGGCAAGTTGACTGCATCTACACTGACTTCAGTAAAGCATTTGACAAACTACCACATAATTTGATTTTGTTTAAGTTAAAGAAGCTTGGATTTCCTTTAAGTTTTGTCAGCTGGATTGATTCTTATTTATCCGATCGCTCATATCAAATAAGATTTCGGAGGGTATTTTAATCCCCATTTAGCGTGGCATCAGGTGTTCCACAAGGAAGCCACCTGGGGCCGCTCCTGTTCATTTTAGCAATTAATGACGTTACACAAGTAATTAAAAACTCCTATCTGTTAGTATATGCAGATGAAATGAAAATTTACAGGAACGTAAAGGGGGTTGGCGATACTATTCCACTACAGTCTGACTTGAAATCATTCGAAGTTTGGTGTTCTAAAAGTAACTTACATCTTAATCCTGATAAATGCCAATCTATGATTTTCACCAGGAAGAAAAATATTGTGGAGTTTGATTATCAATTAAACGATAAGAAAATATGTCGTGTCGATTTAGTCAAAGACCTAGGCATACATTTTGATGTTAAATTAACTTTTAATGATAATATTGATCTAATTTGTAAAAAATCCTCATCTCTGCTTATCTTTATTAAGAGGTGGGCAAAAGAATTTAATAGCAATTTAGTAACGGTGACTTTATATAAAACAATAGTGCGTCCTCACTTGGAGTATGCCAGCCAAGTATGGTCACCATTTTATAATATTCATATAAATAGAATTGAGAGAATTCAAAAAAACTTTATTCGTTTTGCTCTCAATGGCTTAAATTGAACCTTCCTCCTTATGAGGATCGTTTGAAGTTATTACATTTGCAGTCTTTGAGGTCCCCTAGAAATATTGCGGACATACTTTACCTGCATCAACTTGTAACTGGGTCTCTTGCTGCACCAGAGCTTCTTGATTACATACATTTTAATACTAATCGGAGAAGTACTCGTAGCTCTAATCAATTATTTTATCAACCGGTTAGTAGAACTAATTATATGGCAACAGCTCCTTTTAATCGTATGACAACTCTTATTAATAATTGCGATTTTTATAACATTAGCTTGTCAATAGGTCAACTCAAGCTTAGATTGAAAACTAACGGTAGCTAAATTTGTAGCTTAATGGTGGTCTGTATTTTAATGTTTGTGTTGTCCGAGCCCCACAGCATGCAGGGTAAATTTTTTCTAACATTTACGCCTTGGACCATTTAAAATTACACATATAACTATTTTAATATCTATATCACATGGTCTGAGTGGGTATGTTGAGAAAGTGCGATAAAGCTAATAGAGTAAGATCCCAGAACCCCCAGACCTACGTCATTTTAGCAAAGCTGAAATTTTGAAGATTTCTAGTCTACTATGTAGTTAAGACAGTATGCGTACTTAGTAGCTCGAAAGCGGGCCCCTTTCACAGGTAGCGCGAACCAAAGGTGTGTAAAAATCTTACTCACCTACGTTAAAGTAGAAACGCTCATATTTAAATATGTTTTTAAGAATATTATCGAAAATTGATATTTTTTATTGTCAGACCATTTCCGTGAGCCATTACTTCCGCTAGACGTTATAAAGATTATTTAAAAATTAGGTAAACTACGTCATTTTAGCAAGCCTACATTTTACATATATTACTCATGGTACTATTTCAAGACCCTTTGTAAGCAGCCAGACCAATCCGAGGTGTCAATCATTCTCCCAGACACCTTAAAGAGTCCCCTGTTAGTGCGATCGTGAGGGCATTATTCGTGCGCATGAATGCGAGTGAGAACACTACATGGCTTTATGAGACGGATAATTTAAATGATGGTTATATTATTTATTGACCTTGACTTTAAAATTTTAAATAAATACCGTTGCTATCATTCGCTGATATTTAGATGCAATAAATTGGAGACAATGGAAGTATATATGTATGTGAATATGTATATATGTGGCAATAGCCGAAACATATGTCACCAATTACCAGGTTAAATTGCTCCATTTGTTGTCTCTGTCATGTTTGTTAAAAAACCATTGACCGATTTGTAAAATTTCACACAAAATATCGGTTTCTGCTAAGACTGCAAAATTCGATCAAAATATTGTTCAAGTTTTTACTTATGTATACATTATATTATTATAAATTAATTCTTTATTTCAAATGAAATCGTAACATGTCTAATACAATTCATAATCAAATACACAAGCTTTTATAAGTTTTTAAAAGTAATAGTTAGGTGTATTCAATTGCCATAGGCAAGAGGTGATTGCACCAAGCAAACTATAATTTACTAGTGATAACCCCCGAAAATCGGGTGTGTGTTCTGTACACACTAACCAGATCTGAGTTTTAGGATTGGCTTTTGACGAACCCTTACGGGCTTTCCCGGTCCCGATGACGATTTTCTTGAAGTTCATGGAACAATTTTAATCTTGTTTTTGTTTTATAAATTTGTAGTTTTATACTAAGCCTTATATTTGTATAAGGTATTCCTTCTGAAAATTTTATTTTGAATTTTCCTTGAATTCTGTCACTTGGGACATGCCACGCTAAAGGCATTTTACCCATAAACATCCACCCGAGGGTTCTTAAAACATGCAGTTAGAATTTTTTAAAAATTGGGTGGAATGTTCAAGAGTAGATATGAGAAGATTGGTTTCAAGGGTAAGGCCAAATTTAGTTTAAGCTTTAAAGCAATATCCCGCACGCAAAAAGCGAGAGTTTTTTACAATCACAGATGTATGCTCGATTTTAATGATTTAGGGGGCGTTCAAGAATTACGTAATGCATTTTTTGAAGTTTTTAGACCCCCATACCCATGTAACACGCTGTAACGTTTTCTGTAACCCCCCCAGACGTTATGTATCACTCAAGTGGCCATATTTACCTAACAGCGAGTGTTTTTCTCTTCGCTATGGCAGGGCTTTGGTAGTTACCCATTCTTTGGAAAAATTGATAAAAATAAGAAATCATTCCACGATAATGATGATTTTATGGTTCTATGCTGTAGCTAATCTAGAATCCCGTAAGCTTTTATCATTTTAATAAAACATTTTCATTTTTGTTATTCAATAAATATACAAAGAAAGCGTTTCATTATACACACCTAATTTCAAATCACTCTCACTAAAGAAGTTTCACTTGAAAAACAATGTTACGTAACGCGTCGTTCGACACAATGCCCCGTAACGTAACCTCGTACAAGACCCCCAAATTGCGTTACGTAATACTTGAACGCCCCCTTAGTTTTAATAATAAAGAAGCCGAAACATCTTTTAAAAAAAATTAATCACATCTTCCAAAAAAATTAATCCAAAATAAAAGTTTCCATATCACAATAACATGTGTTGTTGTTTTTCCTTTGCTCTTTCTCATCAAATATCAAGATCCACTTACGTTACGCACACACACACTTATTCATTGCTATTGCTTTCATATTTTAGTAACAACAACTCTTAATTGGAAAACAATAACAATTAGAGAGAGAGAGAGAGAGAGTAGTAGGTGTGTGAATTTTTTTCTCCTCGCTATGGCAAGGCTTTTGCAGTTAATCAGTGCAATGCTTGAAAGAGTTGAAAAAAAAGGAAATCTTTCCACGCTTATATCTCAGCTTCTGGTCAACGGATTCTCGATCCAATAATTTTCCGCAACTCTGCTCGATGAGCACTTCAATTTGACATAGCATTTGTTGCTGTAACTGTTGTAGATCGCGTCAACTAAGCCTTACCTTCGAGGAATAAATATATAGATTTTACATGCTTATATAAGGTCTGTATCATCCGGATTTTGTGGTAAAAAATGAAAAGTGTCAAATTACGATTTTCAAGAGAGTAAAAGCTGAAATTTCTCTGACTAGTCGAATCACCACAATTTTCGGATGATACACAAATATGGGTAAAAAATGAAAACTATCAAAAAAGTTGCGCGTATTTTAGTAAACTAATAATGGCATTTCCCAAAAAATATTGTGATATCAAGCTTTTTGTAACGTTGCTCCTTCTTAACACAACCTTTCAACAAGTGAAAAAAATTAAGTGCAAAAATTTATTTTATGAGGATAGTATTGGGCAAATACAATTGAGACAGGCAATTTTCTTTCCCTCGCTTGTCAAAAGTGAGTCTCTAGTCTCGTTGCCTACGAATTTGACAGTCTTCAAGTTTTACCCACAAGAAATTTGTCTGGGTGAAAAATGAAACTTTTTTTCTGGAGGGGAAGTGATCAGCGGTTTTCTTACTCTCATTTTTTCTCTCTCAACCACCACATTTTTTCCGGATGATACACTTTTTGTGGTAAATCTTTATAAATATTTAACTATTTTTTTCGGATGATACAGACCTATAGTCTAGATGGAAGTGATATAAGTATACATATTCATCATCCAACAAGTACAGGCTTATGCATAATAAGTCTAACATCAATAGAAGAAGGTTTCTGTATTAAAATGATCAATAGAAAAGAGCCACTGTTTAATATTCTTTAGATACACTGATCCCACACTCTCGCATCTGATCACTTCAGGCAAACCATAGAACAATCGAGGTGCTGTGACACAATAGAAACGTGTAAATAAAGATTTACATATATCGCGGATTATAATATAGTTTTCTAAATTAACTCTCAAGTTGTAGTTTTCATGGTAACGCATAGAATAATACCCCGAGCTATCGAAAAATATTTTCTAGACCTTATAGCAATATAAATGCCTCAATGGAAGCACTCCAACCGATCTGAACAGGTCAAAATTTGGTGTTATTTGATTAGTTGTTGTCATTATTCTGATGGCATGATTTTGCTTTACAAGTATGGGTACAATATTATTAAAATAGGCTCCACCCCAGCAGGAAAGACCGTTGAGTAATTTAGAATTTATTAAACTATTATAATCAAGCCTCAGAATTGGTTGCTGACAGTATATTGCCTTACAACTTTATTCATGTATTGCTAAAGATAACCAATATGGTTCTTGCAGTGAAGTTTGCTATCCATTATTATACCTTAGTACATATTTGAAATTGTCTACCCATTCTATTTCAAAAAATTTTTCATGATATCTATTGCCTGCTTTAATAGCTTCGGAATTGCTACACCCATGACTTAAAGGAAACTTTACACAGTTAGGTGAATGATACAACAAAGGCACGTCTTTATAGGATGTAGTTTTAGAGCTAAAAACGATGAATTTTGTTTTGTTACTTATTACCAGATTGTGTTGATTGAACCATCTTCTGAGCAAGTCATGGTCATGATTAACATTCGAAGATAGATTAAACAATTTTTGTTAGAATATGAGATCGCAGTATCATCCGCAAATGCTGTTAATATTCCCTTAAAAGGCTGAGCTTAATATATGTGAACACACTGTTTGTTCACATATATTAAGAATAAAACTTACCTGTTTTGAGGGATTCTGGGAGTACTCCCGACATAACGCTAGCATTAAACATAGAGCTTAGTACGTGCGATGTATGGAATGAAATTTTTTTTAATATTAAGCTGGAGATATTATCTCATTATTTTATTATGATTATTTTGTGTATTTCCGCAGTTGGAACTACCATTTAGCAAGTCCTTATAGGAACTTATGCTGACAAAAAATTTGTTAAAAATATTAGCTATATCTGTGGCCTCCAATATAACTACATTATCGCACGTCAATATAATGTCTGAATTTGTTACATTTCTGTTAAGTATTTCATTTATAATACACCATTTTTTTTTGCATTGCCTATATTTTCAGAGAGCTTATTTTGAAAGTATCTATCTCTGCAAATAGGTATTTCCAACTTAAGTTCACGAAATATGTTGCTGTAACATTTTTCAAGTCTGTTGTTGTTTGGATATTTCTTCATTCGCTTATATAAAATCTTTTTTAAATTAATTTTTTTTAATAAACGAGCGGACATCCATGGTTTTAAGTACTTACTTACGTAAATTTCGTAAAATCAGTCTATGAAATAGTTCTTACAGACTTAAAGTACAATATATTAAAAAATTAAAATTTAATTAAGAATACAAATTAGTTAACAAGTTCTTAAATTTATTCCTAGGCATAGAAAAATCTATAACATGATTTACGGCTAATTTATTATATTCAATAAGAGTTCTGGATTGGTTCATTCAAAAAATAATTTGTCTTACACATTAGAACTGAGGACATAATGCAATGACGCAAAGTTCTAAAAGGAACCCGAAAATTGATACATTCAAGCAAAAATGAGCAGTCAATAATTCCTGTTACAATATCATAAACAAACATCAAGGAAGCAATGATTCGTCTCGCTTGCAGTGATTTGAGGTTGATTAATAAGCAGCGTGAATTATACATGGGGATAGGCTCAAAGAAGTTTAAAGGGCTTAGAGTAAACTTTCGAAACCTTTTTTGAACAGAAAAAACGGAATCCAAATTATTGCAGCATGTTCAAGTCTAGATCTAACATATGAAGTGCACAAGATTTTCCGAGTATATGGATCACTAAATTCCAAACTATTACGCCTAACAAATGCCAGCATCGAGTAATATTTCGGAATTATGTAATCGACATGGCTCACAAAAATAAACTTGTAATCAAATAAAACACCAAGATCTAAAACATTGTAAACTTTTCTCAAACAGGTATTACTGAAATAATAACAAGACGCAAAGGAAATGGCTGACTTACAAAAATTTACATGGACACATTTATCAGTATTTACAGACAATTGATTTCTAATGCTCCATTCAGATAAGTTATTTAAATCATTTTGAAGATCAACAATATCGAATCTACTACGAATTTCAGGGAATAATTTTAGATCTTCAGCATAAAGTAAGAATTTTGCTCTCAGAAAGCAAGAACAAACATCATTTAAAAATAAAATAAACAGAAGCGGACCTAAGATGCTACCCTGTGGCACTCCAGAAGTGGCAATAAAAGGTTTAGATTTAACTCCGTCAATTTGCACAATGTTCATCCGATTGCTTAGATCATCACTTAGCCAATCAAAAAATTTGGAGTGAAAACCCAGCTTTGACAATTTCGCAATGAGCAAATTATGTGGAACTTTATCGAAAGCTTTTGAAAAATCTGTATAAGTCGTGTCAACTTGAAGACCTCTTGAAAACGCAGAAATACAATAGTTAGAAAATACAGCCAAATTAGTGACAGTAGAGCGGCCAGGAAAAATCCCATGCTGCATCTGTAATATAGAGTTTTTTGAAGCAAAGAAAATTTTCTTTTTTACAATACCTTCAAAGAGTTTAGAGATTGTGGACAACTTTGATATTACGACTTTTGACTACTATTTTCTTTACGAGACTAGCTACAGCATTTTGTGATATAGTTTTGTAGTTTGTTGAGAAATAAATCAAAGACCATTGACGGACAACGTAACAAATATACATCTTCCCAATGCTCCAAATTATAATCCTGCCTGAGAGAAGTAACATCAACTTTTTTCTGGTTACTGTATTCATTACGTTTAATTCTGAATACTCTACTGTCCAATTGAATTCAAGTTAAAGCGTGATCTGTTATATTAAGGTCATAGTCAGCAGTCTTATAAATAATTTGATTATTCCTGTGTAACCTGATAAAGATGTGATCTAAACAAGAATTTAAACGCGTGGCTCCGTTAGCAATGTTCCGAAACCAAAAGCAGACAGAGATGATTGAAACTTATCAGTTTCTGTCGAATCTGCAAGTATGTTTGTATTAAAGTCACCCATATTTCTACAACCTTGACCTTCCATAAACTTGAATCTTGTGCAATCTGTATACACAAATGGAGCATTATGAGACACTACGTATTTCACACTTAAAACTTAATAAATCAGCGCTAATTAAATTTATTTGTTCAATATCAACTTTAATAATGTTGTTCCTAAAAAAAAGACCAACTCCACCGGCAGTATATGTATTATTAGAACAAGCAAAAAAAGTGTAATTGGTATACAATAATTAGATGTTTCATCTTCAAAGATCCAAATTTCCGAAACAAATATTAAATCGGGTAAGCGATCCAGGGATGCGAGGTGTGCATAAAAAATATCAAAATTTGCTATTAAACTACGGATATTCTGACGTATAATAGAAAAACCTAAGTGAGAGTTATCACAAGAGTGTGTTATACATAAACAGTTTATCAACATTATCTTGAGGACAAAGGCTTATATCTGAATCTATCATTGCCTAAATTTTTATTTTTTGTAAGTCCTCAAAAGAAATTATTTTAACAACTTTATCGCGCACCAAAACATAATTGCAAACGATATTTTTTTTAAGGTCGTTGGCTTCCTTTAAAAGTGATCTTGTGTAACCCGCAAGACTATCATTTAGAAAGATTTAGAAAGATTTCTATCACCACTGTTTTTGTTGCCACCACTAGCGTTGTTGTTTCTTTGCATGTTAAAAATAGCAGTAGTAGTTTTATTTTTATACCCTACACAGAGGGTATATTCACTTTGTCATTCCGTTTGTAACGCAAATAAGGGGGCGTGGCAGGTATGGAAAAGTATATATATTCTTGATCAGCGTCACCACGTGAGTCGATCTGTCTGTCTGTCTGTCTGTCTGTCTGTCTGTCTGTCTGTCTGTCTGTCTGTCTGTCTGTCTGTCTGTCTGTCTGTCTGTCTGTCTGTCTGTCTGTCTGTCTGTCTGTCTGTCTGTCTGTCTGTCTGTCTGTCTGTCTGTCTGTCTGTCTGTCTGTCTGTCTGTCTGTCTGTCTGTCTGTCTGTCTGTCTGTCTGTCTGTCTGTCTGTCTGTCTGTCTGTCTGTCTGTCTGTCTGTCTGTCTGTCTGTCTGTCTGTCTGTCTGTCTGTCTGTCTGTCTGTCTGTCTGTCTGTCTGTCTGTCTGTCTGTCTGTCTGTCTGTCTGTCTGTCTGTCTGTCTGTCTGTCTGTCTGTCTGTCTGTCTGTCTGTCTGTCTGTCTGTCTGTCTGTCTGTCTGTCTGTCTGTCTGTCTGTCTGTCTGTCTGTCTGTCTGTCTGTCTGTCTGTCTGTCTGTCTGTCTGTCTGTCTGTCTGTCTGTCTGTCTGTCTGTCTGTCTGTCTGTCTGTCTGTCTGTCTGTCTGTCTGTCTGTCTGTCTGTCTGTCTGTCTGTCTGTCTGTCTGTCTGTCTGTCTGTCTGTCTGTCTGTCTGTCTGTCTGTCTGTCTGTCTGTCTGTCTGTCTGTCTGTCTGTCTGTCTGTCTGTCTGTCTGTCTGTCTGTCTGTCTGTCTGTCTGTCTGTCTGTCTGTCTGTCTGTCTGTCTGTCTGTCTGTCTGTCTGTCTGTCTGTCTGTCTGTCTGTCTGTCTGTCTGTCTGTCTGTCTGTCTGTCTGTCTGTCTGTCTGTCTGTCTGTCTGTCTGTCTGTCTGTCTGTCTGTCTGTCTGTCTGTCTGTCTGTCTGTCTGTCTGTCTGTCTGTCTGTCTGTCTGTCTGTCTGTCTGTCTGTCTGTCTGTCTGTCTGTCTGTCTGTCTGTCTGTCTGTCTGTCTGTCTGTCTGTCTGTCTGTCTGTCTGTCTGTCTGTCTGTCTGTCTGTCTGTCTGTCTGTCTGTCTGTCTGTCTGTCTGTCTGTCTGTCTGTCTGTCTGTCTGTCTGTCTGTCTGTCTGTCTGTCTGTCTGTCTGTCTGTCTGTCTGTCTGTCTGTCTGTCTGTCTGTCTGTCTGTCTGTCTGTCTGTCTGTCTGTCTGTCTGTCTGTCTGTCTGTCTGTCTGTCTGTCTGTCTGTCTGTCTGTCTGTCTGTCTGTCTGTCTGTCTGTCTGTCTGTCTGTCTGTCTGTCTGTCTGTCTGTCTGTCTGTCTGTCTGTCTGTCTGTCTGTCTGTCTGTCTGTCTGTCTGTCTGTCTGTCTGTCTGTCTGTCTGTCTGTCTGTCTGTCTGTCTGTCTGTCTGTCTGTCTGTCTGTCTGTCTGTCTGTCTGTCTGTCTGTCTGTCTGTCTGTCTGTCTGTCTGTCTGTCTGTCTGTCTGTCTGTCTGTCTGTCTGTCTGTCTGTCTGTCTGTCTGTCTGTCTGTCTGTCTGTCTGTCTGTCTGTCTGTCTGTCTGTCTGTCTGTCTGTCTGTCTGTCTGTCTGTCTGTCTGTCTGTCTGTCTGTCTGTCTGTCTGTCTGTCTGTCTGTCTGTCTGTCTGTCTGTCTGTCTGTCTGTCTGTCTGTCTGTCTGTCTGTCTGTCTGTCTGTCTGTCTGTCTGTCTGTCTGTCTGTCTGTCTGTCTGTCTGTCTGTCTGTCTGTCTGTCTGTCTGTCTGTCTGTCTGTCTGTCTGTCTGTCTGTCTGTCTGTCTGTCTGTCTGTCTGTCTGTCTGTTGATATCAGGTTTACGAGAAAACTAAACAAGCTAACTCAATGAAATTTGGCACACAGGTCAAACCTTCTTGCAAGCTGCTAGCATATAAAAATTGGCGAAATCGGTTAACGGTCACGCCTTCCGCCCATACTCTATGTAAATATACCCAAGTCCAATTTGAAAAAAAGTTGCTGCGATTTTGATGAAACTTGGTGATTTGGTGAAGATGAGAACAAAATTAAGATTAGGCTAGGTTTGAAGTTTGCAAAGGTTCTTAAAGGGGCGTGGCACAGCCCTAAATTTTAACTTTTATAACGCCATAGCTCGTAAACCGTGCAAGATATTTTGATGAAATTTGGTACACGAATACAGATCTTATAAATTTTGAATTGCGCATAAAGTGGGCGGAATTGTAAAGGTGGGCGTGGCGCTTTTTAGTAATTGAAATTTTGGATTTCGTATAACTCCAAATTGGCACATACGATTTCCATTAAAATTTTAGGGATGATACCACTGAAAGCAGTCGTCAATACAAGTTCATTCAATATTCAGGAAAATTTTGTTGAAGGGCGTGGCACAACCTACAATATTTATAAACGATATAAAAAGAGTACTAACAACGCAATCGCTATGAAATTTAATATGGCAGATATACTCGCTAAAAGGTGTCTTCTTACAATAGTGCCGGTGGGTGTGGCACCTCCCATATAAGCAAAATACGTTTAATGCTATAGATAGTGTGCTATGAGAGTAATCTTCATAAAATTTTGTGTAGAGGTGTCGGTTACTATAAGCTTTGAAATTAAATTAAACTTGACAAGATTGCATCAATGGGCGTGGCACCTCCCTCATTAACATAAAGTTGTAAGTGCTATTTTAAGTGAACTATTGGTGCAATTGATCTGAAATATTGGTGCAATTGATCTGAAATTTGAAGTAAGTGGTTTACTGGGTATTAGGTACATATGAATCAAAAGCTTTTGAAATACCAACACTGGGCGTGGCACCTCCCATACAATTAAAATACCTTAAGTGGCATAACTATCGAAATATATTAGCAATCATACTGAAATTTGATGTAAGAGGTTTGTTTGTGGAAGGCTACTTTTGGATCAAAATCTGAGTGGATTGTACCAGTGGGTGTGTCACCGCCCTAAATTTTAAGAATAATTACGGCACATATCGCAAACTATACAAGCTATTATGCTAAAATTTGGTTTGTGCATGTCAATCACGAATATCATTTATTGAAACAAGAGTGGGCGGAATTGGAGAAGTGGGCGTGTCATATTTCGCGTTTTTATTTCTATTCTAATTTTTTCAACATTTCCCATATTCTTTTGACATTTTCAGTTTTTTCCAACATTTTTCAACATATTTAAACCTTTTTTCATTATTTTCGACTTATTCAACCTCCTCAACATATTTTTAACATTTATTTAAAAAGTAATTTTAATGCAGTGTAGGGTATGTGAGTTTCGGCCTGGCCGAAGATAACACCTTTACTAGTTAGAGTTAATTTTTAATTCCAGCATGTCAATTTTGCTTCTAAGAGAACTATTGTTTGCGTCTAAGTTTTTAATCTTAGTGAGTGCTTCACAATTAATATTTTTTAATTGTAGAATCTCACTATACAGCATATGCATTGTAATTTTATTCTCACCCATATTATCAAGCTGCATGTTGAATTTCTCCCTCAGTGCTAAGTCTTATTTTGTGTTGTCATTAGCTGTATTGTTGTTGTTGTTGTTCAGAATGTTGTGCTTTGGTGATGAGTTTGAGCCTCGGCTTGTGTTATCGTAAGATGTACTATTTTTGCAGTTCTGTATGTTAAGTTTAGGTGTTGTTCCCGAACAAGTATATTTTTTATTATTTGGTGCACCATTTGTTGGAGAAGTAGTACTATGCAAAGAAAGAATTGCTACCTCGTTCAACTTCGATTTTCTACGTTAATTTAAGCATTTGCTGCACTTAAATAATTACCTGCCCTTAGTATAGAATCCCACTTCTTCTCTTACCAAATTGGCGCACTTAGCATGACTATATTCATTGCAATGGCCGCATTGAATTCCAAGTTTGTTCCTTTTATTATACGCAGTTACTTTTATGTAATGAAGTAGCACAATCTTTTTATTTGATATTCAGAGTTTAAATAATTATTTGGCTTTTTGTTGGAACTGTCACTTATCGTGTGTTCCCCATTAACGACAACGACAAACATATACATAGTTAGCCATTGAAGTAACGCACATGTAAGTAGATTGATGTTCGAAGCTGAATTTTGCTTTGGTAACAACAAAATTTTTTGTTAATTATCATCTATGCAGTATCGAGCGCTGATTACAAAAATTTAAATTTAAAACATTTTTGTACAATGACAAACAGTGCTAATTCAGAGCCCGTTTTTAAAACAAAAAAGTATTTTCCATGTTAAATAATTGGTAGATTTCAAAACAAAGTTGAGCTTGGAACATATCAGTGCATGTAATAAGGTTCAACTTCAGATCTACGTCAACACTCTGGAAAATATAAATTGTAATTTCGATAAAACGCATTCCAGCCTCGAAGAAGAAGATCTCAGTAGGTTTGAGACCGACTCACTCTTCAGTTTTTCGTCAACATACATATAATTAAAAGCAGCGCTTATAAGGGCCCTCAATACTCATTGAGTGGATAACATTCAATCGTCCACTGGACAACATTTACATGCATCTTCTATTTGTGTGAAATGCTCTCCCTCACGATTGCCCGAGCAGCAGTTATATGTTTACAATGGTTCCATTACAGAACGATAGTCTAATTATTCATCTCATTCTCACAAAAATTGGACCTAGCGTCACATACGAAATGGGAGGAAAGGCCTTCAGTCGACTCATATACCTACATGGAGACAGATGGCAGGGTTTCCAGAAGAGATGCCAAATTTTGGAGAGTGTGGATTTCTCCACAGCTGTTGACAGCAAACTTCTACACAAAAGTACTAATTGTACTCCTCATAATCGAAAGGTGTTTAAAGCAGCTAAGCCAGCAACGGCAGGGTGTACATTTTGCGAGAACGCAAATAATTTAATTTATACTTGTTCTCAATTTGCCAATCTCTCTCCGGGGCTACGCTTGAAGGAAGCAAAGATACTTGGTCTTTGCATCAACTGTTTAAAAACGGGACACCAGTTGAAACAATGCATATCGATGCGCTGTCAAGTTTGCACAGATCACCATCATACGCTGCTATATATTAACGGTCCTGTTCAGCCATCTAGTCTTTTTTTTCATCAGCAGCAACTACTGACTCTATTTTTCCAAGAAACGTAACATCAGGCCCATCATCAAATGTGCAGGCCAGACTGGTTTCGATGTCATCTACCAATTCGTTGCATTAAAGTTCAAACTGTTCCATAACTGAATGTGTGCTCTTAGCATCCATTTCAAAACAAATTTCAAAAAAATTACCTTTGACAGTAATTAATGCCTTGATTTCTTTTCTTTATTTGAATTTGATTAACTTATTTTGCACTTTTCTCACAAGTGTATTATTTGGATTTTTTGCCTTTTATTTATGTTCAATAAAGTTTTTAAAAACTGCAGTTTTCTTTTTTTTTTTTGGTCAATGCATTCAGTAATATTGAACTTATTATAACTGCATTGGTCGCAGCTTTGTTTTGTTTAAAATTTACTTGAGTCATTCACCCGTTAATACATGTTCAATAACTTTTTAAATATTTTTATGTACAATCAGTCATAAACTTGTCATTTAATTTGTATAAGAAGAAAATTAATTAATGATCAACCAGCGCGTTTCATTTGTTGGTCAAGAAAGATTCTCCCATCAGGAACTAGGTTTTTGTGCCCACTGTTCAAATTCACCAAGTAAAAGAATAAGTTTTATGTGCTTACTGTTTTAATCAGTAAAGTCATAGCCTCATAGCTTAAATCCGGTGTAAACCAACACCCTATCAACCATTGATGACCCCGACGTGATCAAGGCTAGGATACAGTCTTCATCAGGACATTCCAGCTTAAATTATCAAAAGGTGGACACAGCAGCCATCTTATGGTAGACAGCAGATAAGCTACCCAGCTACATATTACTTTGTAAAAAAAGCCATTTTGGAGAAACATATAACGTATTTGGCCCGAAACGATGGATAATTGTGGGATTACACGACAGACGGCCACATCCAGGAATGCACTAGAGGCAGCAATAATAGAGTCCTTCATCATCGAACTTAGACAACACATCTCCCTTTACAGTATCGAACAATCAGTTCAAGATACACAACCGATTCGTCAACCAGAAAAGGATGTTCCATTACAAAAGATCTCTGTTCCTACTTTTAATGGAGATTTTTTGCAATGGGTAGCACGCATCAGTGACGCAACAAAAATGCATTACTTCATGCAAGCTTTAATTGGTGAACCAAAAAACTTCATACAGTATCTTGCAGCAGTAGGAAGTAATTATTATGCGGCTTAAACATTGCTCACCAGTCGTTATGATAACAAACGATTGTTGGTGACAACGTTATTGGGCAAGATGCTGACGCAGTCAACAATAAGGATCGAGTCATCAGCAGCCGAAATCTACAAACCATAAAAGATTTTTTGGACTTTTTAAAAAAACGTTTCCACTACTTGAAGGCTATGGGTGGTTGCAAGGACAAATTTTCAATCACATCATCAGCAAAGCGCATACAGATCAGTTATATCATCTACAAAGACTGACACAATTATTTGCAAGCTATGCAAAACCGGGATACATTCTTTGTACGCTTGCAGAAAGTTCCTTCAACTTGGAGTTCAGAAAGATTCCAGTTCGATCAAAATCTCAGATTGTGCAAAAACTGTTTGAGATCGAATCATTCATCTAACCAATGTACGTCCACAAGTTTCACAAAATGTAATAAAAAACATTACACTTTGCTTCATTTTTAAAGTAAAACAGTTTACTGACCACAACAAGGACTGACAAGTCGTCAGCCATTAACAATTTTAAGTTAATCAACACTGCGGAAGGAAAAGGATTCAAACAGCATAATACAATTAAACCAGCAACATCATCAAGCTCGGAGAATGAGAATTCAATTCATACGATTCCTGAGTACGAGAGTGCTTAAACGTGCCTGATCATATTGTGTTCGAAGTGTTCTAACTGCATCGCTAGTGGTGAATTTCATAAGCAATGTCTTAAATTAGATGAAAATCAATCATATAATCATCCTAATGTTGTGTTTGCTTGAAAATATTGTACAAACATTAAATATTATCGTAAAAGATTTTTCGGAACTCAATTGTGTTAATCAAGGCGGAAAGATCCTTGACCCGCTAACTGCAACAAAAATCTCTCTTTGTGTTGCTGTTGAGAGTTCTACAACAATCTCCTCATCATCACATGTCGTCTGCTGGAGAGGTTGCTACTGCTGCTGTTGTTGCTGGTGTTGCTCTCAATACTGTTTCTATTAATGCTGGCTCTTCTATTGGTACCTCTATTAATGATGTGTCTGCTTCAGCCTCTGCTAACATTATTGCAGCTAATACTATTTCTTCTAATGGTGTTGTTACGATCTCTCCTGAATTGCCGGAACTTGATATTGATGCTGCTGGTGGCAATAAGTGGGTAACAGTTAATAAGAAAAAAAAAAACAAAAATGCATGCTTATGGTGCTGTAGATATTAAAGAGAGCAGTGATTTGGATGTCCATTTGTCTTTTTCCAAGCTGAGTGTAAGGGCAGATGATATAATTGAGTATGCGCACAACCATGCTGGTATTGATAAATCGCAACTTGTCTGTTATAAGCTAATTAAAAAAGGTTATGTGTTGGCTTATCTTAAGAGTGTTAATTTTAAGCTTGGGATTGCTGTAAATATTATAATGAAATCTTAAGTCCGTATCTTTGGCACAAGAACATTATAGTTCAACCTTTTTTAAATTTTCACAATTAAGGACTAAGGGTCGTGACGAAATAAATAGTTAATAATATCCCCACAAACTTTCACTCTTTTAAGAAACAAAAACTTTATTTTGATAATATGTCTGGTATTAGGACAATAGGTAGTGCTATTTTGAGTTGGTCTTTGCAAAATAACTACGATATTGTTTCTATAGAAACTTGGCTTGATTGGGATTTTTATGATGCTGAATATTTTGATCTCAATTTATATCAAGTTTAATTGTTTTGGTGGTATTCTCATTGCAAAAATATCGTCAATTTGTTCATCAATTTACATTCTTCAGAATGGGGACACATTGCTTGACCAGTTATGCGTTGCTATAAAGAATCCAAATAGTTTACTTTTATAATGTGCTTCGTGTATACTGCCCAGTAGTGGTGATGACTTAAGTAAATATATGCTGCTCATGTTGAAAATGTTATGTGCTTCCAAACTTTGTTGAATAATTCTAATAATCATTTGTGTGTTCTAGGTGTTTTCAATTTGAAAAAGATTGTTTGGAATCAATTTGCTAATAAAGTGATGCTTTCTTATATGAATCATGCATATGAAATAAACTTTTTTGATAGTTTATTTAGTTTTGACCTAATCCAAACACACTTATTTCAAAATAAATTAAATTGATTTCTAGATTTGGTTTTTGTTTCCAAGGATATAAAATCTACCGTATCCGAATGCAAGTGCCCCGTTGATCCATCTAGTTTACATCATGCTGCATTCGGTGTTGAATTTACTTCCAACAAGTAATTTTGATAATGTAACTATTACTTTGAGCAGATAAATTGGAGTGACTTCTTTTCAGATATAAACGTGACATTTTGTTTTGAATTACTCAAATATAAAATTATAGAAGTCTGTCATGGCCATATTCCCCTTTTATCACAGAAAGTATACAAGCTACCTTGATATACAAAAGGCCTCAAAAAGTTACAAAATTTGCGCAATCAATTTATTAATTTATAAAAATCTACTAATGATAATCAATACCAATTAAAAACATTTAATATAGGAGAGAGTTTAATTTTCTAAATAAATTTCTCTACAAACAATATATTTTACACTGTGAGAACAATGTTAAAAAAAGTTCAAAGTCTTTTTGGAGCTTTATTAGTCTAAGGGATGGATCTAGTACTCCAACATCTATGTTCTATAAAGGCAGTGGCGTTTACTCTAAGGTGCGCAGGTGTTCTTCGCACACCCAACTAAAATCCGATGTATTTTTTTTAAATGTCTATTAGACGTTTTCATATTTGTTAAACATATCAAATCAATGATTTGACACTGTTCCTATTAGCACGCTGCAGCATACCATATCTATCATATCATAGTTCTCTCCTGACCGTACAATATATGTACGTCATACGACTACAACTGTTCTAGCTCATCGTAGCAGATCAAATATATGAAACGCAACATTATTTGACGATGTTAAATTCCATCTAACCGACTTGAGTGTGCGCTGCTGATGTCGCACCAAGTCAAAGCAAAAACCTATAGTAAAATAAAAACTACTACATACACATTCTACTGAAATGCTCTAGCGCCCACGCGACGACCAACGGCCGCTTCTCTGGCAGAGAATCTCTGCCCTCCAACAAAAAAAAAAAAACAAATATACGTTTGCCGAAAAATTCGCACTTCAACAATGCAGCACAGTGTTGTTTAAAAACGTTTGATAGAGAAAACTGCGATGTGTGCTCTGAATTTCTTGAACTTGCAATGTTTTGAGTTGCAATACAAACGTGTATTTTTTGAAATAATTAATACTTTGTCAACACAAATGGATATAAGATTTATGTCGTTAAAAAGATAGTTTCTCAATTTCGAAAGAAATTTTCCAGATGAGGCTATTGATAGCCTTACAATTTCATATGCCCTCTTCGAAGTTGTTAAGCTAAGAAACGAGTTGAGTATATTATATAGTATTTTCATCGAAGGTATACCCGAAATTCTTTTGAATTTGTTATTCAGAAATTTTAAAGCTAAGTTCCTTCGTTTTGACAATTACAACTTCATGTACATGTAGCTCAGTTGAAAGATCATTCTCTGCACTCAAGCGCATAAGGACTTTTCGAGAAACACTATTTGTGAACAGGAATTGTCGGAACTGGCTTTAATTTCCATAGAAAAAGTATTTCTTAAAGAAATAAAAAGCAGAAACAGCTTTTATGATGTTATGGAAATTTTCTTAAGAAAACCACGTCGTATTGAACTGACATACCAATTAAATTGTTTGGAATAAGAAATAATAATAAAAACTTTAAAAAAATTTAAAAAAAATATTAAAAAGGCAGAAAAGGAACAAAAAAAATATATAAAAAGATAAAAATGGGATTTGAGTCTATCACGTCACCGTCGTGGTCCTGCAAAAAACTAAGGATAGGCATTCATAGTTAAATAATATATACACGTTGAACACCCTATTGAAAACGCCACGGCACGCCACTTCATAAAGGTTACCATACTTTTACACTTCATGATACTGTGGAAGTTTTTTCGGTTTATTTTAAGTCGAACCATGAAGCTGAGATGTCTTGGTTTAATGAAACTATTTTAAATAACATAAATTCTTTTATGAATCTTGGTTTACTTTCTGTTTCGGATGTTTTCATTGTCATATCAAATTTGAAGTTTTACTCTTAAACGGATATTGAAGGTATCGCCTCTATTTTACTTAATAAATGCGCACATTCTTTATACAAGCCGCTGTGTCAAATTTTTAATGAGTCTTTATTTTCAAGTTGCTTTTTAGATTGTTGGAAAATTGCTTCTAACACTCTAGTTTTTTAGAGTGGCATAAAAAATGATACATCTAATTATAGGCCAATTTCCAAGCTTTCTAATTTTTCAAAACTTTTTGAAAGTATTATTAAGAAGAAATTATTCTTTTTGATTAAGCGTCACATTTGTAGTGAACAGCATGGCTTTTTTGCTGATCGGTCAGCTGTGACTAATTCAGCAATCTTTTCGAAATATTGTATTTCTACTTTTGAACAGGGATATCAAGTAGATACTTTATATTTATACTGATTGTTGGCTTTTGAGAAAGTTTGTCGTATTTTAGAAAAGCTGAAGAAAACTTTATTAGATTTTTAAATAAATCTATATTATGTGAAATTTATTTAATGAGTCCCTTGCCCAAAGGAAATATGACCCCGATATTCAAAATCGAAGTTTTAGATGAGTAAAGTTTGAGTAGTTTGCTTCAAATTAGAAATGGTTAATTATTAAGCTTCTTAATTGACTTCAAATCTCCGGACGTGGAATCCATTGACTGGGTTCCGCGGCCGGGGATGTTGGAGTGTCGGGCGTTGGAATTTTGGATGTGGGGGAGTTGATGGAGGGGTCGGTTAGTAGATTGTCTTGAATAAGCATCAAGAGCCTTGTTCGGGACAATTTGTTGACTGACTTCTCTATAAGTTTTTTTTATATTTGGAATTTCGGTGTTTGATGTTTTGATGTCTCCGGCCGTGCAGTCCGGTAAATGGATTTCATGGAAGCTGAGCTCAGGCTAGCGGAGGGGTCACAGGTGGTGGATAGTGGATAGCTGCAAAGCCCCCAACCAAGAGCGGCAGAAGTGGAGGGTGCGGGTTAAAAGTCCGCAAAACCCAGTAAAGCTGATGCGTCGACCTACCTACCTACCTACTTACCTATCTACCTACCAGATGGTAGCACCAAGGGAGCACCGTGGGTACACCGATGAAGCACCAATGGAGCGCTACACAACAAGATAACGACCCAAATTCTTTAATTTGACTACGATTTCAATACAATGGTTCTGATTAGACTGCCTTGAGCTGGGGGCTTACAGTATTCTGTTACATTAGTAAATAAAGTGAAATTTTATTGAAACTGCTTTCAGGCTAATGCTGTAACCACCTCTGTTCCGTTAAAACCCTGGCAGGTATCCGAGTACGTTCAGCGCACGTCACCATTAAGTTGGTGGTTCAGGTACAGTTGACAATATCCTGTTTTTACGCATAGATCCTGGCTCTGAACACAGTCTCCCATAAGGACCTATGTCAACCCTCGCGTGGCATCCCTGCACGCATAACCACGGGGATTGCTTGAGGCGACTGAACAATCGCGCAATGATAGCGGCTTGGAGCGGGGACCATTTAGACATGATGAATTCATCAACAAACACAAACAAAAACCCAAAAGAAAATGATGATAACAATAGAAGCAGCGTGACAAACAGGCTGATGTTTTTCGACCTAGTGGAAGTATTAGGCGTTTACCCGTGCAAACATCGCACTTAAGCAGCAGCGATAAACCAGACACCCCAGCAAGAGAAGGAGGACCAGAGGCGAACATTGAACCAGTACACACATCACCAAGAAGAGAGTTCGTCGAAAAAATGCAGGCGGCTGAGGTTGAAACGATCGAAAAATGTAAAGCCGTAATACTTACCGAAACTAAACCGAAACGTCAGCAAGTCGGACCTGTGTTAAAACCGCTCCGTAATTATTTATCTAAAAATAATTGAAAAATACAACAAAGTCAAAAACTTTTTTAATACGTTTAACCGCCAAAAAATTCTATATCGAACTGTGCTACTGGCTGGTAAAATAAATAAATTTTTGATAATTGAAACAAAAAAATTACTAGTGAAAGTTTTGTTCTACAAAGAAACCAATTGCATTTCAATTTCATTGTGCTTGTTCGTTTGACTTCGTTTAAAAAATTCTAAGTTCGTGTAATACAATGCAAGCTCTAACCAAGTCTAAAGGTTACAAACGCACACAAAAGAGAGTGCAAAACACTAGTTGCGAGTTGTTAAACATTTCAAATGGTGATGAGTCGCCGAACTTAATACAGCTGATTGATCAGCGTCTCTCAAAACAATGCGAAATTTTAACAAAACAGATTGCAATGTATAATGAAAATATTTCCGAAAAACTAAAAGAAAGCGAGACAAAAATACTAACTGAACTTGAAAAAAGAATAAGTGAAATAAAAAACGACATGCTTGCTCTCACTAAAAGAGTAGAGCATGTAGAAACAGTGATGGCTGAAAATATCAGCATGAAAACTGAGATTTCAGAATTGAAAAATAAATTAACAAATCAAGAAAATTTGGCTGTTGCGTGTGATTTAAGAATCAATGGCATCCCATATTTTGAAAATGAAAACTTAAGACAAATGTTTTCAACATTATGTAACACTATTGAAATTGATACACCAGTTATTAATAATATTTTTCGCATTAAACAATCTAAACAACCGCTCACACAAGATTGTTCGACAATATTAGTGAAATTGTCATCTGCTTTGTTTGTTTTAATGTCAATTGCAAAATTTAAGCGTCTTAAGAAATCTCCATTATTATTACGTCATATTGGATTGAACTCTGCTGTTCCTTTTTATGTTAACGAAAACTTAACAAAAACAAACATGAATATTTTTTATACTGCAATAAAACACAAAAAGGAAAAGCAACTAGATTCGGTGTTTTCGTTAAGAGGTCGTGTCTTCATCAAATGTAAAGAAAAAGAAGCAGCGATGAGAATCGAAAGCATTGACGAGCTGACAGAGAAAATCAACAAAAATTTTTTTCGTGCTGAGGCATGAAAAAACTACGCCAGCTGATCAAATGTTGGAGAATTTTATTTTTACTTTTGCAATTTGTCTTTGTCATTTTCTTATAGTAGCTTTTTTATTTTATAATAATGTCGCAGGAGTTCTAAACTTAAATGCAATAGACTTTTTTTTTAAAATGATTGCGTTGCATACAATATTTTTAAATCTTATATACTATGAGCGACTCTTGTAACTCACGAAGTAGTTCCAAAAGCAATGTTCGGAGCTTGGTTAGAATTCTAGGTAAGCAAAGTGATGGTATTAGAATTTGCCATATTAACGCGCAGAGCCTCAACAACAAAATTGATGAATTTCGTTTTATTTTTGAAAGCTCCATGGTAGACGTCATTTGTATATCAGAAACCTGGTTTCATTCTCTTGTGCACAGCAATATTTACAAAGTCCATGGTTATAAAGCCTTTAGGGCTGATAGATCGACTCGTGCTGGTGGTGTTGCCATTTATGTCAGAGAAGAAATTAAATGTAAGCTTAACTGCAAATCCAGTGCTGACGATTCCATTGAGTATCTCTTAGTGGATGTAGTGTTTGGACCAAAGAAATTGCTTATTGGTACAGCTTACAGGCCAAACCGCAATATTGATTTTACCAACTTCTTTGAAAAAATTGAATCCGTAGCGTTGTCTTATGAGGATATTATAATCTACGGTGACTTTAATTGTAATGTACTGGCAGATAATATAATTTTAGACAGAATGTATTCTTTAGGTCTTAATGCGGTTAATACTACATTACCAACGCATTTTACGCAAACTACGAACACTTTACTGGATTTGTTTTTTGTTAGTAACAAAAAAAATACTTTACTGTATGATCAAATTTCTGCACCCATGTTTTCAAGGCATGATTTGATTTTTTTAGCTTATAATTTTCAGTTGGCATTCAATGAGAATACAATTAGATACCGTGATTTTAAACATATTAACTATGACTCACTAAACAGCGATTTAAATAACATAAACTGGAATCAGATCTATGGTATGACGTCGTCCGATGACCAACTTTTTTTCTTAGAACAAAATATCACTGCTTTATTCAATATACATGTTCCAATTAAAACTAAATTGATTAGGAACAGAACTCTACCTTGGTTTAGCGAGGACATTAAAAATTTAATAGCTCAGCGCAATAAAGCCTACAATCGCTGGAAAAGATATAAGTTACCTGAAATGTATCTCTTTTTTAAAAAACTTAGGAAAGATATTGTTAGTAAATTACGAACTGCTAAATTAGTGTACTATGAAAATAAATATAAATACGCTCTTGGATCTAAGCAAACTTGGAACCTTATTAAAAAAATTGGGGTTGGAAATAACAACAATCATACAATTGATGTTGGTGATGTCAACGATATTAACAAAAAGTTTATAGTTACAAGCACACCACTAGCAGACGCGAATTTTGGGGCGATGGAAGCACTTAATATAGTGTCTACTAATGGTGATGGCTACAGTTTTTCTTGTGTCGACCAAGAAATTGTATTGAAAAGTTTTTTGTCAATTAAATCAAATGCGATCGGGATTGATGAAATGGAACCAACTTTCTTGAAGGCGCTGCTGCCAAAGTTACTGCCATATTTCACATTCTTATTCAATACAGTTTTAACAAATTCATCATATCCAGCTAGATGGAAGAAGGCAAAAATCATCCCAATTCCAAAATCTGACAATGATTTTCGCCCGATTGCAATTCTGCCTTATTTATCGAAGGTTTTTGAAAGTATTTTACATAAGCAAATCACGGAGTATATTACTCAATACTCTCTCCTTTCGAACAGGCAATCAGGTTTTAGACCTAAACACAGTTGTATAACTGCTTTGCTGGATGTATCGGAGGAACTGAGAGCAAACTTGGACTCCAACAAGTTTTCGTTTTTGGTGCTTCTGGATCATTCCAAAGCCTTTGACACTGTAAGCCATGAAAAGCTGTGTACAAAACTATTAGATATATTTCACTTTTCTAGTACTGCAGTAAGCCTATTGTATTCTTATTTGAGAGGGAGGTCCCAATCAGTATACGCTAACAATAAGTTTTCCGACTTTATTTCAGTCCCAAGAGGGGTACCTCAAGGTTCAATTCTTGGTCCTCTACTTTTCTCACTATATGTAAACGATCTGCCTAGTGTTATTACGGGCTGTAAAGTGCAAATGTACGCTGATGATGTTCAAATATATACTGCATGTGATATAAATCATATTAATGAATGTGTCCTTAACTTGAATAAAAATCTCGAAAATATAAGCAAATGGGCCTCTAGTAATGGTCTATGTCTAAACCCAAGAAAATCAAAATGTATAATTATACCCAAAAAACCAAGTATTATTCCAAGTTATATTAATATTTCTCTCGGTAACTCCCAAATTGAGATTGTGCAGAATGTTAAAAATCTGGGCATAATATTTAATCAAACACTAACCTGGTCCAATCATGTTAGTGCTATGATAGGAAAAGTATACGGTATGCTGCGCTGTTTGTGGAGTACACAGAGCTTCACTCCTCAGAAAATTCGCATGTTGTTAGCAAAGACATATCTTGTCCCAAGATTATTATATGGATGCGAAATCTACGCCAACTGTGACTACGTTCGTCGCTTTGACCACGTATCAAATTATTCATATAAGATTTACAATATGACTTTTAACAACTTGCTAAAATTTAGGTCGCTAATATTACTGCATAAAATTGTATACACAAAGGAACCAATGTATTTGTTCAACAAAATATCTTTCTCTAGGTCAAATAGAGGTAAAAATTTAATCCATATAAGACACTCTTGTCTTACTTCTGAGCGTCACTTTTTTATCTTTTCAATCCGTGTTTGGAACTCGCTACCTCAAAATATTCAAAAAACTTGCAACGCTCATCATTTTAAAAAAATTTTGTTTAATTATTTGTCCTTAATGCGATAAATTCTCCTGTTTTTATTTTTTTTTTTTTTTCTATTTTATTGTATTCTTAGTTTTTTATAATTTTTTATTTTTACTTATTAAAATTTAACTTTTTAAAAATTTTCATTTATGTAATTTTAATCTTGGCAATTTTGTTCATTTGCTTGTTAAAACTGTAAACTGTATGTCGTTAGTGCTTATTCCATAAGATTGTATCTTGTTAGCACTAAGTTCAAATATTAAATAAAAATACAAATACAAAAAATACAAATACGCAAAATGAAACTTGCACTGGCTAGACAGAGAGGCGTCAGCAATGATGTCAAGTCGGGAGTTCTGGAACTCGAAGAGCTGTTTGAAATTAGCAACAGCTACCGACGTAACTGGATGGCTACCGAAAAAGGAATGCGGATTTCAAAACCAGTCAATCCACAGACGGCAACACCACAACCTTCGACAGACACACCAACGATAGCTCGCAACAAGAGGGCAGCAAACAGCCCAGCTGAAGAAGGCCCCCAGGAGGGAATAATGGAACAGGTAGCTAGCAAAAGGTGCTGCGAAAAAAGCCTAAAACGAGCGCAGATCAGGGAACGGCAACACCGAAGAAGAAAGCTGAAATCCCAAAAAAAGCCAAGAAGAGAACCCATCTCGGAAAAGCAGCCGTAAAAAGGTACGTGCAGAAGCAGTGTTGATAAGACCAGAAAGCGGAAATAGTTACGCTGACGTCCTGAAAAGCCTCAGAGATAAAGTCAACCCACAGCAAGCAGATATTGCGATTCGTTCAATACGAAAAACAAGGACAGGTGCAATTCTACTTGAACTAAGTAAAGGTGGTAAAAAGAGGAGTTTTGTGAAGCTATTAAAACATCTCTCCAAAAAACGGCAACTGTAACGAACCTTAAGCCAAAAATAACCATCGAGGTTCATGATTTAGATGTACTCTCCGATGCAGAAGAAGTAACTAAAGTGGTTCGAGACGCTCTCAAGAAACCAGACACAGACGTCAAAGTATCGATAACGAAAGCGGATGCAAGAGAGCAGTGCTAAACTTTTATAAGCCTCTCTGTTGAAGAAGCTGAAATCATTCTTGAGACACAGAGGCTACGGATTGGATGGACCATGTAGAGAGTTAAACAACATGAAGAGAGAAAGCGGTGTTATAGGTGCTTTGGTTCTGGTTACTTAAAATATGACTGTAAAGGACCAGATAGATTTGGACAGGGTTCGTGCATCAGATGCGGAGAAAACGGTCACAAGCTGAAGGACTGTAAAAACTAACCAAAGCGTTGCGTTTGTTCGGAAAAGGGACACACACCGATGGACCACGTACCTGGCTCTCGCAAGTGTAAAGCATACGAACAATGAAGGTTCTTCAGGCAAACATGCACAGATGCAAGACAGCTGACGCCCTTCTATCCCAGCTTGTCTTAGAAAAAAGAATAGACTACGTCATTATAAGTGAGCAATACACTAGGAAAAACAGCGGAACATGGTTCGAAGATCAAACAGCAACAGCTGCCATCTTGATCCCGAATTCGAGCAGCGTAACGGCAACGCTATGTTGTTCGGGCCCGGGCTATGTTCTTGCCCGTATTAGCAATGTTTTGGTTATGAGTTGCTACTTAACACCGAGCGAAGTTGCACAGGATTTCCAAGCAAAGCTAGATAGGATTGAGGACAAGATCCTCGAAACAGTAGGTAGCTTTATTGTTGCTGGAGATTTCAATGCAAGAGCAGTTGAATGGGAATACTAATCCTAGAGGACGAAGGGTACTCGACATGGCAGAAAGACTTGGCCTTACTGTAGCTAACATCGGAAGCACCGCAACGTTTCGAAAACCAGGCTGCGAAGGCACCATTCCAGACATCACCTTGGTATCGGAAATAATATCAGGAAAAATAAGCAATTGGCATGTATTGGAAGATTATACTGGAAGCGATCACTAATACATTACCTTTTGCGTGGACCGAGAGATACAGCAGGCGTCTTTAAATAGGAACCCATCACACCCTCGTAAATGGAATGTTAGAAAGCTGAACACCACAGCCCTAATATCGACGATGATTGTAGTCTTCACTCCATCTCATAGTCAAAATGACTCTAAAACCATAGTTGGACAGATAATGCATGCAATTAAAGAAGCATGTAATGCAGCAATGCCCAAAGTCAGCCGTTACTCCCGAAACAGAAAAGCAGCATACTGGTGGAACGAGGAAATCGCTCAATTGAGACAAACCTACCTACACTATAGACGAAGCTACACAAGAGCAAGGCGAAGAGGATCCGCAGCTAAGGAAGAAGCCCTTTTCGAGCAGGCTAAAAAAGATCTTAAAGCAGCTATCATTAAGAGCAAAAAAGTGAAATGGATAGAACTCTGTCAAGATGTTAACAACAACCCATGGGGCCTTGGATATAAAGTTATCATGCGGAAACTAGGAATAAAGTCATCGGTATCAGAGATGGATGAACAAACAATGGACACAATCGTCGCAATACTCTTCCCAACCCACGAGCTGGAAAGAAATACCGTCGCAAACGCAACAAGCAGTGAAGAAATTGATCTTTTCTCGGAGGCTGAGGTAAAAGCAGCAGCAAGGACGCTCCAAAACCAAAGAGCTCCTGCCCCAGACGGTATACCAGTAGAAGTTTTAAAGGAGATTGCGGTCAAGCGGCCAAAAATCCTAACAAAAATGTACAATGCATGTCTAATGGAAAAACACTTTCCTGAGAGATGGAAGCACCAACCCCTTGTGCTTATAAGCAAAGGAAAAGGAGACCCGGGGAGTGCATCCGCATACGGACTTTTATGTATGCTTGACACAGCAGGGAAGTTATATGAAAAACCGCCATCGAAGCCGGCGGTCTAAGCGTTGGCGCAATACACCAAGTGGTAGCAGCAGCGAAAGTGACGCAACAGGGCACTCACTTCTCAAGACCAGTTGTCTTGCTTGCTACACTAGACGTTAAAAATGCATTTAACAGCCTAAGATGGGCAAATATCACAGACGCGCTGGAACGACGGTTTCATATACCAGCATATCTAATATACATTATTCGCAGCTATCTCAGCGATCGTGTAGTAATTTATAGTACGCAGAGTGGAACAAAAGAGAAAATAGTAACATCAGGAGCAGCACATGGCTCCATCCTAGGCCTTGAACTTTGAAATATCAGCTATGACGAAATCTTTAGCATTGATATGCCCGACGATAACTTCCTAGTCGGTTATGCTGACGGCAATGCTGCCGTTATCACCACTAGAAATACAGACGATGCACAGAGAAGACTAAATCAAGTCATGATCAGAGTGCAAGCATGGCTTAATTCGAGAGGGTTGGAGTTAGCAACTCATAAAACTGAGCTCTGTTTTTAAGTAAAACACATAATCCAATTGAAATTGAGATGCATGTAGAACAAGACGTAATTATGACGCAACAGGTGGCTAACTACTTGGGGGTAAGACTTGACCCAAAACTAACGCGCAACAACAAAGACAGCAAAAACCACAGCCTCACTTAGCAGATTGATGACAAACGTAAATGGCCCTGCTGCCTACAAGCGAAAGTTGCTAATGTCCACCACTAATGCGATCCTGCTCTATGAAAGCAAAGTACAGGCAGACACCCTGCAAACCGACCGCAGAAGAAAACAACTAATGAAAGTGCAAAGAACAGCCGCTCTACGAATAGCGTCAGCATACCGCACTGTATCAGGAGCAGCCGTCATGGTAATAGCAGCAGTGATTCCAATCGACCTCCTGGCCCAAGAAAGAAAGAAGCTGTATGAACTCAAACAAAACGGCACCCACAACGAACAGGCAGCTAACTCAGCGAGAGAGCAGACAACGGAAATATGGCAACGACGATGGACTAACGAGGAGCACGGCAGATGGACGTTCCAGTTGATCCAGAACATCTCACTTTGGACGGCTCGAACATGATGATACAAATTACCAATTACCTGACACAGTTGCTATCAGGTCATGGCTACTTCAGAAAATTCCTGCACCGCATTAATAAATGTGAAACACCCTACTGCTTGTATGGCGATTCCGACAACGACGACACAGAACACACTTTTTTCTACTGTAAAAGGGGGAAACCAATGCGAGATGCCATCGAGAGCGAAATGGGCGCTATATCACCTAACAACATCGTGGAGAAAATAGTGCCCCACGAAGAACACTGGCTCTTAATCCTGAAATACTCAGAAAGGGTACTGAAGCTGAAAAAACGAGATCTGGAGGCGACCGAAGGATCAACGAGAGAGGCAGATGCCGCTGGAGCAGCTAACGAGTAAGTGCAGAACATACACATACGCAGTGTATTATTAACCCACCGGGTGTCGCTCTCAGCGAAATCTAAAGGACCCCACCCCGATGCAATGACATGAAGTCGGTCCCGGGGTGGAATTAGGTCTAGGTACGGGGAGACTGGTTTAGAGGGTGCAAGCCCCTCTCACCATAGCTGTGGCGATGGCTATGATGGTGCATTAGGTATTTTTAACTCCCCACGCACGAAAAAAAAATAAAATGCTTTAAATTCGAAGTTTACTATAATTCATCTTTTTTGAAGTGGGTTCAAACCTATCCGATGTCTAGAATTTGCTTTGTTGAAATTAATCACGTAGTGTCTTATCAGTTTGTGACATCTTCTGGTGTACCTCAAAGAAATGTACTGGGACCGCTGTTTTTTAATTTGTTTATAAACGATATTAAATATTGTTTTCACTCACTATCTTTTAACTTTATGCAGATGATTTGAAATTATTCTGCAAAATGTCTAACTTCAATGTTTTTTTATTATTGTAGAGAAATCTTAATGAGGTTTTAACTTGGAGTGAATTGAACTTTTTCCTTTATATTTATAAAAATTGTTTTTCACTTACTTTTTCAAAATCCCGAGGAACTTAAAGCACATTTTATTGTCTCTCTGGGATACCATTGCAAGCGGTTAGCTCATTCGTGATCTTGGAGTAATTTTTGACTTAAAGTTCAGTTTTACTGAACATATCAATTACATTGTTCCTAAATCATATTCATTACTTGCATTTGTTCCCAGGAAAGTTGTGTATTTACTGATTCTCATACTTTTAATACGGTTTATACTTGATTCCTTTGTAAGGTACAGATTATAATCTGCTTCTTTTATTTGGAACTATTTCTATAAAACTCATTCTTAAGAGTTGAAAATGTTCAGAAGTCATTTACTAGGTTCCCCAATATTTTGATACACCTTTACCTTCTTATAATGTACGTTGTTTACTACTTGGTATAAAATCTCCTGAAACTTAGCGTAAGATTTAATTTAATTTCTGGTTACATTGATTGTGCTCATTTTTTGGAATCTGTTATGTTCAATACTCCTTGAGGGTTTTTGCAGCATATTGATTTATTTCATATTCAGTTCTATAGGAGGCATTAGGATCTTAATGAGCATATATCAAGAGCCT
The DNA here is from genome assembly GCA_963680825.1 of Meiosimyza decipiens. Taxonomy (NCBI): domain Eukaryota; kingdom Metazoa; phylum Arthropoda; class Insecta; order Diptera; family Lauxaniidae; genus Meiosimyza; species Meiosimyza decipiens. The sequence continues at coordinate 77,082,582 of OY804258.1, read as the reverse complement.
TATCCATATTTAATATTTTGTTAACTAGCTCTAATATTGATTTTTCACTATCCAAAATTGGTTTTAAAAATATGTTGAACAGCTTATTTTCCCTTTATGTTTTAATTTTCTTATTTTTTGTACGCAACTATTTTTTTAAGTAGTATTTAAATTATTGTTTTTTCTAGTCTGTAAGGAATTATTCAAAGACTGAATAAAGGAACATAATAATATCGTTGGTAGCATCAAATTATAATCAGCTCGTCATACGTAATACAGAGCACAGCAATTATAAAACTTAGGAAAAACGATGGACGTGAAATTGAGTGTAGAGCTTTTCTAAATTCTGGCTCACAAATCAATCTAATACTCAACTTTACAATATACGGTGTTTGGTTGGATAATAGCTGGGAAAATTGCCAATACAAAGTTGACTTCATCTACTTGTGAAATATGCACTGAAGATGACATGAACTTAGAAGATCCTATTGAACAATTATGGAAAATTGACGATATCGAAATCGAAAATAAAGGCTTGTCATACGCGGAACATAAATGTGAGACACATTTCGCACAAAACACAATAAAAAAACATGTGTGAAGTTAATATTTTGCAATTCTTTAAAAAAGATCTTAACAACTACCTTATTTGTAAAAAGTTAAAAACAACTAGTAAAGGTGTTGTCTTCTGGCAGGCCGAAACTCACATACCCTACACTGTATTGAAAGTTATTTTTAAATAAATGTTAATAAAATGTTGAGGAGATTAAATAAAAAAAAGTGTTGGAAAAAACTGAAAATGTTGAAAAAATATGAAATCCGTTGAAAGAAATTGAATAAGTCGAAAAGTATGAAAAATGCTGAAAAATTGATGAAAAAGTCGAAAGAATAAAAAAAATTTCGATTAAAATTGAAAGGGAAAAGGTAAAAGGTTGAAAATGTCAAAAGAATATGGGAAATCTTGAAAAAATAGAATGAAATGAAAAAAACGAAATATGACACGTCCACTTCTCCGATTCCGCTAACTTTTGATTCAATAAACAAACCAAATTTTAGCACATAGTTTGTATAGTTTACGATATGTGCCGTAATTATTATAAAATTTAGGGCGGTGAGACACCCAATTCATCAATCCAGTCCGATTTTGAGACAGAAATAGCTTTCCATAAACAAACCTCTTCCACCAAATTTCAGTATGATTGCTCATATATTTCGATAGTTATGCCATTTTTAATTGTATGGGAGATGCCACGAAAACTGTTTCTATTTCGCCAGCTTTTGATTCTTATATACCTAATACCCATTAAGCCACTTACATCAAATTTCAGATTAATTGCTCCAATAGTTCACTTAAAGTAGCACTTACAACTTTATGTTAATGCGGGAGGTGCCACCCCCACTGATGCAACCTTGTCAAGTTTAATTTAATTTCAAAGCTTATAGTAACCGACACCTCAACACAAAATTTTATGAAGATTACACTCATAGCACACTTTCTATAGCATTAAACGTATTTTGCTTATATGAGAGGTGCCACACCCACCGCCACTGTTGTGCCAAAATTTTGCAAGAAGACACCTTTTATCAAGTGTATCTCCCATATTAAATTTCATAACGATTGCGTTATTAGTTCTCTTTTTATACCGTTTATAAATATTGAAGGCTGTGCCACGCCCTACAACAAATTTTCTAGTATAATGACGGAGCTTGTATTAATGACTACTTTCAGCTGTATTATCCAAGTTTTCAATTGTTAAAAAGTGACACGCCCACTTTTACAATTCCTCACATTTTGTATACAGTTATAGATTTATAAGATCTGTATTCTTGTACCAAATTTCATCACAATATCTTGCACGGCTTACGAGCTATGGCGTTATAAAAGTTAAAAGTTAGGGATGTGCCACGCCCCTTTAACGGCCTTTGCAAACTTAAAACCTAGCCTAATCTTAATTTTGTTATCATCTTCATATAATTCATATAAATAAAATAAGGTGAATAAAAAAAAATTAAATTTTCAGAAATGATACTCCTGAATGTTCTGAAAACTGTGAGCCTAAAAAGGCTGAAATCAATTCAAATTTTATTCTATCTCTCTCATTTTCAATGTTTCAATTTACATTGCATATCATAAATCTTAGCTTTAAGTGCTGGTAAAATCAAATAGGATGAAAAAACATGGATAACATTTTCAGGGATGGTACTCCTGTATGTTTTAAAAATTTTGAGCCTATAAAGGCTGAAATCGATGATGGAGTATTTGGGAAATTGATGTTTTTTGAAAAAGTCAATTTTTTATCTTTTAGCACATAGAAAACGTTTAGGCTTTCATTCATCAGATTCGCATTTTTTTTTATCATCTACTAGTACACAATATCCTAAAAATAATATAAAAGCTAATTTGGATTCCGTTGGTTTGTTTATATTCATCAATGAACTTTTTTGTTTTACTTACGAGTTTTTTTAACACAATTTGAAACTTTTTTTTAAGCAATAATACTGGTCAAAAAAATTTTTTCGAATTTTTTTATATCTTCTCCATAATAGACCAATTACTGGAAAAAGTTTCAGCGTATTTAAAAAACATGAGGGCAATGATAGGCCCATTATAGATGGAATGACCCCTATATGAAACATTAAAATTTTAAGTGAACTTGGTAATTGTAAGGAATGTGCATTGTAAATAAGAATTCTGACGGTGCCCAACGTAAGGTTCCGACTACAACCTGAGATAAAGAGGCTGTTAGCTGTGCTCACCGGGCATTCCAATTAACTGCAGATCATCTTTACATTTTTTTCCATTTTTGTTTCTTGTTTTATAGATTTTTGTTTTTTCAGGTTTGTTTTATTGGTGAATTCAACCTACAGCGTGAAACTACATAATTGAAAAGTGCTGTGATATTCAGTTCATTTTAGCCGGGAAGTTTTTCATTACGTCATTCTTAATATATAAGAACTTTGTGGTTAATTTTAATTTACTTTCAGAAACTTAGGATATTCTTAATACAGACGAAAAATTGGAACCTTAGAAGGTGACATACATTTACAGACGGATCACTAGCTTAGAAGCTAAACACTACTAGGACGTGCGATTTAGATTTTGTGCCAAATCGCAGCAATAAATAAAATTTGGTCTATTTCTCTGCGATAGATTTTGTAGTATCATTTTTGTACTCAATAGTAACGTATAGGAAAAATGTGGACAATATCGCACGTCCCAGTTGTATTTAGCTCCTTAGTCTAGGAGTGGGTAAATATTGCATGTTCTTACTCCCTATAATTTAGAGCAACGTATTTACTGTTCCACCCTGTTTTGCATGGAAATTAGTAGAACATGCGATTGTCATTTTTTTTGGACATTCTCCAATACTGTTGCAAGGAACATAGGAAGATAGAATTTTTTTTGACAGTTGCAGCAGTAGAAACATGCCACTTCTATATTTTTTTTTGTATCAGCTCATGTTGTTTGCTCTTTTCAGTAGTCATGCAAATGCATGTATGTAAGCAAAATTAAGAAAAGAGTACACACAAACAATGTATTTATGTATACTATTGTCTTCGACATAAGAATAAGTTGTTAGGTAGCATAAGTATGAATGCATTGGTAAGTTGAGACGGAGAATGCTGACGTGGCAACCGAAAAAGAAACGAAAGGTATCGGCGACAGTTGGCAAGCGTGGGATTTGAACAAAGAAAAATTGAATCGCTTGAGTACGCGTGATAAATACTGTTGCTAGTCAGCTGTTCAGTTAAATAAAAAGTTCGTAAAAATAAATAAAAAGTAGACGGTCATATCGTTCTTTATGCAAGTGAGGAAACTTACTTTGATTTAAAAAAAAAGTGATATAAATTGTGAAATGATAATAAACTTGAAACCAAATTGTAATGAATATAAAAAAAAAGTGTGTAGTACGACAAGTCGTAAATCACCACACAAAAATAAACCATAAGTGTTACGTAAACTTTGGAACTGTGAAATTTTAACCAAAGAAGAAACTTATTCTTGCCTTATTTTTCCTTCCAAAAGGCTGTCGCTTGCTGTATTCGTATGTGTCGTCGCAGTGTCAAAAGTCGATGCAATAAAAGCGCATTAGAAAAGTAGAAAAGTTACATTTCCATTTGGTAAATACAGAGGAAAAATTTTACTATAGTGAACCTTTTTAGACTTGGAACAGGTTTACTTTAGGGACAATTCTCCGATTTTATTTATTTTTTTTGAGAAGTAGCGTGCTATAAATAAATAATAAATCTGCAAAAAAAAATTGTCGGTCGGATCTGGTTTAGAAGATATAGCCATCCAAAGTTGCGGATATAGCTTTTTTAAAAAACGCTATAAGTTGGGAACCCCTGGATGAATTTTCAAAATATGTATATCATATTAAAGGTAATTTAATGAGGTATAAAATTGTGATATTGATAATTGAATTTTGATGGTTAGTTTTCGAGATATGAATTTTTGTAAAATGTTGACGTTTTTTTTTAAAAAACCGTTATTTTTTTCCAAAAAATGTATTATTGACCTATAGTGATTTATAGCGATTTAGAATGTAAAATTCATTACCTTTCAAATGATGTGCTATTTGTTGCTACTTTTAAAACCATTACTCTTTTTTTTAACGAAAACCTAAATTAAAGTGACCGGAAATATCCCAATTTTTGGGTTTTAACTTACAATTTTTATTTTACAAGCAAAAAAAATGTTTCGAAAAACCCAGAAATTGCTTCTATACGACTTTGTGAGCAATACTTACCTTGCTATAGTATATCCAACACCTGGTTTGCTAACCACAGTATTTTTGCTTAAGAGTAAGGGTAAGTGGGCGGCCTACGGCCGCAGCTCAGGATTCAAAACTCCCAAAAATCCGACACCGGCTTCGCGGCGGCCTTTAGCCGGTATCAGTCTATGAAGTATCCAACACCTGGGTTGTTAGCCACAGTATTTTTGCTTAAGAGTAAGGGTAAGTGGGCGGCCATGGCCGCAGCTTCGGTCGCGTATCAGTCTATGATGTATCCAACACCTGGGTTGCTAGCCATAGTATTTTTACATAAGAGTGAGGTTATTAATTTTTTTATGTTTTCCGGTAAAAATTTGATTAACATAAAAAAATAAAGTACAAATGGCGCATCATTTTAAAGGTAATAAACTTTTCTTTCTAAATATATATATATCACTGTAGGTTAATAATACATTTTTTGGAAAAAATTACGGTTTTTAAAAAAAAAATGGTCAACATTTTACAAAAATCTTCATATCTCGAAAACTAACCATCAAAATTCAATTATCAATATCACAATTTTATACCTCATTAAATTACCTTTAATATGAAATACATATATTCATCCAGGGGTTCCAAACTTATAGCGTTTTTTAAAAAAGCTATATCCGCAATTTTGAATGGCTATATCTTCTAAACCAGATCCGACCGACAATTTTTTTTTGCAGATTTATTATTTATTTATAGCACGCTACTTCTCCAAAAAAAATAAATAAAATCGGAGAATTGTCCCTAAAGTAAACTTAAGCCTTAGACTTAATATAAATATATGCCAAGAGAGAAAAATATTTCCTAAAAACGTTAAAAAAAAATTCATAAAAAAATAAACTCGCGTACCGAAAATTTCAAAACAAACAAGTGAAGCATATCAAAAAGACCTGAAAGAGGCAACAGTGAACATTGAAAACAAAAAAAACCGATTATAAGCAAAAATTATTATACTAATCGCCCTTTTGTCGTAACCGTCAATATGCGTCGGTTATTCTAACTAACGTCTTATGGATAATTTTACAAACAAAAGAAATATAAAACCAACAGCATTGGTAGTAGCCACGACCAAGGCAACAAAAAAAAAACAACATCAACAACAGCAAATCAACCCAATCCTGCAGCAACTACATCAGACTGTGCTTTCCTCTAAAGCACTCACCAGCTAAGTAAGATTTAACTTTATTTTTATTATAATTATAAACTTATCTAAGATAAAAGACTAATTTGAATTACATTTATAAATTGTTTTATTATACAATTAAAGATTATACAAAAAAAGAAGCGAAAAACATTGAAATTTAAAATTAATAAGAAAAAAATTTTCTTCTTATTTATTAAAAAAAAACAAGGACATACGATGAACCTTTGCTAAGTGAAGAAGTTAGGGGAGATGCCATATGCAAGTGACCGTAATGCCGTAGGCATAAGATAAAATTTTGAAATAGCGACCAGGGGTTTTTCTTCCTCTGCTAAATGTTAGGAAAATTTTTTTTTGAAAAAATTCAATAAAAAAAAATAATAACATTGTTTTCTTTTAACTTAAATTTTCTATGCGTACGCCAAGATGCGGCTTAGGGAAACCGCGACCCTAGCCGGGGAATCTGAGTGCTTGGCACTAAAGATTCGTGAGTTCCTTCCTTTAACAAGCCGCACATAACATTAGTTATACCACTTGATCCGTTAAAATGTATATGTGTTTCTTAATTTGCGTTATTGCACTTAAGTGATTATTGCCTCCGTCCCATATTTTTATTTCTGCAATTAAATTATTATTTAATGTCTTTTGCGTGGAAATTTTGCCGCTGAGCGTCTTCAGCTCATACATGATATTACCGATTGGTTTTACAATTCGGCATTTAACAAATTTCTTACAAAATTTAGCATCTATAATATTTTTAAAGTCGTTTAAGACAATTTTTTTTATTAAAATTCTTGTTCTGGTGCAAATTTCATTTCCGGTGACCGTCGGTTGTATTGGTGCGCACCTCTTTCATATGCGTTGTGCAGGTTTCCTTTTATTTTATTGCGTATTAGTGCCATTTTATCTTCTCTGCTTAGAATTTCAAAATGTTGTTCAATTTTCGGGCCAATTTATAATCGTGTACATTTCTTGTCCAAATATCGCCAAGAACGGAGTTATACCTGTGACAAAATGAACCGAGCTTCTCAAAGCGCACTCAATCTCGGATAAATAAAGATCCCAGCCACGGTGATCTGACACTGACTGGTTACCGCGTTCCGCGTTCTTTAAATTTGTTTGGCTAATAACTGCTATCCGTTGTCTGAGTGTATCACTTCAGGTACACCAAATTTATGGAAAATTTCGCACACCAAGAATTTTATAATACAATAGGTGCGGTCGTGGCTTCCCTCATGTAAGCTTGGTGAAGTGGTCCACCACGATAAACATACATGCGTTTCTGCTTTTTGATCGGGTGTACTTCCCTACAAAATCTATATACAGTTTTTGAAAAGGCCTTTCCGGTATAAAATATTGGCCTATGCTAGGACGTAGCATCTGCTTTGTGGACTTCAACTTCTTACAGGCTTCTCAGTTCCTTATAAAATTTCTGACCAGTACTGCCATGTTTGGCCAATAATACCAACTGTGTAGAGTTTTTGCTACTCTACTCCACTGCTCTGGAAAATGCATCGGCTACAAAATTTTCCGAACCTTTTCTATGCTCGATTTCATAGTCAAAGGTTTGTAGTTGTAGTGACCATCTCGCCAATCTACCACTTAAATCTTTTAGATAATTGAGCCATTTCAAACTGATGTGGTCTGTGATGACCGTGAACGGCATCATCTCCACGTACAGCCTGTATCTTTTAATAGATAAAACAGCTGCCAGACACTCTTTTTCTGTCACGATGTAGTTACGAATAGTACACAAACGAGAGTTGCCTTCCAGATCTCTTTGATACAGCACCGCACCTATGCCGACGTGCGAGGCATCGCACTGTGTAAAGAATCTTTTCAAAAAGACAGGGTGCTTTAACACCGGAGCTGTTGTTAGTGCACTCTTTAAATTACTAAAAGCTAGAATCGACTCAGGGGTCATCATAAATTTACTGTTCTTCTTAAGAGTGTCGCTCAGTGGAGCAGATAAAGTGGTAAAGTTCTGGATAGATCACTGGTAGCTTCCAGCGTAAACTAAATCTTGAATGGCTGGCGACATAGCATAATGTCGTTCCTTGACAGGATGCGCTCCATCTACTAACTGAATGGAGTGCACCTCTAAATTAGTTGTCCCCAGTCCGTATTCATCATAGGTATGGAACTTGCTTACGACTTCTTTTAATTGCTGCTGTTGACTTACGTCTAACACATGTTGTTCGGGCTCATCTTTTACGGCGTCTTCAAATGGCTTTAAATGACTGGATCTTCTCAATACCCAGTTCCACAACGTTAATGATATCCTTAACTAGTTGAAACTAACGCAAAAAATCTACACCAAAGTAGGCGTTTTGCTCCAGTTCAAGACAAATATAAAATTGAATATTTTAGTATCATTTTTATAAGTCATAGGCAAAATTATTTTTCCTCTAATCATGTGTTTTATACCACCTGCAGTTTTCACTGAGGGATAGTGGCGCTCTACGTCGATACCAACTTCTTCTATAAACTCTCTGCAACCATGTCCAAGAAGACTAATTGATGCTCCAGTATCCAGTACTCCTATTAAATTTACATTGGAAACTTCAACTTCCATATACGGTCTAGGATCTTGACTAAGTATAGCGTGCACTGACTCTGCTATTTGTCTACGCACTTACTTCCTTTTCTTAGAATTCTGTCCCTCATTAAATATTTTTTATCGGTCTATATAATACTGCTCGATTCTATCTTCAATTGGTTTCGATTTCGTTTCATTACTTTTATACTTTTTATTAAATTTTAAATTACGGTTTAATGCTTTAATTTTATTTATATGCTCAGGTTTTTGGCACTGAATATTTTCAGCCTTTTGATCTGGTTGCTTGGCGCTTTTTATTGATCCGCAGGAGTCTGACTGGTCTGTGATACACCTGCACTCATCACGTTTTTTGGGAGCTTCCCACGTCACAAGTTGGACATTTTGGCGTGATTACATTCTGCAAGCCACACTTATAGCAAAATATGTTTCGCTGAAGCGATGTGCAGTCCTCGTACAAGTTAAGTCCACCCACCACACTGTCCACTTACGTAAAGTATAAGCAAATCAAATTCTTAAAAACAACTTATGAACAATTAAAGTCATAGCATGTCTAATTTATCAAGTTACACTTTGGTAACGGAAACAATTAAGTGCAAAACAACAAAAAAGTTACAAGTGCAAAATGCATTAATTGTTGGAGAATAACTCCATACTGTTTTTGCATTAAAAGTACTGAACATAAAAGTTCTATAACAACTATAAAATTTTGCTTTGTTCCAAAATACACAAATAAAGAAATTACTTCTCGGTGAACTCGCCGATATTTACATATGGATAGCACTTGCAACTTCATTCGTATCGCCAAAAAAGCTTTCAACGGAGCGCTCGTCAAGAAATGTGTAATATCAAAAGAGTTGCAGGAGCAATTGCATGTAAAGGGAGAAAGAATGTAGAGTCTTGTCGCACTGTGTTTGTGTTTTTCGCTATGATTCTTAACTGGTCAATGCGAAAAAATAAATAAAGTGTGTTTGCAGACTCTTCAACATCTGCTAACAAAGCTTACTGAAGACGTGACGTAGCGGTCACTGAAACTAGTATAAGTAGCTGGTTGCCCATTTTTTGTTCCTTTACAATTGTTGGAGTTATTCTCCAACAATTAATGCATTTTGCATTTGTAATTTTTTTGTTGTTTTTGCACTAAAAGTACTGAACATAAAAGTTCTATAAAGTATATAAAGTTTTTTTAATTTAACCAAAAACAAATAAATTTAATTTACACGTGTCCTGGCTGGTGACAGTTCCAGCTTATCAGAGTTCGTTTCTCTTGATGATGCGTGCTTCGTTGCCGTGGATATTTTGTCTGCTAAATCAAATTATGAAATTGTTTCCGTTTGTAATGACGTATGAGCTGTAATTCCTCAACGCACTGATTTTCTTCATAAGTCATGGGCACCACCATTTCATTCACATCATGCGCTCTGGAGTGTTGAAATCACTGTGGCTGCTGAAACTTTTTTCTTGAATTTTGGCATCATCTCGCAGATGGTCCACGTTGTATATAGTCATAGGGTATGCTATCTTTGCAAGGCTTTCTCGTAATTACGTTTTATTATTTTAATTCTGTCGTGTTCTGTTACAGGATTTTTCACTTTACTTTGACCTTAAACATAACGTGAAAATAAGCCTAAACTGATTCACCAGGCCGTTGTTTCCTCTGCACCAAGTCCCGCATCAATTCAAAGTCCGAGTTCTTTCCCTGATATTAACGTTTCAATGCATCTCATAACATTGACCAATCAGGAGCATTATTGTTTTTCTCGTAAAGCCAATACCACTCACTTGCCACACCTTTAACCAGCAAGTGAAAATCTCTGATAACTTGATGCCATGTGCAACCATAACGCAACTTTAGATGTTCCACTCGAAAAATGAAATCGTCGATGAACATCCGATCCGAATCTCCTCCAAAGACTACTCCTCATTGGTCAATATTAATAATGGCTGAGAGTTCAAAAACGTTGGCGTATTGATTATCCTGCTGCCTTTGATTTTGGTGATTTTTAAGCCATGTAAAGCTTTGTTGTTGTTGTGGTAATAGCAGTGATGGTAATTGTTGTTGTGAATGTTATGCTGGAAATTGCTGCAACAGTGGTTGCTGCATCGTTAATTATTGCGCTATTTGTTGTCGGATCACCAATTGTTGCTGATGTGCTAATTGGTGTTGCTGTGCCAATTAATGCTGCTGAGCTAATTTTTGATGAGTATTTTTGGATTTGCTTTTATACTTCTCTTGCCTGTGATTCGTATTTAACCCATTTTGTTTTACAGGTAGTCCTCCAGAAGCAACCACGCTCGCCATATTCGCTTCGCAGTAATGCATACCTCCAGCCTCACCATCTTTACCTCTTGCGGAATCATTTCCTGATTGTAGGGTAAGGTTTAATGACCTCATCATTTCCCCCATACGTTCTCGAATAGACTTCGAAATTTTTTGGTCTATAACGTTTCCAAAAAAATACCTATTCTCCTCATTTGACTTGACCACTAGGTCCTTAGTAAGTGCTTCACTAACATTACGCTCATTTTTGTCTTCCTGCCTGATTTTTTCTTATAGCACCTGTTGTGGTGTTTTTGGCCTCCTGTCCTCTTCTAGTCATAATTGGTTCTGACAAATCAAAAAAAAAAATTATTTTGGAAAGAAGTTCAAAGAAGTCCGAAATACGTCACCTTTTGTAGTGAGCATGCTGTACTAAAAGTTCGATTAAATCGTTCTGGTAACTGCACTTCACAGGACGTTTTGATCATTTTATTGTCTTAATAGCTCAAATTCCGCTTTACTCATGCATCTAACGTTTTATTATATATTTACAAATATGCCACCAGGACATGTCTCTGCGGTACAATTTTTTACTCAAATTTTAATTAACAAGGCTACCGAATTCTTTGAAATTCTTTCTCTCTCGCAGCATAGGAGTTAATTCATAATCTATCACATTATTTTGTACTTGATGCGATTAGTTAGTTCAATTAATAAAATCCACGACACCAAGCCAAATATGCCACTATGAATCTTTTATCAGCTCAAAAATGTCAATTTGCTCCGTCTTTATTTGTGTTTTTTGAAACAAAGCAAAATTGTATGTACTTTGCAGAACTTTTATGTTCAGTACTTTTAGTGCAAAAACATCAAAATATTACAAGCGGAAGATGCATAATTGTTGGAGAATAACTCCCTCAATTGTAAAGGAGCTCTTCCCATACTAAATGAAGTTAGTTACTGTGAACTTTGACTGTAGCCAAGCCACTCCCTATTGAAATTGCCGAAAAGAGCCAACTGTTTCATTCAGCTGATTCAATTCACGTACTTCCGGTGTAATCACGGCATGGTGCATTTAGATTTGACTGATCATTTTACTTTGTCTTAGCCACCAAAACCTGTGACACACCAAAAATTCTGCAATTGAACCTGCCTACTCATCAATTTTTAATTGAATGATTCTAAGTTCATTTACATGTCGTCGGATCGTCCGTCTTATGATGGAATTAAGCTTGTTTTTTTAACTGGGCTAAGCCACCGTGAACAGAAAACCCAACGAGACGCAATCTCTTGCTAACTTCCATTTTGTTCTGTCTTTGGACACTGCTGTAACGAAATGTATTTTTTTTTAATTTGGGCGCCATATTGTAATATGTCCTGGGTTATTGAGTTACAAAAAAAGTCTGAAAATCGTCTTCCAAAGTTTACTTTGTCGAATAAGGACCACGAGGTGTACTAAAGCAGCACTACAGGCTATTGACAGACAACAGTAACATCCGTACGATCTAGTAATAGCTTGAAACTTATAGCACGACAGCTTTAAGGCTCGGCTCACTCAAGCATTTTTTCATTTTCACCATCATGTGTGGCTCATTGCACAAAGTCAAAAGAGGAGTGGTAACCGCTAACGAAATAGTAGATAGTTGGCTTTCTTTCGCACTTTTGCTCTCTCTTGATTGTCAAATTGCTTATCGCTTGATTTGAAAGACAATCAAAAACCCAACAATCGACTATCAACTTAGGGGTTACCACCCCAGATTTTATTTTGCTTGTCATTCAATACTAATTTAGCGTAATAGCCTTCCCAAACACAAAACTGATTGGTCTGAAAATTACGATTTGTGAATTTTTTTTTTAGTTTTCATATTTAATGAAATGTATTGCAATTTTAAGGAAATGTGCTAAATTTTAATAAGAAGCAGGTGGGATGATATGTCGGAAGAGCAGTTTGAACTATTGTTACGGATTTCTTATAGCTTTTTTTTTTAAAGCGTAAGAAAAACGCCACCCGCATGTCAACGCGATTGCGATCCTAGACTGGAGTTGAGCTGTCAACTTTATTTTCAGCCACCTATCGGCTACAATAGAAACTTCAGTTTTGTGTGATGAAACTGAGTACAATCAGCCGATAAACTTGCTCAATCGCAAACTGACACCTGGTTTGACGGCTCAACCAGTAGGAATGCGCACCCAGGCGTCCCTGTTAACACGAAATATCCGTTTTTAAAAATTTCTTAAAATCTTCTTCCTTTAATCTCCATTTCACCATAAAATACACACAATTACCCGGTATTCAGATTTAAGCAAACAGAAATTGAACACACTATAGCCATAAATTATGATTTATTCAAAAAACCGTTGTAAAAATTAAGTTTATCTATCCTGTCATTATTACAAATGTCAAAAAAATCAATTAGGAAGTGTGGGTATCAATGGACCAAGGATTCCGTTCAGTTTTTTTTTTATGTATGCGTAGCGTGGGTAGCGGATGGACGGTTGGCAAGCGGCATCATGCGAGAACAATCGTCAGTTGCTGGATACTTTCAATGCATTCGGTTGTCGAAAAAGTTGCTCGACTACAACAAAAAAAAAAACATCACTTGAGAAAAATGCAAATCGCAAAAAAATTAAAAACCAATTAGTGCGAAGTAGTGAAAAATATGTTTAGAATAAACCTGTACAGTTTGCAACTGGAATAGCTGAAATTTGAAGTCTTGCAGTTTGATTTATTTTGGCCGAAGCCATTGTGAAAAATCACAATAAAAGTAAAATGAAAACTGTTTGCCATATTTAATGTTTCAATTCGAAAACTCAAAATTATAAGGCCAATGTGATTTCTAAGAAGAATCTCAAAAGTAACAAACTATACATGTCTTCAATCAAAAACTTGCCACGTTGGAATAAAAATCTATTTTAATTGTGTACATGCATTAAAAATCAATAAAAAAACAAAAAAGTAAAAAGTACTGCCTCGGAAACAATAAATTAAAGTGCATTGAAAGTGAATAGAATTTACAAATAAATTGCAAAATTACCACAAAGCAAAAAATACTTGACATTAAAATAAATACCAATAATTCAACACAAAAAAATATCAGCAACAGCAACAATACCCGCAATAACCACACAACAGCAACATCAACACCAGTCTCTCTTAACTGCAGCAGCTGCCAGCGCCGTAGACAACCATACCAGCTAAGTGCATTGAAGTAGTTTAAGTTTGTTTTTTTATATACATGTTTTTAAATCTAAAATGAAATGTCTTTAAACCGATGATGCGCACAAGTTCTTCTGCAAGTTCTAGCAAGAGCGTAATTGAGAGTAATTGAGTGTAACGAGATCGAATTATGTGTACGTATACAAATGTGTACGCACAACAGCGATTCAGTTCTACATCAACAACCAACGAAGCAGGACCTGCGACAGAAAATTGTTAGCAAGCGTATTTTTTTGAAGCGATTTTGATACATCCAAAAAATGTTGACTTATTTACAATTTATGACTTGCATTTAAAAAATGTAACACATCCCTTCATCTTGAGCGCGGGCTGAAATTTTGGTGAAAATCGATGAAATTATTTATCCGATTTTAAAAAGTAAAATTTTGCCTCTATATTCCATGTTTGGCACAATATATTTTTGCAAAACAACTTATTTTTCTAATGTATTTATTAAAAATAAGCAAAGAAATTTACTAACTAATGAACATCCAGAGAACTTATTACGAATAAAGGTCTCTAGCATTGAAATTGATTTTGATAAACTAATAAAATATTCAAAAGCTTCATTAATTTTTAAATTCTCTAACAATAAAACAAATATTTAACATTTTAACATTTTATACCACAGCGGCCACTTAATACAACAATAGGTTTTTAAATTTGATTACAAGTATAAGTATTTTGAATATTTAATTTTCATCTAAAATAGGCAAAGCAAATAAATCCCTTCAGCGCACGATAACATTTTTTTTTTCAGTGCAAAGCATGAACACGATATGATGACATGATATTCTATGCTTAAAATGCGTTTTCAGTTCAGTTCACCGAAAGCATTGAAGAAGGCAAGACGTGTGTCGCTTGTTTTCATATATACGCTTCTTCTTATTTTTTCTCCATATGGTTGCTTACCACTACGTGGAAATAAAATTTTGCATTAATGTTGGTGCCCATCATTGCTTTAAACCAATGTATTTTTATTTCAATAAGCCTAACGACTAAGTAGGCATGGTAAAATAAATCCAAAATTAAAGTGATGCATTAACTGAATTAGTGAATTCCAAAACAAAGTCAAAAATTTCCTAAAGCTTAACATTTTTACATTTAACTAAACAGAAAATTTTCAGTAAAATTATCTTACATATTAATCATTTAAAGTTATAAAAGTCGCAGACAGTTTGGTTTCAAAGTCACTAATTTAGAAAGTTTTAGCGAGGTGACCTGGGATTTTTCTGCTCATTGTAGCTTTGATTGTTTTGTAAATTTTTGTTCTATGATGCATTACAAGCGGCAATGGGAAAACCGCGCCCTAGCCGGGATACATTTTGCTAAAGAATAGCGAGTTTTTTTTTCTTTATTTTGTCAGGCGTAACACTATTGTTAGAGATGGAAAAAGGCGACAGAAGTTGGTCATAAAGCCTTTTGGAGATGTCACAGGTTGGGCGGGCTTGAAACTTAGGATTATGTGCTTGTAATCTTGGTTTTGAAATTGTACGATATATCGGTTTTCGCATTTTTTTTTGAGGTTTAAATTATTTGATTTTTCGTTTTGAATTTACGGTATGTTCTGATTGTTTTAGTATAACATTACTTTCGAAACCATGCCAAAAATAAAATTTATTGTTTGCTCTATCCATCTAAAGCCGAGGGTTAGGAGCTCTTTGAATGTCCCAAGTTAGCCATGGGGACTACTTTAGGTTAATTACTCGCACCGCATGTCATCGATGCTTATTGAAGTGTGTTCACATAAGTTATACGGGTGGACAACTAACCAGGAAAAACCAAAAATTTTCATATACATTCAACATCGGTGACAAGCGGTTGGAATTAGCGCTCAAATGATCAAACATTGATGTAGTCATGACATACAGTACAAATTAGGGGATCATGTGAACAGCTACAATAGATGACGTTCAAATATTTCACAACTGCAAAGAAGTGACGTGTGGTGAAATAATCAAGAAGTAGTGGAAGCCCTGTTTTAAAATATTCATTTCTGCAGTTTGTTGAAATTCACGTAGTAAGTATTGTTTTCTATACATTAATTTTAAATTTTTGTAGATTTTAGAATTTTTTCTGTTAGTTTCAGAATTAAGATGTCGTACCCACCCCGGCCACCGTTGCCTCCATATATGAATCCTTCAATACCACCACCTCACGTTAGTACTTTTGAAATTAATAAATTAAATTATATTACCTAGTTTACTAATAGATGATTCCGCCAATGGGGAATCCTTCGGCGCAGTCAAGATCTTCCTATCGAAATACAGCAACAATAAGTTCTCAACCAACGGTGTACTCTCGTGTGCCAGAATCTGTTCCACAGTTCAGAGGTCCCATAATAACTGTGTTTGTTGGTAAATATAAATTTTATTAAAGTTGTGAAGATTCTACTATGTTTGAAATACTTAGGAAATATTAGTGAACGCGTACCTGAAGGTCTAATTAAGCGTATTTTGTCATCCTGTGGCGTTGTAGTCAATTGGAAGCGAGTCTCAACTTTCGGCTTTTGTGAATATGAGTAAGTCTAGTTAATTCTCTTACAAATTTTGATTTTAAAAATTTCAATTTTATTATATTATATGGCATCATGTCTGAACAGTTTTCGATTACACAGTTATATTAATTAAGGCTTAAGTTTACTTTTGGGGCAACTCTGCGATTTGATTTGTTTTAGGAGAAGTAGCGTGTTATGAATAAATAATAAATCTGCAAAAAAAATTGTCGGTCGGATCTGGTTTAGGAGATATAGCCATCCAAAGTTACGGATATAGCTTTTATAAAAAACGCCATAAGTTAGGAACCCCTTAATGAATTTTCAAAATATGGATATTATATTAAAGGTAATTTAATGAGGCATAAAATTGTGATTAATCTTCTGCAATTTAAAAATTCTTAATCAAGTTTAAATCTTTAACCGCCTTAAATGACCGCCCTTTTTTATAAAAATTAAAATAAATTATTTAAATTTTAAATTTATATTCGGATGCATTTCGACTCTATTTGAATCATCCTCAGCATAAAACAATTTAAAGACTAAACAAACTATAAATATACAAAGTTGAGTAATGCTTAATTCGTATTAAATGTTATTGAATATATGTACATAAAACAAATAACTAAAAGCAAATGACAAACGGTAGTGGAAGACAAAGTTAAAAATTAGAAATTGCAACAGCTGTTATGTATGAAAAGCAAATACAATACATTCAATAAATAAATATTAACAAAGTTTAACTTAAATACAGAAAGTTACTCCAAAACAAAAACACAGCAAACCATAAAATCTGAAAAAGCTTTATTTTTTAAGTAAGCCAAAAAGGGATGACTTGATAAGAGCTTCCATCGTGTTCATAATTATGTTGTTGTTCTTATGCATGTAAATGCTTTCATAGGCATCCAAGCTATTTTCTTCTCTGATATGTTTTATTAATTTTAGATTTTCTTTGCGAGAGATATGCAAGTTTTTAACTGCATGCAAAGCTACAGCTGATTTATTTGAACATTTGTACTTTATGTGCGCTATGTGTTCGTTGAACCTCGTCTCTATGTTCCGTTTAGTTTGTCCATAATATTTTTGTTCACACTCATTGCAGCTAATTTCGTAAATACCCGATTTCTTCAAAATTTCTGTTGTGTCTTTAGTGGATCCCAATTCGTTCCTTAGCTTGTCATTTGAAGCGAAAACTATGTCAATATTTTGTTTTTATTTTAAAGTTGTCAAATTCAGTCTTCTGATTATTTTAGTTTGTTTTTCAACCATTCTGTTGATAATTTTGCTATCAAACCCATTTAATTCTGCTACATGTTTGATATAATTTAGTTCAGGCATATATTTAATTATTTATATTTGAAGGCAAATTAATAAGTCTAAATACCATAGAGTTGTTGAAAGCAGCTCTTTTATATTGTGGTGGGCAAAACGAATCACTAGGAATAAAGCTAAATATGATATTAATAATTGAATTCCGATGGTTAGTTTTCGATACATTAAGATTTTTGTAAAAAATTTGCCTTTTTTAAAAAAAAAAAACGTTATTTTTTCCAAAAAATGTATTATTAAACTATAAGGATGCATATATATTTAGAAAGAAGAGTTTATTACTTTTAAAATGATGTGCCATTTGTGCTATATTTTGTTAGGTTAATCAAATTTTTTACTTTTTACTCTTATGTATAATTACTGTGGCTAGCAACCAAGGTGTTGGATATACCATAGACTGATACGTGTCCGAGAAGACGTTGTCGGATTTTTGGGAGTTTCAAATCCTGAGCTGCGGCCATATCCCGCCCACTTACCCTTACTGTAATGTTAAATTACTGTGGCTAGCAACTCAGGTGTTGGATGTATCATAGACTGATACGCAGCTAAAATTAATTTTTTCGTTAAAAAAAGAGTAATGGTTTTAAAAGTAGCAACAAATAGCGCACCATTTTAAAGGTAATGAATTTTACATTCTAAATCGCTATAAATCACTATAGGTTAATAATACATTTTTTGGAAAAAATTACGGTTTTTTTTAAAAAAAAAGTTCACTTTTTACAAAAATCTTTATATATCGAAAACTAACCATCGGAACTCAATTATGAATATAACAATTTTAATTTATAATATAATAAATTACCTTAAATATGGTATCCATATTTTGGAAATTCTTCCAGTGGTTCCCATCTTGCGGCATTTTTTTTTTTCTATATCCACAACTTCGGATGGCTATACCTCCTAAACCAGATCCGACCTACAATTTTTTTTTTTGCAGATTTATAATTTATTTATGATACGCTACTTCTCCAAAAAAAATATATAAAATCAGGGAGTTGTCCATAAATGTGAATTTTATAAAAAAATGGGACTTGAAAGAAAGTTTTATCAGGATTTTTCACATCAGATTCGTGGTATGGTTTGTTTTATTAGTATAGCATTGCAGCTGCAAATTTAACTGCGCTTTTTTTTTAATTTTGGTTAATTTTAAGGCACTGAGCCTTGTAATTCTTTATGTGTACAAAATCAATGTATGTTTTTGGGGTGAAACTGATTGCAGTTTTCTTATCTATAACAACTCAATTTTCTTTCTAAGGAACACTTTTTCTAATCTTCATTTTAATTTTTATTCTTTCTTCTCACTAACATTGAACATTCTAACGTGCCACCTATATCAAATTCTATCACTGTCAAAAATCTACTTACCGCGTCACTCCAGCTTTTCGTTTGTCTTTGTTCTTAAAAAAGCTTTGCGCAATTTTGGCAAGCGACGCGCTTTTGAGTAACACGCTTTGTCGATCTTGAACGCTCTTCAGGAAATCTAGAAGACTTTTTACCATTGGCCGATTTTATCGGATGATAAATGCCGCTTGAAGCTTGTCGATTCGCAAGTTCATTTCATAACGCTAGTGTCCAATTGAATTGGCAATTGGTTGAATTTAAATTGTAAATCAAAAATTTGATTTGCCATGCCACTACTGGATTTGTGCCGTAACAAATAATAGACTGAATTTTATCATATTTCTTAAATTGAGTGCTTATTCCAAGTAAGGACCGTCCCAGAAAAAACTTGCGCTTTTTATTGTTTTTTATTTCACTCTACCTGATAATCTTATAGGTCTAAAAAGACACAATATTTGTTTTATATAAAGTGACGTTTAATATAATGTATAACATTTGGAGATATCACTTCTGACGACAAAGATGTCTAGCAAGCAACAAAATGTTTGCGAACTTATTTTGTCTAGATACCTGCAAAATCCACAGTTAAAATATTCAGCTAAATCTTCATGGTGCATTTTGCAAAATGACTCCTTATGTTTAAGAATATTAGTTTTTAGCGACTGATAATTTATTATATTAAGAATTATTACATTGAACTTGCAGTCATTTGCAAAATTTTGCAAAATTCAGTCGCTAAAAACTAATATTCTTAAACATAAGGAGAACACGCCAATTTTCAATAAATATATGGCTGGCAATGCCACAATTTCGAAAAATAAATCATAGCACGACTTTAAGCCAATGGCTTAACGGCTATGCAAACAAGCGAGAAAGTGACAAGTATATAGATAACAAAAAATGGAACATTGTGTGTGGATTGAAATAGATAAGCGCACATTGTACACCTCAAGGTCATGTCCCCAACAGCTCAAGTGTTAAGAGCGACCGTCAAAAATAACATTGCAATTCAAGAACGGTCAGGGGTTCGATCCCATGTACAACATTAACCAAAAACTGGTCTGATGAGGCTATGTATATACATATGAGAATGTGTATATATGTGGTAATAGCCGAAACATATGTCACCAATTACCAGGTTAAATTGTTCCATTTGTTATCTTTGTCATGTTTGTTGAATAAAAAGCATTGATCAATTAAGTAAAATTTTACGATCATATTGGTCTTTGCAAAATGACTGCAAGTTCAATGTAATAATTCTTAATATAATAAATTATCAGTCGCTAAAAACTAATATTCTTAAAAAACTTTTATGAAAAAGTTCACAAAACTTTTATGCAAAAGTTCGTAAAACTTTTTTTTTAAAGAAATTTTTTAAAATTTTTTATAAAATTAAAGGATATTGAAACTTTTATTTTCATGACTTTTGAATAAAAGTATAAAAGTTTCAAGGTCTGGTTTTCTGGTTTAATGTCTTCTTGCAATTGTCAGCGTTTAGGCGAATACTCTTACAAAAATTTTGTTGAGCTGTGAAGCAAAGAAAATTTTTTGAATTTAGCCAATTAAAAGGCACCGCATTATCTGTCACCAAACCAATGTACGATCGCAACACTTCTTTCTGATTAATTTCAATTTTAATTTTTTTTTCGTGTAACTGGCAGCGACGACTAGGAGATATTGCTCTAACTTGAGCACGAGACTTCACATGACTTAATTTTTAAATTTATATTATGTTGTTTGTACAAATAGTTTTACAAACTGTGAGTTCTTCCTCAACTTTATTTTCATAATATTCCCATATATTTGACATAATGACCTTTTTTCACTAATTTTTAATACCTTCGATATTAACACGCACATCCGAATGTATAAGAGAATGAACAGATTTGAAAAGTAACATCTTAAGCACTGCTCTTACTGCTGCTTCTGCTTTGATTTTCGAAAGCGACAGCTGCAAGTGAACGGCTACGATCGTTTCGACTTCTAAAAATAAAAATATTCGAAGCAAAAGCAGCTACGACAATTCAATTGCAGAATCAGAATACAAATCAAAATTGTAAAAGTCGAATATTGTTGCTGTGTCTGCAATTGCGAATTTAAGAAGCAGAAGTTAGAGTAGAAGCAAAATTTGTTAAGTTTGTTAATATTAACATGAAAGCATTTTAAGCTCTATTTAAAGTTAACAGTTTAAAAAGTTTTTTTTTGTTGATATCGCTTCAAATTGGTCGGCCACTAATTTATGTCAGACAAAAGTTGTATTTAATAAAATTTTCTATAAAACAAACGCCCAATTTATTACGCACGCTGAAGGTAAACCAAAGGACTACTTTTAAAATTTGATGAAAAATTAATTTACACTAAGTGTTATTTCTCAAATTAACTTTTCGCTCCAAATCAATTGACCCTGACATTTATAATAAAGGGGCCTCTGCCTCCTGCTCGCTTCACTCATCTAAGTCCCGTCTCCGCACACTTCGCTTCGCTTGTGGGCCTTGGCGTGCTTTGACAACTAAAAGTATGCAATACAATTTTTGTTTTATATGTGTTTTGTTCTTTATCTTCTCTCATTGTACGCATATTTTGTGACACCGAAAACTATACTAAGACAAACATTAAGACAATCAACCATTAAGCCACAAAATTAAATATATTTATTTTGCAATCTATGTTTGAGTTGACCTTTTGAAAAGCTAATGTTATATCCATCACAATTGTTAATAAGAGCTGTCCTCACAATTGTTAATAAGAGCTGTCCTCACAATTGTTAATAAGAGCTGTAGCCTGATAATAGTTACGATTACGCCTTCGCTTAGTGTTAAAATTGAAAATAATTAAGAACCTTTGGCGCAGCAAGCGACCCAGCTACCAGCTGATGCAAGTAAAATATACCCGCAATATTTCATCGGGTATGAAAAATGCAACGTTGCATACGCGTACGCTACTTCCCGGACTATTGTTATTTGTTTTGATGAGTATAACGCCACTTGCCTACAGCCGCACCTTAGACTATTATTATTCCCAAATAAAAATTTCAGTTTAATATCACGAGAACTACTCTTGTTAGTTTAAAAAAAAAAAAAAAATATGCAGAAATGGTCTGATTAGTTGAGCAATAAAAAATAAAAATTTTAGCACAAGCTTATTTCAGGGTATATGAGCGAGTAAGGTTTCTAATTTGGAGAGAGTAATGAAAGGACTGACCCCTTAGTGAGGGAGGGGCTGAGTTTTCATGATAAGATAATTTTTTAATAAAGGACATTGTTTTTTAGAAGAATACTTCATTAGTCTTTTATGTAATAATTTTATAAAATCTCAATTAATAGTCTTTTATGGACCGATTTCACAGTGTTTCGTTAACTAAAGATTTGAGGTTAACTATCCAATTTCAGTTTCATAATACAACTTAACAATTAGTTAACCAGCCAAATTTGGCTCGTTAATTTCGCACAATATGAAACAGTCATCGGAACGCTGCTACTCATGACTAGCAGAACTAATTTTCTTGTATACGTACTATATACAACAAGAGACAAAGAGAAAGTAGTATTGCTTTTCCGACCCCTGCTACGAAATGTCAAATAAAAAATGTGAATTGTGCAGTGGTGCCATATTTTGTACAAAAAATTAATTATGTATTTTTTAAGACCTTTTTAATTAAATTTATGCAGTCTTTATTTTTAGTATTTTTGTATTAGCTTTTTTATTATTTTTCTTCCTTTTTATACTTTTTTCTAACGATTTTCGGTATATTTCTTTTTGGCGTTTTCTAATACGCGGGGGTAACCTACGCGCTGGTCTCGCAATAACTAAATAAAAATGACATAAAGAAAATGCAAACGTGCCTTGGTGAAGAGATCGCTGCAATTTGGACAGCAATGTATGTATGTAGGTTTATGCGTGTTGAAATGTATTTTGAGTGCTAAAGAACTTTTGATGACTTCGATTGTATTTGTATCCAATAAAGAACTGGGTTTTCTTTGAAATCCTCTTCTGGCACTCCGGTTCGAAGGACGAAAATGAATCTATGGAATCTTGGGGTTAGAAATGTCCGGTTGCTACAAGAAGCCGTAGTAGTATTGAAAGTAGGAAAACCAGCTGAAATAGGGATAAAATCCCAAGCTCGGAAAATTTTAACATTTTATATTAGGAATTAAACAAATTGTTTAGGATAATAAATGAATAGAAGTTTTATTGTTGACGGTTCGAATATCCTCAGCAAAGTGACCAAGAAATCACCTTTGTAAAACTTAGGTCAAAATTACAAGAGTAATACAAAGAATATTTAGAACTTAATCTATTTAGATAAACGCCATCTGAAGGCGAGAGGAGCAACATTTTCAGAAGAAGAAAATAGTGTTGCCATCTGACATTAACAGGTTTTTTTTATAATTTTTCTTTTGTTCTCATATTTATTGATGGAGACGTTGCTGGTCTTCCTTGTTGTTTGTAATAGTTATAATATTGTCCAAATCACGAATGTTTTTTCTTCTTCTTTTGTGCTTGTTCCTGTGGTTCAGCTGCTGCTGCTTGGCGATATTCTCTAGTAAATTGTGGTTGTTATTGGTTGCATTCGCGTAGTTGTATTGTTATTGGCTTTTGACCAGCTGTTTTTGGTGTAGGTATATAAGTTTGTAATTCTTC
Organism: Meiosimyza decipiens; assembly: GCA_963680825.1. NCBI lineage: Eukaryota > Metazoa > Arthropoda > Insecta > Diptera > Lauxaniidae > Meiosimyza > Meiosimyza decipiens. Next base: position 77,058,860 of record OY804258.1, on the reverse strand, counting down.
CGTTATATGTTTTGGTATATGTTCTTCAATGGTTGACGAGACTCGCTGGAAAATTTCTTCGAAATCCGTTTCTGTTTCTATTGGGCTTGGGATGTAGGTTTCTTTCACTGCAACCTACTCTTCTGATTTAAAGTTATTGGATTGAGTTCTAATCGTTGTTGTTATTTTTTGAACTAATCTGTCTAATTGTTATTTCTTTAAACTAGTTTGGGTTTGGCCGGATCGCCATGTAGTAAGCTTGGTGGTATGTGTTCAAAAAAAAAATTTCGTGTACACACCAAAGTGTAAGCCGTAATTTTGGTTTGAAAATTTAATTAAAACAAAGCTATGTCCCCTAGCTGAGTCTAAAGTAAATTCTAATTTTATTTCTCTTAGATTTGGTTTATATACATATTCTATAAGTACAGTGAAAGCTCGTTAATCCGAAGGCGTGTAATCCGAATTATCCAATAATCAGAATTGAGTTTATGACGCGTTACATACTCCGCATTGATTGCAACTCTGTAATCCGAATCTTTATTTTATTTTTATTTTTTTGTTTTTTATTGCTGTGTCTAGGTTTGCAAAACTTTTTTGACAAAAGCAAGAATGAAATATAAAAAACTAACGAGACATCATTGAGATTCAGAGCCTACTATGATTGATATTGTATATGATGAGAAGTACATGTGTAATATTTGTGTCTTATTGCCTTTAGATATTGGTTGGCATTTTAAGCAAAAACCTCAATTTGAATTTATTATAATATGGCCAAAAAACGTGCACATAGAACGCTATCATTAGCAGATAAGCTTAAAATAATTGAAGCAATAAATCGCGGACAATCTGAAAAGATTTTAGCGGAGAAATTTGGTGTAGGAGCTTCAACTATTTGTAACATAAAAAAAAATGCTCAAAATATTAATAAAAACAGCCTATTCAGTAATCCGAATATATCGTTAATCCGAATTAGGGTCTGCAATCATTAATTCGGATTAACGAGCTTTCACTGTATTTTCTTATTGTAATTCTTACCACTATTTCGTACTCCCGATTTTTCCTTTTAGTCACCAATCAATTTCATACGTAGTAATCGCGTAATTTTGGGTCTCCCATAAAGAAAATCTAAACCACCAATAACAACAACTGCACTAAATTTTGGCCTTGACTTGAAATGTCATTGGTACCAGTGCAACTCAATGTTTGTTATTGTACTCGTGCCTATGCATAGCATGTACAACGCAACACTTGCTGTGGCGATTGTGCTAGGGCAGCGCTCTTCATAAGTAAGCGGCACAAGCCATAGGGGATGATAAGCTAATTTGTATTCTTTTTATTGACTATTGCAGTCTGATTTGATATCGGAGATGTTTTATTTTAGTATCCAAATTGTTTGTTTGTTTTATACAGTAAATTTGGGATTTTGGTTTTATTGATTTTTGTGTTTCCAAATTTACTTTAAAAAAATTGGTGGGATAGTTGATTTGTTTATTTCATTTGTGAAATATGGTAAATCAGAATTTATGGTTTGATGGTGGCACGTAACAAAGGTTGAAAGGAAAGTAATAGTGACTGTATGAGTGCACTACAACTGCTAGCCCCTACAAAATTTGTTGCGTTGTCACAGAATAGCTGCGACCGGGTACACGTTTTGTAGCTTCAATAAATTTGTTGGTGGAGGGATTGGATATGGCTTCTAGGTGAACGGCCTTTGTAAAAAATCATAAAAATAAGAAAGCTACTCCGCAGCATTGGAACGGGCGTCCTTGCGTAACACGCGGCTTCGGAAAGTTACCCATTATTTCTTACAGTAACTTAGGTCGGTACCGTATACATTTGTTAACAATGCGTGCTGTGACCTTACGTGCGGTTAGTACTCAGAATTGTTGACGAATGATGGCTACCAAAGCCTTTGGGCCTGCATGGTAATTGCTTCTGTGTAAACAGCGCACAAGGCAGGAGACAAAGTGATCTCCCTTTGGGAGCAGTAGCGGATGTTTTGCCTCAATAGGGATATCAGCATGTTGAAGCCGTCCACTAACGCGCAGTAAATCGGTGTGTTTAGAAGCATTTAAGAAAGGAGATAAGGACCTCAAATGTGCATACACTGTCCATCCTTGAGGGTTCTGTATTTCTTGATAAATATATTGATGTTGAACTATTGAAACAATGATAAGTAATGCGTCGTTGATTTCTTCACGCGATAGTGATGTGGAATGATTGGATTATGACACTTTATTTGGATAAATCGAGAGATATAAGTAAAAATTCTCACCACCCTTGTGTAATTGCTACACTCATGTAAAGTTTCAAGCAGAGAGTTTGTGGTTTGCTTGCATAGAAAAACAGTATTCCGTTTATCCAAGTTTTTCCCGTCAGCAGTCATTTGAGAATAAGAGTCGTGTGTCCATTCACTGAAGGTTTTAGATAAAATAGTTTGGCCATGGACCCAAAACGATTGATTTAAAATTTGAACTAAAGTGCCTCTGGAGATTAAATCGGTATTCTATCTATTTCCCAAATATGTAGTAAGTATTGAAGTAAGTGATTTTAATCAGTGAAAAACTACTTGAGAGTCTAATCAAAATCGGATATCACGTGTTAAAATGCGTACGAAGTCTCAAATGTTCCCATAATTTAGCAAGTAAATGAGCTGCATATAGTCGTAGCAATGAATTAACCTTTATGGGAGCTACTTTAGACTTTGAAACTAAAATTTGCGTAACAATTTCGGCCGCAAGCGTCTCACATCTCGTATAGAGTGCACGCCATAAGCACGTATAGATGCTTCTCAAAAACTATGTGTTTGAATGTCGACTGGATCGGCTCAAAATACGAAACGAGGAATGCGAACTAATTGCAAAATATTTAAGTCCGCTACAAAATCATGCCATAACGCCTCGATGATTTCTGGCACGGATTCATCCTAATCGATTTTTTGAATCAGAGGTCTTGAAGCTCTTATAATAATGGTACTAAGCAGACCCATAGGGTCAAAACGAGTTGCGGACTAAGATAAAATTGTACGCTTGCATCATTTCTTAGTTGAGTGCCGAGGCTCATACACGAAGTGAAACTCATCTTTCCTAGAATTCCAGTTGATCCCCAAAGTACTTGTATTATCAATTTCTACAACCTTCAATTTTTTGAGGTCTGAATTTGAGCTTGATTCACTCTGAAGTTCGGGATGGTTGGAGTGCCACTTAGAAAGAGTGAACCCAAAATAAGCCAAAACACTAGTTAATTGATGTTGTGGTCATAGTAACTCATGAAAATTACTAGCACCACCCAGCATATCGTCAACGTAAAAATCAAAAAATGCAATTTTCGACCCAAGGGGGCATGTGTCCTTACACCTTTCAGCTTCGTATTGCTAAAAAAGGGGCGGAGTAACGTACATGACTGTGTTAAGCGCACATATTTCGACAAGTTGATTTGCGTTTTTTTTTCAAAGGATCATTTGGTACACACAGTCAGAAGGGTCTATTAAAACTATTAGCATGTAATAGTGGAGGACTTTTCGGTTTGCTAAAAAAAATGCTTGAGCCAAAAAATTATGGGGATAGGAGGGGGGTAATTGGCGTCTCACCACTGTCAAAGTTAAAAAATTTGGAAGATTTTCAAACAAATCCGCCCTCAGGAGTAGCCCATAGAGCGTTAGGTTGTGTGACCGACCGCTCAATAATTTTTCATGCCCAACATTTTTTTCAAACATAATTACCCCCACTCTTCACCCCTTTTACGGGTTTCCAAACTAAAGTGGTATTTTAATGAAATTTACTCCTAACGTTCCCAATGCTACCCAACCCCTATTAATTTATCATTTCCAACATTTCTTCAGAACATACTAATCCCTTATCTCCACCCTTTTAGGGGTTTGCCATTCAAAATTGAATTTGTTACGGAATTTGGTTCTTTCCAACCCTTCAAGGCGCTACTAAATCGTTGGATGCTATTACCGATCCCCAATAAATTTTCCACACTTATAATTTTACTATCAATTTACCCCTTTTTGCTTCCTTTATATATTTTCTAAACAAATACAGGTAGTCCCCGACTTACGACCGAGATAGGTTCCTAGTCATCGGTCGTAAGTCGAGTTTCATAAAAAATAACTAAAGAAAAATATTACATACATACTGTACTACTAGTTCCAGCCATTTTTGGGATGATATAAAATTATTCACTTAAACAAACGTATTATTAGTTCTGAAATAAATCGAATCCTTGTACATACTACTGTTTTTTTTTTAAATTTTTTCTCATATACATATTTTAGGGATTCCCCGAAACTATTTTAAGCATTTTCTATGAAAAAAATTGAAAAAAAAATTGGTCGTAAGTGCGAATAGTCGTAAGTCGGGGACTACCTGTACACGTAAAAATCACTTTCGAACTAAATTAAACTAATGAGTTTGCTCTTTGAGTAGAACAGACGTGTTTATAAGCTGATCCGTAAAGACATTCGGTATTTAAATAAATTGGTAGTGATTGGATAATAAAAAATGACTTTAAATTTTAAAAAATGTGAACAAACTTTTAATAGAAATGAAGTAAATAAAGTACAATGCAGTGGCTTATGTAGACAGTATTTTCATGGAAAAAGTTGTTTGAATTTGTCTGATTATGATATCAGATTGAATGAAAAAAGCTGTGGCATAAAATTCATTTGTGAAAAGTGTTTGGATAATTTCGAAACTTTAAAAAAAAACTATGATAAGTTATTAACAAAAATTATTGATGTAGAACAAAGTACAAAAGAAGCAATAAATAAGAGCGAGGAAAAATTAAAGAGTAAATTGATCAGTGAGAATAAAAAATTAAATAACACTGAGGGTCAATCAACTTATGCAGAGCAGTTAAAATTACCCGTTATAGTGAAACCAAAAATAACCCAAGACAGTAGAAAAACAACACAAGCAATCAAAATGAGTATTGATGTTTGCAACCTACCAGTGAAAGTGAATGATCTATATGAGAGGAAAAATGGAACTATCTCAATTTATTGTTCTAATGATCAATCAGTAATAAGAGAAAAAATGGGAAAAGAGTATGAAGTGCATATTTCCAACAGCGAATAATCCTAAAATTTTAATATGTGGAATGTACGAAAGAGTAACTGAAGAGAGAATTATTAACTCAATCAGAATTCAGAATAACATACAGTGTAAGACAATAAAATGTTTAAAAGTGTATCCTGCATTTAAGAACAAAGAGACATTTAATGCCATAATTGAAATCGATGGTGAAGCTTTTAAAACGCTTCTTAATATGAAAAAAATATTCATTGGATTAGACAGATGTGTCGTTTATGAAAAGATTAATGTATTGCGGTGTTACAAATGCCTAGGCTTCAATCATAAGTCAAACAAGTGCACCGAAACTGAAGCTCGTTGCCATAGATGTGGAAAGAGTGGGCACTCTAAAGAAAAATGCAGTATAAATATAAAAGAAATACAGTGTATTAATTGTGTAAAAATAAAAGCTCGTTTGAATTTAGGAAATGATGATATTGACGTATCACATGCTCCCTTAAGTAATGAATGTAAAATATATCAACGAAAATTGAAATATGAGTCTGAAAATATTATTTACTAGCAATTAAATAAAATACAATGTGTGTACTTAAACATTCAAGGATTATTAAATAATTTCGTTGAACTAGAAACATTAATTAGTAAAAATATTGATTTTATTTGTTTAACTGAAACACATTTTACAGATCTGGATGATGAATAACTTGTAAATATAAATAGTTATAACTTGATTAAAGTAAATAGTAATTCCACGCATACTGGTGGCGTTGTCTTCTATATTAGAGATTATTGGAATGTTGAATTAATAAAAAGTTTTATAGTTGAACAAGAATTATGGTTTCTTGTTATAAAAGTAAATTATAACTTGGTAACATTATATCTAGCTGGTTTATGTAGATCACCTAAACCATTAAATATGCAATCGGATTTCTTTAACGTGTTTAGTAATTTTATTGAAGAACTTAGTTAATTGAATGAAAATGTAATTATAATGGGAGATTTTAATATAAACTGGGTGGCAAATAGTAATCAAAAAAAGAGAATGAAAGAAATAATAGATAACTATGCTTTTAAACAAATTGTAAAAGAACACACTAGGATTACCAGGGACACCAGAACCTTAATAGATTGGGTGGTAACTAATCAATATACTAATATTGAAGTTTCAGTCGATACAGATTTGAAATTAAGTGATCATGAATCACTAAAAATATCTCTAGAAAATTAAAGAATTGAAAATAATAGAAATAACGTATGACAATACTAAAATATAAGAAAAATGAATTTGTATCTAAAATTAATAGGAACGATATTGCAACCATGTATTTTACAGATTGTAATACAAAAGCAGAAATATTTAGTAACAACCTACATAAAATTGTTGAGGAATTCATATTTGAAAAGGATATAAAATATGATCATCATCAGTGGTTTACAGAAGAGTTATTGCAATTAAAAAGGGACAAAATAAGGCAATATCAAATAGCAAAGTGGCCAAATAATAGCGATGAATGGGCGAAATATAAAGATTTAAGAAATTAATTTAAAGCTAAGATTAATAACAGTAAAGATATTGTCATCCGAAATATAATAGAAAAAGTGAGTGATCAGGTGGTCATGTGGAAAAATATCAAAAGTTACATACTAAAGAAAAAAGTTAGTAGGATCAATGAAATCTATTTCGACAATGGAAAAACGAGTGATGATTTAAAAATAGCAACAAAATTTAATAAATATTTTGTTCAAAGTGTTGAGGAAATAAATAAATCCGTTCCAATGTGTACATGTAGAAATCTAATTGAAAGTAATAATAATACTTTCAAATTTAAAATGATAACCAAAAATGAACTTGAAAATGTCATTAAAAAAAATAATTAAAAAAAAAGATTATTATTTTGTTAGTAAAAGGATGTTACTGGATGTATTCCACATTATAGGAGAGAATTTCGTATCAATTATCAACAAATCTCTAGAAACAGGAGTTTTCCCTAGTATATGGATAGAATCAGTGGAAAAAGTACAAAATAAAAAAAAAAACAAATGAATTTAGACCAATCAACATGATTGCTATTAAAGCAAAAAATAATTAAAAAGGTTGTAAATATACAATTAGAGAATTTTTTCCATAGTAATAATTGAACATCGAAATGCCAATCGGGATTCCGGAAGAATCACAGCTGTGAGTCACTTATTAATTTAGTAATAATGAATTGGAAAATAGCCATGAATGATAAGAAAATAATAATTGCAGTATTCCTTGATTTAAAGCGAGCATTTGAAACAATCGATCGCAATATTTAAATAAAAAAACTTGAAGCTTATGGCTTCAGGGAAAAAGAGCTAGCATAGTTCTCATCATATTTGTCTGGAAGAAAGCAAAGAACAAAAGTCAATGGTGTAGTTTCAGATGCAATAGATGTATTATTAGGAGTACCACAGGGTTCAGTGTTAGGGGTTCTGCTATTCTTAATATACATTAATGAAATGGAAAAATCAATACAGACAGCCAAACTAGTACTATTTGCGGATGATGCATTGGTATATTTATATGGTGACTCAATTGAAGAATGCATTAGAGTTATTAATGTTGAGTTAGAAAATTTGAGTATTTTTTTCAAAATTAATAAATTAAAGCTTAATGTAGAAAAAAGAAAGTGTATGGTAATAAATGGACCTACACAGGGAAATGTATGTATAGATGGCCAAAGTATTGAAAAGATTGATGAAATTAAATACCTAGGAGTAATTATAGATAATAGGCTAGACTTTAAAGCTCACCTTGATTATGTAAGTAGGAAAATTGCAAAAAAAGTTTACTTTTTTTCTAAAATCAAACAGAGGCTGAATTTTAGCAGTGCGATAAGGATATATAATATTATAAAACCACACTTTGAGTATTGTTCGACTATACTTTTCACAGCCAATAATGAAATGAAAAATAGATTACAAAAACTTCAGAATAGAGCTATGAGAATAATTTTGAAACTTAATAGATATTCAAATGATAAGTCTATGTTGGCTGCATTGAAATTGCTTAGTGTGCACCAAAGAATAATAATGAATGTACTAATTACAGTTTTTAAGATAAAAAATAACCTGTTACCTAATTGTTTGTGTGAAATATTAGTGTACGTAGGGGACATACACAATCATAACTTAAGAAATATTTTTAGTTTTAGATTAATTTTTTTAGAAATGAACATATTAAAAACATGTTAATGTATAAAGGTTTGAAATTATTTAACGAAATGCCACAAAGTAAGTAAGTAAATTTAAGTTAAAAATTATACCATATGTAAAGGATAGGTTTGAACCAACTAAATGTAACAAATATTGTAAAATTTAAAAGAAGAGAAAAAAATGGTTATTTTAACTAAATAAAGACATAAATAAAAAAAAAAAATTAATACTTCTTCAACAAATACTTAGCACCCGTTTTTTTTGAAAATAAATTTTTTATTGTGCGAAGGATATTCTTTGCGGTTGGCGCTGACGACCTGAAGTTAAAATTATTTGTCTTTTACATTTCGGCACTTGAAGTTGTTAGATTCCTCTATTAATATAACGCCTCTTTCGGCAACATGGTTAACAACATTTTATTGACACATTCCTAAAGGAATACAGTCTATATTATTTTATGATGCAAAAATTACTTTTTTCAGTTTCTTATTGGGGTTGTTTTTTTTTTTGTTTTGCGAGAGCTAATTACATGTGCAAATTTAAACGATATGTTTGTATACGCGAATATTTTGAAGGTGAAGGTTGACTTGAAAAATGTAAAGCTTGTGGTGATATGATACACCAAAACTTTACAAACAATCTGAAAAAGCATTAACAAACGAAACACCCAGAATTATTTCAGGAGCACGGAAAACGAGTCAAACTCGGTAACGTGCTAATTAACGTTAATGGTAAAAAAAATCAAATTTACATATTCATATCGAAAGGCTCGCTGCCTTTATCATTTTTTGATTCAGATTCTTTCAAGACAATTACGAATCATATATTCGAAGGACTGGATAGAGGCAAACTTTGCTTCTGGATCCCAGATTTAGACGAATGCTTTCGAAAGAAAATATCGAATTCGCTAAAAACTATCTCAAGGGGCTTGTTCGTCTAATGGAAAGATTGATAAAAGTTATTTTTCACTGAGTTACAAATCCTAACATTCTATTCAAAAATCTTTTTGTAACTCCTTTTATATTAAGTACCGTGACTCACTTACCTCAGACGATCAACGCACTAAATATACGACATTTGTTATTGATGAATCTTCAATGCAAAATTCATATTCACTTTTAAGGAGTTGTATTCGGGAACTAGAATTCGAAAATTGGTCATCCGAGGAAGATTCTTTTGATCCTAAGGACGAAATCCGAAAAGCCTACTACGAAATTGACTCTTAGGAAAAGCAAATTGATGTTAATGCAGATTTGATCGAATACTGGAACAATAAGAAATATTCATTCCCATGTCTAAAAAGCTTGCTTTTGACGTTTAGTCCGTACCAGTAACCCAAGTCAGTGTTGAACAAGCTTTTTCTGCGTTAAAGCTAATTTTAACCGTTTTGCGCTCCAACCTGTCCGAGCAAAATATGGAACTATTTGTATTACCAATACCAACAACGTTTCATAAATATGACCTTTTAAAATAGAAAGTCGTTTTTGAAGATTTTTCCATATAAAATATTTGTTAAAAAATATCAAATATCTTTCTTTAAACTAACAATTGCTTTCAAATAAGCGAAAAGTATATTCAAGCCATACTTGCTCACATGGGAATCTGAATGCAACTGGTTTTTGCTTCGCTTGTAAATACAGAAATATTTAATGCCATTCAAACTATTTATTTTTGAGTTCTAGAAATCTAAATCAATGGATTGGTCTCAAACTTGCTTCAATTGAATTAACGGTTTATTTGTTATTTGCCAAAGCCATTTATTTTTGCAAAAAAATAAAATATTTGGTGCAATTTAACTGTTATTATTTGACTGAAAAAATAATAGTCAGCACTTACCAATTAATGTTGGACTTATATCAAAAAAGTTGTATAAATAAAATGCATCAAAGGACATCGAAAATTTTCCTCTGCGAAAATGTTTTGTCCTGGTCTTTGAATTTTTGATTGATTGTTATTTCGCTGTGTCTTTAGGCAAATAAATTGTACATGCAAAGGAAAGGAAAGCCTTAATGATACCTTTTCAAAAGACTAGTTCCGATTGAAATAATGATATTGTTCCAATTTGACTTTTACTAGAACAGCAATCAATCCTGTGCATCTATGGAACTCGTTACTTTTTAAATTCTAAAAGATTGTTGGTGTAGTGAGATTTAAAATAGAATAACTTAAGTATTTTTCATCATAATTATACTAAGTACTAATTTATTAACTTCTTTTGTTATTGCTTTTGTCTTTACTTTTCCTTCTGTTGTACTCATCTTAGTTTATTCAAATTATATATTTATTATTTAGCTTGTTTTAGTTTTAATGTAATTTTGCTTTCTTATATTAATTTTGTTAAATTTAATATTTCTACTCAATTTACCAATAATATGTATTAATAACTTGTTGCGCATGTTATTTGTAAGTTTAATTATTTCTTACACTTTGCTACGGATTTCGTACTTTTTAAAAGCGTAAGAAAAACGCCACCCGCGTGTCAACGCGATTGCGTTTCATTGAACAGGCCTAAACTGGAGTTGAACTATCAACTTTATTTTCAGCCACCTATCGGCTACAGTAAAATCTTCAGTTTGGTGTGATGAAACTGACAAAAATCAGCCGATAAAATCGCCCAATCCCAAACTGACACCTGGTTTGACAGCTCAACCAATGGGAATGCGCACCCAAGCGTCCCTGTTAACACTAAAAATCGGTTTTTAAAAATTTTTAAAATCTTCCTTCTTGAATCTCAATTTCAATGTAAAATGCACGCAATTGCCCGATATTCAGGGTTAAGCAAACAAAAATTGAACACACTGTAGCCTTAAATTAGGACTTATTCAAAAAACCGTTGGAAAAAATTTTAGTTTATATCAGCTGACAGTATTTAAAATGTCAAAAAGTCAATTAGGAAGTGTGGGCATCAATGGGCCAAGGATGCCGTTCAGATTTTTTTTGGATGTATGCGTAGCTTGGGTAGCGGACGGACGGCTGACAAGCGGCATCATGCGAAAACATCATCAGTTGTCGAAAATTCTTGAAGCGGGCGGAACAAAAATTGTAGTGAAACAAAAGCTGAAGAAAAAAAGAAGAGATTTTATAAGCGTCGTGCGGTGTCCACGCGAAAAAAAAAAATTTTAATTTCAATAGTGAAATACATAAAATAAAACATTACAACATTAAAGAGTGTTAAGCATAATCTGAAAATCGAACACCAAAATTAAAAACTGGATATTTAAGTAAAAAGTGCTATAAAAAAACAACGCAATTTATAGAGAAACGCGAAAAGTGGAAAATAAACGCAGAAAGTGAAAATATACACTATCTTGTTTGACACAAAGTTTATATTAATCATAAAATTTATTTCTAAAAAGTGGAAACAAAATAAGTGCAGCAGTCCAATAACTAAAATACAAACCACCATTTTATATAATACGTAATTTTTTCAGCAAATCGCTAATTACATAATTTGTCATCAGTTTGTAAACGTTGTGTGTTTTTGTTTTTCGCTTATTAATAAAAGCATATAAGATTTAATACGATCCATCAGCAATAATACCAACAACAACTAAGTTCAAAATAAAGTAATTGCAAAAAAAAAATATAAGCCCTAAGACAATAATGAATAACAATAAAAAAGTACCGCCTCGGAAACAATAAATTAAAGTTAATTTAAACTGAACAGAAAATTCAATAAAATCAAATCTAAATATGCAATATATTGTAAATTAATTGCAACAACAAAGACACAATTTCTCAGACGACAACAGCATCAATAAGGCAACGACAACAAGCCTGGCTAACATAATTGGCCAACAACAATAAAAATATCAGCAACAAGAACAACACCATAAATTTTCTACAACAACATTCAACCACCGTGCAGCGGGGTACCCCACTTATATATAAGGTTATGTAAAATGAAATTTATTGTATACTAGGAAATCTTAAGTAAGTTGTTTCTTCCGTTCGCAAGTATTCCAATTTTTGAATAGATTCTTAAAACCTTAAAGTAAAGCGAAAGCTCCTTATAATTGCTAAATTACTCAAGTGAATTTGAGTTTTTTTTGTGCTATGCGCATTACCATCTGAGTAAAAATATTTTAGACTTAGACTAAGATATAGACATAAAAGAAAAAGCTAAAGTAATCAATTTTAGTTGTAGATAACTTGTAAAGAAACCGTGTGTGTACAATTATTAAAAATACTAAATTGAAATTATAAAGCTTGCTACAAAAACCAAACTTGAATTTAAAAAAAAAATTAAAGTTGAATTGAAATAAAAAAATTACTTTTTCTTAATTTAAGAATGAAGATTTGCTAGGCGAAAGATTTAGGGGAGGTGCCGGGGTGGTGAAGCCGTGATGCCACCGATAAAAATTTAAATAGAAAAAGTGTGACCTGGGGTTTTTCTGCTCCCCGTGTTTTTTTGTTCTATGCTGCGCTACGGTTGGCATAGGGAAACCGCGACCCTAGCCGGGAAGTCTGAGTGCCTTGCACTAAAGATTAAGCGAGCTTCTCCCTTTTATTTAAGATGCCAGGCGTAAAATAGATGGCGCCTAACGAAAGTCAGGAAACAAAATTTTGTCTTTTGACTTTTGAGTTTTTTATTGTTGATTTTTTTTTGATTTTAGTTTTCTTTTTTGAACCGCAGGGGCATCCTCTGAAGGGGGATGACGGAGTTAGCGATCCCGCGTATCCCAGCGAATCCAGGAAGCGTCTGTTCCCATATTGGGCGGCTTCCTGGTCAGCGTCTGTACCCATAGTGGGCGGCTGTAACCTTGCACCGACCCTTATGGATGAGGCCATACCATTCCGGATAGCACTTCAGGCGCGGGTTGGGTTTCGCACCAGTCACAGCTACTGGACGTTTTTTAAAACCGGTGCTGCATGCGGTGCGAGGCTCAGCTCGTGTTGGGGGGCATCATGTCCGGCGTGGGTGGCCCTACCATAACGGTCGGTGAATCATATTTTTGTTGCCTTCATCAACTCAGGCATTTTACGCGGGCGCTTCACTGCTTTTGCATTTAAAGTTTTCAATAAGTGACTTTTTATGTAAAAATTAAATTTTCGAAAGGCAAGTTTTTTCTTATACATTTCCGATTTGTTATGTTTCACTCAAAATGAAAACATGAAACGGCGGATAATTTTGTATGGTTAACTCATAGGGAATTTTTTTTTTTTTGAGCTACGACGGCCTTGCAGCAAACGCGCAATGTGTGACATGCACCAAGAGCGGATGAAGGTTAAGGGAGGAGAAAGTAAACGGTCGTTTTTTTTTTGTTTGGCATCACGGGCCACTACACTGGCATTTCCCCTAATACGTACACGGTCTAATTTTTTTTTTCAAAAACTCGAACAATTTTTTTTATACATTTAAATATTTTTATAATTAATCTTTTTTTTTCCAACATTTATCATTTTTCCATATAGGTTATCCATTCTATTCAGCCCTTACAATTTTTTTTAAAAACAATAATTTGTAATTATTTACAATTACAACAATTTTTTATTAATATTTTCCCCACTGACCTTGATTTTTTTTTGTGGCACTATACCCGATATTTTCTTTTAATATTATATATATTATGCATACTCGATTTAATCGAGGAACCAGCAAAGGAACCCCAAATAGAGGTCGAGGTAGACCTACTGCTAACGACGCAAAAGCGTCGAGTTTTGACCGGTCCTTTGCTACATCCAGCAAACCTCGAGTGGTGCATTCACCCGCTAGATTTTCGATAGCTTCCCTTATCAGTGTTGAGCGTGCGCTCCAGGATCCTGCCATTGTAGAATTTTCTTTGGTAGGTCAACCAGAATCTTTGGCAGGTCAACCAGATCCTTTGACAGGTCAACCAGAACAACTGGAAGCTGACTCTGACGGGTCGAAACAATATTTGCTAGACATTTCCAATCCTGAAATCTTGAATCAAACGTCTTTTGAGCCAAACCCTCAAAACCCAAACATGGCAAATTCAGAAGAGGACCCTCAAAATCATGAAATCCAAGAGGCAGGCGCAAGCGCAAGTGCCACTTCCGTGGATGCTCTTGTTACCCTTCTGCGTCAGGCAATTTCTAGCAGTCAAGAAGAGCTAAAAAGAGATTTGCAGGATATAAGATCCACCGTTGACAACCTAAACAGCAGGATGTCTGGTCGAGTATCACAACCTTCTGGAAATGTTTCTCCACCACCACCATCACAACAGAGTTATTCCCCAAGGGTCGACAATTTTCCAAAATTACAAGATTGGAAAATTTCCTATGATGGATCTGGCAACGTTGCAGATTTCCTTTTTAAAGCTGAAATGCTTTGCCAAAGAACGAGATGCTCACTTGATCATCTATTAATGAATTTTCATATCCTTTTAACCGGAAAGGCTGACGAGTGGTTTTGGCAATTTATCAGGCAAAATCCTAATACCACTTATCCACTTCTTTGTTACTCCATTAAAAAAACAATTTGGTAAATTCGAAAGCGATCATGAAATCGTTCATAGAATATCATTGAGAAAGCAACAACATAGAGAATCTTTTGACAATTTCTATGATGATGTGATTTCAATGAATTCTCGCATGAGTCAGCCAATGACAGATAGTGTGTTGTCTGAGATCATGAAAAAAAATCTCACCACCAATCTCAAATATATGCTTTTTAATAGCGAGTCAATAAGTCTGGAGGGATTTCGGGATGTTGCCCGAAAAGCTGAACAAATTCTTTCGGAAACGAAAAATCAACCATCTTTTTATAACCCGCAAAGGCAGGTGCATGAAATTGATACCGTCTCAAACGATGAGGATATCAATTTTGAATTTGATCCACAGGTGGAAGCGTTGCAGGTTTCTCGTCGCTTTTCTAAGCCTGATTATTCCAAAATACAATGTTGGAATTGTATGAACCTCGGACATTCATATATTTATTGCTCTGAAGAAATAACTAATATTTTTTGCTTTAAATGTGGACAAAAAGGAGTGCTAACTCCAAGATGTCCTAATAACCACCAGGGAAACCACAGACAGAGCGTGATGGCCACCGGGGACACACGTTCTTCCCGCCCGACCCCGAGTTCAAATTAAACTCAGATAATTTACAAAATTTTGCAAATTTATCTTCACCAAACAACGACAAATTTAAAATTTCAAAACCACTTTTCCGTGACTTTGCGTGTCAAACAGACTCCGATGTTTCAAATTTACAAAACCGTGAGATTCGCTACAAAGTATCTAAAGCCCGAGTTTTCAAAAATGATGTCCGCTCAGTAAAGAAATTTAATAAACTTAAAAAGTGCAGATTAAGATATAAAAAGCGCAAAAGTTACAGAAAATTAATTGAATCTACTAAACTTTCCATTAACGGCGATGATCGTCCTTTTGCTAAAGTCAAAGTTTTTGATGAATACTTAATTGGCTTACTGGACTCAGGAGCAAGTGTTTCTGTTTTAGGGAAAAATTGTCTGACATTTGTGGAAAAACACAATATTTTTATAAAACCTCTTAAAACGTTCTTATCTACGGCTGACGGAAAAAAGCAAAATGTTATTGGTTATTGTGACCTTGCTGTTACTTTTAAAAATGTAACAAGAAACATTAATTTTTATATTGCACCATCACTTAGCCAAGAGGCGTATTTTGGAGTAGACTTTTGGCAAGCATTTGCTATAGCTCCAGAAATTTTTCCACAAGTGAACTCACTCAATATCGATGAAGATTCAGAAGAAACACTTGATTTCCACAATCTCTCGCCAGAAGAACAATTGCAGCTTGAAAAAGTTATTTTACAGTTCCCCTCTTTTGAAAAACTCGGTCTTGGTTGCACGAATTTACTCGAGCATCATATAGACACTGGAGACGCTGTGCCAGTCAAATCGCGACATTTTCCTCTGTCACCTCCAAGGCAAGAAGAAGCATATCAAGAAGTTGATAGCCTACTTAGCATGGGAGTAATCGAGGAATCGAATTCGCCATGGTGTAGTCCAGCTGTGTTAGTGCGCAAACCGGGAAAAGTAAGGCTCTGTATCGACTCGCGCAAGCTCAATGATTTGACTAAAAAGGATTCATATCCGTTACCACATATCAATGGATTACTAAGTAGGCTAAAAGATACATTTTTTATAAGTGGAATTGACTTGAAGGATGCGTTTCTTCAAATCAAGCTGTCCGAATCTTCAAAAGAAAAAACTGCATTTGTCATCCCTGGAAGACCCTTATACCATTATAAAGTTATGCCCTTTGGGCTGTGTAATGGTCCACAGACAATGAGCCGTCTGATGGATAAGGTCATTCCATCGACGATGCGTGAAAATGTATTCGTCTACTTGGACGATTTGTTGGTTTGCAGTTTGAATTTTGACGCCCATATGCAGTTGTTGCGCGAAGTCGCAAAATGTTTGCAAAATGCCAAATTGACCATAAATGTAGCCAAAAGTAAATTTTGCCAAAGGGAAATTAAGTACCTAGGATATCGCATAGGTCATGGGTGCTTGAAGGTGGACCCTGAAAAGGTTAAAGCCTTCGGAGAGTTTCCAGAGCCTAAGTCCCCTCGTCAAGTAAGACGCTTTATTGGTATGGCCAATTGGTACCGGTCCTTTATAAGTAATTTTTCAAATTTAGCTGGTCCACTGACAGATTGCCTGAAAAAGAAACCAGGTCGTTTTCAGTTGACGGACGAAGCAATTGAGTCTTTTAAAAAAATTGAAATTGCACTTTCTTCAGCCCCTGTGCTGGCTCAACCAGATTTTACACGTGAATTTGCTATTCAGTGTGACGCGTCTCGCATTGGTGTAGGCGGTCTTCTTTTCCAACTTGATGATGACGGCAAGGAACACCCTATTGCTTTTGTTTCTCAAAAGCTTAATAAAGCTCAACGTAACTATACGGTTACAGAGCTTGAATGCATGGCCGCAGTGGTGTGCATTAAGAGGTTTCGCCCTTACATTGAAGGATTACCTTTTCGAGTCATAACTGACCATTCGAGCCTTAAGTGGCTTATAACTCAGAAAGATTTAAACAATCGACTGGCCCGGTGGAGTTTAGCATTGCAGTGCTTCGACTTTAAAATCGAACACCGAAAAGGTTCTTTAAATGTAGTCCCTGACGCCTTGTCTCGTTTCGATGTAGATGAAATCTCTGCGCAAAACCTAACGTCAGATATCGACCTTTCTTCACCAGAATTTAATTCCACTGAATACCAAAATCTACGCAAAACCATCACTGAAAATAAATCCTCTTTGCCAGACTTGTATATCAATGAAAATGAAAATCTTGTATACAAGCGCGTTAAATTCAGGCGAGGAATCGAAAATGAAGAAAGTGATTTGTGGAAACTATGGTTACCAAAAAGTTTAGCCTCGGAAGCTATTAAATTTGCTCACGACTCAATTTCGGGTTGCCATGGCGGTTACGTAAAAACTTTGGAAAGGGTCCGTCAGAAATACTTTTGGCCGTCTATGGTGAAAGACATAAAAACTTATGTTGAGAACTGTGACATTTGCAAGTGTGTCAAACCAATAAATAAAATTTTACGACCACCGATGGGTAACGCTTTTGTGACTGAACGTCCTTTTCAACGATTGTATTGCGACTTTTTGGGTCCTTATCCCATGAACAAAACCACCAAAAATACATCTCTTTTTATTGCTCTTGACCATTTAACAAAATATATTTTTCTCAAGCCAATGCGTGCTGCAGCCACAACAAATGTAATCGATTTTTTTCAAACGGAAATATTTCCATCTTTTGGCGTGCCTCAGTTTATACATAGCGATAACGGCAAACAGTTCATATCGAAAGATATGCAGCAATTTTTTTCTGACTATGGCATAAGTCATATTAAGACTGGCCTATATTCACCGCAGGCTAATGCCTCCGAGCGTGCTAACCGCGAAATCATAACAAAATTAAGAATTTTTCTCGAAAGTCAAACTGATCACTGTAGCTGGGATCGATATATACCCCAAATTCTTTCGATTTTGCGTAGCGACTACCATTCAGCGATTAAATGCTCCCCATACTTTGCTGTTTTTGGACAGAACATGTGCCAACATGCTTCGTCCTATGATTTATTGCGAAAATTAAATTGTTTAAAAACCGGTGATGTAGAAATTGAACATAATTCGGATCGTCTTAATCGAGTGCGGGAAAAAATTTGCAAAAACTTGGCAATCGCACATGAAAAGGCGACCAAAACTTACAACACTCGTTCTAAACCTGTCAGCTATCGCGTAGGCCAGGAGGTGTTTAGAGAAAAAATTAGCCAGAGTAGTTTCGAAAAAGACATTAACTCTAAATTCAACCGAAAATTTTTGAAGTGCCGAATTAGGAAGAAAATTGGAAGTGCGCTATATGAGTTGGAAGACTTAAATGGAAAATACGTTGGAACGTTTCACGCGGATAAAATACAATCGTAACGCTGCAATTTATTCATAACTTTGTCTTTGCCCGGCTTTACGTGGGTTGTGCCACACGTTTTATTCAATTTTTCAATTTTACGACTGCAAAATATAACAAACAGTTTGGGATGATTTTCGTTTGCAAGTTTTATTTTGAAATCCATTCCTGTTTGTTCTATCGACTAAGAGCCTTATAACAAAGCAGGTTTGTTACGGATCTCGTACTTTTTAAAAGCGTAAGAAAAACACCACCCGTGTGTCAACGCGATTGCGTTTCATTGAACAGGCCTAAACTGGAGTTGAACTGTCAACTTTATTTTCAGCCACCTATCGGCTACAGTAAAAACTTCAGTTTTGTGTGATGAAACGGAGAAAAATCAGCCGATAAAATCGCCCAATCCCAAACTGACACCTGGTTTGACAGCTCAACCAATGGGAATGCGCACCCAAGCGTCCCTGTTAACACTAAAAATCGGTTTTTAAAAATTTTTAAAATCTTCCTTCTTGAATCTCAATTTCAATGTAAAATGCACGCAATTGCCCGATATTCAGGGTTAAGCAAACAAAAATTGAACACACTGTAGCCTTAAATTAGGACTTATTCAAAAAACCGTTGGAAAAAATTTTAGTTTATATCAGCTGACAGTATTTAAAATGTCAAAAAGTCAATTAGGAAGTGTGGGCATCAATGGGCCAAGGATGCCGTTCAGATTTTTTTTGGATGTATGCGTAGCTTGGGTAGCGGACGGACGGCTGACAAGCGGCATCATGCGAAAACATCATCAGTTGTCGAAAATTCTTGAAGCGGGCGGAACAAAAATTGTAGTGAAACAAAAGCTGAAGAAAAAAAGAAAAGATTTTATAAGCGTCGTGCGGTGTCCACGCGAAAAAAAAAAATTTTAATTTCAATAGTGAAATACATAAAATAAAACATTACAACATTAAAGAGTGTTAAGCATAATCTGAAAATCGAACACCAAAATTAAAAACTGGATATTTAAGTAAAAAGTGCTATAAAAAAACAACGCAATTTATAGAGAAACGCGAAAAGTGGAAAATAAACGCAGAAAGTGAAAATATACACTATCTTGTTTGACACAAAGTTTATATTAATCATAAAATTTATTTCTAAAAAGTGGAAACAAAATAAGTGCAGCAGTCCAATAACTAAAATACAAACCACCATTTTATATAATACGTAATTTTTTCAGCAAATCGCTAATTACATAATTTGTCATCAGTTTGTAAACGTTGTGTGTTTTTGTTTTTCGCTTATTAATAAAAGCATATAAGATTTAATACGATCCATCAGCAATAATACCAACAACAACTAAGTTCAAAATAAAGTAATTGCAAAAAAAAAATATAAGCCCTAAGACAATAATGAATAACAATAAAAAAGTAAAGCCTCGGAAACAATAAATTAAAGTTAATTTAAACTGAACAGAAAATTCAATAAAATCAAATCTAAATATGCAATATATTGTAAATTAATTGCAACAACAAAGACACAATTTCTCAGACGACAACAGCATCAATAAGGCAACGACAACAAGCCTGGCTAAAATAATTGGCCAACAACAATAAAAATATCAGCAACAAGAACAACACCATAAATTTTCTACAACAACATTCAACCACCGTGCAGCGGGGTACCCCACTTATATATAAGGTTATGTAAAATGAAATTTATTGTATACTAGGAAATCTTAAGTAAGTTGTTTCTTCCGTTCGCAAGTATTCCAATTTTTGAATAGATTCTTAAAACCTTAAAGTAAAGCGAAAGCTCCTTATAATTGCTAAATTACTCAAGTGAATTTGAATTTTTTTTGTGCTATGCGCATTACCATCTGAGTAAAAATATTTTAGACTTAGACTAAGATATAGACATAAAAGAAAAAGCTAAAGTAATCAATTTTAGTTGTAGATAACTTGTAAAGAAACCGTGTGTGTACAATTATTAAAAATACTAAATTGAAATTATAAAGCTTGCTACAAAAACCAAACTTGAATTTAAAAAAAAAATTAAAGTTGAATTGAAATAAAAAAATTACTTTTTCTTAATTTAAGAATGAAGATTTGCTAGGCGAAAGATTTAGGGGAGGTGCCGGGGTGGTGAAGCCGTGATGCCACCGATAAAAATTTAAATAGAAAAAGTGTGACCTGGGGTTTTTCTGCTCCCCGTGTTTTTTTGTTCTATGCTGCGCTACGGTTGGCATAGGGAAACCGCGACCCTAGCCGGGAAGTCTGAGTGCCTTGCACTAAAGATTAAGCGAGCTTCTCCCTTTTATTTAAGATGCCAGGCGTAACAACTTTGACGTGAAGGTCGACTGTGACCAAAAAGAAGTAGAATGTGTTCGCTGCAACGAAATTTATCACGGTAGCTGTTGTGAACTTAATTTCCGCTGACATTAAATATATACAAGATTGCAATCAACAATTTTTTTACATTTCTCGCAAAGGAGAAAGGCGTTCGTTGCTGTGTTCTCCACAGAATGTTTTATCACCAATCATGGCTTCAGCATCAAGAGTGGACTTAGATTCCGCCAAGAAGTACAGAAAGGCGATCACATGATGAACAACACCTTTCTATACAGAATCAACATCAAGATGATCACCGAGAATTGTTAGGGTTAACGATGATCTTTCTTGAAGAACGGGATAACGTCTAGATAGGTGGATGGCAAGGGTAATTTCTGCATTAAAGATATACATACCTGCAGTGGCGGATCTAGAATTTTCCTGTGGGGGGGCTGACATTTTTTTGAATAAACACACATATTGATTGAATTTTTAACGAGCAATATTTATAGTTTTTGGCATATGGGGCATTTCATGCAAAGCCGACAATGAAAAAAAAAATGAGATTTTGAAGTTTGTTAATACTCGGCTTAATTGTACTTCTAGAATGTAATATTTTTGATCGAATTGTACAGTCTTAGCAGAAACCGATATTTTTGTGTGAAATTTCACAAATCGGTCAATGCTTTTTTTAACAAACATGACAGAGACTACAAATGGAACAATTTAACCTGGTAATTGGTGACATATGTTTCGGCTATTACCACGTACATATTGTTCAATTAATTAATAATAACAGTCGACTAATAACAAATAAAATTTCTATACCGGAAGGATCATCCATTTTTCATATACATAAGTGGTGCAAATCACAACTATACGACAAAATCTCATCATAGCAAGTCTTTGAACCGACGGTTCAACAAAGCTATGGCAAACAAGAAATGACAAGAGATGGCATGTGGCGCATTGTGTGCTTAAAAACAAATTTGCACTTTGTACACGTCTTGGAGAACTCCCTTCATGGCTCAAGTGTTAAGAGCGGCTGTCCAAACATAATTCATGGAATGGTCGGGGTTCAAATCCGTGTACAAATTAACCAAAACTGGTCTGATGAGGCTATGTATATATGTATGTGAATATGTATATATGTACGTGGTAATAGCCGAAACATATGTCACCAATTACCAGGTTAAATTGTTCCATTTGTAGTCTCTGTCATGTTTGTTAAAAAAAGCATTGACCGATTTGTGAAATTTCACACAAAAATATCGGTTTCTGCTAAGACTGTACAATTCGATCAAAAATATTGTTCAATTATTTAAAAAATATTTTGTCGAAGTTACTGAAAATCTGATTTGAAATTTGAACTGCCAGTTTTCCATTCTTACAAAAATTTAAAGCTTAAATTTGACTAAAAAATTACAAAAATAAATACCATCCTGTTTACTAATTAAAACAAAATTATAATATTTAATAATAAATTCATTGATTCCAATAAGAGCGTTCAAAAATTATGGTTCTCAAACTTCTTCAAATCTTCAGAAGCCCATAACTCGGCAAATAAGCCTCATACCGAAAAAAATTGTATGTACACATTTATGTTTACAAGTGCTATAACTACCCGGAACATAAACCAATTTCATGACCGCACTTTATTTTCATTGTTCGACACCGCATCAAATAGCAAAAAAAGTTTAAGCTTAGCATCTTTATAAAACATCGAATTTTTTTTGTCTATCTTATCAGTAGTCCAGTCGAGGGTTTCAAGACGGCGAAGTTTCTTCTGGCAAAATAATTGAAAAACTTCAGCTGAACTGATATCGATTTCCATATAAAAATTTCCCAAAACCAATCCATTCACGCGATCTGTCACTGTTGATCTCATTTCAATCGTTTTAACACAGAAAAACTTCATTCTGGTATTGGCGAAGTTACTGGAATCGTGGAAAATATTTGTAGTAGATTTGTTATGCTTAGGAAGAACGATTCCATTTTTTTGTTATTGATAATGGTCAAACCTTCCATAGCACTTAAAGCATCTTTGAAATCGGTTTTACAACAATACTGATGCCACAATTGAATAACGGACTTAAACTCTATCTTATTGCAATTTAAATCACTTTCGTCAGTAAGAGTAATTTACTGCTATTAAGCCTTCTAAGGGTAAAATGCTCAAAAACTTGCACTGGAATATTGATTTCAATTCTGAAATCATATGATCCAAATAAGGGTAGTACATTGCGGCTCTGAAACATTTGAAAAGTAAATGAAAAATAAAAAAAAATAGAACTAGTAAAGGTGTTATCTTCGGCCAGGCCTGAAAGTACCTTTCAAATCAATGTAAAAAAGACGATGAAGAGGTTGATTAAGTCGAAAAAAATCAAAATAGTAAAAAGAGGTTCAAAAGTGTTGAACGACTGTGGGAATTTGTAATACAACTTACTTGTTGTAAATTCCATAGGATTTCGTCTACAAAAATTTGTTGTTGTCGAGTTTTAGGACTAGATGTATAATAATATGTACCATTGTCCGAAATAGTCCATTTTAAGTCAGGCAGATTAAAGTCGCCTAACAATAAAATGTCGGCATAAGTAAAAAGTTTGTCTATGACAAATTCTAAGGCCCGCGAAAGGTGCTCGTAAACTTCTGTGCTACTAGTTGGAGGAATGTAAGCGTTAAGGATATATAGATTGGAATTACAAAAAATCACCTTAACACATAAAAGTTCGATACTCGATGAACAGGGTATTTCAATGAAACAACTGGTGAGATTATTTTTTATGGCTATCAATATACCCCCTCCAACAGGAGACGAGTCGTCCATATATCTGTCTCTTCTGAAGACATTAAAGCTATCGTCAAACAGTTCCTGGTTAAGAAAAGAGGTGTTTAGCCAAGTCTCGGTAAAAACGATAATATCTTTAGAAAAATTCTGAGTGGATAGAAAAAATTTCATGCGCTTTTGAACGCAAACCCTTTACATTTTGGTAATAAAGGGATAAAGGATTTAGTTTTTTGAATAATTAATATACTTATGTTCTTTTCATGAGGATCAATTTTGCGTCAGAGACCAATCTTCTCAGGCTTCAAATTTGTAACCGTATCAAAATTAGGTTAATTGACCATTATCTCGAAACGATTTCGTGTATTAGAAAGCAAGCTTGGCGACCCCAAATTAAAAACAGTAAAAAAGTTTGTATTTTGATGTTGTGTTTGCAAAAATGTTGCACATTTAGCTACAATTGATATTAAAAAATTCAAAATATTTTCTTAAAATTGCATTCTGCGAAGTTTAATGAACCATAATCCTAAATATAAAATCAGGGAACATACAAAAAGTTGTTGTGTTTTCTGTTGTTTTTGTTCAAAACTTTCAAAAACTTAAATAAATTTATGACGACTAAAAAATTTTCTACGAAGGCAATTGTGTCGTGTCTTTTTTTCTGTCAAATACGACTGCGATGATAAGGGCGATTATCTAAACATGCAGAAACAAAGTCAAACAACTAAAACTTTTGTCATAAAATTTATTTATAAATTATTTCAAGTACAATATCTAAAAGTTAACATTTGTAACATTAATAAAAAATTATATTTTTAGCGGACCTACAGCAGGAATGCGAGCGGTACGCTTACTAAGTGAAATGGAAATAGATGGGAAGAAGCTGGTTGCCAAGGTTGACGCAAAAAATAAGCTTTTATTAGACAACTTTAAAGAAGAAGAATTAAAAAACGGTTGCAGGGAAACTGATACTGAAAAAAGTGACGACGAAGCTGCAATAAGATTGATGCATGCTATTTTAGAAGAACAAATAAATGAGTTTCCTTTTGATGATTTTGATGGAACTAAAAGGGGAGAACAATATGGTAGAAGTACTAAAGCAAAACCTGGTAGGCAAGATGACTTAAAGATAAGCAAAGCGTTACAGGAAGCTAACCTTGAAGAAGATAAACGAAGTCTGATTAGCAGTGAAATTGGAAAATTTAGAAAAAAAGCCGAAGCTGATGATAATCGGAAAGAAAAGGACAGAAAAAAACGTGATGAGAAGGATGTTGATAAAGTGAAAGGTAACGATAGCGAACAGGATTGGGACAAAGACGAGCACGAAGATAGTACTTGCACAAGCCGTTCTGATCGTTTGTCACCTCGAAAGGACTCGTCTCCACGCAAAGATAAAGATCGCGAGTTAAAAGAAAAACGTCGTCGAAGTAAGTCGCGTTCTAAAGAAAAGGATCGTGAATACAGAGATAGAGAGCGTGAGATGCGCGACAAAGAACGTGAACGTGAGCGTGAAAAAGACCGTGAACGAGAAAAGGACCGTGAGCGAGAAAAAGATCGCGAACGAGAAAAGGAACGTGAAAGGGAACGAGAAAGAGAGCGAGAAAGAGAACGTGAAAGAGATCGTGAAAGGTAACATGACTGTCAAATGAATAGTTTAGTGACATAAGTTTATGGTATTAAAAGCAAACCAAAAATAGGGAATTCTTGGAAACCTTTTATCAACAAACTAAAATCGAAACTGTCATATTATGCAAAACAACGATGGTGGCGCTATAGAGCTGAAGTAATTAATCTAGTATAAGTCCCAGTGAGATTTTTCCAAATTTGTTTTCAATAGGATATATTATTGCCGTAGTTAGTTGACAATCGAATCGACCACTTTCGATCACGTCGATTCAAATTCATTTTGGCGTTGCGGGACATAGGTCTACTCTACAGACTTACACTATTTTTAATTCAAGAGAGTTCTATTTATATCATGTGCTTTTGAAAGCTGCATGCTTTTTTTGTACCCTACACAGATTGTGTATTCACTTTGTCATTCCGTTTTTAACGCAGAGAAGGGGGCTTGGCAAGTGTAGAAAAGTATATATGCATATTCTTCATCACCGTTACCATCTGAGTCGATTTAGTCACGTCCGTCTGTCTGTATGTGGAAATTACGATTACGGGAAACCAAGCAAGCTAACTCAGCTAAGCTGAGTGAGTTGGGCACAGAGACCACACCTTCAAACAAACTTCTTGAGATTGAAAATGGATGATATTGGTTCACCGATACGCCTACCGCCCATACAAGTAAAATTTAAAACGCTATATTGAGAGCGGTGTTGTATGTAGTGTAACCAAATTTCTCAATAATGCTAGGAAAAACTTTGACAAGATCGGTTTATTTCGACTGAGAGAATTTCGTAAGGTTTTTGAGATATTCTAACCAAAAGTGCAAAAAACACAGTTTTCTGACATGTTTGAGGTAATGTATCAGCATGAACTTTTTAATTTTAAAAAAACTTTGTGTGGACATTCAAACTACAAGTCTTTCTCTTTCAAATCCCATTGAGTTTTCTGAAATATCTTTTCTTTTCGCCGAGGTGTCAAATTTTGAAATTTTCATGTTTGTGTTTTTCCCTATACCCGTAAACTCATTTGGGATACGAGTACATATATCAAAAGATTTCAAAGTGTGGTAACTCGGCAAAAAAAAAGGATATTACAGAAAACTCAACGGCATTTGAGAGAGGAAGACTTGTACGGTAAGTGTCCACACAAAGTTTTTTTAAAATTAAAAATTTCATGCTGATACATTACCTCAAACATGTCAGAAAACTGTGTTTTTTGCACTTTTGGTTAGAATATCTCAAAATCCTTACGTGATAGAGCCCGGATCGGTTTCAGGATATTCTAAAACCCAATAAATCACTATTGAAGTCTAAAATGGAAAAAGTAGGATTTTGTGGGACTATGTTATTATTAATTTGTTTGAAATATTGCTTGCATATGTTCCGTATTCAGTTCTGTGTTATTTCTGTCCTTTTGTTGTTTCGCTTCTTCATCTAAATCTATATGTTTCACTTTTCATTGACGGTGCATGCTAGAGATGAACAGATCTGACGTTACCAACAATATATTAAATATGTTGGTCTGCATTTGTGGCATTTCGTGGCATTACAGCATTATATTATATTTTTTGAATTGATTCTGTGATCTCGGAGTTGATGTAGGAAAGTTTCTTGAATATTTGCACCCCCAATTTCATCATTGATATACCTCAGCTTCCGGCTCTTAGATCTATCGCTGCAGCTGCCCAGAGGTTTTTGTGGTTGTCCTCCGCTGATTTGATGTGTATCTGGGCAATCAGTTCGCCTCCTAACCAGTTTTCAGAACGCTTATGGGTCATTCCATCTATAACGGGCCTATCATTACCCTCATGGTTTTTAAATAGGCTGAAACTTTTTTCAGTGATTGGTCTATCATGTAGAAAATATAATAAAATTCGATAAAATTTTTTTGACCAATATTATTGCTTAAAAAAAAAGTTTTAAGCTGTGTTAAAAAAAACTTGTAAGTAAAACAAAAAAATTCATTGATGAATATAAACAAACCAACACAATTTTATACACCATTATAGATGGAATTTTCTCTCGACTTCTCTGTAGCGCTTTTTTAAATTCTTGACGAAAACAGATAATTTCGGTGCTGCTGGAATTTAAGTTTACTTTTCTTTGAATGTAACTTAGAGCATCTACTTCCTTCTTGTTTCTAAAATATTCGTCAGCCAATTCTTTATAACTGAAGCTCAACATATTTTTTGAATAAATGTTTTAATTTTCGATTGCTATTGCTGAAATACATTATATCAACTGAGTTTGAAACCGAGTATCACGCCCTTATAAGCCTGTATCTATTCACTTTTTACCTGCACCTGTCCTATATTGGTACAATTAAAAGGTTTAAAAACTAAACTAATAAAGGTGTTATCTTCTGCCAAGCCGAAACGCACATACCCTAAAGTATTCATGAAAATCGTATGTGCCAATTATGAGTTATACGAAATCAAAAATTTCAATTGTTGAAAAGTGCCGCGCCCATTTTTCCAATTCCGTCCACTTTTAGCACAATCCAAGCTATGACCTGTATCAGGGTACTTAATTTCATCATAATATCTGGCACGGTTAACGAGTTATGACGTTATTAAAGATAAAATGTAGGGCTGTGACACGCCCTTTTAAGAGCCTTTGCAAATTTGAAACCTAGCCCAATCTTAATTTTGTTCACATGTTCACCAAATCACCAAGTTTCATCAAAATAGCAGAAAATTTTTTAAAATGTGCAGAGTGATATTTACATAGAGTATGGGCGGTGAGCGTGGCCGTAAGCCCATTTTTCCCATTTTTACATGCTAGCAGCTTGTAAGAAGGTGCCACATAGGTGGCACCTTCTTACAAGCTGCTATTTCATTGAATTAACTTGCTTAGTTTTCCCGTAAACGTGATTTCAACAGACAGTCAGACACACAGGCAGACAGACGGACATAGCTGTATCGACTCAGGTGATGACGCTGATCATTAATATATACCCTTTGCTATGCCTGCCACCCCCCTTCTGTTTGTTACGAACGGAATGACAAAGTGAATATACCTTCTGTGTAGGGTATAAAAAAATCCCTAGGCATTATTTGAAGTATGATTACCTGCATACGTTTTATCTGCACATGTTTTGTAACGGTAGAACAAAATGGGCTAAAAAACACAAACAGAAATGCTTAGGTACTGTTTCTAGTATCTGAATCTATGTTTATCTTCTATCTGCACCTTTTTATAAAAGTGGAACAAAAAGAGCTTAAAAAATACAAAATCCTGTTAATTACTTGTAATAAAATACGTGGACCTAAAGCTAGGGCTACGTGTAAATTAGCGTCTTCTGAATATCGCGGATCCGGGTGGGTGAGTATATAAGTACATATTGTGTTGAAGAGGATACTTTCACCTTTCTCTGGATGGTTTAGTTTTCTTGATTTCTTTTGGTTTTTAGAAGTTCTACTCCACCTAAGTTCAAAATTGAAAAAAACTTTGTAATTCAGAAAATAATACATAATAATTGAACTTTAGCCATTTAGCAGCGATCAACATTCAAGTAAAATTTTACAAGTTGATACAATGCTTTATTTATTAAACAAAGGAAAAAACAACAACTCCAGAATATAGAGATATGTTTCGATCCTTAAAAACTCATCAGTATATTTTTGGTTAGATAGGTGAATCAAAGTCATTGTGGCGGACTGACGTGTTTTCCCAGTGCTCGTGTTATCTACAAAAAAAGAACATATAGACAGTGTAATTAATCAAGTTTGGATTCTTACCGCGTTGCAGTGATCCCGGTGAGTCTCCTGTAAACTTGCAGCAGCTTGCATATCACTTTTGAATGCATTTTTGCATAAATTAAAGTGAATTGCAAAAAACAATTTACACCACAAAAACAAAAAATTGAATCTATAATAATTGAAATATATAAAACAATATACACCACAAAAACAAAAAATTGAATCCATTTTGCAAAGAAATATATAAAACAAACCAGCTGTTCCCTTCTGTCAAAATACTGGTCTCTAAGGCCGCGCTCAGAGTAGCGTTTTCTAAGGCCGCGTGCATAGTAGCATTTTGATGAAAGTCATACGGAAACTGAAGTAGGGTCAGAATGAGTTTTGGAAGCACACCCCCTGAAGGGAGTGGCTTTGCAAATAAAACATCATCAGGTATTGCCTCATCACAGATTAATATAGCAAGATTTAATGCGCTCGAAGAGTCAAACCAAACGCTTTTGAAAAGACTTCAAGATTTGGAAGCGTAACTATTAGAACTGAAGGAGGAAAACTCCAAGTTACAAGAAGAAAATAAAGCATTTCAATTGAGCACTCATTCGCAACTAAAAAAAGATCAAAAATCAAAAGATTAACAAAAAAAAGATCAACAAAAAAGAGATCGACACGAAAACAAAATTCAGAAAAAAGTGGAATACGAAACCGATGAAGAAGAATTGTCACGCGAAACTGATTGGATTCTGAAGAAAAGAAGGCCAAATAAAAAGCGTAAAGCTGAATTTTCACCAGAAATTGTTAAAGTTCAGCAACCAGTAATAAAATCTACACTTGACACAAAACAGTCGAGTAAATCAAAGCGGCCCCCCCAATTATGATTTCTGGTGACCAATTTCTGGTATCAAAAATTCTAGATCTTTTTAAAGAAAATGTCAAAAAAGGTTTCTTTACAAAGCTACTTAATAATAGAATTTATAAGATAAACCTCTTTGATGCTGATGATTATAGGAACATCACAGAAATACTATCATCGTCCGAAATGTCGTGGCATAGCTACGAAAATAAGCAATTGCGACCAATTCGAGTAATTGCAAAAAATTTACACCATTCGTGTAATCCACTGCTTATTGTTGATGATCTAAAATCACAAGGTTTCAAAGCACTGTACGCTGTCAACAAACTCAAACAGCAATCAAAACAAGCGATAGATATGTTTATGCTAACATTCGACGCCACAGAAGACATAAATAAAATCTATAAAATAAAGTCAATACTGAATAGCATTGTTTCTATTGAACCAGTAAGACAGTCAAAACTTATTCCGCAATGTAAAATATGTCAAACATTCGGACTTACCGAAAACTACTGTAGCAAGCCAAAATGCTGCAACTGCCATGGAAAGCATCCAGCTAATTACCGTGGATGCGTTGTGGCAAAAGAACTGCAGAAAATTCGAGAAAAGAAAGCGAAGCAAACTCAAGTCAGTCTTGCATCAGATAGCCAATCCATCAAGCCAAATACCAAACCAGCCGCTCCTCAGAAAACAACATATTCTGATGTAGTGAAAGCCAACATTTCGACCACCGTTAAACAAAATATGCTTGCACAAATTTTAGCCAAGCTCAACGCGCAAGAAAAACTATATGCATCTTTAGATAAGCGTATGCTGAAACTTGAAGAACGCATTTCTAAACTTAATTAATGTCTGGAAAATTAAAGATTATGCTATGGAACGCCAACGGGCTTCTTAAACACCAAAAAGAACTGGAAGCCGTACTCTTAACAAAAAACATAGATGTGTGCCTTATTTTAGAAACGCATTTTACAAACCAGTCCTACATAAACTTTCAAGATTACAACGTTTACCATACAGTGCATCCTAACAACAGTGCCCGTGGTGGTTCTGCTGTTATAATAAGGAAAACAATAAAACACTATGAAGATGAAAAAGTATCAACTGGTGAGTTTCAAGCCACTACTGTTACGACGGAAATGTCAAAAAACAAACTTTCACTGACAGCTGTTTATAGCCCCCCAGGCATCAAATAAAAAGTGATCTATATGAAATGCTTATAGAGACGCACAAGCACAGATTTGTAATGGGTGGCGATTTCAATGCCAAACATACTAGCTGGGGCTGACGCCTTTGTACCACTAAAGGTCGAGAACTTCTTAAAGCAATCCAAACAACTGGATGCAAAACATTATCGTCCGGTAAGCCAACATACTAGCCATCTGATCGCTCAAAAATACCTGATTTGATAGACTTTTATATAATTAAACATTTATCACTAAACAACTTTCTAATTGAAGATGGGCTGGAATTAAACTCCGACCACACTCATGTTAATCTCACTCTGTTTGAGTCTTTCATAAAGTGTAAAGAACCACCTTTTTTGCACAATAAAAAGACAGACTCGGAGTATTTTCGAAAATTTACAGATGAAAATGTCAATTTAACAGCTGAAATCTCTACTTTCAACCAACTTGAAGATGAACTTTTATCCTTCACACATCTCCTACTGCAAGCAGCATGGCGTAGCACACCCTCAACTTTTCTTATAAGAAGAAGCAATAAATACCCTGAAAATATTCGGATGATTCTGTCAGAGAAAAGAAAACTTCGCCGAAAATGGCAACAAACAAGATTTCCGTATTTTAAAACGAAATTGAATAAAATATCTCAAGAGCTGAGCCAGAAAATTAAACAATTCAAAAATGAGGCATTCAGATCAAAAATTAGCCAACTCACTTACGACAAAAGCACTAACTACTTGCTTTGGAAGTGCACTAAAAATATAAACAGACCTTCCATCCAGGATGCACCAATAAAAAACAATCTGGACGAATGGGCCAGAGATGAACAGGAAAAGGCAACCGTATTCTCTGACCATCTAGCTGGTGTTTTCACATCTCTTGACGCTGACAGGAGTTCATGCGATACAAATCTTGACCCAGTAATTCAACAAAATGATGAAATTTGTTATCGCTCACAAATGCTCCATGGTAC
Source organism: Meiosimyza decipiens (assembly GCA_963680825.1). Lineage (NCBI taxonomy): Eukaryota > Metazoa > Arthropoda > Insecta > Diptera > Lauxaniidae > Meiosimyza > Meiosimyza decipiens. The sequence goes on along the minus strand of OY804258.1, from coordinate 77,026,891 downwards.
GTCTGTAACTGCGATCTTCATCGAGACTTAGGTGTTAACACAGTTGCTGATGAGATAAAATCCTATGCCAAGGCTCAACAAGAAAGAATCCGAAAGCATGTTAATGCAGAAGCATCGAACATTCTGCGAACTCAATGGATGCCACGCCGATTAAAACGCACAAAACCTTTAGACCTGGCTCAAGATGTTTGATATCTCCCGTTAAGATAATTGGTCAGTTTTATATATACCGACACACTTTATTATAAATGACATAGTATAGAAAAATTACTTGTTAGCTTATAAGCTAGGTGTAATAATTTAAAAGTGTTTCATTGTACATTGAATATATGCTATATTAAAATGAAGCAAAATAAAAAAAAAAAAAGTACATTTTTGGTTGATGCCTACGTCAGCACTCAAATATCACCCGCCATATTAATGCAAACATAACAAAAAGCTAGTTTTTAATTTCAAATAAAAGTGGCAAATTTTTGAGAGAATTCAAAGAACACACCATTGCGTTGAAATTTCAATCAGCTGTTCAGCGTTTGTTTACAATCACATAGCATGACGTCCCCGAGTACATCAGATTTTTCGATGATAGTTTGGGAGCAATGACCATTCATTTCCGATAAATAAAATAAAATACTCACCTTTTTGTGAAACAAAAAAGTTGTTGTGCTTAACAGCATGCCATGCCAACAATTATCAATATTTTGATATAATTTTATGGCTCCCTTACTTTTGATATATGTATAACCAAATGGCATTAAAATGTTATAAATCGGTTACAACAAAAAATGGAGGTTTTGGCCAACAACTTTCAATCTTGAACCATTGCACCGTCGCTTGGTGAGGGGACTTTATGAGCAGAGAAAAAGGGTATGAAGCCTTTTGTATACCTTATATATATGTGTGCGATATTGAAACGAATTCGAATGCCAACTATGGAAAAAGGACAAATGGGATATATTTTTGTTTGTGATTCAATAAAACACCTTTTTCGAGCGGGTATTCAGAGCAAAGTCACAAAGTGTTGATAATGTGAGCAAAATATACGGCTTGTAGTGGCTGCTGGCGGAACCGTCCTGACACACAGCTTTCGTGCTGTTAACTTATTTATTTATAGGGAGATGTTTATTATTGATTTAGAAATAAACTCATTGCTGATAGATAAATTTGCTACACCAATAAGATTTTCTTCTCATATTAATTCCACGTTCGCAATCCTTTACATGTGTTGTGTAAGTGTGCTATCCCAGTGTGCCAAACGGATCCGTTTCGGATCCGTTTCGGATCCGATTCGGATTCGTTATCGGATGAAATTCCTTTCAAAAAAACGGAATCGTCCGCTTTGCCGGATCCGTTACGGATCCGAAACGGACGTCATATATGGATCCGTTACGGATTCTGTTTCGGATCCGTTGTCGGATGAAATCCATCTCGAAAAAACGGAAGGATCGTCCGCTTTGCCGGATCCGTAACGGATCCGAAACGGACGTCATATACGGAACTTTTTCTTTAATAATGCGGATTTTAGTGTACAAAAAAATTAACGCAATTAAAAATTTTTTTTTTTTTAATCTTTCCCAAATTATATTATTTTTTTGAATTTTTACTTATTTTTCCATCTATTTCTTTAATGCCATTCAACTTATTTTTTATTAAGTGAATATGATTAGAAATCACATTAATAGTCCAGTCATTTCAGTTTTTATCTGCGGAAAAATTCCAAGAGAGCTGAATTTTTGTATACACCTTTAGTACGTTGTTGTAATGAAGATGTGAAAAATCGACATCGATATCGTGCCGGCTAAAAAAGTTATAAAGGTCAAAAGGTCAAGAAAATCAGTTTTTCGCAAATATCTCGCGACCTATTGCTCGGAGGTCAATAGCGGTTATAACAAAAATTGTTTCTAGTAAAATTAGCTGTAAAATCAACCGTTTTCGGAGTAGAGCGCTGAGAAAGCGACTAGAATGCACTCACATACGGTATTGTATAATGTACACCAAGGCGTAACTCTATTACTTTTTATTAATGTTTGTAAGTGTCTATGCGGTGGCTGATGTTGTTAAACTACGCATGCAATTACTATTGGATTAGCAGAGGGAAGATACAGGTTCAAACCCCGGCGACGACACATTTTTTTTAAATTTTTTTTTTTTTAATTTAAAGGTATATAAAAAAACAAAAAAGGAGTAAGGAACTGTATTGGTTTATTAAAAATATCTTGAAAACTGCCTTTCATGTTAATAATAAAAAAAGCGAACTCCGGTTTTTCTCCGTTTATGACGTCCGTTTCGGATCTGACAAAGCGGACGATCCTTCCGTTTTTTCGAGAGGGATTTCATCCGACAACGGATCCGAAACGGAATCCGTAACGGATCCATACATGAGGTCCGTTTCGGATACGAAAAACGAATCCGAAACGGATCCGTATATGACGTCCGCTTCGGATCCGTTACGGATCCGCAAAAGCGCATTCCGGTTTATTAGGTCCGTTTCGGAACCGTTACGGATACGAAAAACGAATCCGAAACGGATCCGTATATGACGTCCGTTTCGGATCCGTTACGGATACGAAAAAGCGGATTCCGGTTTTTTCCGTTTATGACGTCCGTTTCGGATCCGCAAAAGCGGATTCCGGTTTTTTACCGTTTATGAGGTCCGTTTCGGATCCGCATCCGTTTTTGTGCACATTGGGATGACAGTGGCCCCTCACGTTTTATTTAAAAATACCCCTCGTCTTACACTGTTTAGCTCCAAAGCATCGTTTTATTGAGCTGGACTTCACTACTATGAAATATTAGTATTTTCATAAGTTTTTTCCTTGATAGTTTTATTTGAGTGAAATTCTTTAAAAATAAAATACAACTAAAAAGTCTAATAAAAGTTCGGCAATCGGCTCCAGCGTTTTAAATTCAATTTGATTTGATTTGTGATCTGTTGATATTTATTTTATTTTTCTTCGAGCTATAGGTCACAAAAATAATGTTGAATTGATGTTGTCAATTATTTATTTATTTTAAATAGCACTAGCATCCCACTGTACAAACAGCGGATATTCTCCAGACTTTGAAAAAGTAAAAAGTTTACAACAGGAGACCAACTATGCGAGACGATATGCACTCGAAATGCTGCACATTATTAGCGTACCAAAACAGCTGAGACTTATAAAACTGACACAGCCAATTGCGCTCACGTATACAGACACTTAACAAATACAAAACAAAGAACTAATATGAACAAAAAAAAAACATAAATAACATAAGACATTAAAATTTAATCGTCGAATTATTGTTAAATGTAGTGCGCGTCTTTAATAATGTTTATATATTTTCATGTTTTAATTAAATTAATGTTAGTTTCGTTTTTCATGTTTCATATAGGTGATTATTGACTTAAGTGATTTTAATTTGTATTTGTTGTAGAATTACTGAAGTCCCTGAAGATGATTTTCAACGAAAATCGAAATATTGGACAACATTTTTAAAATAAATAAATGTTTAAGAACATCATATTGAATGCCATGTTTTCCCTGTTAACAGATGTTTCATGACTCTTGTGCAAGCCTAACTAACACCGTTTTTGATTTATTATCTTCCAAATGTTCGGGCCTGCATTGGTACTGCCCATCTTGCAGGGCCCTGTACCCATCGGTCTTTTTCGACAAAATTAAGCAAATTTTAACAACCTGAATATTAATTTCAGAGATATTTTAAATAATTATTTAGACATAACTCCCCAGGTTGAAAAAAGCCTTGATGAGGCTGTTTCACCCGATGTTAGTTTCATGGAAAACAAAACTATTGCCGAGGCTGCTATGGTTTTTTCTTCTACTCATTCAATCTCTACTCTACTCAATCAAGAAAAGGAAACCTAAACGAAAATTGTTGGTTGTGTAGGGGGGAGAGGTGACGCATTTGTTAATCGTGAAAAAACTCCTTTAGATACCCATCCAAATACCGCTCCAACTACTTCGAATTTTCCCGCTTCTACTGCAGTTAATAGCCCTCCATCACTTTCCTCCACTTTAAATACTCCTGTATCCATTTCTAACATTCCTAATCCGTAAGGGGTTGGTACGGTTGGTGGTCTTGTGGCGCCTGTCTCCTTGCAAGCATTGCCAACGTTGAAATCGATTTTCAGTTCCCGATTTCAGTCTAACACTACCACTGATAACGTCATAAATTTTATAAGACAAAATCAAATTATTCCTGCTGACGCCTTCGTTTCTTGCAGGAAAATCGGTAATAAACCTACTCATGCGTCTTTTAAAATAACTGTGGCCTCTTCTCATGTTCTGCCATTCTTAATTCTAAGGCATGAGTTGATAATATCTTTATTTCAGAATTTGAGTCGAAAAAAAAATAAGGCTGTCAGACATACTGTCCGTTCCATTTCAAAAAACTGAAGCGGCTATCCCTTTACTACCAAAATGTACGGGGTTTGCGATCCAAGACGCACGACATCTTTTTGTCAACTTAGAATTTCTCTGAGGACATTATTGTTTTTACCAAAACTTGGTTAAATAACATTTTTCTCAATTTAGAACTTTTTGACAATAGTTTCAATGTTTTTAAAAGAGACAGACACTTGGAAGATATTTCTTCTGTTGGTGCAGGCGTCTTAATAGCCATAAAAAATCATTTAACTAGTTTATGAATCGAAATTGCCTGCGCATCTAATATTGAACTTTTATAAGTTACACATTGTATTTCCAATTTGTATATTCTTAACATTTATGTTCATCCAAATAGTGGCGTAGATGTCTACGAATGTCTTTCGATGTCCGTAGAATACATAATTAATGAACTAGATGCTGATGACGACATTTTGTTGTTAGGTGACTTCAATATGCCTAACCTAAAATGGACTCCTTCGGATGATGATGATCGACAACAACAAATTTTTGTTGACGAAATACTTTCAAATTTACAACAAGTAAGTTGTGTAACTAATTGCCACGGACGACAACTTGACTTAGTCTTGGCTGCAAATAGTGGTAATGTTGTTGTAAGAAATGCTATCCTTACTCTTTCTACGGTTGATTCCTATCATCCACCTTGAGTATTGTGTATCAATCTGATATTGAAAATTTAACTAATAATAATACATTCGATGACTGCATTAAATTTTTCTATGGTGAACTTTTTTCGGCCATTGCATTGTCGGTGCCATATACACGGAGGTACGTTAATAATTCCTCGTATCATTGGTACACAAAGGATTCTGAATATTTGAATAAAATTAGGCTGAATATTCTTCCCAATAATTTTTGGGGTTTTATTAATTCTAAAAAAAAATCTGACGGGTTACCATCTGAGTTTCAAACAGTTGATGGGCTCACAAGCCACCCCCAAATTATAACCGGGTTGTTTGATAATTTATTTAAAGAATCATTTTCTACTGATTTATTTAGCCCTGAGATTTTTTTTTTTTAAATAAATGGATAACGACTCTTTAGTTTCGGTTAATGAGATATCTTTCTCACTTGACCTCATAGAGAAATATATCTCGTCTGTTGATGATGACTTCAGCACCGGACCTGATGGTATTCCTGCGACAGTTTTAGTTAACTGCAGCTCTGTGCTGAGTAAGCCCCTCAGATATTTATTTAAAAGATCAATAAGAGAAAGCTATTTTCCTAAATTTTGGAAAAATGCATACGAAAACCCCATTTTTAAGAAAGGATGTAAAAATGATGTTTCAAACTACAGGCCCGTGGCTAAGTTATCATCAATACCGAAAATTTTTGAACACATAATATACGATCAAGTTAAGGTGTGCTGTGGTGAAGTCATAACAACTCGTCAGTATGGTTTTGTTCTACAGTTTCTAACCTCCTTGATTTCACTTCTTTTGCTTTAAGCTCTTTTGACTCTGGTGAGCAAGTTGACTGCATCTTCACTGACTTTAGGATAGCATTTGACAAAGTACCACATAATTTGATTTTGTTTAAGTTAAAGAAGCTTGGATTTCCTTTAAGTTTTGTCAGCTGGATTGAATCTTATTTATCCGATCGCTCATATCAAATAAGATTTCGGAGGCGATTTTCCTCTCCATTTAGCGCGGCATCAGTTGTTCCACAAGGAAGCCACCTGGGGCCCCTCCTGTTTATTTTAGTAATTAATGACACATGTTATTAAAAATTCCCATCGGTTAGTATATGCAGATGACATGAAAATTTACAGGAACGTAAAGGGGGTTAGCGATACTATTCTACTTCAGTCTGACTTGAAATCCTGTGAGGTTTGGTGTTTAAAAATAACTAACATCTTAATCCTGATAAATGCCAATCTATGATTTTCACCAGTAAGAAAAATATTGTGGAGTTTGATTATCAATTAAAAGATAAGAAAATATGTCGTGTCGATTTAGTCAAAGACCTAGGTATACATTTTGATGTTAAATTAACTTTTAATGAGCATATTGATCTAATTTGTAAAAAATCCTCATCTCTGCTTGGCTTTATTAAGAGGTGGACAAAAGAATTTAATAGCCCTTTAGTAACGGTGACTTTATATAATACAATTGTGCGTCGTCACTTAGAATACGCGAGCTAGTATGGCCGCCATTTTATAATATTCATATAAATAGTATTGAGAGAGTTCAAAAAAACTTTATTCGTTTTGCTAGAGTTCAAAAAAACTTTATTCGTTTTGCTCTCAATGGCTTAAATTGGACTGACTCTTTGAACCTACTTTTAAATTCACCTCATTTTTCTTTTTTAGTGCAACTCGTGTCAGGTCGGTATTTGTAAATAATAATAAAGACTAGTTTCAAGATAGTTAATAAAAATAAGGATTTGTTAATAAAAATATCGATTAAAATGATGAATTTTTTTTACAGACTTTTGAAAAAAGTGTGAACTACTTAAAAGTACTGGTCGGATTTTAAAGTTTTGTATAGAAATTCATTCAATACAAAAAAGGAAAGGCAAGTAAACGTTATTCCGAGGATATAGCGACTGAATTTATAGAAAAATTGACATAACTTAAGAACTTTATCTTACAATTAGACGACGACAGAGAATTAAAAGCTGCCCGCAGAGAAATCATATAAACAGATGCTTGCTAACATGGCACAATATCTTTCCCAAATGTAATGACGTTATTGAGAACATAAAAATGTTCATGATAGACACGCCCTCTAGTAAACATGGCTTTTTAAAATTAAAACTTCTGAAAAATACTTTCGTGGCTTACAAATGAATATTCTTGCAAAAACTTAAATTTTTTTTTATTATAAGATTAGCGTCAAAATTATTATATATTTGTTATTATAAAATGTTTTAGATTTTGTATAAAAAGATAAAAGAAAATTTAAAACATTTTAAAAATAAAACTTCTTTGACGTGTTTCTGACTAAATATAAAGTTGAATAATCCAAAAATAATTAAGGATTTGAATTTATTTAAATCCTTTCTTATATGGTTTCTTTGAAGAGAAATAGTTGTTCTTTTGGATCCTATTAAATTTGCCTTAAATATCTCAAAAGCCGTGATTTTCTCACAGGTAAGAATATTTTTAAAACTGGAGTCAGCAGAGAAATTGTGACCTCGGACTCGATGTCAGCCATCAAAAACCTTCGGAAAAGTATGAAAGAGTTTCAGCAACAGAGTTTTGACCAAATTTAGTCGACCTGTGTTAACCTTTTTTTTATTTACTAGCATTTCATGTACGAAATTAATTCATAAATATGGGTGGCTCTACAAAAAATGAACAACTCAATGTCATCAGTCAATAGATACAAACTATATTTTTCCTGAAGTAATTATAATTCTTCTATTTGGTCACCCAATTTCAGCTTTTTATTTTAAATACCACAATATATTCTCAAAACGTCAGTTTATTGGCATGTCACAATCCCAAAAACGCGCAATCAAGTTAATTTAAGAAAACTTAATGTTTCACTACAACCTGTGATGCACTTAATAATGTGATATTCACGACTTTCATAAGATAATATTCCCGTTTTGTAAAAATAATAAGAAGCTTTGTGTTGTTTTATTCATCAGTCTGTTGTGTGTTGTTCGAATTTGAAATTCCCGCTAAATATTACCGACTCAAGGCCAAAGTCCTGTTAAATTTCAATGTTGGTAGCAAAGTTAGCTGCAAACCGCTCCATTTGACGGCCACCATTATTGTGTCAATGCTAGAGTTGTGTTTGCCATGTAAATGCGTGCCGATACAGCCAAAATTTCAGTACTCTGGTGAGTCGTTTTATCCTTATAAACGTGTGTTGTATTTAAATCTATACAAAACATAGTTAACTACGATAATTTTATAATTAGAACTACTGATATGTACTTTACGGAACTTTTATGTTCAGTACTTTTAGTGCAAAAACAACAAAAAAATTACAAGCTCAAAATGCATTAATTGTTAGAGAATTACTCCAACAATTGTAAAGGAACAAAAAATGGGCAATCAGCCCATTTTTTTTATTACTTATTTCAGTTTAGAACGGTGAAAACCATTTTGCGCCCGCGGGCAATTGCGGCAGAACTCAGTCAGAGGCTGCGTGTATGTATACATATTGTGTACGTAGCGAAATACGATTCCTTATTCCTCGAAAACTCATGCCACTTAAAATGGTTATAAATTTTCAAGGAAACATCACCACTCATTTTAAAGCGGCGAAGATGGTACTAAATAACGCTTTTGTTAAAAAAGCAAAGCAGCTTATTTTGAATCCTAAAAATGGTTTCGAAAGTACAGAAAAAACATCATGCTTTTTGCTACTGAAGCGAACTTTGAAAAACGACCATCCCTACAACATTCATCACCTATTCATTCACATGCCTTTTAAATAAAATATATTTTATCCTCACAATTTACATGCAAAACTAACAGTTTTCGGCGCCTCCCTATAAAATTGAGGTAAAGAGCCGATTTTTCGTGAATTTTTTTCTTGTCAAAAACTAACTTTTTAAACAACAGCACCTTAAAAAATAAAAAAAAACTAGTAAAGGTGTTATCTTTGGCCAGGCCGAAAATCACACTTAGCATTGAAAGTACTTTCTAAATAAATGTTAAAAATACATTGAAAATTAATTACCTAAAGAATTCATGAAAATCGTATGTGCCAATTGTGAGTTATACGAAATCAAAAATTTCAATTGTTGAAAAGTGCCGCGTCCACTTTTCCAATTCCGCCCACTTGAAGCAAAATTCAAGATATTTATGATCTGCATCCGTGTACTTAATTTCATCACAATATCTTGCACGGATAACGAGCTATGGCGTTATAAAAGTTAAAATTTAGGGCTATGCCATGCCGTTTTAAGAGCGTTTGCAAATTTGAAACCTAGCACAATCTTAATTTTGTTCACATGCTCACTAAATCACCAAGTTTCATCAAAATCGCACAATTTTTTTTTAAAATGTACAGGGGTATATTTACTTAGAGTATGGGCATTGAGCGTGGCCGTGAACCGATATTGCCCATTGTACCCCTAGTAGCTTATAAAAAGGAGTGAGCTATGTGCCAAATTTCAATGAATTAACTTGCTTAGTTTTCCCCTAAACGTGATTTCAACAGACAGACGGACTTAGCTATATCGACTCAGGTGGTGACGTTTATCAATAATATATATACTTCTCTATACGTGCCACGCCCCTTCTATGTGGTAAAAACGGAATGACAAAATGAATATACCCTCTGTGTAAGGTATAAAAAAATTGAATCACCCTAATGTGTACATGGTAGAAATAAATTATCAAAAGATATGTTTCAATTAGATTGCGAGTTAAAATTTTTTTGTTCGGTTAAAGCGAAAAATGGAGTACAATGTTTGTTGTGCGGTCCTAGGATAATTACAATGAAAAGTATAATGTTCAGAGACATTATACAAGTCAACTGTATTAGGTTGAGTCTAACGAAATACGCCGATATAGGACGAATTGAAAGACATTTGCGTGTCGGTTGATAGTACGAGACTGATTGAATTGAAACAAAGGATAGAATGAGATGACTAACATATTATTTCATATACATAGTTGTAAATGTTGCCTACATGAGAGACAAAGGAGGAAAAAAAACATAAGTAGTTGATTACATTGTATCATCGATTTGGTAAATAAAATATAATTTAATATTAAAAAGCCAGAATATTCTCCCGTCTGTTAATGGCACCTTAGCCATCAGTGGGCAGTGCGCTTCATGACATAGTTTGATATTTTAACAGAACAAGTTGAACCAAGTTGTCCTTGCCAGGATGTACCTCGGTTACTATACCCATTTGCCAGCAGGATGGTGGAGCACGTTATTCATATACGAGAACTTTTGGGTCAGGCTTCAAATTTGGTTTTTCTACACACCATTTTGAACGTTGCTGCAGAGTAGGATTCATGTATATTCACTGCTGTTGTAAGCGAGTGAGTAGTCGCCAACGAGACAATCGGCTAAGTTTGAGATAATTAAGGCTGGGTTCAGCTACTTGCACTAATGGTTTGCCGATAAGGAAGTGGCCCAATTTTACTACGTTGATGTTATCGATGTCGTCATCATATAGAGTTGTAAGTTGGCGGGAATTGAGTTGCGCTTCAACCACACAAAGCAAAGTAGTAGGTTCTTCGTAAGTGAGCTTGATGGCACTTATAACACGCCTTAAATGAAATTTCTTAGCTTTCACAGCTGACTCCTAGATACCGCCAAAATGCGGTGTACTTGGTGTGATCTGATGCCAGTTAATATATGCCTGAGCCATGTACGATCCATCTTCTTTAGACTTTGAAAGCAGCCGGTTAGCACCAATGAAGTTGGTGCCATTATCGCTGTGAATATCTGATGGCAAGCCTCTGCGAGACACAAAGCGTTTTAGAGCTGCAAGGAACTCTTCTGACGTCAAATCCGACACAAGTTTAAGATGTATTGCGCGCGTAGACATGCATACAAAATCTGCAATATATCCTTTTATTGAAGCAGAGTTTCTACCAGTGCGAAGAAAAGGATGACCTTGAGTAACATAGTTGTTGCGAGCAAGTTGAAGAACGAAATCGAGTGCAGACTACGCATTCATTAATTTCTTCTTTCACCAACCGACGACAATTAGTTATCCAAAATTGTTGGCTCAAGATGTTTATCAGTAGCTTTGGATCTGCGTGAAGATTTTTTAAGTGCTATGCAAAGACAATGCGTGGAGCCAATATACTATCTTTTGATTCGAACACCAACACGCAAGATTGAAGAGGAATCGAAAAAAACTAAAAGCTTGAGAATTTTCGTTGCGAGGTGCTACTGATTAGACAACTGCTAAATTTCTTTACAAAAATTTTGTATTTGAGACCAACGCACGCAGTGAAGTATTGGAGCCTAAATTTCTGCTGCAGTATACGCTAAAGGAAATGTTACCTTGTTATTCTGCCACTTTTGTACACTTGGATCACATGCTGCAATTCTGTATGGCACTTTATATAGGTTTGACTATCGGTGGAGCAGTTGGCTGATTACAGCAGGCTGCTGAATAGTCAGAGTAATCAGCATCTGACGTCATTATTGGTGTTAGCTGAGTCAGACCGAGTGTTTTGTGGTTGTGTGAGCCAGATGGAACCATGCCACCAGAGAGAATAATTTAATAGTACTTCAGGCTCTAAACCACGAGTAGCAGCGTCTGCAGAATTATCTGAGAATTGTCACGAAATGAGTGTAATAGATGTCTGCGTATAATTGGTCAACTGCAAAGACTTAACAACTTTTTTTTACGTAAATTATCCTGAAGATAAGGAAAGACATTTTTCATCATACGCAAAGATATTAAATTACTCTAATAAAAAATTACAAGTCAAGAATCTACAGATATGTCGCCTCCGTAACCTGTCCATTTCCCGCTTGCAATACAGGAACGGCCTGCTAGCACGACCCCTCGTTCGAAATTTTGTGCGAGCAAATTCTCAAATAGTAGTGGTATGCTCGCGCACCTATTTGCCGCGGAGTATATGTTTAGCAAGTATCAGAACATAATATTACAGATTCGGGTAGGCATCGCTGATAGTAAAACAGTTGAATGATGAGGAAACCTCGCCAAAGATCTTCTATTGCTGCTACCCTCCATTGAGATCCATTTTCTTGTCCAATGAAATCGGATTCAGCATCGTCAGTGGTAGTTTCTTCAATGAAATGAATCGATTGTTTGCATCATTTACAGACACAAGGAACAACGGTTCTAAAATAAAAATAGTACATTATGGGGATGAAGTTAAAAAAGCGACACATTTCAAATGAACGCAAGGTTAATCACCCGAGCAAAGCAAGGATACACTGTGTCACGAATTCAAAATCGCGCTTTCTCAATAACGTGTGTCATAAGGCTATTTTTCTTACTATGCCAAGGAAAGTTACAAAATTTTAAAATTTACTACGGTTTTTGAAGTTTTTCTTGATTTGTTAATATTATCATTCAAATGAAGGTTGAGAGTTCATAAAGGCCTAACCCACAATCGCTATAAGGTGTATTTTATTGTACAAAATTGTGAAATCATCCTTATTTATAGTGATTGCGGATGAGGCTTTCTTGAACTCTCACACTTCAAATACCAAAAAATAGTGTTTCTGAAATAAAAATTCATCATAAATACAAGTTTTCAGCCCATACTTATTTGGTGTAAATAAATTGGTGGCAGTGAAAGGTTTGAATTTTTTCCAGAATTATAAGAAAATCTACATTTTGCGTATCATTGCAATGCAACGTACCCGTGTGTGAGTAGTCATTTGTCGCCCCTCACATTGTTCAGTTGCGCAACAGAGAATTGAAGTAAAAAAACTTCTGCAATTGCATTTCCTATAACTCTTTTAAATTATTCGAAAAATTAGATCTCATATCTAGAACTTCAAAAGCGGTTCGAGCAACTCTTAATGATTCAATAAAAGCTAATAATTGAAATGAGTTTCCTAAAATAGTTTCGAATCATAATTCTATTCGGTAATTTATTCGTTTTCGAAAAATTTTAGAGTCTTTAGACCTTGTGTGGTATTCGAGGATTAACAATAAACTGTTTACAGACCTATTAATGGTTAATTTATAATATACGGAGCTATTATGAATCGAAAGCCATTTTTCTCCTTGGCCCATTCGGTACTCTGTACTCTCAATGCAGTAATGAAATGAGGTGAATGTATTGGGTTGGGAACTTGTCCTTGGTTGGGATCAAGGTCCGATAATCAGCAAAGATTTAAGAAAACTACATACATTTTATGTTAATAATCATTATAAAATAGTAGCAATATAATTCGTCTCTTTGTAACATTAAATGTAGATGAATTGCTCAAATCTTTGTTGATTATTTTACTCTATTCTCAAGCCGAGATATGTTTCTAACCCGCTACATTAACATTAACGATTGAAACGTGTTATTAAAGTAAATCTGTAGGACTTATAAAATGATAATTTTTTGGAGTCTGCCAGCTTGAGCAACAAGTCAGCACACACATCAAAAAGGGCCTAACTTATGTTTAAACTTATTATTTCGTTAGTAACAAATAGCGACTGATCGTTTTTATACATTTTGTATTTGAAAAAAATTTAATCACCGGGGTGTGCTGGCTTGTCAAACTTGGTGGCACACAAATCAAAAAAAATGCCCAAATTACGTTTAAATTGATTATTTTGATAATAACAAATAGCGACTGATCGTTTTCATTCATTTAATCACCAGGGTGTGCTTGCTGGCTTGTCAATCTTGGTGGCACACACTCTGTATCTCAAAAAATATTTTGGGGATAAATTTTTATTTTCGGTAATAAAATAGCGATTAATGTGTGTTTCTTTATTACCACATTCACACTTGAGTGTGAAGAATTTGCTGTGTCAGCTTAATATGTCATTTGAACTAAGTTTTCAGAAATAGATGTCCCCATTGACGCTTAGTCCATAAGCACTTTGCAAATACTTTGAATGGAATATGTTGACAAAGATGTCTGGGCATCTGAAGATACACCTTTGCTGCGGTCATCTATATGAAAACATGAGTGATGTGGACGATCGCAAGTGTGACTTCTCTGCTTTGATGGGCAATCGTTGACGTTATGCTCACTGAATTTCATTTTTGAGTCAGAGCCAAAGCTTTAAATTTAAAACATTTGAAAAGTTGATGTAAGCCACCACAGTTCGCACACTACTATGTGACGCATAGCTATAGCGGCAAAGCATAAAGCACGAGATGAAGTGGAGGGGCTGGTTTTATATGACTGCATACATTCAAGGGCTGACCATCTTTTATTCAAAAATTCGATGAATTGATCAGTTTTCGGATGATATTTTCTCCAAGCTCTATCGTAGGCTTCATTTGAACATACAATATCTGATATTACTGTTTCAGATTCGGGCTCGATATATACAACTACTGGAACTTGCGTGACTTTGAAATTTTGGTTACGTTTTGCACCGAGTTCAAAAATAAATCTTTAAGTTTGGGCCCTTTGCAATTTTCTCCATGAAAAGCAGGTATATCCAACTTGGGTAATCACGTGTCCGGGAAACGCGTCTGCTCGAGTCTTTGCTGCTTTGAGTCTCTGCGAATCTATTGAGTTTTGCATTTAAATCTTCTACTCTTTAGCTGATGTTAATTTGTGGTATAGAGTGTCTATTTGACGCTTCATATTGATTTAATAACTAAAAATTGTTTCTTGACATCGAGATACAGATCTTCTGAGTAGAATATTCCGATACTTGATCAGGAAATTCTCAAATTTTTGAGTCGACGGAAACATACTCTTCCCACATTGCGTCGAGCTTATCATTTCGCAATTTCAGAGCCTCATAGGAAGTAGAACTGTTTGCTGAGGCAATAAAACTTTTGTATTTGGTGAACGATCCCTTCATTTGACCAAGCAATCATATTAAGTTGTTAATCATTTTATTTTATTCGATGTTATCGTGCAGCCAAAAGCAAGTAAAAAAACCATTGCAGCTTCACTTAGTGCATATGATATTTATTCTATTGCTTACGTTTTCAAACGACAGATTCAATTTTTTGTTTTTATTTATTTTTTGCCTTGTGACCAAAGAGAAAAACGTAAAACTGTTGTACTCTTATGCTTTTACTGCACCGTTCACTCAGACAATTTTGGTGTTGCCTAATGCGATTCATCGTTGGCCGAAGAAACACTTTTTTGTTGTTGCTGGGCAACAGATTTTTTCTCACTTTTGAACTTCGGCTATTTGAGTGATTTTTAAATTTGGTATATTTGAGCGGGAGGCTAAAATAATTGAAACTGGTTTTCAATTATGTATTTACTTATGTGAACAAGGCAGAGGGAAATAAAACGGTTCCGTGTTATGTATGTTAAGCTAATCATAAATAAATTTTTATATTTTTGTTTTATTTTTTTTTTATTTGAGTATAATGAAGGACCATTAAGCTACGAGACACAAGGCATCTTAAATTTGATAAGCTTAAATCACAAACAGTTTGAAGTCACAGATTGGATGTCATTAAAATGAGTATAAAAGAAATTATAATTTTAAATGATATAAAAGTTAAAAATATGTTAAAAAATATAGTAGTAACTATCGGTGAGTCAACTTAGATAAGTAAAAAAAATTTATGGGGGAAGATTAATTAAAAAAAAAAACTGAGTAGAATAATAATTCAGGAGTTGAAACTTGAATTGCTGTGCGTTACTTAAATTATGGAAACGTGTTAGTAAAGCATTCCAAAGGCAATTGAAAGATATAGAACTGGCGATCGGACGTTAAGATTTTATGTTTGAATTGAGCGATTTGTTTCGCTCGAGCAGAACGGAGAAATTTGAGCCGTGGATATGTTCGGAGCGGCTTAGACCATAGATGTATCTGGCTATGTCGTTGAAAAGAAAGAATGTGCTAAAATGCTATCACAGTTGGCAAACAGCTCACATCCATGTATCAGCGTCGGAATAAGATAGCTTTTGGCTAACAATAAACGTATTTTTTGCAGAGTATACAAAGTTTGCAACATCCCATAAACCCTGCCAATAGTTTTATAAAAGTTTACATTTCAAGTTAAGATGCTATTGAAGGCTACACCAAGATTAATAGCAGACTTAACCACTTCGAGTGCAGAGCCATTTAGGATTATTTTAGGTAAAATTTCGTGTTCTAGGGATTTCTTCTAGATCAACAAACATTTTGATTTTGAAGTTTCAACCCCAATTTGATGCAAGTCTTCATTAAGATTTGCACAAGAATCGATGCACCTCCGGGCCACTACGTGTGTAGTTGAACTTCGTCCGCATATATTTGAACTTTACAGCGCTTAAGAACTTTTGATAGGTCATTAGAGTACTGAGATTGCCATTCGCTTTAGGTATCGGTATGATTTTTGCTACTTTCCAGGTTTGGGGAAAAACTGAAGTAGTGAGAATAGAGTTTAAAATATAAGTAAAAAAAGGCAACAATAGTGGTAGCATAGATTTTATGAAAACGGGCTGAATTCCGTCGAAACCAACAGAGTTTGATTTCACCGCTAAAAAAGCCTGCATAACCTCAATCTGGTCAGCACAAGCAAAACTAAAGATGTTGTTGACGCCACTATTACGGATAGTGTTAGTCTTATTTTTAGTGATACTGGCTGAGGATGATGGTATATCTAAAAATTTAGCATTAAGTTCATTGATATCAATTACAGAATAGTCAACTGAAGAGGTAGTATTATTCACAATCCTTTCTTTTCTTCTTTATTGCCACTTTTGTTTAGAATGAATGCATTGTTTTCATAAATCTTTGATTTAGCAATTTTTAATCTTTTTACAATGTCAGCCCCTAACCTGTTTGAATTTATCATATAGTTGGGGGGTTTTTGTTTTTCCATTGGTTAAATTCATGATTTCGATCACAAATAATTTTATTTTATTTCCACATTAAACCATGATTGTTCGTCACATCGAATCCTTCTAGTTTTCATAGACACGAAATGTTTGAAAAGACTAGAAATATTGTTTTGGAGAAAAGCAACTTGATCATCGACATTTACCATTTAATATATCAGTGTCCAATCAACCCTTTTTATTGCATCAATGTATGTCTTTAAAGTCACGATAGGTAAATGTTTCTTCGGATGCTTCGGGCTTAAAGGTATATTTTAGATGCATAAGATCGTGCTTTGAGCATACTTGTGCTGATAAATGTTGGTATAAAAGTAAATGTTCAATGCTGTTAACGAAAAACATATCTAAGAGTGAGGAACAAGTTTTTGTGAAATGAGTAGGATTGTCGGTATTGGCAGGATAGAGACCAATGGAAAACATTTTGTTTAACAGACTTTTGTCAACAAGAATATTGCTGTTGAAATCTCCTGTTAGAATAATGTTTGTGTAAGATAAAAGTAAACTCTCCAAAATTACCATAAGTGGGTCCAAGTCGACGTTGCCTTTGGGTCTGTAATTACACCCAACGAGTGCTTTCTCTGATTTACTATAAGTTTCCAAAAAATATATGTTATTTTGAACTACCAAATGCTGATCTACAATATAGCTTGCACTTAATATTGTTTTTTACATAAATGCGAACTCCGCCGGCATGGTTCTCTCTATCAGCTCTTAAAATCGTGTATCCTTCGAGTTTAAGTAGCGAATCATTTAAAGTTGGTGTAAACCACGTTTCTGATACACATATAACATCTACATTTGAAGCTTCGAATAAGTAACGAAACTCGTCGATTTTCTTGGCTAAGCTTTGTGTATTAAAATGGCAAACACCCCTTGTACCGCTGCTTTAAAATGCGAATCAGTCCATAGCAATTTCCCTTGGAAGAATATTGCCCATCATTTGAAATCATAATTATGTGCAGTAAATATAGTAACGCAAGCAATTTGTGTTTCTGTAAGTACATATACGAGTCCGTGCTGGTTAAGAATCTAACAAGCTTTCCCCAATTACAATAAAACAAATACATACATATTTACAAAAAATTATAATAAATAAAGCGAGTAATACGATCAGAAAACATAAACCTCACTCAGTCATTCTCCGAAGTCTGATGCTGCTGTTTATAGTTATTTTTACTATTAATTTCACGAAAGAGTTAATACTGCGCACTCGCAGGATTCGATGATATTTCTCTAACCGTAAATCGATCAAGCTGCTGGATCGAGAGAACTCGAGTGGGTGCCTCGTCTATGGTGCGTTTGATATGCACAAATCCACGCCGATTTTTTAGATTGATTGCACTTTTCAATCTTTTATTGACGTAAATGGGTACATCGACTCAAGTCCCATGTGCCGTAGACGGAGTCAGTTTTTTGAGATTCGTCTAAATTCTGAAAACGATTTTAGTAGCAAATTTTTTGCGTTCGAAGACTAATATTATTATAATCGGTGTGTCGGTGGTTTTTGAAAAATCTTTCGTATTTTTAATTCGAAACATGTTTTTTAGTGCAGATGGTGTAGCATTAATTAATTTCGCAAGGCTCGAATAGACCAGGAAGGTTTTCGTTGGGTTTTTGCTTGTTTTCTTCGTGTTATTTGCAGAAACACTTTGATTTCAAGTTTCTCTTTCAATATGTCTATCTCATGCCTTAGCGTTTGAAACTCAGCCACAGTAGTTTACAAACGATTCATTCTATGGGTGACATTGGTGAGGTCGCGTCGCAAAACAGAAAAATGCTCGAGAATTTCCCGAGTTGAGGCATTTATTAGGTCAGTCTGCTGAGTAAAGCGACTATTAAGCAGCTCCATGAATTTTTCGGGTACTTGGCTATCGGTTGGCTTCGAAGTTGCTGTTGCACTTAAAAAAAGCTTTTGCCGACGTAAGAAATGTTTCTCAAATTTACAGCCGCTGGCGATAACACATTGCTTTTTATTATTTAGTGCATGACTTAACATAAGTGCTAAGTACCAATGTTAGAATAGGCAATTAACGGCCTTTTGATAACTTGACGATTGTCGAAAAGTTAAATAAGTTAGCCACCACTGTAGTTTCATATGCATAGACTACATAAGTGTCAAAAATTCTGTTGCATACCTTTAGGATCGCACGAAATTGGAATTAGCTCCACTGGTTTACATATTTTCTATTTAGCAAATAACTTTGAAATTACTTTCCCATGGAAACAAAGGGTTTCAATTTATTTATTTTATTAGCATTAATAAAAGCGTAATCTTATGTTGGCTCTCGAAAGACAATGAGGCAGTTTTTACTTACTGCTTGGGGTGCGAGTGGATTGCATTAGGTTGAATCTAACGAACTACGCCGATGTAGGACGAATTGAAAGACGTTTGTTTGTCGGTTGGTAGTACGAGACTGATTAATTGTAACAAAGGATAGAATGAGAGGACTAACAGATTATTGCATATAGTTGACAATGTTGCCTACTTGATACACAATGGGGGAAAAATATATTATAATATAATAATCTCATCGATTTGGTAAATAAAATTTTTATTAAAAAGTCAGAACAGTAAGCGTACGTTTTCTGAGAAAATTAAAACACTCTACGAATATATAGAGGTCCATTGAACTGTTATTGCAAGGAAAAATCTGATTCGAAAGCAAAACCTAAGGTTTTTTTTTTTGTCATAGCTCTAACTTTAGCACAACAAAGCATGCCATTTCGTGATGGTATGTTTTATAAAGATTTAAATAAAAGGGAAAAAGCTTATTGACATTTGTGATGATATTGCACTTGCGGCAAAAATAGTTTTCTTTAATTTTTAACAAGACTAAGTAGCTGATTTTAAATTGCAAATATTATGTAATTTGCTTAGATGAAAGTACCGACATCAGCGATACAAATCAATAAATTATCTGTGTCAAAAGAGATGTCAATACTGTTGAAGAGATATTGTCGCTAACATTAACATGTTACGGGTGCAATAATTTACAAAGTTATTAATAAATATGTTTTCATTTGCAGACAAAAGCAAATTGTGTCCAAGGCTTAGTAACTGGTTTTTAAAAAAATAATATGCATCAGCAATCACGGTCTGCAGAATTTTTTAATTTAGTAAAAACAATGAAAATAATAAACAAAATCAGAGGTGGACATAACGCACTATCTCATTGTAAATTTATTTCATTTTTGAAAGAACTCGTGACTTTGGAGATTTACTTTTGTTTATTATAATCTGATGACCAGCCAAAGGGGCTCACGCGTCAGTACATAACTTTGTTTTTTTTCTTCGAAAAACTGCTATTAAACGATTTTAACTGTTTTTATAGCGTCGTAGACTCTAATACCAATGCTTATTTCTTTCGTTTTCCGAGCATAAAATATAAATCGTCGGTAGAAGGTGAAGAACAAAACTATTTGACACTGTATTGAAAAGGAAAACTGAAAGCAGAGCCAAAGCAGCGATCATTGTCTGTTGTTTTATTTTTGTTTCTATCATCTGACTTTATTTTAATCTACTGCATGTATAGGGCCTCGTGTTACCTACATTCGGGTTTGCAAGTTCAAACCAAGTTGCCATATATATATGATTATTTTAGGTTTTTGTATAGAACTACTTGCGATGTGCGACATCTATTCTTCAAATTTCGCAAAGACAAAAAAAGTTCAATCAATTGAACTAGAAATTGAACTGCTGGTTCAGGCACTTGTATGGAATTTTGGGTTAACTAAAGCAAATAAAACACGACTAATGTTACGCTTTCAAAGGTTTTAATGTTCTTTCCTAATTTCTCCTAGTGTAGTTCATGCACACATTGAAAACATGCAAAGCGTTAGTTAAATGTAATTGTGTAGGTTTGGCTTGCACTTCTTCAAGATTATCGTCAATTAACAAATTTTATCATTTTCGAAACCACCCTCCATCGCGGCTTAACGAATTCTACAACCGCTTTTAGAAAGTTATGGCGCCCCTGGCATCATGCCATCTCCTAAAAAAAAATAAAATTTGACTTGGAAAGATATGTATATTAAAAAAAAAGAGAAGCCGAAAAGGCTCGCTTAGCTAAAATTACAAGTGACCCATTAAATTTGCTGATTACAAAGAGAAACAAAGATTGCAGTACTTAAAAAAGGAGAATGGGCAAAGGAAAATGTTAAAGAAATGGCACATCGGGAGAAGCGATTAACTAGAAAAAATGTAAAAACTATTGTTTAAACTACAGGCAAAAACAACAACTATTGAAACAAACCACTTCTACTCCTTCGCCTACTGAAGCTGAAGTACAACCAATATTTGATGAAGTGAGATCCATTATTAACGAAGACCAAAGAGTAAAAGAGCGAAAGACAAAGAAAGTGTAGAGATAAGCAATTGAAAGGGGTGGAAACACTAATTTCAAAACTCAGAACTAAGCTGAATACTCAGCGTCAAAAATATAAATCTGTTGAAAAAACTTCAAAAACCAAAATTAAAGAAATCAGTGAAGATATAACTAAAAAGAAAGAATTAGTGAAGAACGCCCTTTTGGGTGAAGTTATTAAAATTCAATTAGAAGAAACTACACTAAAATAAAAAGTCGTGTTCAAACAAGCTACATATATCTAGAAATGTAGTAAACAAATACAAATTATGGAGAATACTTCATAAGAAGTTTTTGAGAACCATTCCAGTTAATATCAGTTATTCTCTATTTACCCGACTCCGGCCATTTTATGTTGTGCCCCCAACATTGCCAAACCGTGAAACTTGTGCTTGCACGGTCCATGAAAACATGGACCTTCAACTTGCTGCTCTAACAAGGGCAAATATTCTCACAACGTTTATCATCAAAGTATGTTGAAAATGCCATGTTGCGATCGATATTCCGATAGCCCAAGAGTCCGCTGTAGAAAACTCGAGTGTATAAAGTTAACTGGATAAGATAAACTGTAAATATAATAATGCATTTTTGTGAAACTAACGAACCAGGGTTGCCTTGCCAAAGCCCTTCCTGATACCCAAAAATGCGCGAATCTTAGCAAATTTTATTGATTTAATTAAAACTATAATTTTACATCTCAAAATATATGCCAAATGATAGAACTGAAGAGGCCTAAACATGATACATGGGGTTGCATCATTGAATCCTGTCCCAAACCTGGGCTTCAACCGGTTTTTTGGATCGATTTTCATTCATGAAAATATCAGCCTGAAATATGTGCCAAATGATGGAGCTCAAAGAGCCTAAACAGAATATATAGGGTTGCCTTGTCGAATCTTGTCCCAAACATGGTCTGCCACTCACTTAAGACAAATTGGTCCTGAAAAGGAGTGGTGTTTAAGACAGAATTCGGCAAGGCTACCCTATATATTTTATTTAGGTTCACCGAGCTCTATCGTTTCGCATACATTCCAAGCAGTTATCTTCATCAATGAAAATTGACCCAAATACCGGTCGAAACCCATGTTTGGGACAGGATTCAACAATGCAACTCTACATATTATGTTTAGGCCTCTTCGAGATCTATCATTTGAGGTGTAACATTATACAGTTTGAATTGTCACAACGAAATTGGCTAAAATTCAATTTCAACAAAATGTACTATTTTTCTCGTTTATCTTATCCTGTAATCTTATAAACTCGACTTTTCTACAATTCGATAACTCAAAAGCGATCTTAATGAAACAATGGGTGGGTAACAAAAAATTCATAAATGATCTGAAAACGAAGATTGAACGATATGTGATGAAGTTTAAAAATAGAGGCACAGGAAATCTGAACTGGAAATCTCATTACAAAACATGAAAACGACAAGGCTGAATTTTTCCGGCATTATTTTAACATTGTACACCAATATAGTACTATTAAACAATTCAATTCTATCAGAGAACTTTTGTACTAAATACAACCAGGAAATCCAATCCTTACATTTTGGTGGTTCGCGCACCCAATTTTCATTACATACTGATGTCGTTTACCTTAAAAACTCTGTTGTTCCACACTGCACTATGCCATCTAATTTATCTCATAGCGTCGTAGCAATTTGGGCCCATCTTATACCTGTGCTGGCATCACTGCCATCAAATGTTCAAAACAATCACTTTCTCTGCGATGGCTTTGTAACTCAATACAGGAAAAAACCTATGTTTTATGGATTGGGCTATAAACTGCAAGACATGCACTTTAATACTATGCAATATTTTTGGAACTTTCATAAAGCTACTGCCACTTGTAAACGAACAGCAGGTCAAGTGATTGCTACAGGAGGTGATATAACTGACTTGAAGGAGTTCGCTACTGTCATCCGATGCATCAGGTGACTGGCTCAACTAACGTTCCCAACATTCTTACAATGAAGTTACTAAGTTGTTTTTGCGACCCTAACGGATATGATCATTCCAAGCTAGGATCTATTCATTAACAGACGATCTTTCGGCTTAACATAGTACACGTCTAAATACTTCTATCGTATTCACATTTCTCGCTGTAAACATGCATCGTGATCAATACATTCCATTTACCAGCCGTGAGCTATAGGAGTGTTCCGTGACCAGAGAGGAAATATACATTTGCACAACCAAACAAATTAAATTCAGCAAAGAATCATCACAATAAAACATCTCCAAATTGCCATGTTTCACGAATTGAAGGAAACCTTATCCTACGACAATTAAAGGACATTACTCGCAGTACATCCAGCATGTACCATTAAAAACGGAGAAATCATGTTATACGGTCACTATGCAGCTTCCAGCTCTGTCAATTTCCTTGGCACTACTAATATTTTGCGCATCAAAAATCAAATGTCAACGACAAAATCCAATTTCCAAATCTAAATGTAGCAATATTGAAATTTCCAGCAACGATCATGAACTCACAGTCAACGCAAGCGATCGACCAATTGCTCCAGTACCATTACCCCGCCAGCAAAACAACAAATTCGCAGTAATCGTTTAGACGTTGGTCGAACATACGCCCAACGGGGGGGGAGAATGTTGGGAAATAAACTATTCCAACATTTAGTTAAGTTATCAATTTCGCTTCAACATCTTAAAATTAATTCAATTACATTAACATTTTTAGGTGAGTGTAACATAATAAATAAATTCCTCAAACATTCTGCTGAGTTGCTTTATTAAGGTAGTACCTTAATATATCAACGAATGACATAGTCTAAAATTTATTTAATTCGTGTTTGCTTGCTAAGCAATATTTCGTTTATTTGTTTTTATGTTGTAATTTTCATATTTTTTGTTGTTATTTTGTAATAATTATTGTTATGCATTTTATTTGTATATAAACTTGAATATTTTAACTAATAAATCAGATGCAATTTGAAATTCAATAAACTGTTTTGATTTGTTTCTCTATACACGAGGTTAAAGTGCTTGAAGGTATCACTACACAATTCCACTAAAGAATACTAGTTTAGGTTCATGTGCCTAAACTAGAATTACATATATCATTTTGACAAAACAGGTTTATTACCGAGAGATCGAGTCGTACAATCATTTCCGTTCGAAAGGGCAGGTGTTGATTTTTGCGGCCCACTGATGATAACACAAAAAATTCGTGGTCGGCCATCAAGGTGTATATTTCATAGTTCACATGTTTCAGCACAAAGGCAGTACACCTTGAGGTGGTACCAGACTTGACAACTGAAGCGCTTATATCTGCTTTGAAAAGATTTATCTCGCGGAGTAGCAAATGTCGCACAATCTACTCAGGCAACGCCACTAACTTTATAGGCGCGAATAGAGAACTTCGTGATCACTGGCTTCGTTCACATCACAGCAACATATCGAGAAGGTTCAACAGAGCCGCCATTAAGAAGGAATCTCATGGAAATCTATCCCTTCTAGGTCACCCCATTTCGGAGAGCTCTGGGAAAGTGTTATAAAATAGGTCAAGTACTACCAGCACCGATTTATTGGCAATAATATTTTGTCTCAAGATGAATTGCATACGATTTGTTGCCAAGCTGAGGCGATTATAAATAGTCGTCCGTTCACGCCTCTTTCGAGCGATCCAAACTATTTTCGTCCTATGACACCAACTCATTTTTTAGTTGGCCAGAATCTCACCACCATAGCGGAGCCTGCAGTAACAACTGGAAATATCAGCCTTTTGAAGAGACATCAACTTATTCTATGGATACAGCAGAATTTTTGGAAGCGTTGGCATAGCGATTATTTGAAGCAGTTGCTACAAAGAACCAAGTGGAAGGCTGCTCAGCCTAACCTATGCTTATAGGTTAGATAGACATGCTTAAAGATGAAAATACGCCGCTGCTTAAATGGCCACTCGGTCGTGTCGTTGAGGTGATATCGAGCTCAGATGGTTATGTCAGAGTCGCCGTCATGAATACAGCACAAGGAATTGTCAAAAGAGTCATAGCAAAAGTATGTAAATTCCCAATATGTAATGAAAATGTTTTTGTCTACTCAACAAGCACCGCTTATTGACGGCTTATGCAAAATTACGTGCATAAAAAACGCATTTTTTAGAGCGACCTTTAACTCCACGTTCACTTGATGCTGGCTAGCTGATTTAAAATTGAGACATAGAATGTCATTTGGTTCGCATAATCAAACAACAGCACACCGTAATCGTCGTCATTGTATTTAAGTCAAAATATTCAATTTTTTTATTTTTTTTATTTGTAAATAGACTCAATTAGATTTAATAAATTAATTTTTATAAAAATTGCAGTGAATCAAAAAAAATTGAATAATAAATAATAAAGATTTTTTAAAAATTTAAAATACGATTCACTTAATTGTTTTTCTGGGACAGAAAAGATACATCTTGGACAGCATCAGAGAAACAAAATATTAGACAACTTGTCGAATAACAAAATAGAGAGAAGTTATCATATAATGTACCTTTAATATTTTAAGTCATTATCTTCGTTTTATAGCTTTTCAATAGTTTGTGCCCTTAATATACCTTTGTAGGTCAGATAAATAATAGTTTTTATATGTATTAAGTGCGCAACTAAGTTCTCTCTGTTTTTTGTTAGAAAATGCAACTTTATTGTCAAAAAATAGTTACAGATGAATCAAAGTAATGCCCATTGCTAGATACCACTTTTCCCCATCTTTCTGGTAGATCTCGAATGCCATCACGGTAGAAGTGTTCGTCTCTTAAGGCTATCCACGAATCAAGCCATTTTTTGAGGTCTTCATAGGAGTTGAACTGCTGATCAGCCAGACCATGTGCCATTGAACGAAACAAGCAGTAGTCTAACCTGGCAATATCTGGTGAATACGGCGGGTGGGATAGGACTTCCCATTTGAGAATTTCCAAGTATGTTTTCATTTGTTTAGCAACGTGAGGCCTAGCGTTGTCTCTACGTCTCGTGGGTTCAAATTATAAGGAACCCAAGTTCCTTGCTTTTGAGTCATCCCCAACGCATGCAAACGCTTGGAAATGGCTTGTCGGGTAACTCCCAATACTGAAGCAAGCTCTTCTTGCGTTTGGGTCGAATCCTCAACGAGCAATGTCTCCAATTCCATATCATTGAAGGTTTTTGGCCTTCCTTCACGTGGTCGATCGTCGATGTCGAAATCATGGTCTTTAAAGCGACGAAACCAATCTAGGCACGTTGGTTCGCTCAGAACACCATCTCCGTAAACTTTTAGGAGCTCTCGATGCGTGTCAGCCGCCGTTTTCTTCGATTGAAAGAAGAAAATCAACACCTCCCGCAAATGTCGATTATTTGGCACAAAATCAGTAATTTTCGAGCAACCACAAACAGACTATGAAAACACAAAATCTTAAGTGTCAAATCGGTTTGTTTACCATATGTTTAGACTAGATTCATAACGTTTCGATATGAACCAAATCGACTAGCTCTTACCGCTAGCGCCATCTATTGACAAACAGCGAGAACTTTGTTGCGCACCTAATAGTATGAGGTAATTTTGTTCAATTTGGTCCTTTGCAATTTATTGGACTAGTTCTTAAATGCAACATCAATCAAGTGGCCGCCTTTATAAGTCAAAGCAAAATGTGCTCTTTTTACTGCGTTTTCAATAACCATTCGAGCATCTTGGGCGGTATAGCGATGATTTTGGCATGTTAGTCTTGAGCTCGTCAATGATATGAGGCTTGCTGGCGTACACTTTGCTTTTCAAAAAGCCCCACAAAAAGAAGTTCGATGTTGTCAAATCTGGAGATTTAGATGACCAGTCAAAGTCGTCTCTTTTCGACATCAGACATCCATGGAATTTTCGTTGCAGGAACTGAATTGTTTGATTTGCAGTGTGGCATGGCCAGTTCAGTGGAACGTCTTTGTCGTTAATGAACGGCATTGTGACGATCTCCCGCTATCTTATGCTCAATCGACACAGAACAACGAATAGTGTTGTCAGATGGTGCGTGTTGGCCATGATATTTTCAACGATATGCACGTTGAGTTTGCACAACTAAAGGACTACAGCGTCACTTTTTCGGTGTGAAGCGATTCATGGTTGAAATTGTCGGCGTTTGCAAAACATGTTTAATCAAGCCAATCGGTTGACAAATGGCAAAGCTATTCAACATTTACATACGGACATATAAGATGGCGCACCTTGTATTAAAAGTGCGTTTTCCGTAGACCTGCCGCTTCTAAATCTAAACAGAAAAAATCACTAAAGAAACGCGTTTTATATAAAAAGGATAGTATTATAGATTTTATACCTTGAGCAAAAACCTTCGAAAATGCCGATTAAAGAGAAATGGGGCAATAGTTGTTTAACAACAAAGCATCATCGTTTTTTATGCTATTGTCAAAGATTCTGGAAAAATCCTGACTGTACACTTAAGTTAATAGCCCAAGAGCCCGCTGTAAAAAGTTTGAATGTATAAGATTATAGGATGGGATGTACGGGAAAGATAGCGATGCATTTTGGTGAAACTAACCAACCATGGCTGCCGTGATGTTCAAATTCTGGCTAATTTTTTATAAAAGTGTATAACATTACAGCTTGAAATGTGTTCCAAATGATAGAGCTCGAAGGACCTAAATAGAATATATAAGGTTGCATTGTTGAATCCTGAAACATGGGTTGCCAACGGATTTGGGTCAATTTTTGCTAATAAAGATTACAGCTTTGAATGTAGGTATCCCAAATGCTAGAGCACGATTAGCCTAAATATAATATATGGGGTGGTCTTGTCGAATCTTGTTTCCACCCGTTTTTTTTGGTTCAATTTTTCTAAACTGGGCCGTCCAATAAGGACAATTTGAAAGTTCACAGCCGCCATGTTGTTTCATCTGTTGCTGACTTTGTTTTTTTTTATTTGCAGTCACTAAATGCAAATCACCATGGCAAGCCACAGTGGGGAGCAATAAGTGCAATTGATAAAGCTTTATTATGAAAATGGAACTTCTGTTGTGGCAACGATCCGCCCATTTTGCGATTTGACCTCGTTAGATATTTTCTTGTGGGGTTTCCTTAAATCGCAGGTCTATATCAATAAGCCTTCAACTAGCCCGTCAACATAACCGTGCCTCAAATTCAGCCTGATCTATGCACCAGAGTCATCGACACCCAACGAAGCTGCAGCGGCCATTTGAACGATGTCATACATAATGTCATCAATAGGCCTTTCAAATAAAACAATAAGTTCTTTGATGTCTCACACAAAATTTGTGGTATTCAATTTTAAATTTTCATCTAATTGTCCACCTGGTCTAATCATGAGCTAAATCGAGTAGGTTAGGCCAGCACAGAATCAAATCCAAACGAAGATAGAGCCGATAAAAAACTTTCTACATCGCGAGATTTAAAAAGAATATTAATATTGAAATCACTCATTAATATTGTGTTTTTACATTTTTGATGTTTAAAAAATATTCTCATTCTCCATCAGAACCTTGAAAAATTTTGAAAATGTTATGACACTTTATTTTTGCAGAGGAGAATCGCTTCTGACGACGGCCAAACAACAACTGACTTCGCAAATCTTTTCTCGTTGACAGCTCGGATTCTCCTGACTTTTCGGCCGCCAAAACGAATCTGCATCGGATAGAAATTTTTCATAATCTTCGTTGTTCAAAACAGTGTCCGGATTCAAACAACATCTGGCTTCATATGGCCACTTGATATAACGTTGTAATACCGTTTGCGAGTTCGCGGAGCGTCAGGTCAATCCTCTACCTCTACTGTTAGGCTTGTTTGGTCCAGTTTGCCCGGCGTTACCAAACCTGTCCGGACCTGACCCGATTACCCAGTCCGTACCGGATCTCTAATAGGGCCGGCCGTATGCGATCTGAAAGAAAATTTATATTCGGGTAACATGCATTAGTAAGAATGTCATTGTCATATTGGTACACAATCCTCAGGAGTAGATGATAAGAATCAATCGCAGAAAGAGCATGGATGTATTTCTTAAAACAACATTGCTGCTATCTGTATCCAAGGCTTAGACTAGCTTTTACACTGCTTTCTAAAATATGTAAATAAACGAATTTCTTCAAAAAAAATTTTTACAGTATAGTTTTCAAATCAAACTTTGTTAATGTTTTGCGAGTTTGAAAATTACCTAACCGCCCAAGTTTCCATTAAACGAAATTTATTTGTAATGTGAAGTTGTCCTTTTAGAAAGTTTTAACTTCCTTCGAATCTCCATTTAAATTTTAAATTTTTTAATTTGTATTATTTCAGGGAACGCGATGAAAAGATAATAAAAAATATGAGAGACATTCAAAAGGAAAAGGAAATAGAAGAAGAGCTTCGAGAGCGAAAGAAAGGTGAAAAAAAAGCCCGCGAAAAAGAAGAAGCGTATCAAGAACGGCTATTAAATTGGGAACTAAGAGAAAAGCGAAAATTAAAGGAATATGAAAAGGTAAATACATTAATTTGTAATGTAAATATAAAATTTAAAAAGTTGCACAGTAGAATATGTAAATCATGTTATACCTTAATCATGCTTAGAAGAAACTCTCTAAGTTAATGTCATAATAAATGCATAAAACGCACGGTGCTTCAAAAATTAAGGACTTCAATAAAGGTAGCACGAACATCTTTTATTTTTGTTCTGAAAATTCCTAAGTCCAGTTCGAGGATCAGTAAAATTTAAATTCCTATCTTTTTTTCTTAAAAATACAAATTATCTTTCAAGATTCAGTTTAATAAATTTTTTTGAGGTTAAATGCTCAGAAAATTAAGTTTTTGACTCCTTTTGATGATAAGCTTTTTTGAATTGTGAATACGATTCAAAAAAGCATATTCTTATAAAGGCATAATTTAGTTTATATGCATTCAAGTCCTCATCTATGATGTTTCCTCCCAAAGTTATAGCCAATTTAAGGTGACATGAATTTGAAACCACATACCCAATAACGGTTCCATGTGATAATCCCCAATGACATAATGCACAAACAATTTTGGGCAAATTTAAAAACGTCATAATCCCCGAAATAATTTTGGGAATAATGACTACTCAACAATGGACATTACTCCCATGGGTGCCATGACCACTTTTGTTTTGCTTGGAAATACAAAAAAGATTTTATATTTTCTCTAAAAATTCATTTATTTTTGTTATGTGAAGAAAATTAAAATAATCGGTAACTATTCGGAAAACGGAACACGTCATCGATGAGCTTGACTTCGAAATTTGTTACTTTTGGGGTTATTCTGAGCAAGTGTAATATACATATATGTATGCTACCGGCCAAACTACATTTTAGGATAAATTAGTTTTTTCTAGGCCAAACTAGTTCATCCAAAGCGTGTTAAAATGAATCAGATGAACTTGTGTTATTATTTACTTTAACGGTCTCACTCACGATTTTTTTGATATTTTAGTATGTTAGGATAAATGGGCGGGCTTCGCCCGCGGCTCAGTTCTTCGCGGTGCCCTTCGGCTGCGGTTCACTATAGTATGTCCAACTCAGGCTAGGCTATGTCCCAATATACTAAAATTTTGCTAGGCTAAACTGGTTCAATTTAGCACGCTTCGGATAAACTAGTTTGGCTTAGGAAAACTAATTTGGCCGGTAACATACACATACTTATATTGAACGCGTTCGGACCTCGTTCATATTTTTATAAGCTTCAAAATCACATTTACATTCAATAGTACATCCAATACTGGGTTCGATAGCCTCACCATAACATAAAAGTTAGGGTAAGCGGGCTTAGCGAACGACGGCCGTCACCGCGGTTCAGGCTATAGTATGTCCAACACCGACTCCGCTAGCCACAGTAATTCTACGTAAAAGCTAATGAATAAAAAAGTATGAATGCCCAAAATTGTTTGGTTTTATAACAAATGACAAAAAAAAATGCAATGCCCCTTAATCCGCGTGTGTTTTCGTTGCCGAGTAAACACAATGTAATTGTAAAAGAGAATGTTATCCTGATCAATTTTACCGAACAAAGTAATAATCCATCACGTCAGGTTTTCGAAATACTCTAACCTAAAAATATATAAAAACATGTTTCCTTTGATATCTTCGGGAGTATAACGCGTGTGTTTTTGTTGCCCATAACACCATATAATTCTGAATGAGGCGTTTGTCTTGATTAATTTTGCCAATACGTCAGATTTTTGAAATTTCCTTACGTCAAACTGCAAAAAAACTATTTTGCTATGTATGGATTACTTGAGAATTAAAATAAAACGTGTGTTTGTGTTGCCAGGAAACGCTATAAAATTTTGAAAGAGGACGCTGTTCTGATCAGTTTTGCCGAGCAAAGTTGTAGTGCATCACGTCAGATTTTCGAGATATCCTAAAGTGTCACCTCACTTAACAACAGAGGACATGTCTCACGGTTCCTCCTGTTTTTAAAGCGTTTATTTTTGTTTATGTATTGTCTTTTATTAAAGGTTTCGTATAAATTTTTTATTAAACTTATAATGTGACCCGCGACGAATTATTTTATTATTGATATACACAGTGCCGGATTTACAAATCAAGGGGCCCATGGGCACAAGAGTGGTGGGGGCCTATTCGGACTGAAAAAACGAAACCGAAGTAACCGAATCGACCCTATCGAAGACTCGTTTATAAGCTTTAACTTTTCAAAAATTATAGAAATTTTTATTAAAATTAAAAAATTAGGTTATTAAAAAAGCTGAAACTTAAAAGTTTAAATATATATTTAAAATTAAAAACATTTACATAAAAATATAATTATAAAAAAACTTTTCTTGCTTTCTTCTCAGCAAATTGTTTGATGATATTGTTTTTATTTGAATTTTCCACAATATCAATATTTGTGCTTAAAATCGTTAAATAATTCAAGCGATCTTGAGTCATTGAAGTTACTTCGTACCCTGGGATTTTTCTTTCATTCGCAGTTTGAGTCATTCCATTCGCAGCCTGAGTCATTCCTTCAATAAATTATTTTTATTAGCGTCATACCTCGCTCGCTAACACTCGCTCGTTATTTTTATATTGGTGGGGGCTCTTATTGGTGGGGTCCCAGGGGCACGTGCCCGTAGTGCCGTTATGTAAATCCGGCACTGGATATACATACATAATATCGAAACTATCAAATAAAAAATCAAACAAAATAAAAAATAAAGCAAAATCAAAAAAATATAAAGAAATTAAATATCGTAGCTGCGGACCACGCAAAGGTATTTTCTTTAGCCTTGTCGTCGCAATCACTGTTGTTGTTTTTTTTTTCTTCTATTTTTTCCTCATATTCCTTTTCGCACTTAATTGTTAATGTAGTTAAGACGAGAGATGGGCACCATTCGTGATTTCGTCGTGACACGAACACGCACGACGTGACACGGTGTGTTCGTGTTAGAAAATTTGAATTCGTACGTGCTCGTGCGTGTTTCGTGTTGAACAAATTGCCACTACATACAACAAACATTTTGTCAAACACAAACAGTTTGTCAACACTACAAACAAAAACAGAACAAACTGTGTGTGTAGTGTATTTTGTCCTTAACCCTTCTGTGCGTGACAAAGAAAAACACCTTTCCCTAGGTGACAGGATACTTGGGTACCCCTACACAAATTGTATGAAAATTTCAAACTTTTTGGCTCGAACTGTACAAAATAATGTCATCTCTCGGACTGATCAGGTGAAACTTCTCATATGAAAATATGTCAGGAGTTCTAGTGAAGTTTCAGAACTGCAGAGCACATCTAAACGTAAAAAATTTTGTTTTGAAATTGAAATGGGTACCCCGTCACACACAGAAGGGTTAAAAGTCGAAAAATACACTAAAGAATATTGAGCGCAAATCTGGACAAATTAATTTTTCTTAACAAAAATATGTATGCAAGTTCAAATTAACACACATTAACAAACATGTAAACGTAAAACAAAAATGTGATTTTGACCAAACGAAAATGTATTTTTTAATATGATGTATAACACTTAAAGATAGCACTTTTGGAAAAATATTTTTATTTCTTCACATTTTGCAACGCTTAACAATAACTTTATCAATTGTAAAAGCTCACAGTATGAAGGAAGTTGAGTTTGGAAAGAAGTTCCCTCAAGTAAATGGGAACAGGTAAAGGCTATTTTCTCTCTTTTTATCCTTCTTTGGGTAAAAGATATAAACTGCAGTGCTTTTCAAAAACAACAGATAAGCTTGAAACTAATTTTCTCCAATTGTAAACTATTAAAGTTATCGCAAAAATTGTAACATTTTTGAAATGAACATTGCCAAATTTATGAAAATTGATGCCCATGGTGAAAAAAACTCTCAACCAGATCCCACCGTTGTATGGGAGGTAGGCGTGTCCGTTAACCAATTTTTTCATATTCACAAATTTTTGCTGTTTTAATCCAAAAAACGTCGGTGCCGAATTTTTAGACTCTTACGCTCTACTACTGTTAATGGCCATCGTTTTTGTTTTTTTTTTCACATAACTGGAAAACTATAACAAATATTACAAAACTTTTTTGAAATTAGCATTGCTAAGGTCTCAACCACATCCTTTGTATGGGAGCTATGCGTGTCCATGAACCGATTTTTTGATATTCACAAACTTTTTTTGTTTTCACCTTAAAAACATTTGTACCAAATTTCAAGAATCTGTCGTAATTATTACTATATATGGCCGCCGTTTCATACAAACACATCCACTATGCCACGTATTTCGTACGCGTTGGCGGGCATAGCTTAAGTACGCTAGACCTCTTTCTAACTTCACACCATGAAAAACTTGATGTGTCAGTCCTTGCACTTTTTGGTAATTCGGACCATTGCACCATTTCCGCTGCTTTTCCATATTCTAGCTTACGCGCTGTCTCGTCTACATCCTCGAAGCAGACTGTATAACTTTATGATAAAGCAAATTGGAATGCGTTCAATAATTGTTATCGTAATTTCAATTGGAAATTGTATTTTGTTGATTAAAACATAGTCAACCGTGGCTTTAATAGTGCAGGAAATTGCTTAATTGGGTATGAAGTCCTTCATTCCTTCTAAAAATGTTAACATTAAACTAACGAACTATCTTGGTTTAATGAGACTTGCAAGATTGCAGTCAGACCCAAAGACATAGCGTTTCGTGACACTGAAAGAAATTGGTGTAATGCCACGATTCAGCGTGAACAGTTTCTTCACAAGCTTAACATACTCAAAAGAATCCTTTTGCTGCTGAATGGCAACAAAAACTTTTGGGCTTTTGTTAAAAGAGTGAAGAATCAGTCTTCATCGGCTATTTCAACTCTCTTCAAGAATGACCAAATTTTTACTGACGCTGTTTATAAAGCTAATCTTATGTCCAGCCAGTTCCCAAAAAGGTGATATTACCAACTCTTAAAATTATCGACCGATTTCGATATGCTCTCCGCTCTCCAAAGTAATGGAGAGCGTAATAAACTTTCACCATATGAATTATCCGGAGGACAACGAATTACTTAGTGATCGCTTATGTGGTTTCTGCAGGGACCGCTCTACTGGAGATCTGATAGTGTTCCTCACTGAAAGGTGGAACTTTTCGGTGAAAGTATGGTTGTCGCTCTTGATATTTTTGAGACATTTGACCGAATGTGACACCGCGCCCTCGTTTTTAAACTAATTGCATATGGTGTCGGGAAATCTTTCCTTCGTTGAATAACGAGCTTCTTCACTTCAAATGATTATTCCATCCCAGGGTTCCATCCCTCTTCGTTGTTTTTATCGATGACCTTCTGTTTGCGGATAGCAACAATATTTGTTTATGTTTGTTTAATCTTTAGAATACATGTTCTTTACAGACTAGATATAGAAATTAAAATAACTTAAATAACTAGAATAACAAATTCAAAATTTATATAAACTATTTCACAAAATTTTAAAACAATTGGTTGAAAAAGCAAAATCTAAATTGTTGTTGCCCACAATCAAAGAATTATATAGAGATAAAGCTCTAGTTATTCGCTCATTAAGAGCATAGTTTGTTCTGTGGAATTGGATTGAAAACAACTTGCAATGTTGCAACATTCTTGAAGGTATATTAAAATTAATATATTGCAATAAAGGCGGACAGTCAATCGAACCTGAGATAATACCATGAATAAGAGTAAGAGATTGAATCTTATGTTTAGTTTCAAGAGTTTTTATGCCTAAAAGTAAACAACGTGATTCATAAGAAGGCAATGAAGATTCTAAATTAATAGATTTAAGCTCAAATCTGGTAAACGATTTTTGAACTTTTTCTATTCTAAACAAAGAAGTACTAAAAAACGGACTCCACACGAAGGACGCATACCTTACAAATGAGTTTTACAAAATCTTAATGGTATGAGGATCTGCAAATACTAAACTATTCCTACGCACAAAAGCAAGTAAGGAATAGGCTTTAGGAATAACATGTTCAGTAAACGTAAATTTCGAGTCAAAACTCACACCAAGATCACAATTAGAGGCAGGCCAGACAAAAAATAGGAAGCATTAATGATATTTCTGGTCTTAGAAAAAGTAAGTAAAAACATTTGGATATATTCAAAGGCAAGCCATTTTGAACACTCTAATCATAATTATCATTCAGATCTTTCTGTAGTAGGGTAGAATCACTCAAACTGGAAATTTTTCTAAAAAGCTTTAAGTCATCCGCATAAAGCAAAACTTGAGCAAAACGAAAGCATTTGCATAAATCATTGATAAACAAAACGAAAAATAAAGGACCAAGGATACTGTCTTGCGGAACCCCAGAAAAAGCAACATACTGATATGATTTTACATGATTTATTTCAACAAAGCAAATTCTATCCAACAGGTAGGATTGAATTCATTTCAAAAAAGTGGAATGGCAACCCATTTTTGCAAGTTTTGCAATTAACCCATTATGACAAACCTTGTCAAAGCTTTGGAAAAATCAGTATAGATGCAGTCCACTTGACACCCACTTTCAAACGACGAAACACAATATTTTGAAAAAAGTGCTAAATTTGTCACAGTGGAGCGACCAGCAAAAAAACCATGCTGTTGAATACAAATATGATTTTTAACCAAGAAAAATAATTTGTTCTTCACGATACTTTCAAAAAGTTTCGATACATTAAACAACTTAGAAATAGGTCTGTAATTAGAAATGTTATTTTTTATTCCACTTTAAAAGAGAGGGGTTATAGATGCTATTTTCCAACATTGAATAAAGACACCTTCAGACAGAGATTTATTAAAAATCAAGGACAATGGTTTAGATAAAACATGTGCGCACTTTTTAAGTAATTTAGACGCAATACCATCAATATCAGTCCTTACCGAAAATATCATATAAGATATAGCACTATAAACTTCAGATTTCCTAACTTCCATAGCACCAAGATCCAAAAAAGTACAAATATTCTTCAAACCAGAGTCATTAAACCAAAAAAAAAAAATATCAAAATTTGATTTAAAGTAGTCAGCAAAGAGGTTTACAGTATCTTCAATAAGCAAAGAGTGATTACCATAATAATTCATTGGTGTTGGAATGCGGGATCCATCTTTTTTTGACAGAATAAATTTAAATAATGATTTAGGATTCTTTTTGACATTACTTTCACACCGCAAGATATACTGCTTATAGAAAAATTTATTATAAAAATTAAATTCCCTCATATAATGAATATACTTAAGTTTAAATTCAATATTATTAGTAGATTTGAATAATTTCATAAATATATTACGCAAATTTTTTTTGACTTTTGGTGTACCAAGGTAACTTACATATATACTCTTGGTGATACCCGAGGGATATGGTCGTTACAAACTCTAAATAATTTCGCTTTAAAAATTTCAATAGAAGTTGCGACATTCTTACTATTGAAAAGAATATTGTAGTCAATCAGATTGAGAGTAATATTTAAATTTTCGTAATTACACAGTCTAAAATTTAAACAATTTATAGGAGGTTGAAGATTTGTAAATTCATAAAATTCAGTTTCAAGTAACAAGTGGAATGTGATGGACAAAGGCATTCACTTACATTGGTTTTAAAGTTTTTAGGTACAAAAACTAGATCAAGAATTTTATTTAAGCTATTAAACATAGAGTTAATTTGCAATAAAATTAATCTCATACAATTCATTGATATTAGAAGGCAGCAGTTCATTGACAATATCATTCCAAACGATTTTACTCAAGTTAAAATCACCAACAACACACAGCTTATTATCAACATTACTAAAAATAGATTGCAAATTTGTTATATTTTCAACATGAGCTGAATATATATTCGTATCATCACCCCTATTTGGAGGAATATATGACGCACAGATAAAAAGCGATCCCTTAGGACTATTAATTACAATACATAATTGATTTAATAAAGAATCAGAATTCTGCAACACATAAATATTTGAACACAAGTATCGTTTAACGGCTATGAGAACACCACCACCACGATTCATACCAATTTTAACCGCATCTCTATCCTTTCGGTAGACTTGAAACAAATTCAAATTAAAAAATTCAGCATTAAAGAAATCAGAATTCAACCATGTTTCAACAAATACAATAACGTCAAAATCTCCTTGAGAAATCCAATTAAAAATTCCAAAAGACTTAGTCCGCATTCCAGATAAATTATGAAAGTAGAACTTAAGCTTTTTAAGATGAATACCATTTGTTGGAGCTGCAGCAACTACTTTTCTTTTGTATTTGCACCCATTTTTCGAAAATTTCTGAAAGGCCTTACTTTAGTGCTTCAACCGAGGCGAGGTTCAAGTTGTTCTCGGTTTCGCCTCGTTTTATAAATTTGAGTCTCGCCTCGTTCTCGGACAAGGTTTTGCAATCACATACCTCTCTTCGCCGAAACCTCGCCTCGGTAAGAACCGAGGATTTTATTAAACTGAAAAAAAAATTCTCAGGCCTGTATATTTATTTATTTATTTACCATCTACCGGGTCAAAACCCTCACAGATTACAAATCATAGTTATTAAGCACTAGAGGTACATTTGATCTTAAACTTAATAATATCGGCAAGTTATTTTTTAAAAATATTTCTATTAATACTAAAATCCAATTGGTTAACAATTGTGTTACAATTTGACAGGCACCTAGAAATGGGCTCATTTAGACCATAATTAGGTCTATGAAAAGAAGTGTAGCCTGGCAACTACTTTGGTTAAATAATAAAAGGGTTTTAAGGTTTGGAGTGCATATTGACTAAAAGAGCAGTTTTCCAGAATCCAGCGGATGATCGAGTTCATAAGATTTGTCAACTGGTTTTCTAATTCGATCGATTCATCGTGAGCTTGAAGCAAATTTTTGTTTTCTTCTTTTGTTGTTGGTCAAGAAAATTGGCGCTGTGAAGTTTCGACCTGTCAAATTGTGGGTTTAATTACTGTCAAAATGTGTGAGGCAAAAGCTTTTTTTTAATTTTGCCTAAAAGTATACCACATAATATGTGCGTCGACGGCAAACCTATATTCACCACAATAATATGCCAAATATAGTATAATACGTAAAAGTTCCAGGAAACAAACAAGCAAAACAATTTGCCTAAAATGCAAGACAGAAGTTCTGGCTAATGAAGATGCGATCCAATGTGATAAGTGTGGGAAAACCCTTCACGCAATGTGAACTGGACTGGACAAAACAGGTTTTGAGAAGCTATTAAATGATGACTATAGAATACAAGTGTTTGCTTTGTGCACCCATTACAGACTCATCATTACCTTCTAGCGATCTGGCTGAAATTAAAATTAAGCTTAATCAGCTGGATAAAATAGCTGAGTCAATACAATTTATGTCGACTCAGTATGACGAAATTTTAAAAGGTGTAAAAAAAGCACCCAAAAGTTGGAAAAGCTAGAAAAGGAGAACCTTTCGCTTCGTGAGGAATTTAAAAACTTAAAGACTACAGTGAAATTACTGAATAATGTAAGAGTGCAGAATGACTGCATTATTAGCAATGTTGCAATTTCTAATAACAGAACACCTGTTGATGTTGTTTTGGATGTGGATATAAGTGTAAATGGAATTGAAGACGCTTACTTAATCCTTGGTCGTTAAATTTAATAATAATAAAACCAAAAAAAATTATATGGTTGGAAAATCCAAGCTGAAATCAACAACTGAATTTAAAATTTTTTACATATATGACTTTCTCTGCAAAGAGTCATTAGAATTACTGAATTATGATAAGTCTTTGAAAGCTGTGGGTTTCAAAACTGTTTACGTTAGAAATGGAATTGTTTTTACCAGAAAAGATATTGATTCGAGGCAGATTCCTTTAAAAACAATGGAAGATGTTGACCATCTGCTTTATAAATCTGCTGCAGGTTCGTCAAGACGAAGTAGATTACCTTTAAATGGGAATGTGGTTGATCCTGCGGAAGGCGATTTCGAATCATCGAATCAAGTGTAATATTGCTATTATTTTTTTTCTTTTATGTTTATTTAATTTTTTTAACAAGCTTTATCACTTGGTTATTTATAACTTGAATTAATGGATTCCCATTATTTTAGTAATTTAAAATCATACAATTCAAAATATGGTCTGTGTCATTCTAAGCACTTCAATATTCTGTCAGTAAATGTAAGAAGTAGATTTGTGAATTGGCAACTCTTCCAGCTATCATTGCCGTCCAAGAAACTTGGTTTAGTGAACAGTGCATCAACTTGTACTTTATACCAGACTATAACTATGTGCATTGTTGTAGAAATGATGGATTTGGTGGTACATCGTTATATATAAGAAAGAAATAGAATACAGGGTACTACTTAATAAAAGTGAGAAATATTTAGAAATGATAACAATCTCGTTGACAAATGTTAAAATTGGCAACAAGCCGTTACAAATTACTTCACTGTATCGCTCACAAAAGTGCTCTTTCAATAATTTTTTCTTGCAGCTTGCAACGACACTTTTAGAAGTTAAATATTCTCCTTGTTTGTATGTTGGTGACTTCAACATTGATATGGCTTCTATGAACAACCTATCTCAACATTTGAGAGATTCAATTTACGAATTCAATTTAGATGTCATAGCCTTGTAACGAGACCTGATAGTAGATCATGCTTAGACTGTATGTTCAGTAATTTATTGCAGAGTATTGTAATTAATGCTATTGAAACTGATTTGACGGACCACAACTTCGTTATAAGTTCCTTAAAAACAAAGTATGCTTATAATGAAACTATCTTAGTAAAAAAGATTACATTTGATTATGTTAAATTTGCTCGATTATTGGATCAAAACTCGTTAAATCTTAATGAATTATCTACTGCATCTGATAAATGCCAGAGTCTTATTAATTTCGTTTCGTCCACAATGCACAACTCTGCATAAAAAAAATGCTAATGTTAAATATAAAATCAAACCATGGATAACAGATTCCTAATAGGTCTTATTGAATATAAAGAAAAACTACTAAAATCTAGGAGAAAAGATCGTAATAATATACAAATTTCGAATCAACTAAAAAGAATCAGCAAAATTGTGAAACTTTGCAACAAAAGGTTGATGAATGATTATTATGCCCATAAATTAAATGCCTGTATTGGTGATTTAAGGAAAGTTTGGCGATTTTTTAACAATCAATTAGGAAAAACTCTCCTAGAATTCACGAGACTAAATAAATTGATTTTAAATAACGACAAAACGAAATTAATAAGGGTCAAAACGTGTACTTTAAGTATCGATGAAATTATAAGCGTACAAATTGGCGGAAGCTCAATAACGGAAGAAAAAAGTGTGAAGTATTTGGGTATGACTCTCGATCATAACTTGGTGTGGGATCGTCATATAAGCAAATTAAAAAGTAAAATTTCGGCAGGAATTGGAATTCTATATAAATTTAAAAATATATTAAATAGTGCAACTAAGTTATTGCTTTATCAATCTTTAGTGCACTCGCATTTAACTTATTTACCTACAATATATGGATATAAAGCCAGTACTGTGCTTAAATCACTGCAAGTAGCTCAAAATAAAGCACTCAAAATTGTGTTTAATCTTCCATTAAGACATAGTACAACCAGTTTATTTATTAACTACGCTAAAGATATACTTCCTGTCCAAGGTTTATATAAGGAACAATTATTAACACACGTTTTTAAATCATTACATGGCATTGGTACAAATACTTTGCAGTTTAGTCAGAACATAACTCATACAAACAGAACAACAAGGCAAGCCTCGCACTTAAGGGTTATAAGATGTCGTTTAGACCTAACAAAGCAGCGTATTACATAAGTATGCTGGACCAAATGAATACAACCAACTTCCAGATATCCTTAAAAATATTCAAATGCTGTCAAGTTTTAAAACAAATCTTAAAAATTATTTGCTACATAATATTGAAATACTCCTTAAATTTTAATACACTTAATAGATGACTTTCCATTGTTTGTCATGCTTAATTTTGTTATAAATAATTGAATTATTATTTTGTTTTTTCTTTTAAAAATATTTATATTGTAACGTTAGTAAATGAGAAATCAATATATAAATTGTATTACAATAGTTGCCCTTACCTCTAATTAAGCCTTTCTGGTGCTGAGGACTCATATATTTTTGTAATTAAAATAGTATATTGAAATAAAAAAACAAAAATTAAAAAAAAAAAGTAGAAAAGATTGGACTCTCTGAGATTACGAACTGGGATATTAAATGGAATTAGTGCTAATAAATCCGGAGCATTTATACGGCTATCAATTATATCCTTGATAAACATGACATTATTAAACGATCGTCTGTCGGCCAAGCTACTAAGATTCAGTAGACGGCACCTCACCCAATAAGTGGGCATGTCTTGCCATGAATACAATCGTCGAAAAGCGAACCTAGAGAAACGTTTCTGAATATTTTCAATACGATTACTAGAAAAGTCGTAATAGGGATCCCATATCATGCTAGCGTATTCTAAAAGAGATCTAACAAGACTATTGAAAATAATTGTAGATGTGAAAGGATCCAAGAATTCCCTAGAATTTCTTTTCAGAAAGCCAAATTGTGTGTTAGCTTTTGAAATTAGATATTCAAGATGGGTATCAAATGAGAACTTGGAATCAAAAAATACACCAAGGTCTTTAAACTGAGTAACTTTTGAGAAGCAATCATCCTCATTATATTTATAGTCGTAGGAGATTGGTATTGTTTTTCGGGAAAATGTGAGAATATTACATTTATCAAAATTTAAAAAGAGTTGATTCTTTTTACAC
Organism: Meiosimyza decipiens; assembly: GCA_963680825.1. NCBI lineage: Eukaryota > Metazoa > Arthropoda > Insecta > Diptera > Lauxaniidae > Meiosimyza > Meiosimyza decipiens. The sequence goes on along the minus strand of OY804258.1, from coordinate 76,984,560 downwards.
CAGTGAATTAATGTCTTCTTGAAGTTTAATGTAGTCGTTACGATTTTTTACAATAAGAACAATTTTTAAATCATCCGCGTATAGGAGACAGCTGTTGTACTGAAATATCAGAGGAATGTCATTGATAAAGAGATTGAAAAGTAAAGGACCTAAGTGGCTACCTTCAGGGATACCCGATATAACCAACATTGGTCTCGAGCAATGCTCATCAATTTTGACTATCAGGGATCTACCCGATAAATACGATTCAATCCATTTCAAAAGCTGTGAATGAATACCTATCTTCTCGAGCTTATTAATAAAATACGATGATCAACACTATCAAATGCTTTTTTTAAAATCGGTGTATAAAACGTCCACCTGTGAACCACCTTCAATTACGTTTATGCAAAAGTTCGAGAAAATAGCTAGGTTAGTAGTAGTAGATCTACCACTAAAGAAGCCGTGTTGTTGGTTTACAATACAATTTCGCACTTCAGAGAATAAGATCATATTGACAAGTTTGTCCAGGATTTTAGGAATAATTGAAAATTTTACAATAGCTCAATAATTTTCAATTTTATATTTTTTACCAGATTTAAAATAGCACTGGAAAGGGATTTATTGAAAATCAAACCCAGAGCGACATATAAATTATTAGCACAATTTTTCAAAAATTGTGGTGGAAGTAAATCAAATCCAGGACTTTTAGTGCAGTCAAGGGATTTCAAAGTATCCAAAACTACATCATTTGGTATATTTAATATGCTGATGTTTAAATATTGGGACAAGTTGGAAAACTTATTCGCATCAATTTGAACATTGCTGGAACTAAAAACTGTCCCGGAAAATTCAGCAAACAATTCGACAATTTCTTCATTACTGTTGGCCGTTACACCATTAAATTCCATTGATTTAGAGAAACCAAAAGATTTTCTTTTATTGTTCAAAAACAACCAAAAATATTTAGAGTGAGACCTAATATCATTTTCAATTGATATACTTTTTATACAAAAAAATTTGAAAGAAATTCAAATTCACGCCTACGCAAAATGAAGATTTCTCTGTCAGCTGACAAACCTGTCCTTTTAAATTGCAGATGAGCCTTGTTTCTTAAATTTTTAAGGTTTAATAATCTACGATTGAACCAAGGATGTTTATAACTTGTTTTTTTTATTTTTGTGGGTACAAACATATAAAGACCTTCGTTGATTATTGCCTTAAATGTAGAATACATGTTATCAACGTCCTTCCCCTCAAGTACTAAATTCCAATTAATAGTTTCCAAGAAGGCGTTTAGGGCAGCATAATTAGCCTTATTAAAATTATACGAAAGAATTTGATCAACTTGTTGATGGCTGTCAAAAGCATAGAAATTCAAATTTATCACGAGCGCTTTATAATGGACCGAATCATTCGTTAGAAGTAGATCACATTTATAGATCTCATACATATAATCATTGTTAATGAAAACAAGATCTAAAATTCTAAAAAGATAAATTTTATCATCATTAATTTGATGCACTTTTTAAGTTAAAAGGCATTAACATTTTTTCCTCGGAGCAAAACTTCCATTCAATATTGCCCAGGTTAAAACCGCCTAAAACACATGGAGTTTGATTTAAATGCAAATAACTTACAATTTGATTAATATTGAAAATGTGATCATTAAATAAACTTATGCTACTAGCAGGTGGAATATAACTTAATATGAATACAATTTCATTAATATTGTTGTATTTCTTTACCTTTTCTTGATACGCCAGTTTTAAGCAATCTATCCTTGCGATAAACAATATACTCAAACAACTCATTCGATAAAAACTGAGACATCAGCCAAGTTTCAACCAAAATGATTATATCGTAATCATGCGAAGAAATTGCAGAATGAAGATGACAGGTTTTGGTACGTAAGCCACCCACGTTGTGGAAATAGATCGAACAATTATTATTTTTAGCGTTGAGAATACCATTGTATTCAGTAGCATCGACGCAAGGAGAGATTACTGCCACAAATCCCTCAGCAGGCCACGAAGTACGATTAGATGATACTATGCGATGTTTTGCTGTTCTGCTTCTTTTATAAAAAAAGTAAACTCACGAACATAAACATTAGCTGGCCAAAGTGTTGGATCGTAAACTTTGGCAAAATCATTAGCAGCAACGATCAGCTTGAAATTGACTCTTTCTAATGTCGTTTCATCCGCGTTTCTCTTTACCAATCGATAACAACTAATACTTTCCGTTGGTATATTAGTATGAGAAGATACATAAGTAATTACGTTTTCTGCGCTAACTGACGGCTTGAACGAAGAGAGATGTAATACTCTCTTAGGCACAGCAACATCAAACTCATTGTTGACTTTGCTACCAACAACGACTTGCTGCTTGCTTTAATTTTTTTTTTGCCAATATTAACGTTGCTTTGTTTATTCTTTCGATTCTTTCTATTATGCGCTGTTTCCCACGCAACATTTGACTCGGCAGACAAGGGAGAAGGTAAAGATGCTCCAACAACCTTAAAGCAGAAGTAGAGCTCTCAAAACCGGTTTGAGAAGAAGAAAAACACACAGGCAAAAAACCACCAACTGCATCAACATTAGAATGTAAAGTGTGTGCATTTACTGCATTTATCGTCGACTTCTTATTGTTTCTATTCTTCTTACCACTATTAGGTGCGCTAATTTCCAGAGAATTCTTCGAAACTTGTTGATTAGACGCTGGAAAGAGTTCTGGGTTTGTGCATGACTCATCGCTGATACATGTTGGGGAAACCCCATCTGTTGTAGCATTCAGCGTTGGTGTTTTATCCTTTTCCTTAATCACTTGATGAGTTATTGTCATTTTCTCACTAACACAGATAAGCTTTTCAGTAATTAGGTAATTTAAGGCTTTAAATTTAAAATCAAATATCTTATTGAAATTTTCAATTTCAGACTTCATAGCAACCAACAGTTTTTCATAATTAGTTACGATCTTAGCAGGAACTTCGATGCAACTTAAGCAGTAATAACCCAAATGACGATTACGTTCAAGTAACCGCACATCATAATCAGATAATTTCACTTGACAGCAACTTCCATGGAACACCTTTCCGCAGAAACCTTTGCATGGAACAATAGAGGTTTCATTCCTTGAAAAATTTTTTTCACATTTTGCTCATGCCACCTCCATAACACGTCAAATTTAGTGAATTTTAAGCTTATAAACAAGAATTCATCAGAGCACGACTAAACGAACATCCGCTCTCTACGAATGCGAGAATGCGAATGAATTGTCGGCATTCAAGCAAAATTGACTATCTGCAAACTAATAATAAGTGGGTGGCGCTATTTAATCGTTTAATTATGTTTACATCCTCTTTAATTTGTGATATATTATTTTCGGTTGTTGAAAAGAATGTACTCGTATACAGTACCTGATAAGGTGTTCTTACAAGAGTATATTCTTACATTAGTAACTAAAATTTGTGTACTTAACATCAAAAACACAAAATTTTATTTTTTTTAGATGGTTAATTTTGCCTGTATGCCAACGATATATTCAACTAGCAAAGCCGGCACGCGTTGCTACGCCTCAAGAAGTAAAATAAAATATATGTTTTTATTTTTGGTGGATTGAATCATATATGATGATTGAAAAGCTATGATGATTTTAATTATTTTCTTATATGGGACGGCGTGGCATTGTCCATTTTTATTCAAATCAAGCTAAGCTACGAACCTTTTACAAACTACAAGAATTATATGTACCAAATTTTATCCATTTACGTCATATAATTGCTGAGATATAAAAAAAGGTTTATTCATCTGCGTCAAGTAGTTGATAATGCCAAAGTATGCTACGAACCTTCCCCAAATCATAAGAAACATAAACATATGCCAAATCTTCAGGCGATCGGTTGAACGGTTTTGGACATTAACAACAAAGTTTTTTACCGAACGTAGGGGTCCCCTTATTAAAACTTTCGTCATATAATAATAACAAAAGAGAGTAGTAGCTGTATGATTCTAAAGACCAAAGATATGACGAAATATATGAACTCTAAATAAAAGTAGCCTAAGCTGAGCTTCTTAATGTGAAAGCAACGTGGTGTGAGTTCGGTCTTCGAGAAAATTATATTAAAAAAATATTTTTGTATGAGGGACACCCTAAAGATGCACTCAAAATAAAAGTTTTATAGCCTTATCTATGCTTTCCAATAAATAAATATCGAGTCAAATTTCAAAAAATAGTATCGAAACAAAAAATACTGCACTTACTTCCGATACGAGCTAGTGTTAAAGCGAGGCTGCGAGGCACCTCGTTCTCAGAACCGAGAACGAGGCGAGTACGAGGCGAGGTGCCGGTGTGATCTCGCCTCGGTCGAGCGAGGTAAATTTATTTTTCCACCTCGCCTCGTTCTCGCCTCGGTCACGCCTCGGTCTCGCCTCGTTCTCGCCTCGTTGAACGAGGTTGCCTCGCAGCATCGGTGAAGCACTACCTTACTTTTACATTCACTTACCAAAGTGTAGCATCAAGAATATTAGAATAAAATTGCTTAGAAACACCAAGCTTAAAATTAATACTCTTCATTTTAAAAACAAGCAAAGTGACCTTTATCAATAGTAGTGTATTTATTTGCATATGCAATAATGTCATCTTCAGAAACATTCGATTTAAACGAGGTCAAGTGTACATATTTGTTACGTACAATAACATCCAAATCACCACTTACTTTTTGGCCAACAATAACTGTTTATTTACTAGTTTCTTTTTTCTATTTACTTTGATCCATGGATTTTTAATCTAAGAGTTCTCATTAACATTCTGGGGAATGTTAAGAGAAAAAGCATCAAGAACAACAGCATTCGCAGTGCAATTATCATTCGCATTAAGAGAATCAACATTAGAAGCAGCAGCAACATCAGCATCTCCCACACTAGCAGTGCAACCAGTTGACAAAGAAACAGGTGAGAACAAAGAAGACGACACATTAGCAGCAGAGACAGTAGCAGTATATGAAATCGTTGCTTGCAGGGATTCAGAGGCCTGCGAATGATGAGAGACAGCAATAGTTTTCGAAATCGCAGCAATAACGGCAGCAGCAGCAGCAGTAGCATGAGATGTAGAAGCATTACAAACATCTGTAACAACATTATCATCAGAACAAAGGTCAACTAAGACAGGTGACGGCGGCACTACAATAAGAGCATGCACGTGATTGCTCTTCGAGAGCGAAACAAGATCTTAATTTTTTGTTTTGGGGCCATTAAAAACACCACCAAAATTGTTTTTCAAAAGCTTAACATCTTGTGCTAGAAGAGAGAGTGCAGAAGAGACATCATTGTCAGCAATTTTTTCAACAAGCAATTTTTCATTCAACTCGCGCGCATTTTCAGCTCTAATAGCAACGATTTCATCGAAAAATAATTGCAATGTAATGTCTTGCATACTAGAAATTTGCAGAACAGGTTTTAGTTGTGAAGTGTTGTCGTCAGTAAAAGAATTTAGAGGCAAGGGTGAAAACCGAAGTTGCGTATTCGCTCGCCAGCACTTTTATATCGAGCAACCAGGCTACTTAAGGGAAAAATGAGAAATTAATCTTTTGATGAATTAATTTAATTCTGTCTTTATTTAGTTTGAAACTTGTTTTATATACAATATTTTGTGAGTGACTTAGAAATTGTCACTCCTTTCCTCCTTCCAGTTTTTCCAGTGCTCCAAATTAAATTGAACACTAGAATTAGTCACACAAACAAATCATTATCAATACACAAATCCAAATTTGAGTAATTTGGATTTGATGGTTGATTACGAAACTAATTTATTTCACACGTTCTAAGTCAACCAAATTCCATTCACACGATTTGAATTCACGGTCTGTGCAACATAACGTAAACAAACCATACAGTCGATAGACTGTAACTTAAATCCTGCACTTGTTACATAATGTGCGCATGGCTAAGCCATGGGAGTGCGCTACATTAAGTATGCTTGGTCGCCACGCTTATTTCTAATGTGACGTATACAAGTGCAATATGATTCTGTCTTGAATTTACTGCGTTTGTTTATGTTATGTGGATTTGGGTATTGTCCGTGTTAATGAACTCAAAATTGTGTGAAGGACAAATATCTGTGTGGTCAGTGGATAATAGTGTTGAATGATATGTGTGTTGAATGATATGGGTGTTGAATGGTATAGGGTCACTACAGTTGTTGTTGCACTAATTGAGCATTTGATGACGACATCATAGAGATCAAGCTCTCACGAAATTTCAGAGGCGAACGAATTGAGTTTCGGCGAACTACCAAGCAATTTTTACAACGATAAGAATTATTTGATTTTTGCAAGTATTCCAAATCAGCTGGTAAAATGTTTATGCAAACCAAGTGAAAAAGTTCATTGCACTTGGCACATTGCGTTGATGGCTGACCCCGATCAACCTTTTGTCCACATTCACATGGCATAGCATATAAAAGTAAAAGCAAAGTTTAAATCAAAAAACACAGAGTTAACTCAAAACACGACCAATCCATATGAGTTTAAGATGACGACTCAGTCATTCGTAATGCTTAAAAAAACGCACAAGCTCTTTGGAGATTGATGGAGAAGGCGTTCTATGAATGACATACTCTCAAACGACCTAAAAACAATCTCCGAGTGTGGTCTTGCAAATTGTATCGATTTTAATGCTGACCCAATGTTGTTTGTTGTCTCACAGACGAATGGATCATTCCCCTCCTCCCCTCAATATGGATGGGGTAGCTATTTCGAAATCAACACCTCTTGGCGTTTCGGGGATATCGATTCTGAGGTGGACAGATCATGTGTTCGGTGTGTCGAAAATAGCGGCCAAGTGTCTAGGTTTTTTAAAACGAACTGTCTATTTCACCTTCATTAGACCTAAACTGGAGTACAATTCGCACTTTGGGTCAGGTCTTCAAAAACTACTTTGGAGTTGCTAGATTGAGCTCAGGGACGTGCGTAAAAATTAATAATGGAAATAAAGGCGCATTTAAAATGTTGTTTTTCTTGAGCATCGTCGTAACGTGGGTTGTTTAACCCTATTTTATAGGTATTTTAATGGGATGTGCTCCAGAGAAATTTACGAGCTGGTAGAACGTCGCACTATCGTGATAATTCGTTTTTTGGTCGTACTATTAGGTTGTGGAATAATCTCCCTGCGAATGATTTTCCTGACCGCTCTGACATCTTCAGATTAAAAAAAAACATTTACAGAAATTACTCTTCTCATTCCCCTTCCCACTAATCTATCTCCTTTTCTTATAAATCAACACGATCCATTGCATTTATAGGGGCTATCCCCTGAGTGTTGGTTTAAGTTAAAAAAAAAAAATTAAAAAAGCATATCCTCAATTGCTAGTGACTTGAAAATAAATTACGCTAACAAAAAAACCTTCGGATATAGCAAACCGTAATTGTTTAGCATTAAAGTCTTATTAAGACTGTTCACACGAAATTATAATCTTTAAAGAAACTTGCTGACATATGACTAACAAAACGTCTTTGTCCATGGAAAGTTTCACTTATCACCACACCTCACGTCTTATCATATCAGTTCACCTCACCTTTGGAATTGCATGCAATGCACATTCAATCCATCTCTCAAAACAGCAATAGAATTACCATTACCACTTAATATTGGCGTTACATTATTTCTATTACGCGGTCTATTCACATTTTGATTTCGACAAAAACATTATTCCTCCTTATCCCTTTACCAATAGCATAGCACAAATTTATTTTCCGTTTAGAATTTTTTATATGTTTTTTGCCGACTGATTATAATCTATCCAAAATTATTCAGGTAGGATAGAGAAAGTAAAAGTTGCGATTATGTTTTTCATTTGTTCTTTCATCCCTGATTTTAAATTCACTTCGAATAATATTCGAAAGAAACAGCCGTTTATTTTTCTTTTATTTATTTGAAAATTGTGACTCAATAAAATTGAATTGAATTGAATTCTAAAAAATGTCAGCGCCTTATGTTGTGCAGCTTTACTGGAATTGGATGGCAATAATTCAAACGAAAGAATACGTCGACAAGTGTTGCACAATCACTGCAACCCATTCGATATACCTGATGCTTCGTAAGTAAAATGCAAATTTCAAAATCACTACATCATAAAAATGTATTTCCTTTTAGTTTTATTTTATGCTACCGCATAAATAGAGACGCATTTAAAATGTTGTTGGATTGCATTGGTTCAACTAGGGGCTGCCTTACGATTTTTGACAGAAGGCACTTTCCAAAGGTATGTCGGATAGATGCGGATGTAGCTCTGGAACCAAGCACAACTTTCAAAGTTTTAACGGAAGTCTTAAAAATATTACACGGTAATATTACTGGCTCGTGGATCAGGTGTGAAATGTCAAATGAAAAGTCTAGAACCAGACGCCATTTCATGGAAAAGTTCAACATTGCTGGTGTTGTTGGTTGCGTTGATGGGACTTATATAAGAATTACAAAGCCACATTAAGAATATTCCTTATTTTTCAATAGAAAAGGATATTTTAGTCTCAATTCGATAGTTGTAATCTGCATTTGATTTCTTAATTAAAGCTTAAAAGCTATTTTGATTACAATATGTACATAAGAGCTCTTGATGCTCGTCGTCCAGGGTCAACTCATAACGCGTTCGTTTGGAATCCAAGCAGAGTGAAAAACTTTTTTCAGAGCCATTTTATAATTCGTAAGCGATAATCTTGCCTTTTAGGTGATTCCGGCTACGCACAAGAGTCATTTCTTCTGACGCCTTATTGCGATTCCAGGGTAAACACTATGGAACATACATATGTTTAATTTGACTGTAGTGCAGGAAATAAAATACGTGATGAAATAGCGTTAGTTAATAGTGTTAATATATACCCTGTCGGAAATTAGTCTACTCCAAAACTAGTTCCAAGCGAAACAAAACTAGTTTGCAAGTAATCCGATTTCCATACGATGAACTGTCGATTTTTACATGGTTTTGTCATTGCAGTCAATTGTCCTGCACTGCATTCGGTGCAACTAGTTACAAGCTAGTCTTTTGTATCAATTGTCCTGCGCCGCATTTGGTGTAACTTAAGTTAATCTTTACAAATGAGTTTGTGTGAATTGTCCTGCACTGTATTCGCTGTAACTATTTTCAAGTTAGTCCTGACAAATAAGTTTGTGTCAATTGTTCCATGAATTATTCCCGAAGACTAGTTTGCTACCGATTGCTGAAAGTAACTTTGTGTCAATTGTCACACGATGCATTCATTTGCATTAGTTTGAAACTAACTCGCACAAATTAATTTGCGTCATCATTCGCCCTATATTTTATTGGGCTATTTCGGACTATGTAATTAAAGTTTCATTCAGTTTGTTTAGTTATAAAAAATATCAGATAAAGAACAGTCGAACCTAGATAATGTGACACTGGATTAGTGGATTACCTATTTAGGTGGAAAGACTAAAAAAGATTTAAAGTTGCAAAACTTGATATGATAAGTTGAATAAAAATCTTGATCATCTTTCCAATCTCGACTGTATTAAAGAAATTTTACTAAAAATTTTGTGTTTCTTATATTGATATTCATTTATTTCATTTTATTATATTCAGTTTTATGTTGTTAATTCTTAAACTATTATAATACAATATTTTAATTTTGATTTTTATTTAAAACACATGTCTGCCTAAAATGGTGTTTCTTTACAATTTGAAATGCTTTTCATATTGCGTCATCTTCGTCGGGATCTGATATAGCATCTGAAATAGATGAAAGTTGATCAAATTACTGGAGTATATAACTTAGGTTTGAAATTTTGATTTCCGTGGAAAACAAGTTTACTTATTTAGGTTTGAATATCAGTAATCAAAGCTTGAACTTTAGAAACTTTAAATGTATTTTAAGAAATTGAAATAGAATTACTTTGTTTTTATATAAATTCTTTTTCATTTCACTCGTGTTAAGCCCTGTTGACCTAATACCAGTGAAATAGTATTGAACAATTAAATTGAAGCATATTTCAAACTTACCTTTAATGACCTCATATAAATTGGTTATGTCCCTGAATCGTTTTTTTTGTGGGATCCATCCACATAATTTGCCCTTAATCTTTTTAAATATATTTGTTTTTTTCTTTTAATTTTTTTTTTACAATTTCTGCTATTTAATCGATTGCAATTCAATTACTTAGACTTTTTTCACTTCTAATCGCACTTTAAAATTCCGCGTGCTTAACTTTGTTTGACTTTTTTTAATTTATCCTGAGACAAAAAATTAAAAGCTTGTTTGTTATTATATTTTTTCAAAAAAACTTTTCTTTGAAAACTTGCGAATGTCTTCTGCATTCGCTTGGAGTAGTTGCGAATGGCATTTTTTGGATTGGTTTGGTTTGGGATGCGTTCATAAAAAAATTAGACTAGACGAATTGCAGCCCTTCATTATAGCAACTATTCCTTCACGCATTTGCTTGGAGTAGTTGCGAATGTCATCGTACGCATTCGTTTGGAATAGTTAGGAGTCAGTCAATCAGAGTAGTTTACGATAAGTTTAGAGGTAAACATATAAATTAGTTCCCTCAATAAATTCGTTTGGAGTAGTTGCGGTGTGTTTATTTGGGTTAGTTACGGACAATTGTTCTTTTATAATTAGTTTGGGAATAGAATATACAAACTATAGTAGTATTACGATGCATTCGCTTGGAGTAGTCGTAAGTATAATCATTTGGGTTAATTGAATACAAGGATTACTTTAGAACTAGTATGGGGTTAGAACGAGCACATGAACTGACTCGTTTCTTCCTGCAGGGTATATGCAAGTATGTATGTTTAAGTGAGCGGATAGTTCTCACGTTCAAGCTGATAGTTTATTTCCTCTTGTTCCAGGAATATTTTCTTGAAAATTAGTTTTTCTTTAAGCAGTCTATTTTTTTTCTGCTGAAACTTTTCCACAGATATGTTGTGCCTTTTTCTTTCAACATTCTGGTCTGTATAAATTAAGTTTTTCTTTTATTGATTAAAATTAAAAACACGATAAGGTTCCGTCAAACCGAGCTGTTCGTTATTTGCAAAAATCTAAAACCAGACTGCTTTACCAAAAATAAACATCTAAGTTTAGAGGTATTTTGTTGATTTTGCACTTTTGTGTTATTGAGCTTGCTTCATTTTAGAACTGCTCATCTTGATCTTTTTGCTGTTGGACTTGGGCTGCGTGAGTGCTGTTGGATATCAAAATCGTAAGTATGTTGCAACATCCGGCTTAGCTCAGTAGTAACCGTCCTCTCAGAGCCTTTGGCTGAAGTTATAACGGTAGAGTTTTTGTTAATTATGATAATGCCATCATCAACGACTACCAGAGGCTTAAAGTGGCTTGGTCTGGTTGTGCAACTAGCAATGTTACCAGTGTGGAGTTGTTGAGAGCCTGTAGGATGGGCTAGTTCTTGACAAAATGTTGTGGAAAGCGTCGCAGTGAAGTTCCCGATATCCAATACTAAGCTGCCACCTTCGGCAACATTCGGCAAGATAGTCGCTTTTCGCTTAACTCGGAATAATGTGACCTTGCTACACTGTAACTTAGATATTGGATAATTATTTAAAAAAATGTAGAAATCTAATATCTAACAAAACTTTAATATATGATACTTCCATAAGATCAGTTATACTAGTATTTGTAGAACGCATGACAATTACCCTGTTGATGTCTCCAGAGGCCAAAATCGTAGGGTTTATTCTCTTAATCTTTGCAAGAGTTATTGTTAGCATTAAATTTTCTAATTTGGAAATCATTATTTTATTTTAGCTAGGAGTGAATCATATAAATTGCTAGTATTAATTTGTTCTTTATCCGAATTCCTAATTAACGGCATCGGTTAATTTGTAAATCTGTTCTTGTGTTCTTGAGTTGATACTTATCTATTTTTTCAATTTTCTATTTTCGAAATCTACAACCTCCTGCTGTCTAAATTCTAATTTTTCGAAATCATCAAAGTCTGGGAATCCTGCGACTATCTTGAGTGCGGTTCCCAAGAGGTTGATACTTCTGGCATGTCTATGATGCAAGTTCAATGTTGCTAAGAAGGCGTTTATATGTTCAACATCAGCGTCAAGTAATTTTCTCATATGTGATAAAGGAAAATGATTTGTGAGTTGCTTAGTCTCCCTTGCCATTGTTGAATAAAATTTAAGGTTAGTGGAATGCTTAAAATAGCCAAACCCCTGCCATATTGTTACATCTCCGTCTGAGATTGAAATGTAATCTAAGTTGGAGTAGTCCGTTATTTTTGCAGTTATCACCTGAACAAAAATTATCCTTATAAAGATCCTAAAATGTAAGAATGGCAAAACCTTAAGATTAGTGACACTTACAAAAGTAATTAAAAGGAAAAAGTACCTATTTTCTTAAAAAAATATAAGAAAAGTTAAGGATTTTCCTAACAAAAGTAAAAGTAGATTTGTTGTTCAAAGATCGTGTCTCAAATATAATAAAGGTTATATTAGGGAATCTTTTTGGATTTAATATGTCCATGAGAATATAATCTTTCCATGGAACCTTAAAAATCAATGAAAAGCAAAATCAAGAAAAGGATGGTGTCTAAAAATAAGACAGGAGGTCTCATGACAGGAGGTTTCATGATAGGAGGGCTCATCTTAGATTGTCCTTTTGGACCACCCCCCCTTTATTGAGAACCATGGTTCCTAGATTGGCCTGTATTTTTTCCTCAGCATACAGAGGAGTTTATTTATTTCCTAGCCTTCTGTTTGACTTTACGAGAACACGTTCTCCTACCTCGAATACTCTTGCTGAGCCTTCGCGAGTCTTTCTATTATCTCCTTTCTAGTTTCTTGGGGTGTCGCCTGGATATTGTCTATAGGTTTCTTGCCGGTTACTGAGTGAATCGACCGATTGCACTCACGATTGTTGTTTAGTTTTAGGCACTTCTAGAAGAGTGCTATGAAGTCTTTCAACCTGTCCGTTTGAGGTGCTGTATAGTGGGGGCGCATTTAAATAACCTCATCGACATTGTGAGGCAATATCAGGCCACAATAGATAATAAAGCCACCGATGGAGTGGCAATAGGAGAACAGGCAAAGGCCTGGCGGCAAGTAGCCGTTCAATACAATAGCAGTTTCGCCAAATTAGGAGAAAGGAGTCCTCAGCAGATAAAGCAATTTTGAAGTCGAAATCATCATATTCTTCCATTGGATTTCTAAGAATACTCTAAAACATATTTCAGAAATGTCTTACGTGTTCATTTTGTTCCAAAATGTGTAATAATTTCCAAGAATTACTTCCCGTTTTTTTGCTTTACTTTTTTGTAGGTTTGAAACGAACTTTTAAAAATTTAACAGCAGAAAAACGGCCTGCTAGCTTATCAGGTAGTTTAACAGGCTGTTAGCGCTAAAAGTGTTTGGTGAAACAAAATTAAGCTATTTTAAATTTTAACAGACTGGTAAATTTTAAAATTGATTAGGGAAACCGGGCATCAGAGTTGAAAAAAGCTTCGTTGTCGCAATAGATTATCTTGGTGAAGATGTTCATTAATTGAAAAATTGGTCCTTTTAAATCAAATGTCGTACGTGATGCTATAGAATGAACTTCAGCAAATTCGAAAAACTTGTCATTGGAAGTAAGAAAATATTTTTTGTCCGTTGAAAAAATATCAATGTGCAAAATTTCGCCTTCGCATGATGGAATTAATGTTACCCCAAGCTGTTGTTTTTGCGGATGTCTGTCGTATTTGACTTTTGTGCAAATTTTACAATTTGCAACTATATCATTAGCTAATTTTGTCATTTTGGAGAAGTAATAATCAGTAAGAATTTGTTTAACGTTTTCCTGAGGAGCTCTATGGGCCCGATTGTGTTCGGTGTGAACTATTTCCCTCTGTTCATTTTTGTCAGCAATATCTGACACCAATTTTTTTACACGAGCACTGGTAGCTCGTAGTGTATCGTATTCACTTATTTAGAGCCCATATAATTGCTAATAGTTCACGCTCGTTAGAGGCGAGATTTAGTTCGTTATCTTTTAAGGTTCTGGAAATCATAGTTATTGGTCTTTCACCTTGAAAGAGCACCGCCCTAAGACCTGATGCTGAAGCATCAGTCGTAAGATCGAATGGCTTCTTAAAGTTTGCCTAAAGTAGCGTGACGTCTTCTGATGCAAAAATTTCTTTCAGTTTGTTGGAGGCTTGGACTTGGTTTTCGTTGAATTTTATTACTAATTTTTTTTAACTGGCTTGCGTTAGTTTTACCATTGTCGCCCTTAAGGATATCAGTCAAGCGCTTTGCCAAGGAGGCAAAGTCTTTGATAAAACAGCGATAGTAGCTTGCCAGCCCAAAGAATGAACTGACATTAAAGAGTGTAGAAGGCTGTTCATAATTGCAAAGCGCTTCTGCCTTGTTAGGGCTTGTTCTTATACCGTCGCCAGATACAACAAAGCCCAAGTATTCCACACTTACCTTAAAAAATGCGATTTTTTACGAGCGACCCTCATATTTGCTTGATGTAATTCTTTTAAAACCCATTCTATGTGTTGAATATGATCGTCTGCGTTTTCGGAAAAAATTATTACGTCGTCGACGTAAACGTAACATATTTTTCCGATATACTCTCTAAGGACATCATCAATGGCCCGTTGAAAAATACTGGGCGCATTTTTTAAACCAAACCTGCAGAACTCGTATATGCCATTTCCTACCGATAAAGCTGTCTTCTCCCTGTCTCGTTCAGTAAGAAATATTTGGTGGAATCCTGATTCCCTTTGGTCAACGAAGAGGTTATCCAGTGAGAGATTATTAACCTTTTGTTGCTTGGGTCCTGTAAATCTAGCGGAATTGCTAAGTGTCATTTTCATTGTTTGACCCTGATTTTCTCCGAAACCGTTTGCATGGAATTTAGTGGACTGTCTGAACTGCTGTCAATAGTCAACATCCATTGGCTATACCAGTTCTACTTTTTGTGGAGCCTTGCTTCCAGTATCTTGCTGTCTAAAAAAATGTGGATTGTTTCGCATATGACCTGTCTGGTTATCATTGGAAATATTTCTTTCTTTATTTTGTTGTCTTTGTACTACACTCTGTGACCTGTCTTCTATAATTCTCGCATAGTTCCTTGCGAACAAATATTGTTCATGGTTAGACTCAACCTCTTGAGCTAAGGCTAACGCTGTTGGTAAATCGGTTGGTCTTACTGCAAAAAGAATATCACTCAATGCCTTGCTGGTTCCCGAAATAAATACCCTAAGTGCGTCCATTCTATATTTTTCATTTAAAGACGCGGCAATATTTGTGTCATATGACATAATTGTTTTGTTCGTGTGGAGTGTTAGTTTTCGTTCAACTTCGTCGTAATATTGTAAAAGCGTCATATTACCCTGGCGAAGAGTTGACAGTTCTTGTTCTATTAGATACATTGGTCGCTTGTCCAAGTACGTAATATCGAGGCGATTCACAGTGGATGGATTTGTATGGAACGGCGGCCATAAATAGAAATAATTACGCTACACTCTTGAAATTTGATAAAGGTGTTTTAAATGTAAAAATAGCAAAAATTTGTGAATATATAAAAATCGGTTCACGGACACGCCTTCCTCCCATATAAAGGTTCATGGACACGCCTACCTCCCATACAAAGGTAGGATGGTTTTTCAGGCTTTTTTTCAAAATGGGTATTAATTTCCATTAATTTGGCTATGCTGACTTCAAAAATTTTATAAATTGCCCGATATCTTTTATAGTTTACAAGTCATTAGAAAAAATTAAAAACTGCATATAAACACCACATTTCAAAATTAGACAAAGAATATAAAAAACGCACTTCTTCTGAAAATAGAGAAACAAGTAAAGCTATTGATTTTGTTACACTTATTTTAATCGTATTCTTCATAAACTTGAAGCATTTCTTGTGATAACTTTTTATGTCTTTTATCTCGCTTTATTCTAATTTGGCTGATAACTGGATCCGAAGAAATCAGTAAGTAATGCAAAAAATCGTCGCATTTTTAAAAACGTCATTTGATGCTTCCAGAGCATCTTCAGAAAGACGTCGAATTGAACTCCTAGTTTTTTCATAACTTCATTTCCATGCATTAGAACTTAGTTCGC
This sequence comes from Meiosimyza decipiens, assembly GCA_963680825.1. Classification (NCBI taxonomy): domain Eukaryota; kingdom Metazoa; phylum Arthropoda; class Insecta; order Diptera; family Lauxaniidae; genus Meiosimyza; species Meiosimyza decipiens. The sequence goes on along the minus strand of OY804258.1, from coordinate 76,968,498 downwards.
GATTTCCCATAGAAACAGACATTTCGTCGATATCAGTGGGTGGCGTTATAGTGCGGCAAACGTAATAAAAAAATACTACGATCAAACCACACGGTTTTTAACCCTGCATCCGTCCATAGTAAAAAATACGTGGACCGTCTATGGGGTACAATTGTACCCCAGTATATTTATATGGGAAAAGTCTGAATAAAAATGCAAATTAAATGAATTTATTATTTTATTTATATAAAAAATGCTTAAAAAAGTTTAAAAAAAGAGATAAATTAAATTTCTGAGAGAGAGAATTACATGAATTGAATGTATGAAAGAAAATGATATTCGAATGTTACCTCTTCATTGGCACGAGGAATCATCGTAGGAAGATTCGACGGCTTGAAGCTGATTAAATTCATAGCTGTCAAAATCGATTTTTTCAATCTAGGCTTGCATCGATCGTTGAGATGTGGTTTTATAAGTTCCAAGGCCAGCTCCTTCAAAAACACCTTGCAATTGTTGAAAGGTCGTGGGTGTCACGATAGATGGCACTGTTGGAACAACCGATATGCACAAAATGATCCCACGTCAATTATGTTGTAAATCAAACACATTGGCCATCTATTGTTCTTTCGTTTGCACGTAGAGCCACAAATCATTTGGTCGAACGTAGTGACTCCACCCTTGAACTTATTATAGTCCAAGATAACAGCAGGCTTCTTGGTTCTGAAGTTTGCTTCAATAAGCTCTGTCTGATGAGCTGTTGACAATAGCATGACATTTTTCAGGTTATTCGATGTGTAGCTAGTGAGCTGGCATTCATCGGAGAAACAGAACACGGTTGTGAATTTGCCATGTTGTTAAGCTTGGGCAGCCGATGAAAATGGTATAAGAATTTTGCGTTAATTTTTTTCGAATTGTGCCAACTATTGTGGTGTTATAGTTTTTCCATAAATCTTTTCGCAGGGCATAGCTTGTAAAAAAGTTGTCCATTGTTATGTTGGCACCATTATTCAGCCAATGATTTGCCAGACGAATCACCAATTGATGCGCAATGCCAGTTGAACGTGTTTCGTTTGTGTGTGTACCAAGGTAAATCTCGCCAAACAGTGGAAAACTAGTGTGAGCATCCATGACCCAATTGGTCTTGGTCCCATACTTTCCTGGTTTCGATGGAATATACTGGTCGTACATCGATTACGTGTGTTCAGGAGCTGATCATCAATACACAACTCTTTCGAAGGCATATATTTCAAAGAAAGATTATTTAGTAAAATCGTCTATATATGCCGAAATGGTGCCAGTTTATCATTTTGCAAACGAAAACCTAGGGTGCGGCTATCATCGAACCATAAAAACCGAGATATCTGATCGAACCTTTTCAATGACATCGTTGCTCGATAAATAGGCATGTGATTCTTGGCAAAGAAATTCTTGGCCTCGATTACATTTGATTTTTCCGCGCTTGGATGAAGAACAAGACCTAAAACAGCGTACAATTCATTAGCTGTTAGGTCACGCCAAGGTCGCATTTGCTTTGGATTTGGCATTACTCGATTTATATTCCTTGCTCGTTGAGCTTTTTGATTCGTGGCCAATAAAATATCTTCGATAATCGAATTCGTCAGAATAGTCTTGAAAGCGTTTTCTTTTTTACAAAAGTCGTTGTACAGAAAGAAAGAAACTAGCAATTCGATCAGCTGTCAGAGTATCGGCTCGCTCTTTTTCAGTGGCTGATGGCAGTGACCACCTAACTGTACGGTCATCGCGTCCTTGACCCATATATCGTTGCCCACGATTCGCACCAATTGCTTGTACCGATTCTTGCGGCAGCTCACCAATGAAACTCTCCAAGTCGTTAGCTACATCAAGAACAGCCATGTCTGGGAACAGCGGATCGTTCACATAAGGGCCTTCATGCTCATATATCATCATCAGAATCAGCATCATCAATATCGGCTTCCCAATCAACATCATTATCTTCGCTACGGTTGCTGGATCTATCATTATCGCCCAGCAGATCATTCAATTCCTCCTGCTCTGCTGCACTCAGAGCACAAATGACACTTTTATTTACAAGAAAAATAAATCTTTCACTCATTTCACCCGGCAACATGAATGCACAACGAAGAAAGAATATAAACTGATGAATACAAAGCTAAGCGTTCCATATTCAAAAAAATATCGGTACCCATAGCACGATCTTGCAAGAAAAACAAACGGTACTCATACGTTTCGTATGGCAAAATTGACGGGGTACAATTGTACCCCAAAGACGTATTGCGAACATTCGATTATTTTGCTGTGTGGAAGCTAAATATTTATTAAATTCACTCGCAAGCAAATCTAGAACATACAGAAAGAATTAAAAAAGCATAAAAACATTGATTCAGTGTCATATGATGGATGTGTCTTAAAATCTGCGTTGAAAGGGGCGTGGGGCACAAATGTACCCCGAGGACGGGCCTAGGGTTAAGTGCAAAGTTGTTTTTCTTGGGCGCTACTATATTTGTTTTGGTAAAACAACTGTAAAATATTAATAATAATGCAGTATTCAGTTCTAATGACTTTTGAAATACTCTACGCTTAGTTTTTAAAGCAAACGCAATTTTTTTTGTCTGAACATATACTAAAAACATTGAGCATAAAATAAATTTATTGGAAAAATATAAAATAATAACAATTATTAATAAAAGACATAAAAATTTTTAATATATATACTGGAAAATATATAATAAGAATAGTAAAAATAATAATAATGAAAAAGTAATGGTAAAACTATAATAAAAATGTTTGTACTCGGACTTGAGCCCCATGTGCTGCATCTGCTATACCTTCACCACTACGATACATTTAGTTACAAAAACGGTGAACCCCAAGGGGGATAGAAAGAGAAAAAAAATAGCCATTTTCAGTTCCCCTCTACTTAAAGGAATAAATTCCTTGAATTAAAATTCACAATGCAAGTTTTAACAATCGTTAAAATTATTGTAAAGCGTTGCAAAATGTGAAGAAATAAAAATATTTCTACCTTCAAATGTTGCAATAGGAAAATAATCATAAAAATAAAAGTTCTAAAAAAAAACAGCTGAAACCTTGGATTTTGGTTAACCATACATTCTTATATATTAAAAAAAAACTAAGAAAACCTGGGGATATGTATTTTTTTTTTTGTCAAAGCTTGCGAAATTTCTCAATTATGACTATTTAAGCCCTAATTTTAAAAAAAATCAGCATAATTCACACATAGAATACAAAAGCTTAAGCAAACATTTTTTGAAAAGTATGATCTATGAACTTTTTGCCAGTATGCAATATTGGTATATTTCAATACAAATTAATTAATAAGAGCATTTCATAAAAGTCAATATTTTTTGTTCCTTCTAAAACTACATTAGCAAATCTTGATAAAAAAATAGTTTTTGAAAAAAGCAGCTGAAAATTTATCTTTTAACTAACCATACTTTTTCTCACGTTGCATATAAAAAAATTTCCAAAATCCGGGGATATGTATTTTTTTTCTGTCAAAGTTTGCAAATTTTCTTTTTTCATTTTTCAACATAATTTTTTAAAAGTCTGTACAATTCATATAAAAGCGATAAAAGAAATTTAAATTGATTTTTACAAAGTGGAAACAATGTACTTTCCGCCAATATGCTACATTATTGCATTTTGTTTCAAACAAGTTATCTAGAGCGCCCTATCTAACAATCGCTTTTATAAAAACTTTTATAGAACATTTTTGGTGTCAAAGCTCAACTTTGAGCCCACTGTGTCACTAAACTTAAAAAAAATTTAAAACTTTTATAGTTTCTTGTTCATTCCTTAGCACTTTCATTTTCTTCCTAATTATGGCTACTGTGTGCCTTAAAATTAAAGACAGTTGTAACGGCAGCAGTTTGATGATGGAAACTTTCATCACAAAACTAACCAAAACCCTAACTAGTTCTGCATTGCGTTCGCGGAAACGTATGTGGCAAAGCGCTAGCGCTCCCAATCACCAGTTCCGACAATAAAACAAAAAGATAAAGTGAGACAGAAAATACATGTGGGTCATTCCATCTATAATGGGCTTTTATCATGTTTTTTTTAAATAGGCTGAAACTTTTTTCAGTGATTGGTCTATCACGTAGAAGATATAAAAAAATTCGGTAAAATTTTTTTGACCAACATTAATGTTTAAAAAAAAAGTTATTAATTGTGTTCAAAAAAGCTCGTAAGAAAAACTACAACACTCATTGATGAATGTAAACAAACCAACACAAATAAAATTAGCTTTTATATTATTTTTAGGTAGTTGTGTACTAGTAGATGACAAAAAAACTGCAAATCTGAATAAATGATTGCCTAAACGTTTTCTATGTGCTAAAACATAAAAATATTGAATATTTCAAGAAAACATCAATTTTAATTTATACAATTTAGAAGCTGAGCTCCCAGTTCAGCACGAGTATAAATTTGTACGGTGAAGGTGCAAATTGAGCAGCAGCGATCCCAGACTAAATTACCGAACTGCTAGCATCGGTACACCAGCTCGTGCTGCCGCTGTTCATAAAGCCCGAACAAAAGCACCGATCGACAAGGTCGATTACACAGTGGAGGAGAGTATCATATCGGCAGATCCTTTAATTTTGTTTCGAAGGATCGCAACAACTTGAAAATGCTTTGAGCTACCACTATGATTCTCAAAAAATTTGTACGCGGTATGTGCCGCTAGTCTCCAATATACATGGGTTTCTTGTCTACCTTCAAAATCTGGTAGTGATTTTATAATTTCTAATGATTCGTCGGAAAGTTTCTCCTGAGTTATTTCTACGTCCTTGTACGTTTCTACCTCAGGGGTTGCTACTGTCAAATTTGTAAAACGATATTTTAAGTCTGCTACAGTTTGCTGAAAGTTTTCCCTTTTTTCAGCGAGTGGGCTTTTATCTGCACCCTCAACTAAAACTGTTCTGGATCCATTTTATTTGTCGGTTTCGTTATTGCCCACCAATTTGAATTATCACTACCACTTTTATCTGCCATTTTCCAAATCTATAACTATTGAACATAAAGGTCAAGATGATGAATAAAGGTTAAAGATGTCTTCAGATGTCTTATGATGGTGTAGCACCATCCGAAAGAAATGAAATACATATGGGTCAACTTTTTTCAGTGATTGGTCTGTCATGTAGAAGATATAAAAAAAATCGATAAATTTTTTTTGACCAACATTATTGCTTAAAAAAAAAAAGTTTTAAATGGTGTTCAAAAAAGCTAGTAACTAAAACGAAAAAATTCATTGATGAATATAAACAAACCAACACAATTCATATTCGCTTTTATATTATTTTTAGGTAGTTGTGTAATGGTAGATGACAAAAAAATTGCAAATCTGAATAAATAAAGGCCTGAACGGTAAAAAAATTTACTTTCCAAGAAAACATCGATTTCCCAAATACTCCATCATCGATTTCAACCTTTTTAGGCGCAAAGTTTTCAGAACATATAGTAGTACCATCTCTGAAAATGTTATCCATGTTTTTTCACCCTATTTGATTTTACAAGCATTTAAAGCTAAGATTTATAATTTGCAATGTAAATTTCCTCAAGGCAGCGATCTTGGCTCCACATTATTCGTAAGCACAGGGTAAGATATCCGGTTAGAACCGGGAGTTTTACCTTTTGCATTTTGTAAAACGTTTTCGTTTTTGTCTCCTAAATCTTTTTTGAAGACGCTGACGTTGAGTTAAATGAAAATTGTGTTTGAAAAAACCAGGATTTTTTATCAATGAATTCTTGAGAGAATCCGTTATCTTGAGAAAAACTTGATCAAGTTTCCGCAAAAAGATTTGACATTTCAACTGAGGAGGTAATTATTTTTTTACTAGGATTAATAGATCTGAGCATATTTTTGATTTTCGTACCAGCAAGCCTTTTAATATCAGACCATATTTTTTAGCGCTTGAGTCAGGGTTAATTTGTGATGTAAGCTTTTCTAAACTAACTCCTTTTGGCGTTTTCAGAGCTTTCCTATATGAAGCATTGGCTTTCTTGTAAGAAATCAGATTAGGGATGCTTCTAAACCGTTTAACATTGTGCCACTTAGACTGTTTGTCTTTCCTTAGGTGTTGAAGGTCACTGTTCCACCATGGAATGGTAGCTTTCACTAGAACTGTTTTTGTGTGAAGGATTGATATATAAGCTGATCCTCTAATGATTTGACCTAATTTTGTGGCTTTTTGATTTATATCATTAGAGGCGTTGCAGGATAAACTATTAAGTTCACTGATTTTTTGAAATTGACCCCAGTTAGCGACATCAGTCTTCAATTTACGTTTTCTTTTGATTAGTTCGAAGTTAACGTTGGCCAAGACTTCGACAAGAATGGGGTAATGATCACTACAGTGGAGGTTTTTAAGGATACTCCACGAACATTTAGGAGTGAGTTTTGCAGAAAAAATCGTCAGGTCAACATGGAAGAATATTTTATGGGTGGAAAAGTAAATGGGTAACCCATCATTCAAAATTATGAGTTTACCAGATAATATGATGTCTTCAATAACACGGTGCTACAAAAATGAAAAAATTTAAAGAACTTTTCAAATGATCTAGTGCAAGTTGTAGGTCTGGTCGAATACAACACGAAACCGTTTTTGAAAATTTTGCAGCACCCAAAAATTTTCAATTAATGGTCAAAAACCGTTTTTTGGTAACTTGTCGCACTTAACAATTTCTAACTCAGCAATTTTTCACCCGATTTCCAATTTCAAAACGGATTTGGAAAGTCAAATGTCATTACTTTCAAAATATATACGCTGGTTCTGCAGTATAACAAAAGAATTTTGTAAACATCTAAAAATTTTTCTATTTGTCTAATATTTGCAACTTCAAAGCTATTTTTTGGCCACAGTTTGCAAAAACAGAAACATTAAAATTTTTATTTCCTTAAAGTACCATCGATTTCAGATGAAAAAAGTGTTTTTTTTTATTAAAATCGATTTCGAATTCTCGAAGTTATAGAGCTTTCTCCAGCGAAGGATATTCGATCTCAAGTTCGAAAGAAAATGCTTTTTCTACGTACTTAATGCAGATATTTACCTTATGTGATCGATTTCAGTTTCTCAGTGCAATCTTTACTCTCGTTAAAATGTTTTCTTGATCTTCTACGTGTATAAGACGAGTCGTGAGTGTCTCGTTTGAGTGACCATCAGTACTTAGACAGCCTTTTGACTTTTCTTTAATATGAAAAGTCTTTTTAGGTGACCAGTCACTACACTTATAATGACCTTCCGCGCGACTGTCCCATTCGCAAAGATAACAGGGATGCTTAATGTAGTCACCTTGCATTTCACGTAGGATTGCCAGGACTTTGAGGTCAGAGGCAATTCGCCATTGATGTTTCTTATAATTTATCAACCGCAAAATGTTTTCCATAGTTGCATATATCTCTTTCATATCGGTAGCATATGCTACTGGAACTGTTGGCAACTGATTTTCGTTGTGTAATAATACTGGTTTTAAACTTGAGGTATTCGTTAAACGAACCCAAACTCTCATTAAATTTTTTCATTCATATTGTAACGGCAGCAGTTCAATGATGGAAACCTTCATCAGAAAACTAGCCATGACCAATGAGCCATCTGTTGGACACTGGCGTTGCAAGGCAATAATTCGAAACATTAAAGTCAACATGACATATGTGGCGTAAAATCGCTCTATCGCGGCTGTTGTTCGAGATTTTTCTTTGCGCGCGACGAATCAGCCAATGAGAAGACAGAACAGCGCGTCGATTGATCAAACAAAGAAAAGTTTTGAGTAGCACGAACAGTTGGTTTTGGGCGATGAAGGCGTACGGTCGTGTGGTCGGTTATATATATATATATTTTTGGAACGGAAAATTAATTACAAAAAAATGCTCGGGTGTTTACCTAAAATTAACATTAAATTGTTTGCTTGGTGAATTCATTATAAAAAAAAACTCAAAAATTAAACAAAATGTGCACAAATTCTTCGCTAAAAATATACCAACTACAGAGTGTTAAGTTCTAGTGTTGTGTCGTAACAACGAAATTGTCATTATTGTGGTGGATACTCGTTATATTAATCATAAATAATAAAAAAGAAATTGAAATATATATACCACAATTTTATGTATGCCATGTCAACGTCCACTGCTTTCAAAATGTTGTTCGCACTAGCATTTCGTTTAATGTAATATTTTACTTTGCCTGAAATCCTTTATTTTAATTCTTATTAAAGAGAAAAAAAGAAAAAAAGTTTTGTAAAACATAATTTTTACTATAATTATCCTTAATTTATAAGTTGTTTTTGGCAATAAAACCATTTCTTTCGCATTAAAACAATTCAAACATTATTATAAAACACATATATGAACTACTAAAAAAAAAACAAAAAAAAAAAATATTCATATATATAATAAATCAGCATTGAAAACGTTTGATCACCGGTTCCGACAATAAAACAAAAAGAAAGAGTGAGAAAAAAATACATATACATTCATTAACCGAAAATGTGAGACGGAGTTACAGACGTTGCAAATTTTGACAGAGAGAAGGTCCAAACAGAAAAAAAATTAAACAACTAGAACATTGAAAAGAAGTTGACATTTAAAGACACACAAAATCGGATACTGACATAAAAACAAGAAAAAATGTGACATATGTGTTAAAGAAACTGAAATTGAACTGACAGAAATAAAAAAAAACTGTGACAAAGAAACAAAAAACAGCAATATCCAAAAAAAAAATAAGAAATTGACATTCAACAATAAACAAACAAGTGACATAATAAATATAAAAAGAAATTAAAACAATTCCACCAATAATTGGTGCAATAAAAGTGCAAACACAATATTTTATACAATTTATAAATATCAACAATATATAAAAACAATTACAACTTTAAAACCAAATTTACAACAAATTAAATGATATACAACACCAGAAATACAACATTCACATTCAATTACAAACATTTACTACACCAGGAATACAACTATAAAACAACACAACTTTAACCAGCAACAACGTTTACACATCACAACTTTAAACTTACAACCAGCAACAAGCGTGAGCTAATCGATTTTCTACTTTATATTTATTATTATAAATAAAATTAAATATGTTTATCAAAGTAAAAATATTATATAAAAAAAAGCAAGCAACTAATTTTTTTTTTGTTCAATAACGTTTTTTTATCTTTAACTTGCTGTTTTGCTCGAACAAAACAAGTAATTAACAACAAAAACGTGTAATGTATAAAAATATAACTTTATTATTATAAATAAAACAAACAACAATTGCATAACAAAAATATAAAAATGCAAAAATAAAAACAAAACTAAAGAAAAATCAATTTTTTTTTATTTAACAAGAAAATGAAATAAGTAGATGGCAATTTAAAAAGTTACAGGTAGGTCCTATGTAGAACCAATGAGATTAGGGTGGACCTAAAAAAATCGCCCATCTGGTCCACATGGTGGGGAGGGTATAAGAAAGGCCCGAGCAGAACACAAGGCTCGGAAGTTCAGCCATACAAAAATTTTAGGGTGGCCCATAAATTTATTTTGATTTTTTTTAGACTTCTGTTTTTTTGTGGAAAAGCGTAAATTTTTTTTTTGAATTTTATCCGAATTATTTTTTCTTTTGCTTAAGAGCTCAGCAGCCCAAGTCAGCACGGGTACAAATTTGTACGGTGAAGGTGCATTATGAGCAGCAGTGATTCTATCCCAAATTTCCGATCTGCAAGCATCAGCACACCAGCTCGTGCTGCCGCTGTTCATAAAGCCCGACGAAAAGCACCGATCGCTTACAATATGACTGATATAATGCTCTTGTGGGGAGTTCTCATGATTCCACATCTGTTCAAACGAAGTTAAGTTCCTATATCGTACGAATGTTACTTTCAAGTTACTTTCCACAATATTCTACTACTTTAGTCGGGACGTTAAGATCTCTGTTTGTCTTGATGACAGTCCCAAATCGCACACGAGGTCATGATAAACAAGATTTGACACTAAGTGGCGTTCTATCGGTTGTGTTCCAGTTGGTATATATAGTATATAATTTCTCTCGCTATGAAATTCATTGCTGCGAACAAGAAAGCTTTTTGGTTTTAGCCGGCTTATTTAGACTTTCTCTTGGGACTGGTTTCGATACGGTTAAAACATTAGCATATTGTGAACGGTTGCGGGTTTTGTATGACCAACGGTGTTTGTTTGGCAGAAGTACCAATCATCCGGTTTATGGTATATTTGCCGATGCCAAACCATAGGAGTTACAAGTGACAAACACTGGTTATCGCACTTACTAGATTTCCATTGCTTCAGTGTTGTAGAGCACATCGAACAAACATATTCGGGTTCATACTAGCCACTTCCAATGTAAGAGCGGTTGAAGAAAATGTTGAACGCTTTCTATTTAACTCTAAACGGTGTGGTTTGTCAACGAATAAGCCGCAGGCGTAACAAAACTTATTTCGATTATCACACATACTGCCTTTCTCAATCTTTCTCTTGATACTTTTATTACTCCAGCAAAAAATGCATATGTTTTGAAAGTATTGACTTTTGACTTTTCAAATCCGTTTTGGAATATGAAATCGGTTGAAAAATTGCTGAGTTGGAAATTGTTTAGTGCGAAATATCACCAAAATCAGATTTAATGTCATGTCGTGACCTCAGTGTTGGTTTTAAGACAATGAACATAGTCATCCAAAGCTACGCTTGAGGTTGTATTGTACGCCCAGGTTTATCTCATGCACATGGCCGGGGTTTTCCCAAAGGATGGGAAAGAAAACCATTGCCAGCTTACTTTCTATCTTCCTCTATTGCACAGGGGTTATACCTGCTTGAGTTTTGCTTGCTTCTTCGAACTTCTGACACTTAAGATCATCCGAAGCTTTCGCTTAATGCAATACATATGCTCTGCCTGCTCTCAGAAATGGTTCTAAAAAGCACTTCTATTTGGGCACTGCCAAAACCCCATTGCCAGTACAAAATTTTTTATGGCGGTGACACAAGAAACGTGCACCTTCGGTTATTTAATTTAAAAGTAATCCTCATCGAGTAAAAAATTGTGAAATTTTGAATTATGCTTGCCTTAAATCGAAAATTTTAAAAATACCAAAGTTACAAAGTAAAGAAAACACATCGGTTTTCGGTGGAAAATATCGCCGTGGGACAAGATTTGGCTTATTCATTGATACAAACTTGAAAAAATTTATCGAAATATCAACTAATTGTTGATGTAAATTGCATTTTTCCACTCGTTTACTCAAACAATTTTATTGTTGTACAATATTTTAAATATTCAAGCTTTATTTTCAAACATTGTTTGGAATAAGTTGAAACGAGTGACTTTCACAAAAAGTTCTTAAAATTGGAAAAAAAAAATCAAAAAAATATCTGTGTATATTATTGTTGTGACTTACATTTTTCTGAATATTTTAAGCAACTTTAAGAACTTTTTAATGCAAATTGATGGTTAAGGAGTAAAAAGTAATAAAAGTTAAATTTCGATCAACATCGTTTTTATCCCTAACGCAAAAATTAAAAACTTTTCGAATATTTTTCAAATTCAAACACTTTCTAGATCATCACTATATATTCAAACCATAAAGAATATTTTTTGATTTTTTTTTAACTTTTTTCAATATATTACAAAAATTTTAGGTCAACTTTTCAATTGTGGACGCAATTTTATTTGAAAACCTGCGATGCGATATTTTTAAGTCCCACAAAATAAAAAACAAAAACAGTAGTCAGAGAATATTTTGAATGTAAGCCTATATTTCGCATCATTTTACAAGTGTAAAAAGTCAATTAACGTTTTTAAAGACACTTAAAATAAAACTCGCGACCCGACCATAGTTCGGTTTTTCGTTTTGAAGTTGAAAAAGTCAAAAGGATATGCATTATGTTACGAAAAGTTGTATGAGGTAAATCATGCCGAAAAATATTGAAAATATTTAAAAGTAGAAAGTGGTTTATAAAATATAGAAAATCTTGGAAAACGTCATTTGACCTTGAAATGTATGGAAAATGTTGAAATGGGTTCAAAAACCGGAAAAATAGAGAAAATTTAAAAAAGTGAAAAATGCTGAAAGAGTCGAAAAAACATGGAAAATGTTGAAAGAGGTTGAAAAATGTTAAACTGAACGAGTTTAAAAACTCGAAAAAAGTTGAATAAGGTTAGGAACGTCGAAATAAATTCAAAAAGTTGAAAAAATATGTAACATGTTGAAAAAAATTTAAAGAGGTTGAAACAGTTGAAAAAGGTTAAAAAAGTTGAATGTCGTTGAAAAGGTTGAAACAGTCGAAAAAATATGGAAAATGTTAAAAAAAATTGGAAAAGCAATTTCTTTATTTGTGTATTTTGAACAAAGTAAAATTTAATATGTACTATGCAGAGCTTTATGTTCAGTAGCTTAGTGCAAAAACAACAAAAAAATTACAAACGCAAAATGCATTAATTGTTAGAGAATAACTCTAACAATCGTAAAAGAACAAAAAATGGGCAACCAGCTGCTTATACTAGTTTCAATGATAGCTATGTCATATCTTCAGTAAGCTTTGTTAGCCGATGTTGAAGAGTCTGCAAACACACTTAATTTAATTTCTCGCATTGACCAGTTAAGAATCAGCGAAAAACACAAACTGACTTCTGTAGAAGTTGTGGAGATGTGGAGGAAGAGGAAAATATTAAACATCTTCTCAGCTGTCCCGCACTTGCTAGAAAACGCCACAAAGCACTTGGGTCGTTTTTATTTGATGATCTGGATGATCTTAGGCATGTCAGTATAGGTCAGCTATTTAGTTTCATTATGAAATCTGGTTGGTTCGACGAGAGGATATAGTCAAACACCCTATGGTATTACAATGGATCACATTTGGTCTAAGTGAGTCGGTTTTTCATAACTGACTGCCACTCCTACCTAACCTAACCTATCGGGTCATAATGACTTATTAGTTCTAAAATGCCCAAATAATTTCTGATGTTTCGTTTTACTAGAAGATTGCTTTCACCTCTAAATGCTAGACCTCTTTCACCCAGAAATAAAATTGTGTCTAAAATTCGATGTAATATTTCATGCCATTTTTTTTGTTTCGCTGATGATCTGTTCATTAAGAAGTATACTGATTGAGGTTTTCTTTTGAATTCGAGTTTGTAGTGAACGCTTTGAACGTGGCAATTTATGTGATCTTGATTATTTTCTTGAGCTAGTAATTTACCATACACTTTTATGGTAAAAAACGAAAATTTTTTTGTCGCGCCTCCGACTTACGGGCCCCTTTGCGAAGACCGGGCCCGGAGGGTTTCCCCCCTTTCTCCTCTCGACGGGCCTGCTCGTCTGTATAAACTTTGGAATTGAGTGTGCCTTGCGTAATAAAAAATCTGCTTCTGAGACCACAGGTGCATATGGCCTGCCAAACCATATATTACTTCGGAAATTTCGAAATTTTTTTTTAATTTACAAGACACATGTCCCCTTTTCGGTGATGTATAGTATTCGTGCCCAGGTAGCTGCTTAAAATCTGCTTTGACATAAGTTTCGTCATGCTTAACACAGCAATCAAATATTGTCAGGTACCTTTCATACAATTTTCGGGCTCGCATCTGAGCAATCAACTGCTTTTCATTAGAATGGTCTGGTCCTTTTTGAACTCTATATGTCTTTAGCATACTTTTCTCCTTTATCCTTTGTACAGTAGATTTTGATGTACCTGCTCTAGCCGCCATATCTCGGACTGAGGTGTTGGGACTTTGCTAAAAAAGGTGCTTTACCTTTGTCGCTACCTTTGGGTTGGAAAATTCTGGTTTTCTGCCTGAACCTTTTTTTTCTTCAAACAGGTAGACCCTTCTTATAATTAGTATTTTTCTGATGCACCAAATATTTTTGCTATAGCTGAATATTTTAATTCTGGATTTTGCAGGTATGTGGACAAAATCAGTTCGCGGACTTTTTGTTGCTTTCTAGATCTTTGTCGTTAAAAGTGCTATCTTCAAGTGTTATACATCATATTAAACGTCACTTTATATAGAACAAATATTGTGTCTTTTAAGACCTATAAGATTATCAGGTAGAGCATAATGCAAAAAAAAAAACGTAAGTTTTTTCTGGGACAGTCCTTATATGAGAAGTGGTTGAATTACTCGAAAAAAGTTGAATGTGGTTGAAAAAGTCGAAAAAAAATTAATACGGATGAAAAAGAGGTTGAAACAGTAGAAAAAGGCTGATAACATCGATAAATTATAAAAAATGTTGGAACAGGTTGAAATACTCGAAAATGTTGAAAGCAGTTGAAAATTTCAAAAAAATTTAAATGGGTCGTAAAAGTCAAGTTGAATTGCCTTGGTTAATTCAATTGAGTTAAAATAGTTGAAAAAGTCGAAAGAAAACAGTTGAAAAAAGTTGAAATAGTCAAAAAATCATCAATCACGCTTCCAACCTTTTGTGGCACCACCATGGTTTTGTTACAACCATGGTGGTGCCACAACCATGGGTGGTGCCACGTATTCTGATGATATCCCGTCAAATTTTATTTCAAATGGAAACCTATAGTAACCGAATTTTATAATGATCACTCATATATTACACTACATATAACATTTTATGTTTTTTGCATGTATTGGAGGTGCCAAGCTCACTGTTGAAATCATGTCGAAATTCATTTAATTTCAAAGCTTACAGTATCCGACACCACCACACTAAATTTAAAAAATCTTACTTCTATAGCACACTTAATATAGCACTTAACGTTTTCTTAATGTATCGGAGGTGCCACGCCTACTGATGCAATCCCATCGAAATCCATTTAATTTATTTAAAGCTCCATACCAAATTTTATTAAGCTTCCTCAAATAGTACACTAAATACAACATTAAATGTTTTTTTCCTGTGTGGTGGTGCCACACCCACTAAAGCAATCCCGTCAAGCTCCTTTTATATTCAAAGCTTATAAAATTCGACACCTCCATATAAAATTTTAAAAATATTACTCGCATAGCACACTTAGTGCAACAATTAACATTTTTGCTTGAATGGGAGGTGCCACGCGCAGTTTTGAGTATGAGATACTTTATAGCAAGTGTATCTGCCATGTTAAATTTTATAACGACTGCGTTTATATCTCTTATTATAATGATTCTAAATTTTGTGGGCTGTACCACACCCAATTTTTGCCAGAACAGTGGCTTAACGTGTTATCATGACTGCTTTCAATGGTATTATCTTTAAAATTTTTATGAAAATCTTAGGTGACGTTTTTGTGTTATTTTTATTCAAGTTGTTCAGCAGCTCTTGTTAATGTGATTGTTATGTAAAGTTAATATTGGTATTCTTAAAATTCATTTACAATATGAAAGCTCAAAAAAGCTTTTCAAGCTCACCACGCATGGTGAACTTGTCAAAGTGTCAGTTTTTTATTTACATTTGTTTGAAATTTATTTCAAAATAAACGCAATGGGGGGTGTCATAGGCTAGAAAACTTTTATTAAGGGTGCATATTTTTAAAATAGCATTTCCAATTTAAGGTGAAGCGAAGAGCACTGGGTAATGCTAGTTTATAAATAAAAATAAAAAATTCAATAATTGATTATATTATAGCAAAATTCTATTTCTATGTTTTTTTAAGCTATGATAGGTGCAGTGGTAGTAGTTAATTAATTTTCTAAAGAGTAGAAATATATCTATTGTGAACGATTTCTCCTTCTCTTAAGTGGTTAGTGAAGAGATTTGCCAAAAGCCCTTTCGATTGTATTACGGCTCTTTGCATGAAGCTTATTGAATTTTTCCTCTTTAGCTCCATGCGGCTCAGCTAATGGTGTGAGAAGTCAAGGTATAAACTCAAAGGTGTTTCAGCATTACTTGCAGATGGTGAAACCATTGCCACATGAGTGTAATCATTGCAACCAATTGTACTTTTAATACCAAAGCTTCGGTGGAATCTGCAAGTTCCATTTGAAAGAAACAATAAGTACAAGCCAGCAGCTGAGAACTTCGGGGCCGGCTCACCATCAACCGTGAGTCTGGGGCCCAGCTTACCAGGAACTATATCCCAACAGGATATGTATGCGTTTGTGATGCGCAGCATCGAACAGAGGAATGCCCGGGATGAGCGCATGCTTCAATTGGAGCAGGACACATTGAAAACTATTGAAAAGCTTGCCATTACGATAGCAGAATTGGCAGCCAGCCAAATAAATAAATAAATTTTTATCTACTATATAAAATTCAGTTTTTGTCTTTTATGGAAGCGGAAACTATCCGGTCGGTTTTGATGAAATTTTTATAGTATGTTAGTATCGATCAGGCGGTTGTCATCATTATTAGTTTTGCAATTTCATGCAAACTGCGGGAAACTGAAGACTGGCCCAAATGCGTTTTAAATAGTGCCGTCTATCAATTTTTTCTTTTCGTTGATCGTCTTCAGCATCAACGTTTAAAAGTAGTAAAAATTCTTCCATATTTATAATTTATTTTGTTTTCACAACAATAATTATTTTGCTCAATTGTTAAGATACTTTCTGATATTAACAAAATAGTAAAGAAAAAAGCTTTTAAATTTTTATCAGAATACGGAACATTAACAGTTTGTTAATATGGTGAGCTTTGTTATGTTGTCAAAATAGGGCTGTTAGACAATAAATTTGAAAAAGCATAAAAAGTTTAATTTCTATTTTCCACCTCCATAATTGAACCTGCTAAATTTTCAATTTCTTCTGTCTTATTCATATCGAACATTATTCCTATGTTCGCTGTAGGTAAAAAGTGACCGACTACTTTTATTCCTTTTTACTAGCTGCTTACGTATACAAATAAAGTGTGTACTGTAGCTTCTTCTGTTTCGTATTTGTTTGTACTGCAAAGAGACCGGTACGGCTGTGTTTCGCTCTTCGTTCGCTATGATGAACTGACGTCGTGTGTACATGTTGCGCACGAATGTTTTCGGGTATGCGAAAATACGTACTGGTGCAGTGCTCTAATGTGTATATTGACACTTCCAGCTTAACTGACCAATTTTGGAAAATTAAAAATTGTAGACATATAAAAAATTTTCTTAAATTAATCGATGCATTTAATGTAGCAATGCAGCTTTAAAAATAGTAATAAATAAAAAAATTTCGTCACACAATGAATCTCATTTTTTTATTTTTTTAAATTTATTTTTGCTTTTTATTTTACTATAAAATTATTATAATGTCGCACCCGTTACATTTGAATGTCGCACCCGATACGTTTGGATGTCACACCCGTTACATTTTTGCAGTTACTTTATATCTGTTATTTATAATTATTCTAATAAAGAACATGTGAAGTTTTTCTAAAATGATATCAATTTATCACTCATTACTCCAAAATTTTAGACAATTCAAACTCAAACTCAAAAGCTTATTTCAACGTCACACCCGTTACGCACTTTAAATGTCAAATTTTATATTTTTAATAAATATCGGAAGGTACCATAGTACTTGTTGCAGATATCTTGGGTTTGAAATGATGAAATGATATGCAGTTTCCGGCAGTCTTTTAAGAAAATAAAAATACCTTAAATCTGATGTACCATGGGATTGGCGGTGATAAAATAGGGGCCGGTTTTGCAATTTTAAAGTGGAAAATCGATATTTCTTCATTGTTTTCTGGTCAATTTTAAAATTTTTTATAAATAGAAAAGCTGAAGAAAAACTAATCACGGATTCTAATTTTTCGACCGATAATTCCCCCAACTAGAACTTATTTGAAAACATATCATTTTGTTCTTTATTCCTTTATCTACAAAACTCATTTTTCAAATAAGTGAAGTCTCTATTAGATTGGAAGCTGCTAAATATTTTCGAGAGGAAGTCACGCAGCGCCAAGGAATCTAAGCATGCAGCGAGCAACGAGTCAAAACAAAAAAGCGAGCGTCTGAAATCTCTCACACTGGTCCCAAATCGGATTTTTTGGTTTAAAAACTTCTAGGGAGCGCAAATGTTGTCGAAAACAAGCTTTTTTATTGAATTTGTAGATTTTGGACGTTTAGGTCAATATACTTTTGATGCAAATAAAACAATTTCTATTTCAACCAAAACGTCAACAAATCTTCGGACACCGATATAAAAAAAAATTTCTATTACATTTTTGTTTATTTTTTGTTCAAAAATGTGTAAATTCCTAGCTTTTAAAGACTCCACTTTCGAAGAGTTTTATAGATGAAGAATAAAAAGATATTTTTTAAAAGTATTTTTAGTGGTATGTTAAAACTATTTAAACAATTAAATTGTTATTATTTTTCATTTGTTGACAGCTACAAAAAAAATATTAAATGCACTTTGAAAGCTAACTTAAATAGGTGTTAAAATAAAAAATATCCGACTTCAATATGAAACTGGATATAAGGACTGTCAAAGAAAAAACTTACGATTTGCTTTTTAGTCATAAAAAAATAGCCAGTAATTTTGTTGGTCATTTTTCGTTTTTTATTAATAATAATATAAATAACTAAAAACTAAGTAACAATTTTTCTATAAAAATTCATTAAATTTTGCACAGTTGTTTCATCGAGAGTACGGTACGATCTTTTTCACTTATGTCTGAAGTTTGGTAAATTTTTTGATTTTCAGTCTTACCACTCTTTCAAAGATCTCTTTTCATAAGAGCCCAATATCTTTTAATTGGGCAAGCTCCATCATAGCTTTAGAGTACTGAGAGGTTGCTAAATCTGGCCAAAACATCACGGTACAATCATGTGCACGAATAAGTGGTAGAAGACGTTTTTCGAGGCACTCGTCTATATAAACTTTGGAATTGATTGTGCCTTGCGTAATAAAAAATCTGCTTCTGAGACCACAGGTGCATATGGCCTGCCAAACTATTGCTTCGGAAATTTCGAAATTTTTTTTTTTAAATATACTAGGCACATGCCTCTTCTTCGGTGATGTATAATATTCGAGGCCAGGTAGCTGCTTAAAATCTGCTTTAACGTAAGTTTCGTCGTCCATAACACAGCAATCAAATTTAGTCAGGTACCTTTCATCAACTGCTTTTCATTAGAATGGTCTGGTACTTTTTGAACTCTATATGTCTTTAGCTTACTTTTATCCTTTGTACAGTAGATTTTGATGTACCTGCTCTAGCCGCCATTTCTCGCACTGAGGTGTTTGGATTTTGCTTTGTTGCTTTCTAGACATCTTTGTCGTTAAAAATGCTATCTTCAAGTGTTATACATTATATTAAACGTCACTTTATATAGAACAAATATTGTGTCTTTTTAGACCTATAAGGTTATCAGGTAGAGCATAATACAAAAAATAAAAAACGTAAGTTTTTTCTGCGGCAGTCCTTATTAGACTTCACTACGAGAGCATCAGAGAAGAATCAGCAAGCTATCAAAAATTCATGTGTGAATATTTTGAAAAATTAATTTTTTAGCAAAATCCTGATATAATATATACTTTTCGACTGAATTCGTTGAAACATGTCGTATAAAAAATTTTCATCATACTTGTAGAAGTCGAATTTTTTTTCCTGAAATCCGTGCGGTTTGTAAAAGAATGACCCATGTACACGTGCATTCGGTTCTGTTCGATATCTTATTGTATTACATTAGATCTATACTCATATGGCGAATAATTTAATGTCAAACGCCACAGTCCAAATAATCAAAATTTTGGTAATTTATTAATACCTGCTTTAATAATGCAAAAAGGAAATAAAGCGCCATCTACATGACGTTCTCCGATTTTGCATACATTTTTTTGAAAGACATTGGTTGGTATGCGTCCAAAAAGCTTAAATTACAATTTAGTTACAAATAGTAATATTTTTTAAAGAGGCATGTACTATTTATGTTTCTGATATTTTTTTTAAAACTGAGCTTAAACTCGTTTTCGTATATAGCTTTAACAATTTTCACAAGTCTCTGAGCCGTTTTCACAATGTTCGGCTAAATTTTAACCGGTAGTTTGAAAGCTATCAGGTAACCGATCAAGTTCAATCGAACATTGTGGAAACGACCCTTAAAGTGAGTTGAAAAATGTTAAGGGATGTTGTGCTACTATTCTTTTAAAACATATGTTTAAAGATATTAAATTTCATTTTAAATTTTTTCTTCTAGATACGAAATAAAGAAATTTTGAGGATGGAAGAAAGGGAAAAAGAAGCTAAGCGGTTAAAAGAGTTTGTGGAAGATTACGATGATGAGCGTGATGATCTTAAATATTATAAGTATGTACTTTTTCAGATATTTTAATTAAGGTCTTACCCGCACCTCGAGCAAGATTAAATTATTGCTACTCTTATTTGAAGTCTTTTAGTCTTCTGCTTGCGCTCATCGATCAGCAATTTGATTTGTGTATTTATTGAAAATAGTTGTAATATGAGACTTAGTCTATGCAGTACATCATATGAAATTAAATTAAAAATATGAATATAATTCGTGTATAAAATATGAAATTTATTAAAAACTTCAAACGACATACATAAGTAAAAGAAGAAGTACATAAGTAGCACTTAATCACTTAAAATAAAGGGTGTTTTTTTAGAGGTATAGAGCTTCGAATTGAAATAAAACACAAGAAAATCGTTTTAATGTCCATCAATTTGGCTTTATTGGAAGGATAATTTTATGCCATTAATGTTTAAATATGATTTCGGGCATGTTGCCGCCGCGGCTGGCTCGAATAAAGCCAATTCTACAGGTCCTATTTTGAACCACTTTTTCGAGCATATGGGGCCGTATGTCGGCAATAACGCCACGAGTGTTGGCTTCCAAGTCCCCTAACGTTTCTGGTTTGTTGGCGTAGACGAGCGACTTCACATATCCCCAAAGAAAATAATCCAATGGTGTCAAATCACACGATCTTGGTGGCCAATTGACAGGTCCATTCCGCGAAATTATGCGCTCATCGAATGTTTCCTTCAATAAATCGATTGTGACGTGCGCTGTGTGGCATGTAGCGCCGTCTTGTTGGAACCACAACTCATCCACATTCATGCCATCCAATTCGGGAACAAAATAGTCGGTTATCATGGCTCTATACCGGTCTCCATTAACGGTAACTGACTCTCCAGCATTATTTCGGAAGAAGTATGGCCCAATGACTCCACCAGCCCATAGAGCACACCAAACAGTCAGTTTTTGTGGATGTAATGGCGTCTCAAGGGTCTCATGTGGATTCTCTTCACTCCAAATGCGGCAATTTTGCTTGTTGACGTAGCCATTCAACCAAAAATGAGCCTCATCACTGAACAAAATTTTGCGATGAAAATCAGCATCGAGATCAATCTCATTTTCGGCCCATACACCAAAATCACGACGCATTGCATGGTCTCGCGGCTTTAATTCTTGCACAAGCTGGATCTTGTAAGGTCGCAAGCCAAGATCTTTGCGCAAAATCTTCCATAAAGTTGATGGACAAAGCTCCAATTGCTGTGCACGGTGGCGAATCGATTCATTCGGGTCCTCTTCAACATTTTGCTCTACAGCGGCAATTGTTTCTTCGGTGCGCACTGTTCGACGTCTCTGCGGATGCGTATTATCACATAGAGTAAACGTAGTGCGAAAACGATCCATGGTTAACCGAATTAATTGCTCTGATGGACGATTATGTCGACCATAAAATGGACGGAGCTTGCGGTAAACTTCGCGAACTGAACCATTGTTTTCGAAATAAATTTGCACGATTTGCAAGCGTTGTTCTTTTGTCAACCTGTTCATGATAAAATGGCAAACCAAACTGAACATAAATGACATTAGAGTTGCCAGATTTGACCATAAAATGCCAGTTTTATCTCTATTCGAAAAACAAACCTCTAAAAAAAACACCCTTTATATTATTTAACTTATATTTTTATTATAGTTAATATTTGTTAACTAAAAAAACCTCTACTGCCAATTTAAAATGCCTCAAATTACGAATAGTTTTAATGTAATATTGCAATGAATGCCACAGTTTGACAAAACTAACAAAGAACATTCTAGACGACGTTAAAAACTTAGGTAAGTTCATTGATATTGCTGGTTCTGATAGATTGTGTATAGATAAGGAGGATAGCGAGTGCTGATGAGCTTGTGAAGAAATACAAGATTTTGGATGATGTAATACTTTCTTTTATCACAGCTAAGAATTTGAATTGCATACATAGAAATGTGATCGAATTTTCTCTTCGAAAACACGTACCTTGCGGCGTTATTTAAGGCCTTTTGTAGTTTTTGCTTCGATGCTGCATCCAAATTCCCATAAACAAGGCCACTTATGAAATAATTGGTACAAGAAATATTTTTACCATCTTTAACTTGACATCCTCCGAGATAAATGCAGATGAAAACCACAACTTTCTGATTACTGAATATATCCTATTTACTACCTGGTTGTTATGATCTCTGCAATTTAAGTTTGAATTTAATTCAAATCTCAGACTTGTTATGCAACTCTTAAACCCCACCGACACACCGCCTAGGTATACAGGTGGCAGCGATTTAAAATCAAAAATAGAATGTTAGATTGCTAAAGCTTGTGTTTTGGATGCATTTAGTTTATTTTTCCCTGCCCATGAGTGTATTATGCTTAGATCTTCATTTTGTCTAGGTCTTCAGACAGACCAATCGGCCTCGACAAATAAACCTGCGCGTCGTCTACATAAATGTGTATTGAAACATGTTCACAACATTGAACAATGTAAAATTTATGTTTATAAAAAATTCGTTGGGGCCTATTGGTCAAATAAAGGGTGTTTTTTTTAGAGGTATAGAGCTTCGAATTGAAATAAAACACAAGAAAATCGTTTTAATGTCCATCAATTTGGCTTTATTGGAAGGATAATTTTATGCCATTAATGTTTAAATATGATTTCGGGCATGTGGCCGCCGCGGCTAGCTCGATTAAAGCCAATTCTACAGGTCCAATTTTGAACCACTTTTTCGAGCATATGGGGCCGTATGTCGGCAATAACGCAACGAATGTTGGCTTCCAAGTCCCCTAACGTTTCTGGTTTGTTGGCGTAGACGAGCGACTTCACATATCCCTAAAGAAAATAATCCAATGGTGTCAAATCACACGATCTTGGTGGCCAATTGACAGGTCCATTCCGCGAAATTATGCGCTCATCGAATGTTTCCTTCAATAAATCGATTGTGACGTGCGCTGTGTGGCATGTAGCACCGTCTTGTTGGAACCACAACTCATCCACATTCATGCCATCCAATTCGGGAACAAAATAGTCGGTTATCATGGCTCTATACCGGTCTCCATTAACGGTAACTGACTCTCCAGCATTATTTCGGAAGAAGTATGGCCCAATGACTCCACCAGCCCATAGAGCACACCAAACAGTCAGTTTTTGTGGATGTAATGGCGTCTCAAGGGTCTCATGTGGATTCTCTTCACTCCAAATGCGGCAATTTTGCTTGTTGACGTAGCCATTCAACCAAAAATGAGCCTCATCACTGAACAAAATTTTGCGATGAAAATCAGCATCGAGATCAATCTCATTTTCGGCCCATACACCAAAATCACGACGCATTGCATGGTCTCGCGGCTTTAATTCTTGCACAAGCTGGATCTTGTAATAAAGTTGATGGACAAAGCTCCAATTGCTGTGCACAATGGCGAATCGATTCATTCGGGTCCTCTTCAACATTTTGCTCTACAGCGGCAATTGTTTCTTCGGTGCGCACTGTTCGACGTCTCTGCGGATGCGTATTATCACATAGAGTAAACGTAGTGCGAAAACGATCCATGGTTAACCGAATTAATCGCTCTGATGGACGATTATGTCGACCATAAAATGGACGGAGCTTGCGGTAAACTTCGCGAACTGAACCATTATTTTCGAAATAAATTTGCACGATTTGCAAGCGTTGTTCTTTTGTCAACCTGTTCATGATGAAATGGCAAACCAAACTGAACATAAATGACATTAGAGTTGCCAGATTTGACCATAAAATGCCAGTTTTATCTCTATTCGAAAAACAAACCTCTAAAAAAAACACCCTTTAGCTCTTCATAAGTTGTAACGCTTCTTTGTCAAAGCCAAAGTAATTATTTAATTTTTGCAGCAAGACATCATGATTGAGTGTATCAAAAGCCTTCGAAAAGTCAAGCAATACCAAAATTGTTAAGTCTTCTTTATCTTACCGCGGACGAATGTCTTCCGTGACCTTCAGCATCACCGTAGCGCAACTGTAATTTTCTCTGAAACCCGATTGATTTTCACTCAGAAAACTGTTTCGATTGAGATGCCTAACAATATGGATTGACAAGAACTTTTCAAAACTTTTGATAGAGCAGGTAAAATCTTAAAACTTGAAACTTAGTACCTACTGTGCTTTTCGCAATTGGAGTAACATTTGCAATTTAATAATCTTTAGACTAATTTATCTATCTAATGGCATTGGACTTAATAGCAAAAATGCAATTCACAATTTCTTCTTCGCAGGCCATATTAAAATTGAACTTTTGATCGAAGTGGCGCACCAAATCATAAATTTCAAAAGGAAAGCTGTTTATCGCACTGGTTGTTTTCAAAAAAAAAATAAATTCATTCATTTCATCTGGGTCAAGATTGCACTCACTTTTATTCTTATTGCCAATACGTAACGATTTTAGAATGTTGCATGGTCTTGTGAGTAGTAAATTCGTGTTAAGTGTCGATATGCATTTTTGCATATTCTATTAAAACTGCCGCACGATTTCTTTATCTGCGAAAAGTTTCCCAGTTATAATCAGTGAAATTTCTCTTCCATCTATTATATAAGTTTCTTCGGTTTCTAATGGCTTGAAGAATTAACCAAGGCTGAGTGGACTTTTTGTCTGTCTAAAAGTTGGTTTAACAAGGATGAAAAATTCATAACTTTTTCATTAACGTCAGAGCAAAACCAACAAAAGATTCGTCACCAGGCTTATTTAGAATAATGTTGTAAGCAATAAAAAGTATATCGTGATCAGAAACTCCAGGCAGGGAAAATTGTTCTTGATGAATAGCATTACTTTGATCTTCTATGCATAATAGATCAAGCAAGCTTGATTTTGCATTGGGATTGAACTTTGTTGGTAGGTTATTTATTATTTTCATACCTATACCATCCATTTCATTAAGTAAATCATTACAACGAGCATCATTTTCTATTAGATCAATATCCATTTCACCGCATAGTATTATGTGTTCATAGCAAGGAGTAAGTTCTAAATTTTGCTAAAAAAGTTTGCTAGGCTATAATAATAAACACACACAATAAAGAATTTTCGAAATCGATCTGCAATTTCCAATATTAAAAATTCTACAGGGTCTGATAAACCTGACTTAAAAATAACTTTTTGCTGAAAGAACTTCCTACCATTCCTAGTCAAAGTGTAGTCATATACCGCATATTGACTCTTATTTATTTGTTCCTTAAACCAAGTTGCGACCACGCATACAATATCAATGTTGAGTTTTTCAAAAATATGATTAACATAGTCCAGTTTCGGTGGTCTACTATGGAACCCGTGGTTTTTTCGAAGCTCTCTGACTTCTATGTGTTCGACCACTCGTTTGGCACTGGCTTTTAATATTTTTATTGTTTCACCAGAGAATTAATTTTATTTTCAAAATTTAACAACCAAATTTCTATTATCACTTTAAATTTCTTTTCGCGGAGTTGTTATATCAATTAAATATCACGTCATAACCACAACTCAGTGGATTACACTAAAGTGTGACTCATATTATAGATATGAAAAATAAAAAAATGGTTATTTCACCGTTTTTTAATAAAATTGATCAATAGCTCAAGACAAAAGTTGCGTATTGTATCTAGGCTTATGTCAATCGTGTTTTTGTGTTTTTTATTTTAGGTTATTTTTTAAATTTATGTTGAAGAATACGTTTTTTTGCTCATTATCAATAATAAGAGTTTCAAACTAAACTGCATCATTTTTTTGTGCATTATGTTTTCGGATTCTCGATGTAGCAGAAAGTGGGGGTACATGTAGACTTTTGTTCCTCACTGTATGTAAACTAAGTTTTTCATTTATTGTTTTGAAATAATAACGCTGTTCTTTGTTTGTTAAAATCTCAAATCAGACTGCTTTACCAAAAATAAATACCTTAGAATTAAATTTAACTAAAAGCCTTAATTTGTTGATCTTGCACTTTTGTGTCCTTGAGCTTGGGCTTCGTGAGCGCTGTTGAAACTGCTTGTTGAATATTAAAATCGTTAGTATGTTGCAACATCTGGCTTAGCTCAGTAGAAGTTAAGGGTCCCTCGCTTAAGTGAAGGTCGTCCTCAGACTTCTTGAAGCTATCGATTACGAGTGTTTTTTTTTTCATTTATCGCCTTCTTCGCCTTTGATGTAACTTGAGGAGCACGTAGTAACAGATTATAATGACAATTGTTGCTAGTCCGGATAGGAGCGGTTTTAAAGCTAACTTGTCCTCAACTTCTCCGATATAGTATAGATTCTCCACACTCAATCTTTGAAGGTATGGTAGGCTCAGTATCTCGTTATGGTTGACTATGTTCAGGTCGGCCGTCGCAGCTGAGCCTGGAGACCTCTTCAGTATTTCGTTCTGGTTTCTGAATGTGGACCCATTGATGCAAATCTAACCGTTGAAAGTGAGAAGAAAATTGCAAATTGTAACCGTCCTCTCAGGGCCTTTGGCTGAAGTTATAACGGTAGAGTTCTCATTAATTATGATGATGCCATTGTCAACAACTACCAGAGGTTCAAAGTGGCTTGGTCTGGTTGTGCAACTGGCAATGTTACCAGTGTAGAGTTGTTGAGAGCCTGTAGGATGGGCTTAGTTCTTGACAAAATGTTGTTGAAAGCGTCGCACCTTCGGCAACATTCGGCAAGATGTCCCATTTCGCTGAACTGGGAATAATGTGACCTTGCTACACTGTAACTTAGGTACTGGATATTTAATTAAATAAATGTAATATCTAACAAACCCTTAATATATGATACTTCCAGAAGATCAGTTATACTAGTATTTGTAGAACGCATGACAATTACCCTGTTGATCTCTTCAGACATCTCAGCCTCTCTCTCTCAGCCTTCTGTTTGACTTTACGAGAACACGTTCTCCTACCTCAAATACTCTCTTTTGTCGGAAAGGGTTGTTCTGTGCTTGCTGAGCCTTCGCGAGTTTTTCTATTATCTCCTTTCTAGTTTCTTGGGGTGTCGCCTGGATATTGTCTACAGGTTTCTTGCCGGTTACTGAGTGAATCGACCGATTGCACTCACGATTGTTGTTTAGTTTTAGGCACTTCTAGAAGAGTGCTATGAAGTCTTTCAACCTGTCCGTTTGAGGTACTGTGTAGTGGGGACGCATTTACAATGTCAACATCGAATTGGTTTTTGAGTAGAAAAGTAATGGTTTCAGAGTTGAAAGAAGCTTCGTTGTCGCAATAGATTATCTTGGTATTTGTGAAGATGTTCATTAATTGAAAAATTGGTCCTTTTACATAAACTATGCAGCAAACTCGGAAAGCTTGTCAATGAAAGTAAGAAAATATTTTTTGTCCGTTGAAAAAATATCAATGTGCAAAATTTCGCCTTCGCATGATGGAATTAATGTTACCCCAAGCTGTTGTTTTTGCGGATGTCTGTCGTATTTGACTTTTGTGCAAATTTTACAATTTGCAACTATATCGTTAGCTAATTTTGTCATTTTGGAGAAGTAATAATCAGTAAGAATTTGTTTAACGTTTTCCTGAGGAGCTCTATGGGCCCGATTGTGTTCGGTGTGAACTATTTCCCTCTGTTCATTTTTGTCAGCAATATCTGACACCAATTTTTTTACAATGCCAAAACTTCGTTGAAGAAAATTGCTTGACCAGTTCATGTTGAATGCTCACGAGCACTGGTAGCTCGTAGTGTATCGTATTCACTTATTTAGAGCCCATATAATTGCTAATAGTTCACGCTCGTTAGAGGCGAGATTTAGTTCGTTATCTTTTAAGGTTCTGGAAATCATAGTTATTGGTCTTTTACCTTGAAAGAGTACCGCCCCAAGACCTGATGCTGAAGCATCAGTCGTAAGATCGAATGGCTTCTTAAAGTTTGGCTAAAGTTGCGTGACGTCTTCTGATGCAAAAATTTCTTTGAGTTTGTTGGAGGCTTGGACTTGGTTTTCGTTGAATTTTATTACTAATTTTTTTAACTGGCTTGCGTTAGTTTTACCATTGTCGCCCTTAAGGATATCAGTCAAGCGCTCTGCCAAGGAGGCAAAGTCTTTGATAAAACAACGATAGTAGCTTGCCAGCCCAAAGAATGAACTGACATTAAAGAGTGTAGAAGGCTGTTCATAATTGCAAAGCGCTTCTACCTTGTTAGGGCTTGTTTTTATACCGTCGCCAGATACAACAAAGCCCAAGTATTCCACACTTACCTTAAAAAAATGCGATTTTTTACGAGCGACTCTCATATTTGCTTGATGTAATTCTTTTAAAACCCATTCTATGTGTTGAATATGATCGTCTGCGTTTTCGGAAAAAATTATTACGTCGTCGACGTAAACGTAACATATTTTTCCGATATACTCTCTAAGGACATCATCTTGTATATTTTGCGACATGTGCAGTAATTATTCCTAAAATTTAGGGCGGTGACACACCCACTGATGCAATCCAGTCCGATTTTGATTCAGAAATAGCTTTTTATAAACAAACCTCTTGCACCAAATTTAAGTATGATTGCTCATATATTTCGATAGTTATGCCACTTAAGGTATTTTAATTGTATGGGAGGTGCACACCCACTGTTGCTATTTCGCCAGCTTTTGATTCATATGTACCTAATACCCAGTAAACCACTTACATCAAATTTCAGATCAATTGCTCAAATAGTTCACTTAAAATAGCACTTACAACTATATGTTAATGAGGGAGGTGCCACGCCCAAGAATGCAATGTTGTCAAGTTTTTTCAATTTAATTCCGAACCTTATAGTAACCGACACCTCTACACAAAATTTTATGAAGGTTACTCTCATAGCACACTATCTATAGCATTAAACGTATTTCGCTTATATGGGAGGTGCCACACCCACCGGCACAATTGTGCAAAAATTTTTCAAGAAGTCACCTTTTAGCAAGTATATCCGCCTTATTAAGTTTCATAACGATTGCTTTGTTAGTTCTCTTTTTATAACGTTTATAAATATTGTAGGCTGTGCCACGCCGTTAATTGAAATTTTTTAGTACACTGACGTAGCTGGTATTGTTGACTACATTATAGTGGTGTCATATCTAAAATTTTAATGAAAATCGTATGTGCCATTTTGGAGTTATACGAAATCCAAATTTTTAATTGCTAAGAAGTGCCACGCCCACTTTCACAATTCTGCCCACTTTATGCGCAGTTCAAGATTCATAAGATCTGTATTCGTGTACCAAATTTCATCACAATATCTTGCACGGTTTACGAGCTATGGCATTATTAAAGTTAAAATTTAGAGCTGCGCCGTGCCCCTTTAAGAGCCTTTGCAAACTTAGAACCTAGCCTAATCTTAATTTTGTTCTCATCTTGCCCAAATCACCAATTTTCGTCAAAATCGCAGCAACTTTTTTTCAAAATGGACTTGGGTATATTTACATAGAGTATGGGCGGAAGGCGTGGCAGTGAACCGGTTTCGCCCATTTTTATATGCTAACAGCTTGCCGAATTTCATTGAATTAGCTTGCTTATTTTTCCCGTAAACTTGATTTCAACAGACAGACACACAGACAGACAGACGGACACAGCTATATCGACTCAGGTGGTGTCGCTGAATATATATATACTTTTCCATACCTGCCACGCTCCCTTCTATGCGTTACAAACGGAATGACAAAGTGAATATACCCTCTGTGTGGGGTATTAAAAGTAGAAAAAAAAACAACAAGCAAGTACTCATATATCAACGAGTAGGAAACTAGCGATTTTGTCGTTTCTTCTACAGTGGAATATTCAAATTTTCTCGCTCTACCTTTCAATGTTTCAATTTACATAAAAGGTGAAGGTAAAAAGGTAAAATGAAATAAGGTGAATAAAAATGAATGAAATTTTCAGAGATGGTACTCCTGTATGTTTTTAAAATTTTGAGCCTATAAAAGCTGGAATCGGTGATGGAGTATTTGGGAAATTGATGTTTTTTGAAAAAGTTAATTTTTTTATCTTTTAGCACATAGAAAACGTTTAGGCCTTCATTTATTCAGATTTGCAGTTTTTTTGTCATCTACTAGTACACAACTACCTAAAAATAATATAAAAGCTAATTTGGATTGTGTTGGTTTGTTTATATTCATCAATGAATTTTTTTGTTTTGCTTGCGAGTTTTTTTTTTAACACAATTTGAAACTTTTTTTAAGCAACAATATTGGTCAAAAAAATTTTATCGATTTTTTTTATATCTTCTGCATGATAGACCAATCACTGAAAAAAGTTTCAGCCTATTTTAAAAACATGAGGGTAATGATAGGCCCATTATAAATGGAATGACCCATATTTGAATTATCAATTGACAACTGCTCTAAATGAATCTTCAATTTTTCATTTTGATGGAAAAGTAATTAAATTTTAGTATGTCAGAAAAATAATGAAAATAGCTAAGTTGGTTAAGATGAGCATCTTTGAACAGTAGCATGGCGTAGGATGCAGGTTCAATTCTGATCGGTGACAGGTAAAAAAAATAATTTCCTTAAAGTTTTCTAATCATATCACATATAAATAAACAAGAAGAGTTTACATATGCTGCTATATAGCATTAAAGGAATAAATGGGAAAGATAAGTAAAAAATCAGAAAAATAGATTGGGAAGAATAAAAAAATTTTTTTTTTAATAACGTTAATTTTTTTATTCAGTAAAATCCGCATTATTAAAAAAAAGAGTTCGTCTCGAATCATTTTCATTTAGAAAAACGACTCCGTAACGGATCCGTTTTATTAACAAAAACGAAGCCGGAACGGATACATATATGAAGTCCGTTACGGATCCGGCAATGCGGACGATCCTTCCGTTTTTTCGAGAGGAATTTCAGACGACAACAAATCCGAAACGTAATCCAAATTGTGAAGTGCGAGATAAATCAATTTCCATATTTTCATCATCCCCTTGTGTGGAAGCTTTTGGTGACATATTATTTTGTCTCTCTCTTAGTTGATTTTGATGGCGACGTAATAAACCATGCTCAGTAGTAATAATGTAAATTTTTCTCCCACAAACTTTGTTTATACGACCAGGAGTCCGACGATTCCTATCATGAAAAAGACGAGCATAAATGGGCTGATTACTTGTAAATTTAGTTTAGTATTTTTCTGTTGGTGCCATAGTTGGAAATATCGTCGGTGTATCAACTATAGTATGCAGGCAACTTTCCCGTTAAAGGATTTGGAGTGGTTCTATAAATTGACAAATATTTGTACATTGGTCGTTCTTTTTCATTCTCATGAACCATGGCTTTGTTAAAGGAATCTTTAAATGCTCTAACAAATCTTTCCGCTAAACCGTTTGAAGCTGGATGGAAAGCTGCTGTGATCAAATGCTCAATAGAATTTAAGTCGCAAAGTTAATTGAATTGATGGGATGTGAATAGAGTGCAATTATCCGTTACAATAATTTTTGGTAAACCTTCTATAGAAAATATAGTCTGTAGAGCTTTTATTGTGGTTTCGGAATTGGCCGATGGTAGCCTTGCGACACACGGAAATTTCGAGTAAGAATCAACACTATAAGCCACATACGAAAAAAAAAATGCACCGGCAAAATCGGCATGTACCCTTTCCCAAAGTTCAACTGCATCAGGCCAACCTGAAAATTCTCGCCTAAGGGCTGCTAGCTAACATTTGACATGTATCACAGTTTTTGCACATAATTTCAATTTCTCCATCCAGCTTTGGATTTGTTTCATTCGAATTTGTCCCTGATGACCTTCGGAAGCATTTCTAAAATTTACACTGGAGAGCTTGAGGAACTATGACACGAGCATACTCTGTATTGAAAAGCAAAACTCCACCTTGAATTGTTCAACAAAGGCTTCTATCGAAATATGGTTTCAAATATTTTTCATTTTTAGCTAAGGAATCGGACCAGCCCTCAGTAAGAAAACGATACACTTTTCAAAGAATAATGCCAGTATATTCTACAACTGTGGCAGCATTTATTGAAACTTATTGATTGTACATTGATGAATTTCTTCACAATTCAACATAGTTTTTTTTTGGTCGTCGAAGTCCATGTCTTCACCAATAGGTAGACGAGAAATACCATCTGGGTTAGCATGATGAATCGTGTTTTTATATCGAATAGAATAATCGTACGCTTGAAGTACTATTGCCCATCTTATGAAATCAAATTCGGAACTTACATTTTTTTCTTGTATAAAAACGGAAGCAATCATTTCAAATCATTATATTTTTAATCTTAATTTTAAAATATAGCTAAAAATATTTACATAATAACCTAAAAATTTCAAAATGGGATCTAGTTATATTAGTTAAAGAGATATATAAATTGAAGTACATACGTGACACACTTAGCATGGTAACTGACCCATGCTTAAGTACTTTAATTCATTTATCTCCTTAACTTATGCAGATCCCATTTTGAAATTCTGAATATATTATCTAAATAGCAATCTTTTCAAATTAAAATAAAAACGCCAGGAACTGACACCCTACATACAGCCGAAAGTTAAGACTTTTAAATAGTTACGCTGTGTTAAACCAAACTTAAATATCACAGTTCTAGCAACGGATTCTTGAAGCTAATCATAAGTAAGTAAACACGTGTGTCGGCATTTATAAAATTGACGTCCAAACACTTTGAAAAAGAAGCTAAGATATATTTTAATAAAAAGTATTTACTTATAAAGTCTTATCACAAAAAGCGTATAATCCGGAAAAATGTGGTAGTTGAAAGAGAAAAAATGAGAGTAAAAAAAAACAGCTGATCACTTCCCCTCCAAAAAAAAGCTTAATTTTTCACCCAGACCGATTTCTTGTGGGTAGAACTTGAAGACTGTCAAAATTGTAGACAACGAGACTAGAGACTCACTTTTGTTAAAAGAGGGAAAGGAAATTTCCTGTCACAATTGTATCTGCCCAGTCCTCACACAATGTTCCATTTTCGGATTGAAATAGATAAGCGCACATTGTACGCCTCAAGGTCATGTCCCCAACAGCTCAAGTGCTCAGAGCGGCCGTCAAAAATAAAATTGCAATTCATGAACGGTCAGGGTTTCGAGTCCAAGTACAACATTAACCAAAAACTGGTCTGATGAGGCCGTAATAGTCGAAACATTTGTCGCCAATTACCAAGTTAAATTGTTCCATTTGTTATCTTTGTCATGTTTGTTGAATGAAAAGCATTGATCCATTAAGTAAAAATTGTACGATCATATTGGTCTTTGCTGAATAACTATGAGTTCAATGTAATACTGTTTAATATAATTAATAATCAGCCGCTAAAACCAATTTTCGGTAACCTGTACTTTAATGTGATTCAGACACAAAAAAGTTTATAAAAATTGTTGTTCTTCAATTATACTGTTATATATGTCCTCCGAAATTAGTATGTATTTTTTACTAATTAAGAGCATTAAAAAAAAAAATTTTGTTTAGCACAATTATAATAGCTGTATTTAATTTCGATTTACAACATTCTTAATAATACTCTACCAAAAAAAATTAATAACTATGGTAAAAAGTAAAAACTTATCTCATTTATCGAATACTGCTTTAATTTAGGGGGTTGAAAATTATTTATCTTAAGCTTCTCGCAAAGCCGGCCTTGGAAGCTAAACACAACTGAGACTACGATTTAGCTTCTGTGTCAAATCGCACCAAAAAATAGGACGATATTGCACGTCCCAGTTGTGTTTAGCTTCTTAGGGGTGGTAAATTAATTCGTTTGCACGGGATCTTGCGGGTTACATTTTTTTTTTCGAAAAATGCCGATAAGCGGGTTTTGAGTTATTTTTATAGCATCGTAAGCGCTAACATTTGAGTAAAAGAAATTTTAGGATAAAGACGAAGAACAAAACTATACGTTGTATTAAAAATAAAAAAATAAAAGCTGAGTTAAAGCGGAGGCTTTTATTTATGTGTACTGGTTGGTTGCAAGGGGCCTCGCACCTACTGGTTGCATGGGGCCATGAACTATCTAAGGTTGGCTCTGTATTACTATAAAAGTTGGCTTGATTTGGCATAAACGAACCACATCTACAAATTACTATTAAATAAAGAGAATTTCGTTAAATGTTTTTATTATTTTTAAAATTATCGTGCCACGCTGCCTGCCGTATCCCAGCTTTTTATTATTCCTTGTGTTCACTGTGTCTACAATGTTATTTGTCAGCGCAGTATTTGCAATAATACAAGTTTTGCTTTTTCTTATGGGGTCACTCAGCATGTTCTTCTTTAAGTAAAAACTAGCTTTTAACTTGGAGTGCTCTTAATTTTGCGACTATCATTACGGGCCTATATCTTGGTACCAGGGCCGTAGCGAGCATGGGACAGGCGGGGCGGTGCCCCAGGGCCCCCGACGGGAAGGGGCCCCGAAGGGGTCCACTTTTTTGGTCCTGAAAGAAACTTACCTCGGTAAAGACTTTGGGGTCTCCTGAAAGTGAACAAAAGAAATTGAACACGGTGGTCTCCCAGAATAAATCAATTCTACATTTTTTTGTAGTTTTATTAGATGATGTACAAAATAACATACTTTTGATTCATTTTAACAAATCTTAGCGTCTAATTAGTATTGAAAACGCCGCTTTCTCGATTTGCATGCCGCAAATTTGTTGAGCTTCTCAAATAAGTTTTTATCAATTTCAATTTCGAAAAAGATCTTTCTGCCGTTGCAACTGTGACAGGAAGTGTCAGAAACATAATACAAGCAGTGCATACATCAGAATAACTTAACGCCACGGAACTGTTTTCAATTATGATCATTTCGGCAAGTTGTTTAACACTGTCAATCTGACTCTTTTTTTTCCTGAACGCTGATCGCAAAGAGAGTAACTGCGATGGAAATGTGGAAGAAATATGATCATGGAAAATTTTCTGAAATTTTTCGAGCGGAAAATTCAGACGTTCTACATATGATAAATCCTACACTGGGAAAAACGGTTCCATTAACCGGAAATTCTCTATGTATCATCTAGAGGGAGCCACGCTAACTTTTTCCCGTTCTGTGTTGCGCGAACGGGAAAGAGGTATCGTGGCTCCCTGCTCCCTCCCGCTGATGGGCCGAGTTTCATCCCAGTGTAGGTCAGTGTTCGTAGATTGTAGTAGAATTCTGTATATAATTCTATAGAAATTCTACGACAAGTGTTCGTAGATTGTAGTAGAATTTCTCTAGAATTATATACAGAATTCTACTACAATCTACGAACACTCGGGTAGGGGTACTTTAAAATTTGAAAAAAAATTTCCGTATGTGGGGCCCCAAATTTACTTCTTACCCCAGGGCCCCCTAGGCTCTAGCTACGGCCCTGCTTGGCACCTAACGCATACTGTTTCTACGTTTTAGTAAGTCGGTTTTTTCAAACTTTCATAGGTTTGAGCTAAGAAGCTCAAATTTTGGGGCATTTATTTTAAACTTTAAGCTAAAATATATTTTCAAAATAAAGACCCTAATAGATAGTACGATTTCCATTGTTGTATTTCAATAAATTTTTTTCGAGCACATTCAATGCACTGAACTGGCATTGATAGAAAAATCTGCTATTAACTGATTGCCTTTTATTTTTCCAACAAATTCAAATGATTTCTGATAGCAAAGCCTTCTATATTTTTTAATTCATTAATTTTGCCAATTGTTTTCATAGGTGCATTCACATTATTCGCTATAGGCGTAGTATTTTGTTGGCCTTGTGAATTAAAAAAAAATTTACAATACTTAAAATTTCTTTAATAAATACTTGCAGTTCATCGTCGCTGAATTGCATATAACGTCACTAATAACGTTTGGAACACTCGTAGAGAAACATCCCTTTGATATTTTATTAGTCTGTAATTTTTTGTTCTGCATTTTTATTTTTATGCCCTACATGGGTATATTCACCTTGTCATTCAGTTTGTAACTCATCGCATGGCAGGTATGGAAAAGTATATATATTCTTGATCAGCATCACCACCTGAGTAGATATAGCTTTTTGATCAAACTTGGTGATATGGTGAAGATAAGAACAAAATTAAGATAAGGCTAGGTTTTGAATTTGAAAATGCTCTTAAAAAGGCGTGGCTCAGCCCTAAACTTTAACTTTAATGACGCCATAGCTCGTAAACCGTGCAAGATATTGTGATGAAATTTGGTGAACGGATACAGATCTTACATATCTTGAATTGTGCATAAAATGGGCGGAATTGGAAAAGTTGTTGTGGCAATTTTTAACAATTAAAAATTTGGATTTCGTATAATTCCAAATTGGTACATACGATTCTCATAAAAATTTTAGGGTTGATACCACCGAAAGTAGTTATCAAATCAAGCTACGTAATATACTGGAAAATTCGTTGAAGGGCGTGGCACAGCGTACAATATTTACAAGTTTACGGGAAAACTGAGCAAGCTAATTCAATGAAATTTAGCACACAGGTCACACCTTCTTGCAAGCTGCTAGCATATAAAAATGGGCGAAATCGGTTAACGGCCACGCCTTCCGCCCATACTCTATGTAAATATACCCAAGTCCATTTTGAAAAAAAGTTGCTGCGATTTTGATGAAACTTGGTGATTTGGTGAAGCTGAGAACGAAATTAAGATTAGGCTAGGTTTTAAGTTTGCAAAGGCTCTTGAAGAGGCGTGGCACAGCCCTAAATTTTAACTTTTATAACGCCATAGCTCGTAAACCGTGCAAGATATTGTGATGAAATTCGGTACACGAATACAGATCTTATGAATCTTGAATTGCGCATAAAGTGGGCGGAATTGTAAAAGTGGGCGTGGCAATTCTTAACAATTAAAAAATTGGATTTCGTATAACTCCAAATTGGCACATACGATTTTCATTAAAATTTTAGGGATGATGCCACTGAAAGTAGTCAACAATACAAGCTACGTCAATACACTGAAAAATTTCTTTTAAGGGCGTGGCACAGCCTACAATATTTATAAGCGTTATAAAAAGAGAACTAAAAACGCAATCGCTATGAAATTTAGTATGGCAGATATACTTACTAAAAGATATCTTATTATGAAAATTTGGTACAATAGTACTGGTGGGTGTGGCACCTCCCATATAAGCAAAAAACGTTTGATGCTATAGATAGTGTGCAATGAAAGTAATCTTTATAAAATTTGGTCTTTAGATGTGAATTATTATAAGCTATAAAATTAAATGGATTTCGACGAGATTACATCAGCGGGCGTGGCACCTCTCATTTTAACATAAAGTTGGAAGCGATATCTTAAGGGAACTTTTGCAGCAATTGGCATGAAATTTGATGCATGTGGCTTGCTTGCTATGGCATGTGCATCAAAAGCGGGCGACATAGCACCAATGGGCGTGGCACCTGTCATACAAGTAAAATACTTTAAGTGGCATACTTATCGAAATATATGAGCAATCATACTGAACTTTGGTGTAAGAGGCTTGCTTATGGAAAGCTATTTCTAGACCAAAATCGGACTCGATTGTACAAGTAGGTGTGTCACCGTCCTAAACTTTAAGGTTAATTAAGGCATGAATCCTAAACTATTCTGCTAATATTTGACATGTGGATGTCAATCACGAATATAATTTACTGAACCAAAAGAAGGGCGAATTAGAGAAGTGGGCGTGGCAACTTTTTACGCATTTACAGTCTTAGAAAAAACTTGATTCAACAATTTAATATTGTGTAGTGTTCTTATCAAGTCATTATTATCGCATGCACAAGTGTACCATAAAGTCACTGTTGCACATTCAAATAATGTACTCTTCAAGTCACCGTAATCACTCAACATTCATTCCGACAAATTCCATTCCCATAGATTGTGAAATAACACCGTATTAAAACAAAAACACTTTTCACACAAAATCTAATTTGACACCAACAAAAATCATAAAATTAAATTTACAATTTTTGACAAACAAATATATTTCTCACCATATTTTTAAATAAACAAAATTAAACTTTTTTGAGCAGGCTCTAGGTCCAATTTAATGAAAAACTATTTTTGTTTTATCATATTAAAATTTATTACCACTATTTCGACTACCTTTGGTAGTCATCCTCAGGGATGACTATTTATTACAAAAATTAAAATAAAATAATATATACAAAAACAGCATAAATAATAACTTACGTATGTCAGGATCAAATAAATAATTACTATGAAAATAAATAATTACTTAAAACTAACAAAACGGTGGACAAAACAAAAACATAAATATTGCACAGAAGTATTGCACAAAATT
This sequence comes from Meiosimyza decipiens, assembly GCA_963680825.1. Lineage (NCBI taxonomy): Eukaryota > Metazoa > Arthropoda > Insecta > Diptera > Lauxaniidae > Meiosimyza > Meiosimyza decipiens. The sequence continues at coordinate 76,930,182 of OY804258.1, read as the reverse complement.
TTTAAGTTCTTGTAAACAAATCATAGCTGATCTTAATGGTGATCTCTCGTCCACTAATATTACTTGTTTTGTTTTGTTATTAGATATCTGTAGCTTTGAGCAATTCTATCTGTGTCCGTTTTAAAGTTTAATCGTTGTGGGTGTGGTGTGTTAATTATGTGGAGCATTTCTAGAGTATAGCGTTTGATGTAATTTATCTCTTGTTGCAATATCTCTGCATTGTCAAAGTCAGCAAAGTGTTGGTGTTTTGCACAGTGGGCCGAAAGAGCTGTTCTCTGGTCCGTTGGTTTGTCTCGCGATTAATGCCCAGATTTGTGTGATGAAATTCTTGTTCGTAGTTTGTTTTTAGTTGTCCGCACATATGTTTTGTTGCATAAGTGGGACCCGTCTCCTTTGCATGTTATTTTATAAATTACGTTTGATTAAATATGGGTGTAACGTATGGGAGTATCTTCGGTAGCATAATTTTTAAGAAAACTGTATGTATTTCATCAAATCCAGTAGCATTTGACTTGATACTTAGCAAGCTTTCGAGCAAAGAGTATCCAAAGAGATGAAGCTCTTTTGGGCCAAAATTATTCTGCTCACACGTATTGCATGTTATAGAATGCGTCCGATTCGTTCAAAATAATGCTGCCGTATGTTGTGAAAAAAAATTTGTAGAAATTTGCTTTTTATTTGTAATATTATTAAGCGATAATGGGAATCACTTGAGATATTAAAATATTTATGTAAAGTAGTTAAATAATTGAGAAGTCTCGTAACTTTTTAAGGTTATCATAATAAAAATAATGTTTCAAAGTCGTTATTTATTTCATACCTTAGACTGCGGTTTCTTTCAAAACTATGTTACTTTAATAGTAACAAACAAACATTTTGTTTTTAAAATAGCACATTGCAATAACAAGTTCTAGATTAACTGTCATTCATTTTTTTCAATTTTCCTGTAAATGTGAAGAAAACATGTTGCCGAAATGAGATCGAGAAATTGAAAAAAGTTATAAGCTATGCCCACATATTAGGCACGGAAACTAATGAACAAAGAGTCGGCAAAATTAACAGAGTTCACCAAAAAAAACTAATTCATAATAATTGTAGAAATCGAGCCACACGAATGAGAAACAGTTCAACTTGGTAAGGAGCTGATCATATATTAAGTACCGCCCTTAAGGGAAAAAGAGAGGGGTCAAAAATGTTGAAATAGAGCTTTAAGTAACATATGAACAGCTTATAACTTCATTATTCAAGATATAAAGCAGCTTTGTCTATTGTATTGTTAAAAAAATATAGCCATTAATAAAAAATTTATAAATTCAAAATGAACTTTGTTCAATTCACAGAAAATATGCAATAAAGTAAGTATTGCTCCCCATACTCTGCAGTGAAATTTAATTACTTCAGAATTTCATTTCAAAATGAGTTTTGAGAACTAAACGCTTCGAACATAAAACGTTCTACTTTTCAATACAATTTTAATTTAATCAATATTTCATTCCATTTTTATCCGTCGAACTAAAAACAATTTTTAGCTATAAAAAGTTTTTTCAAAAAGAAAGTATGACAGCAACAATTAATTATTATTAGTTTCCCATAAAAAAAAAACATTTCTTTGAATTCACATATATTAATCATGAAACATCACTTCATTTTTGTTTATTTCTATGAAAAATTGTCATTATATTTGGAATTTTTAAAGTATTTAAGCTATACAGAAGCTTTAATAAGCCTATAAGCATTAAGTGCCACAAATTTGTTTTTCCTTTAATTCTTTTTACTAAATAAAATTTGTCTGCTTAAAAATTTTGACTAAAATCAAAGATTAAATTCAGATTTTTCGGCTTAAGTTTTTATTGAATGTAGAAAATGATAAAGAAAATAACGTTATACGTCATAACAACTTGCTTTTTGGAAAAACTTTGCCGATTTCAAACAATCTCCGGCGTATCGTTTAGGTTTTTGTCCGTAGGGCTAGCATCGTAACATCGTGGTGGAAAAAGAATTTCACTCAAAAAATGCCGAAACACGAATATTTTAAGTTACAATTGCAGTGCTTTGTAAGACTTGCCACATAATATAAACTTGCCAAATATATATAATATTTTGATTCTTAAAGCTCATCATAATTCTTTGGGTGGGCATAATAATGTTCTTTTGATTCCGTTTTCTTCATAAAAAATTAAGAAAAAGAAAATTACTAAAAAAATTAAAGAAAATGTGAGGTTGTGAAAAACTTGGTCCCAAAGAAATGTGAGGTTATGCTAAACATGGTCATATATGTAGTAGTGAAACTACCTGATTTTTGCAACCGTGCAAAAGGTGAAATTTTTATTTTTTTTTTTATGGGGTGAACAAACCGACTGCTCATTTTGAAGTCCTACTATAAATGACATTTCGAAATAAAATCGAAAATCTGTCGTAGGTAAGTCATTTTAAAAGTATAAGCTTTTCTATTATAATTATTTCTTTTTTTAATTTCACAGCTGCTGCTACGACTGCCACATTGGTGTCATTTTTATTACAAGTGGTAATAGACATATTTAATCAGCAGTCAACTCAATGGAGTCTGAATGCAATTCAGATTCCATACAGAAAAACAACACCAGCAGCAACAACAATGGCATCCCACTTACTATCGTAAAATTTTTACCAATATATACTGTCCTAGTTGGAATGTTCAGCTCTTACGTTTCCATGCACCCATTGCAACTAACTATTCATACCATTATGGTCGTGAATTGAATGTAACATGTGCCGTGGAAATTGTAATTCCTTAAATGATCACCACTATCGCACAAATTGTACCGTGCACTCGGATGTGCTCTTTTTGGGATATGAATCGCTTAGATCATTTCCATATAAACAGAAGCCATGACAAAAGTTATATGCTGGGTCAAGTAATTTTTTTCTAAAAATTTTTTGTTTTTATTAATCTTTACAATAAAAAAAATTGAAGCATTTACTTCAGAAACACTAATATTTTCTTAAGATTCTATCTTTAATATTTTCTAAAATGTCTGTCTAATACAGAGGTTTAGTATGCCCTACGGCAGTAAAATAAGTATTCGTGAATTAACGTCAACATTTTCAAATTTGTTTAAGTTTGTGTTTTTCGGAACAGAAAACAATTTACTTAGCTGAATTATTCAATAAAATACCAGCAAGAAAGTTGTCATATCAAATTATTTTCGAGAACACAGACGAAACCGAATAATGGCTATAATTTGGACTAATTTATTATTGTACAGGGATAGAAATATTAAGTGACTTATTTTTATTTATTTTACAAAATTTTAAAAACTTTCAACTCAAATATTATTGTAAATTGAGCCTTATGCTATCACCAATGCACTAACACTTGTAATGGCAACTTTTCTTTCTTCTTTATAATTCTCTCTTTGAACTAAACGGACGTTTTTTACTTTAATTCTTGCTGAATCAATTTTAAGAGGTTATGGGCCCAGTTAGCAAATCAACCAGTTAGCGTCAAAAATAAAGCACAGAATTAAAAGTGATTTTAAATTTTGAAGATTCGATATAAGCATTTGTTGCACCAGTTGTTAAATTTTTTTATTTGTAAAAATTGCAATTAAATTATCGAAATGCAAATTCCATGAAATCAGAGTTTGGTGATTAAAAACTAAAAGGTGCTGAAAAATTTCACAATTGTTTATTTGCAATGGTGAAGCTAAAGAAATTAATAGCATCGTTTTGTAAATCACGACACACCATTTCGCGCTGCGTTGTTGACATTCGCATTTTATAAAACGCAACCCTGAGCTGAACGTTGAGTAACGCAATAACGTAGTAGTGGTCTTTCGTTTTGTCCGTGAACGAGTACAGACGTGTTTTCGTGTTTTTTCGCTCGCGTGGGTCTTAGCGTCTGACCCGTCCCACGTGTTTTTTTCAAAGCTGTGAGACGTATTGATAGTACTTCCAATTTGAGCGATTTGAGTTTTTACTTTTAACGTGTCCCCCCTTTTTCTAAAACATAAGACTTTTTTGATAATGAGACAAATTGATAAAATATAGTGATTATTAAAACATAAAACATTTTTAAATATAGTGAAAATTAAAACATAAAACATTTTTAATAATTAAGTGCAACACAACATACGCTGCATATGCGAAATAACGGGTAGAACATTTGAGAAGTCTACGTATGTATAAACACGCATACACAAAAAGAGAACTGTAAAAAATTGTGAACTGTACAAAATCTGAGTCATCAGATCACACGATTTATATACTCGGTTATATAAAACGTTTCTTATAACGGTTTAAGAAAAAAGAAAAAATTTAAAAAAAAGGAACAGAAAAGCAAAGACAAAATATCAATTAACATTTTAAAATATATAAAAATGAAAAAAGGGAAAAGAAATTCGAACATATAATCTTAAAAATTAACACCAAATACTATTCAGTATTAACCTTCAAAGACTTATCACAGCCTTAATACAGGCTATCGTTCTGTAACACAACGATAAGGACTACAAGGAAAACCTAGTGTTTATGGTAGTCCTTTCCCGCAACCATATATGCCTTTCGGAATGTCTGGCATATTGTAAGAGAGAGAGAGAGAGAGAGCAATAACGTAGTGGAAGCTTCGGAATTCGATATTTTTTATAACGCAACGCTGCGATTTCGTTCATATGAACTGTCAATGTCATCACTTGCTATTGAGCTACCGTTAGGATTGCAAATGATGTTAAAAAGCAAGCCGAAGCAACAAATGAAATATTCAAAGTTTAAAAAAAAGGAAAGAAATGTTTAACAACCCAGTTGCCTTAGACAAAAGCTTTTTTTCATATTTTAGATTGAACTGTTTTTATTGATATTTTTCCTTGCACATTTGGGATCACTGACAACAATTCAATAATAAACAAAACGAACAGCTGATATCGTTTCCAGATTACAAAGATTTGTTAATGCTTGAATTTTTCTCAGATTTACAAAAATTATCTTCATTTTATTTTACATCTGACAACGCTCAACTGTAGCTGAATGACAGTTCATCGTAACAACGTAACATAGCGAACACAATTCCTTGGTGATTTATAAAATGCGATATTAAATCCAAGTGATGCGCTGCGTTGGCGTTGCGTTCCATCGCCGTGATTTACAAAATAGTGCCATTAGTTCTTGCATCGAACCAAAGGAAAACGATCCCAATATATCGCCTGAAGAAAACGCTGCTAAACTAGGTTCAGCAAAAGAAATTTTGGCCTTGAGCGTCGAACCGGAATTACTTGTTCATATAAGATCTTGCAAAACAGCGTTGAAATTTTGAACAAAATTACACTGTATGTATGAAAAATTGGACTGGTATGCACATTAATTTCAATTCGGCTGGAGACGTGAAAATATGCAGGCGTACATTAATCAAGTTGTAACAACGGCTAGCAAATTAATTAGCATTGGCAACCTCCGATTTTATTGGCTGGCTTAACGGATGAATACCAACCACTAATTTTAAGCTCTGTAGCAAGTTCTAGTAAACTCAGTGCCGATGATATAAAAATGAAATTGTAAGACGCACAATATAACGGCACAGCAAGTAGTGGCGCGATTTTTGGAAAAAGATTAAAATCAAGGTCAAACCGTCGTGGTATTAAATGTTTTTCATGTGGTGTAAGTGTCATGTAAGTTCTGAATGTAAGAAAAAGAACAAAGAAAAACAAAACAAAAGCAACAATACCAAAGACATCTCGCGCAATGAAACAAAGCGTGGATTTACAGGTTTGCTTTCAACAAAAGCGAACCAAAAATAATTATATATCTTAATTCTTGAAATTCTTTATTTTCGTTTGTTTCTCCTGCACTGCCTCTGGGCTTTGTAGAAAACTTTTTAATTTGTGATGGGATATTGCTCCACCCATCATTTCGCTTAAAGAAGTAGTGGAGTCCCGTTCACCGATTCGTACGACAGACGGATGTGCCTCACACGTTCGGTTTCGCATAATGAACGCAGAGTAGTCCGAGGGCTGTTCGTAGTCGGTCACCGATCCGTACGATAGATGGATGCACCTTTCGTGCGGTCAGGCGGGTAAGTGGGACCGATCGCAAAAAAAAAAATTCAGTGGATTGTTGATAGCGGTGCTTCAAATCATATGACACCCAATAAAGAATCGCTATTTGCACAAAAAATAACAAATGTCAAAGAAATACTACGAAAATGTTAGTTAATTGTGTTGGAAAATCCAGCTTGATTTAAAATGGTGCAGAGGTAAAGTTTCAAATGTTTTACATGTGCCCGGTGTTACGGTTAATTTGCAATCGGTTTATAGAACAGTCAAAATTGGAAATAAATTGGTTTTTGATAAAACTGGTTGCATAAAAACGATGTGGTGGCGGATAAAAACGATGTGGAATTTGCATTTTGCAAACCAGAAAACGGTGGTTATAAATTAAAAATGGAAGATAGTACATGCTTTTTATCAAAAAGTGTTGACTTTAATGTAGCCACATGGCATCGAAGGTTTGGGCATTTAAATTATGGAAGTCTATGCAAAATGCGTGATGGTAGCGTCACGGGAATAAGCTTTAAGAGTCAAGACATGGGTCTGAATAATTGTGAAGTGTGTGCCGAAGGAGAGAGAATAGCTCGAAGCACGTGAGCCATTCAAATTAAGCGAAACTCAACCAACGCAATTATTAGAAATCGTTCATTCTGACTTGGTAGGTACAATGGAAACAATCAAATGGAGGACCCAGGTATCTTTTAACATTTGTAGACGATTTTTCAAAAAAAATATTTTATCTTTCGAAAGAGAAGTCTGAGGTACTCAATATGTTCATTGATTTCAAAGCATTCGTTGAAAATCAAACTGGCAAATATATAAAGATTTTTCGTACAGATAATGGGACTGAGCACTGCCAACGTCAATTTGATATATTATGCCAGCTAACAAATATTTACACACCGCAACAAAATGGTACGGCTGAAAAAATAAATCGCACAATAAATACAAAGATTTGGGGTGAAGCTGTAAATATAGCATCGTATATTATCAACTGTTCCGTGTGCGCATCTTTAAAGTACACGACACCAGAGGAAATTTTGACTGGTAGCAAAGTGATGTATCACATTTACGTATTTTTGGCTGAAAGTATTACGAGCTCAGAACTAGTGAGGGATACAACATCTCAAGATATAGGTCAACAAATTGTTGAAGTCAATGGAAAAGTTAATAGCACACACGCCCACAATATGATATAGGAATAAATGTCGAGAAAACTTCAATTAGTGACACAATTGATGATGCACTGGATGAAGTTTCAATGTATTAACCAGATGAAACAGTTGTTGTCGATACATTGGCAACACCAAGACGATCGCAGCGAATACCAAAACATCAATATCAGGAATATATAAGTTATTTGTCATACAAGAGTAATGAATAATTTTATCTGATTACACTCAATGAAGCATTGGATCGAAACGATCGAGAATATTGGAAAAATGATATGGAAAGTGAAATGGGATCGCTACGCGAAAATAATAATTGGACTTTGTTGCAGCTACTTGAGAATCGTAAGGCGCTAAAAACGAAACGGGTCTTCACGACAAAATGAGACATGGATGGCAACATCATAAAACATAAGGCATGTTTGGTTGCCAAAGGTAGTTAAATTTATGGGTTAGATTACAATGAAACTTTTTCACTAGTTGTGCGTTCTCAGACGATTCACTTTTTAATTTCATTGGCTGTAAAAAATGGAATGAAAATTGATCAAGTGGATGCAGTTACGGCATTTCTTCAAGGTGAGTTGCATGAAGAAATATACATTGAACAATCGAATGGTTTCAAAGTTAGATCAGATAAAGTATGCAAATTAAACCGCGCATTGTATGGATTGAAACAAGCTGGTAAGCAGTGGAACCAGACGTTTGAGTCAGTATTGAAATCGTTTAATTTGATAAAATCAAAACTATATCCTTGTGTTTACTATAATCACTATTTGTCATTATTTTTTTCAATTTATTTATATATTATTTTTATTGAGCTAACTGTTCGATATGTGTGTGTCAACACCAAAAAAATTACACTTAACAAAACATAAATAAAATGGAAAAATGGGCTAAAGCTAGTTATACTAGTTTCGTCTTCTGCTAAGAAAACTCATCAGTAACTTCAAGGAGCGATTTCAAATTGTTTAGCCACTTAAATTTTTTTTTGCTCCATTATCAATGGCTGAAATGATGTTTTGCTTTTGCAACACTAATAAAGTCTTATGAGTACGTTTGTTTGCCATTTTCACGCCACACTTTGTTTTTCACGCACCTCTGGTAAAGCAACGAACAAACTGACCACGAAAATCGCAAAAAATTTCATCAAAAAAAGTGAACGATAAACGTAGTCGTAGCTGCCTACTATGATTGATTTTTTTTGCAAACTATAGTTCCATAGAACTTTGCTTTGCGTTACGAATTATAAGAGGTTGTCAGATCCAAATACGATTTATAAGAGGTTTAACAGACTTTATTGAAAAAAAAAATACGAATTATCGAGGGGATCAAAATGTATGCAATTTTTACGAATTAAAGCGATTTTTTCAAGGGACCAACAGTTTGTTACGAATTATTGAGATTTTCGAACTAACGGGGTACGAATTATCGGGATTCCACTGTATTTGACTATTTTCTTTATATGAAATTTGTATTTAAAATAAATTTAATGTGTTTATTTAATTTAAAAATTTAACAAGTGAGGATATTGTGATTTGAGCCCTATGCTATCACAAATGCACTCACATTTGTAATGTCAACTTTTCGTTCTTATTTTTCATTCTCTCTTTTCTTATTGAATAAAATTCTTGCTGAATCAATTTCAAGAAATATCCATGTTTGGTGCTACTGAAATGCAGTGTTTTAATATGAAAATGTGTACTTGATGTAGTTACAACTTTTCATCGTTAAATATTACCATTTCAATGACCGAACATAAAGATATGACAAAGCCAGAATGTAGAGTTTAAATAGAGGAAAAAAACTGCATACTTTTTTCATGGAGTCAACTTAACAAACTAACTAACATGAGTTCACTGCAGAAGCAACTTGTTAAGTTGTAAGAAGCTGTCCATTTGAATTTTCATCGCTTCAGTCGGAAATTTTCCATATGTTTGAAAGTACACAAAAAATGGCTACAATTTTAAGAGTTAACTAAGATAATAAAGACGTTTAATGTTGAGTTCTTGTATTAATTTGAAGTGATTTTTTTAACATCGCTAGCTGAAAATATATCACTGATCCATCATCACCAAATGTTATTTAATTCTTTAATAACTGCCTCACCATCTCCCTGCCTCGTTTTTGTGGTACCTCAACCTTTTTATTCAATTTCATTTCACGATCCTGTTAAATTTTTTGGCAGTACTCTTTTTCAGCATCTCCACCAATCACTTTACATTTATATTCAGCACAACTAACTTTTCTAACAAAATGCTCGGCTGCGTCAGCAGATTCATGACATAAATGTGCATACATTCCACCTTCTCGGACATCAACATACTTTACACTTTCATATTGACGCATATCGGCTTTGATTTTTTTAACAGTTACGGAAGGTTCTTGAAAGCTTACTTCAACGATCAGCCCCGATTCATGTTCCTTTTGTGCAGCTTGCGTTCATTTGGCTGCTTGTTTGCTAAGTTTTTTGACTTCTTTTTACCGCGACGTTTCTTTTTTGGAATCCGAATTTGAAGACTCATTGTCGGTAGCTCTAGTTGCACCAGGCAAATCATCTGAAAATCAAATAAAATTGGAATTCTGGAAACTATAATACTTCATTATTCTACCTATATATTTTATTTTTTAGCTTAAGGATCTTCCGACGCATTGCATCGTTTAGCTTCTTTCCAGCTGTTTTAATAGGCACTTGCGGAATTGCTTTAACTTTCTAATCATTTTATAATTGATTTGACAAAATCCTTTCGCAGTCAATGAAAATTTTGTGCCCAAAAATCAGTGGTGAAATATTATATGACAATCGTCAGAGGTGACAGGTGGCATTTAATTGGCTCCAAACTATTATCTATTAATTTCAAAACCCATACTTCTGGGTCCAGTTCATTGCCATATGACCGTCTCACTCTAAAGAAACTTCGAGTAAACTTTAATACTAGCGCAGTTATTTGAGAAAATAAAATGCCTACTTGTGAAATCACCTCAATACGACTTTTGAACTTAATATATCTCAGAGAAAAAAACCTTGAAAAATTTTTGTGGTTAATGATCTACATCTTTTTCAAACCAACTTTTACGACAGAGCAAAAAATATATTTCTCAGCTTTGACCTTGAATAAATTTTTTTGCAGAAGTAGGATTGGTGGGGATTATTGACATATTATTTTTTATAGTGTATTTAAGACTTGTACTTATTTTCAGATCTATGCGAATTATTGCAAATTTACGTCTTTCTTTTCTGTATAATTTGACTGGAGTATTAAATGTTTAATTTGTATGGGTGGTAAGCGTATTCGTGAACCTATTTCTCCTATTTATTATACCACGAACCATACATACAGATATGGGATATTTTTTACATTACGCTCGGATTTCAGGGAAAAAATTGACTTTAAGTCCGATTGAAATTTTTTTTCTGAATCTTTTAACAAATTTAGTTGGCACGTAAATACATACATATATCAGGATTTGCTGAGAAAAAAAATTATTTTTGAAGATATCCACACATAAATTTTCGATAATTTGCTGGACTTTCTCCAATCTTCTCATGCTTGAAATGTTCTATCTCTATTTTACTGATCGGCTCAATGTTGGCCTTTTTTATTTTACACTTTACGGTAGCTTCCAAAGTGCTTAAAATTTTTTTTTTATCAATTGAAAAGCAATATTGTTTAAATAGTTTCAATAAGCTAATCGCCAAACTAAAATTAATTTAAAAAAAACACCCTTTTGTTTTTTATCCATCTACTATATAAAATTCAGTTTTTGTGTCTGTATGTCTCTTATGGACGCGAAAACTATCCTGCCGATTTTAATGAAATTTTTACAGTATTTTAGTATCAATCAGAGTGTCATAGGTTATAAAACTTTGACTTAATGTTCATATTTCGGGTCGCCCTAATACAATAAAACGGCAATAGCTAGTCAAACTAAGTAGTTCCATCCATTGCTTCATGGAGTCTGTAATGTTTTTTGCAAATGCAGTGAAGAATTTCTTAGTCTTATATGTTTTCCCTCTGTTGACTCACCGATTTATTACACGATTTGCGCTCGCTACTTCGTTTTGAATCGCCAAGAAAGCGCCTGTAAGGAAAGTGTAATATGCAATGAGATAAAAAAAATCGGCGGGTTGCACTGTCGGAGTGCCGACAGAAGTGAAAACTTGAAATAATATTTGGGAATTTTTTTTTTTTCATGATGTTTTGTAATGTTTATGGAATTATTTTCCACGAATTGTTTTGTTTATCAATATAAAGTACTATCATGTTTTTGTAAATTACAATATTTATTTATTGCGCTATCTTACACAATTATTTTTTTAATAATTTTACATAAAATAAAAAAATTACATTTCAGTATTATTACAATTACTTTACAAAAATAAGTTAATTACACTCGGAAAAATAAATTTTCATCCATAATTTCAACAACTCTTGCACCATCATCACTGCCAGCGTTATTGCCAATTTCTAGATTCGAATTTATTTAAATATCTTGTAAAGACCGCATCAATAGTAGTTTTGTATTTTGTTGTGCTAAGATTGCGATCATTTGACATGTTTAAACTAAATTCATTTTCGAAAAAGTCAATTGGTGGAATATTTTTATCATCTGCAAAGTTTATATTGAAATCCCCACTGTATCCATCTGAGGGTTCTTAAAACATGCAGTCAAAATTTTTTAAAAATGGGGTGGAATGCTCAAGAGTAGATATGAGAATATTGTTTTCAAAGGTGAAGTCAAATTTAGTTCAAAGTAATGCCCGCACACAAAAAGTGAGAGTTTTGATAATTATTTAGTTTTAACAATAAAAAATGGAGAGCCTTTCAAAAAATATTCATTACATCTATTGAAAAAAAATGCATCACATCTTCCAAAAATATGAATCCAAAATAAAAGTTTCCGTACAACAATAACATATGCAACACGAAGTTGTTTTTCCCTTGTTCTTTCTCATCAAATATCAAGATCCACTTATATTACGCACCCATACACTTATTAATTGCTATTGCTTTCATATTTTAGTAACAACAACTCTTAATTGGAAAACAATAACAAATAGAGAGAGAGTAGTAGGCATGTAGATTTTTTTCTCCTCGCCAATGCTGGAAAGAGTTGAAAAAAAGGGAATCTTTCCACGCTTATACCTCCGCTTCTGGTCAACGGATTTTCGATCCAATAATTTTCCGCAACTCTGCTGGATGAGCACTTCAATTTGATATAGCATTTGTTGCTGTAGCTGTTCTAGATCGCGTCAACTAAGCCTTACCTTTTAGCTTTAGGAACAAATATATAGATTATTATGAGGTGACGGTGTCGGTAGCGCGAGTTTATACTTTTTTCCTCAACCGCGAATGCTTTCTTATGGAGGTGCACAACGTGCCATAAGAGTTTTCACTTCAAAAAACAAAGAATTACAACAGAAATATTTATTGAAATCACAATTATTAAATATATTTATTTAATTTTTATCTCTGGGTTAACCAATAATAAATAAATATATTTAACAGATTGAAAGGACTTAATAAATTTTTTTGCTGTTGTTGGCTATGGAATCAGCCATGTAAGACATGTAAAAGTTATAAACAACATGCCTATTTGTTAGTTTATGAACACAATGCTGCGGGTCATTGGAGCCAACGGCCACTTGAATTCCAAAAAACAATTTTTTATTTTTACTTTTCATCAATTTACTCAAATGTCTTAAGGTGGACAAAAACTCTAGGATTCAACGACCCAAATCCTATAAACATAATTTGGTTTGAGTAAAACGGATTTTTTTACCAACAATAACTCAGTCACATACGATACAAAAGCTTTTTTGACGAAAATTCTTTTTCTTCTGCAATTTTGTTTGTAAATTTGTTTTTTAAAAAAATTTTTTAAGTCAGTTGACAATAACTGTAAAAAACCAAATCGATTGTTCAGCGATCAAAACAAAAAATGCATTTGAAGCACCTAGTTTCTACTAGTTTACATGTATTTCGTTTCGAGCTGTGATATGAATTTTGTTTAAGAAAGCTTAAGAAAATTGAAATAAAAACCCGAAGAAACAAATTTACGTTTGTTTTCAGTTGAATTCGTAAATTTTACCATCTTAACACTATTCAATGAAGCTCTTGACCAAAAAAAATAAATTGTTCCTTGCAATTTTGACCTATTTAAAGGTAGTTTCAATCCCTGAAGTTAAAGTTTATAAACTTTTCATCTGATTAATATTAAATTACTAACGAAAGCACTTGTTGAAATGTTAAAAGGATAAATTCGAAAATAACTTCATAAATCCTGTATGTGAATTTTTTGACCACTTTAGAGGTTGCAATGCGTTTGTTTTTTATTTGCGTTCCAAAAAACATGAAATAAATATATTTTAAAACGCCGGGTCAAATATTAAAATAGTCAATTCATCATGACTGAAACTTTATCCTTGGACCCCATATAGTTTTGCCCACTGGGGTTGTGCGCTTGGTTGCTTCGACCTTAAATTCGTATTCTTTAGGCTTTTAGGTAGAAAAAAGAGCCCTAACAGGGTGATTTGCTGCGTATTCCGGATTTTATTTCGATATTTAGAAAAATAATTCTGGATTTGCTTACATACGTAATATCTGAAATTCTTCAAATGTAACATTTCTAGTGTAATAAATTCAGATTTAAGCTCATTTCTTTACTCCTTTCCTGTACTATCAAATACTTTCCTGTAGGATATTTTAAGTTATTTGATAAATGCAACTCTCCTTGAAATGATCTAGAGCAAGCGTCAAACTTAGGGTATTGCCGATAAACTACGGTTATGTAGCGGTAGATTTTAAGTTGCGAAAATTTTGGGAAAAACTGACGCACACATGATTCTTTTTTATACCCTACACAGAGGGTATATTCACTTTGTCATTCCGTTTGTAACGCATAGAAGGGGGCGTGACAGGTATGGAAAAGTATATATATTCTTGATCAGCGTCACCACCTGAGTCTATATAGCTGTGTCCGTCTGTCTGTCTGTCTGTCCGTCTGTCTGTCTGTCTGTCTGTTGAAATCAAGTTTACGGGAAAACTGAGCAAGCTAATTCAATGAAATTTAGCACACAGGTCACACCTTCTTGCAAGCTGCTAGCATATAAAAATGGGCGAAATCGGTTAACGGCCACGCCTTCCGCCCATACTCTATGTAAATATACCCAAGTCCATTTTGAAAAAAAGTTGCTGCGATTTTGATGAAACTTGGTGATTTGGTGAAGCTGAGAACGAAATTAAGATTAGGCTAGGTTTTAAGTTTGCAAAGGCTCTTGAAGAGGCGTGGCACAGCCCTAAATTTTAACTTTTATAACGCCATAGCTCGTAAACCGTGCAAGATATTGTGATGAAATTCGGTACACGAATACAGATCTTATGAATCTTGAATTGCGCATAAAGTGGGCGGAATTGTAAAAGTGGGCGTGGCAATTCTTAACAATTAAAAAATTGGATTTCGTATAACTCCAAATTGGCACATACGATTTTCATTAAAATTTTAGGGATGATGCCACTGAAAGTAGTCAACAATACAAGCTACGTCAATACACTGAAAAATTTCTTTTAAGGGCGTGGCTCAGCCTACAATATTTATAAACGTTATAAAAAGAGAACTAACAACGCAATCGTTATGAAATATAATAAGGCGGATATACTTGCTAAAAGGTGTATTCTTTCAAAATTTTGGCACAATTGTGCCGGTGGGTGTGGCACCTCCTATGTAAGCGAAATACGTTTAATGCTATAGATAGTGTGCTATGAGAGTAATCTTCATAAAATTTTGTATAGAGGTGTCGGTTATTATAAGCTTTGGAATTAAATTAAACTTGACAAGATTGCATCAGTGGGCGGGGCAGCTCCCTCATAAAAATAAAGCTGTAAGTGCTATTTTAAGTGAACTATTGGAGCAATTGATCTGAAATTTGATGCAAGTGGTTTACTGGGTTTTAGGTACATATGAATCACATGCTGGCGAAATAGCAATAGTGGGCGTGGCAGCTCCCATACAATTAAAATACCTTATGTGGCATAACTATCGAAATATATGAGCAATGATACAGAAATTTGGTGTAAGAGGTTTGTTTATAAAAAGCTATTTCTGAATCAAAATCGGACTGGATTGCATCAGTGGTTGCGTCACCGCCCTAAGTTTTAGGAATAATTACGGTACATATCGCAAACGATACAAGCTATTGTGCTAATGTTTGGTTTGGTTATTGAACTAAAAGTGAGCGGAATTGGAGAAGTGGGTGTGGCATGTTTCATGTTTTTTATTTATATTCTATTTTTTTCAACATTTCCCATATTCTTTTGGCATTTTCAATCTTTTACATTTCCCCATCAATTTCATTCGAAATATTCTTTATTCTTTCGACTTTTTCATCAATTTTTCAGCATTTTTCATATATTTCGACTTATTCAATTTCTTTCATATAATTTCAGTTTTTTTTAACACTTTTTTACATTTTTGAACCTTTTTACATTATTTTCGACTTATTCAACCTCTTCAACATTTTTTAACATTTATTGAAAAAGTACTTTTAATGCAATGTAGGGTATGTGAGTTTCGGCCTGGCCGAAGATAACACCTTTACTAGTTTGTTGTTGCTCTAATTAATTATGACACGTAAGATTTCAACGTGACTTAATTTTTGCTAGGGATTGTAGATATAAAATTGTGAACAATATATTGACCTCTAAAGTTTAATATTTTATTTTGGTTTTCAAAATATAAGGATTCCAATTTATAATTTTCGATGAATGCTCCTAATAAAAAATGCAATTAATCAATAACCGTTATAGAGTTTAACATTAACCAGCTACAATATTAACTTGTTTTGTTTTTTTAGGGGCAGAGAATTACAGCGACGCTTGGCTGAACGTGTTCGAGAAGCCGATTCAGATGCTAAGGATAGAAATAAAGAACAAGAGGAATTGGAGGAGCTTAAAAACAAAATTTTTAGTGGGGAGTTTGAAAATCCCACTCAGGAATATGAAAAAGCTAAGAAAGAACATGATAAACTTTATAAGCCACAAATTATTATAAATGTTAACTTGGAAACTACACAAAAAAAAGAACGTGAACAGAAACGTCTTAAAGAAAAAAAGTCAACCATTGAAAAATCACGCTTCATGCAAGATGTTCTCGTTAACGAGGAAAAACTAAACGAAGCTTCAATATCTGAATCAATTGAGTCGACATCGAATGACGATTGTGCTTCACGTCCAGATTCAGTTTCAAACGTTGACAGTCATTATAGTAGACAAGGTTCAGAGTCCCGGGATTTTGTAAATAGCCATCAAGAATCTGACTCAGTTTTACAATCCCCTTTGCAAAGCTTTGAAAAAGTAAATTCACAAAATGTTGCCGCACACAGTCCACCGATTTCTACATCCTTCATAAGTCTTAATTTAGGTGCAAACACTAAAAAGAAAAAAATTGAAGCTACTGGAGTGTTTATTAATGACGAGGATAATGATGACAGTTGCAATCCAAAGAAAAGAAAATTAGTTCCACTTGGTAAGACTTTTTTTTTCAATACATTAATGTGGCGTTAAAAAGAATGCATCGAATTTACGATTTATGATTTCAAGTCTAGTCGGTAGTGATTTTCGCCTTGTAAAAAGCGGAATAATGAAGATTTTTAGAGCTGGTAAATCCCTTATGTAAAATTAAAGTTTTCGTTCTTTTGGAACATTTGCAATTTTGGCCAAATCTGATCAAAGGAGTTGTATGTAATTCGTCAACAGAGCCTATGACAAAAATATTTCCAGCAAACTTGAGAAAACAAATATTCCCTTTATTTTTTGTATTGATACTTTTTTGTTAATAATGCGGAACGAATTACAGTGGAGGTAAATTTTTTAGCAATTCTAAACAAATTTTAACTTAGTTCGATTTTTCTAATTTTAATGTCATTGGTTCATTAGTCAGATGAGTCATTGCCAGTAGAAGTGTTTTTTTTTTGGAGTCTGCAGATTTGCTACGTTTTATAGAAGCTTTTTCCAACTAAGCATTTAAAAATATTTTAAAATAAAGATAATCGCGATCGCTGTAAGGCCTCAATATCAAAATCACGGTAAAGTTTTTCTTATTAATCGTTTCGCCAGTTTTTAATTCCTCATATTTTTGTTTGTTTTTTTTATTGATAAGAACTCAGACAACTATACAGTTGGTACAAGAGTAATTTTAAAAAAGAGAAATTTTTCTATTTTAATAAATAAATAAATAACTTATTAATAAATATCGACAACAATTTAAATTACCAAAGTTTTTACATAGTTTTTTAAGTTTTTTTTTTAATATTCTAAATTAGTACAATTCGATATATTTGATGGCAACATATTAAAGGCTTCAATTGCAGAGTTAAGTAGACCATATCTGTTTCTATTGGTCCTTGATTTGATTGTTCTGATGTTAGTGTGTCTTCTTGTGTTGTCACTATGAAGTTGATTTCCAACTGTTATTTCTGTGTTGTTCTTGATGCAGTTATTTTTTATTTTATATATGGGTCATTCCATCTATAATGGGCCTATCATTACCCTCATGTTTTTTAAATAGGCTGCAACTTTTTTCAGTGATTCGTCTATCATGTAGAAGATATAAAAAAATCGATAAAATTTTTTTGACCAGTATTATTGCTTAAAAAAAGTTTCAAATTGTGTTAAAAAAAACTCGTAAGTAAAACAAAAAAATTCATTGATGAATATAAACAAACCAACACAATCCAAATTAGCTGTTATATTATTTTTAGGTAGTTGTGTACTAGTAGATGACAAAAAAACTGCAAATCTGAATAAATGAAGGCCTGAATAGTTTCTATGTGGTAAAAGATAAAAAAATTTACCTTCCTGAAATCAATTCAAATTTTATTCTATCGCTTTCATTCTCAATGTTTCAATTTACATTGCAAATCATAAATCTTAACTTTAGATGCTTGTAAAATCAAACAGGGTGAAAAAACATGGATAAAATTTTTAGGGATGGTACTCCTATATGTTCTGAAAATTTTGATGATGATGGAGAGGCGAAACTAGTGTGCGAAAAGGAAAGTGTAGACTGCGTCACTGTCAACAGTAATTAGTGTGACTTCAAAATAAAGGGTGTTTTTTTTAGAGGTTTGTTTTTCGAATAGAGATAAAACTGGCATTTTATGGTCAAATCTGGCAGCTCTAATGTCATTTATGTTCAGTTTGGTTTGCCATTTTATCATGAACAGGTTGACAAAAGAACAACACTTGCAAATCGTGCAAATTTATTTCGAAAATAATGGTTCAGTTCGCGAAGTTTACCGCAAGCTCCGTCCATTTTATGGTCGACATAATCGTCCATCAGAGCAATTAATTCGGTTAACCATGGATCGTTTTCGCACTACGTTTACTCTATGTGATAATACGCATCCGCAGAGACGTCGAACAGTGCGCACCGAAGAAACAATTGCCGCTGTAGAGCAAAATGTTGAAGAGGACCCGAATGAATCGATTCGCCACCGTGCACAGCAATTGGAGCTTTGTCCATCAACTTTATGGAAGATTTTGCGCAAAGATCTTGGCTTGCGACCTTACAAGATCCAGCTTGTGCAAGAATTAAAGCCGCGAGACCATGCAATGCGTCGTGATTTTGGTGTATGGGCCGAAAATGAGATTGATCTCGATGCTGATTTTCATCGCAAAATTTTGTTCAGTGATGAGGCTCATTTTTGGTTGAATGGCTACGTCAACAAGCAAAATTGCCGCATTTGGAGTGAAGAGAATCCACATGAGACCCTTGAGACGCCATTACATCCACAAAAACTGACTGTTTGGTGTGCTCTATGGGCTGGTGGAGTCATTGGGCCATACTTCTTCCGAAATAATGCTGGAGAGTCAGTTACCGTTAATGGAGACCGGTATAGAGCCATGATAACCGACTATTTTGTTCCCGAATTGGATGGCATGAATGTGGATGAGTTGTGGTTCCAACAAGACGGCGCTACATGCCACACAGCGCACGTCACAATCGATTTATTGAAGGAAACATTCGATGAGCGCATAATTTCGCGGAATGGACCTGTCAATTGGCCACCAAGATCGTGTGATTTGACACCATTGGATTATTTTCTTTGAGGATATGTGAAGTCGCTCGTCTACGCCAACAAACCAGAAACGTTAGGGGACTTGGAAGCCAACATTCGTGGCGTTATTGCCGACATACGGCCCCATATGCTCGAAAAAGTGGTTCAAAATTGGACCTGTAGAATTGGCTTTATTCGAGCCAGCCGCGGCGGCCACATGCCCGAAATTATATTTAAACATTAATGGCATAAAATTATCCTTCCAATAAAGCCAAATTGATGGACATTGAAACGATTTTCTTGTGTTTTATTTCAATTCGAAGCTCTATACCTCTAAAAAAAACACCCTTTATAATAAATTGGTTGACTTCAAAATTTTATTTAAGAACTACATTTAATCAATTTTTGTATATTTTCTTGTTATGATTTTCAATATAAGGACTGTCCCAGAAAAAACCTACGTTTTGCTTTTTAGCTATAAAAAAATAGCCAGTAATTTTTATGGTCTTTTTTCGATTTTTATTGATAATGGCTAGTGCTCAGAATATAAATAACTAAAAACTAAGTAACAATTTTTTTTGTTCTATAAAATTTTCTTACTTTTTTCGTAAAGCCCTTCATTAAATTTTGCACAGTTGTTTCATCGACAGTACGGTACGATATTTTCCACTTATGTCTGAAGTCTTATAAGTTTTTTGCAGTCTTACCACTCTTGCGAAGATCTCGTTTTATAAGAGCCCAATATCTTTTAATTGGGCAAGCTCTGGGCTCTGGTAGAAGACGTTTTTCGAGGCACTCGTCTATATAAACTTTGGAATTGATTATGCCTTGCACCCGTGGTCTCTTCTGAGACCACAGGTGCATATGGCCTGCCAAACCATATATTGCTTCGGAAAAGTCGAAATTTTTTTTCTTTAAATATACTAGACACATGCCTATTTTTTGGTAATGCATAATATTCGTGCCCAGATAGCTGCTTAAAATTTGCTTTAACGTAAGTTTCGTCGTCCATAACACCGCAATCAAATTCATTCAATTTTCGAGCTCGCATCTGAGCCATCAACTGCTTTTCATCAGAACGGTCTGGTACTTTTTGAACTCTATATGTCTTTAGCTTACTTTTCTCCTATATCCTTTGTACAGCAGATTTTGGTGTACCTGCTCTAGCTGCCATATCTCGCACTGAGGTGTTGGGATTTTGCTTAAAAAGGCGCTTCACCTTCGTCGCTACTTTTGGGTTAGAAAATTCTGGTTTTCTGCCTGAACCATTTTTTCGTGAAACAGGTAGACACTTCTTATAATTAGAAATACCCTTAAAGACAGTTTTTTCTGATGCACCAACTATCTGTATCTTTTAATTCTGGATTTTTCAAGTATGTGGACAAAATCAGTTCGCGGACTTTTTGTTGCTTTCTAGACATCTTTGTCATTAAAAGTGCTATCTTCAAGTGTTATACATCATACACTGAGAAAACAATATGTTTGAATATAACAAACGCATATTTCATATAGAGCAATTAAATATTTGATTGAGTCAAACATAAAATGCTTTAACTCAAATAAATATTTAATTGCTCTATATGAAATATGCGTTTGATATTTTCAAACATATTGTTTTGTCAGTATATTAAACTTTACTTTATATAGAATAAATAGTGTGTCTTTTTAGACCTATAAGATTATCAGGTAGAGCATTATATAAAAAATAAAAAAAACGTAAGTTTTTTCTGGGACAGTCCTTATATTTTTATTTTTTTAAGTTATATATTTACTTATTTTTCTTTAAGAAAAAGATTTAGTTCTTATGTAGCTTTGTTATTTGCTTATATATTTACCTCCTTGATGTTATTTACTTTCATATTTATAATTATTTTCCTACATAATCATTTTTATTGTTGTCCGTTTTTTTCGCTATTCTTTCAACTAGCCTCAAGTCTTTTGCCTTCAGTTGGTAATGTTTGCAGCTGATTTTTGTGGTTCCTTCATGTCAAAGTTTATTGACTTCCCTTATGGTGCTAATGGAAACTACACGATTCGCAGATGATTGTGATCCGGTCTTCTTGATGTTTTTATTTTTTCTGATGACGCCGTTGTCTTGAAATATGATCAAATAACTTTTTTATCAGACCATAATCGCATATTTTGTAGTTTTAATATTAACTTTAGTCGATCCTCGCCTCCTGTTAGCTATGACTACAAATCTATTGATCTTATAGCTTTAAATGCTGGACTATCTGATATGACTTGGAATGACTGTTGGTTTTACAATTCAGTAGATGAGAAACATGGGGTGTTTATGAATAAAATAGATAATCGTATATGGAAAATTGGGAAAAATATAGGAGGGCACGAAATATGGCAACTTTTGTAGTAAGACATGCTAAAAGGATGTTTTCTTCTTCAAAACTTAAAATAAATTCACCTTCCAAGCAACTGTGGCTAAATATTAGAAAATATAGGATATTTACCAAAGAAAATATAGGATATTTACCTAAGAAAATATAGGATATTTACCAAAGAAAATATTGAGTGTAAATTGAGCCCAGATGAACTCAAAAATAATTTTTTAGATAGTAGCTGTCATAATGTTGCTCGACTCGGTGATAATGTAGAGTTACCATTGATTCAAAGTAATTTGCCTGACACCAGTTTTGAGTTCGCATCAGTTGGTGAAGTAGATGTTGCTAAATGTGTAATGAAGATAACTTCTAATGCAGTGGGCATTGATGGAATACCCTTAAAGTTTCTGAATTTAATCCTGCCGTACGTTTTACCATCCATTACCCACATAGTTAACCACTACTTTGCCTGCTCTCATTTTCCTGTATTGTGGAAGGTAGCTACTGTAGTCCCTATAGCTAAAACAAACAAAGCCTTTGAATCAAAGGACTTTAGACCAATTAGTATTTAACTCGTCCTAGACAAAATTTGTGAAAGGATTATGGCAGACCAAATTACAGTGTACTTTAACACTTATAAATTGTTATCAGTCTGGGTTCCGTAATGGCCACAATTGTTCAACTGCCGTCATGAAAGTCATTGATGATGTCAGAGTTGCCTATGATCAAAATCTTTTAACCTTACTTTGACTTTTCTAAAGCTTTTGACTCCGTCAATCACGCCTTGCTTTGTAAGAAATTGAAATATTACTTTAGATTCAGTGATAGAGCTATCTTATTACTATCTAGAATGTAAACTGGAGCGTATTAAAGTTGGTAATTCTTTCTCTCTTTTTAAATCTTAACATAGGAGTCCCACAAGGGTCTATTTTGGGCCCTCTGCTAGTTTCTATTTTCATAAATGATATTTTTTTTGTTTGTAAACATCCTACAGTTCACGGCTATGCTGATGACATTTAACTTGGCCTCTCAAGACCTGTTAGACTCGTTGAGGACTTGTGCTATTGGCTTAAGGTCGACTTAAGCGCATTAAACCTATGGGCTCAAAACAATTTCCTCCGCATTAACCCATTGAAGTCCAAAGTACTGCCAATTGCAAGAAATGAGTTAGGCCTGATAAGGATTCCTCCTTTATTTATTGATTCCGCTCAGTTGGAGTTTGCTCATAGGGCACGTAATCTTGGCTTTATTTTGAATTCAAAACTAACATGTACTGATCATATTAATAACCTTATTGGAAAGATTTACATGACCTTGAGGTACTTAAGAACTTCAATGGATTTTACTCCTTTAGAAACTAGCAGACGGCTTGTTATTCAATTGATTGTTCCTTTTATTTCCTACTTCAATTTAATTTATAGGAATTTTGACTCTCAACCACTTTATAAACTCATAGTTGTTTTTAACAATGCTGAAAGATATGTCAATTGTGTTGGTCGTTATGAACATATTTCTGCAATAAGTAGAGGGGTCATTCCATTTATAATGGGCCTCATGTTTTTTTAAATAGGCTGAAACTTTTTTCAGTGATTGGTCTATCATGTAGAAGATATAAAAAAATTCGATAAAATTTTTTTGACCAGTATTATTGCTTAAAAAAAAGTTTCAAATTGTGTTAAAAAAAACTCGTAAGTAAAACAAAAAAATTCTTTGATTAATATAAACAAACCAACACAATCCAAATTAGCTTTTATATTATTTTTAGGTAGTTGTGTACTAGTAGATGACAAAAAAACTGCAAATCTGAATAAATGAAGGCTTGAACGGTTTCTATGCGGTAAAAGATAAAAAAATTGACTTTCCAAGAAAACATCAATTTCCCAAATACTCCATCATCGATTTCAGATTTTTTAGGCTAAAAATTTTCAGAACATATAGGAGTATCATATCTGAAAATTTTATCCATGTTTTTTCACCCTCTTTCATTTTACAAGCATTGAAACTCGCAAGTAAAACAAAAAAATTCATTGATGAATATAAACAAACCAACATAACTCAAATTAGTTTTTATATTATTTCTAGGTAGATGTGTACTAGTAGATGGCAAAAAAACTGCAAATCTGAAAAAATTAAGGCCTCTACGGTTTCTATGTGGTAAAAGATAAAAAAATTGACTTTTTCAAAAAACATCAATTTCCCAAATACTCCATCACCGACTTCAGTTTTTATAGACTCAAAATTTTTAGACTATACAGGAATATCATCCCTGAAAATTTTATCCATGTTTTTTCAACCTATTTGATTTTGCAAGCATTTAAAGTTAAGATTTATGATTTGCAATGTAAATTGAAGCATTGAGAATGAAAGCGATAGGATAAAATTTGAATTGATTTCAGCCTTTTTAGATTCAAAATTTTCAGAACATACATTAGTATCATCTCTGAAAATTTCATTCATTTTTGTTCACCTTATTTCATTTTACAAGCATCTAAAGTGTGTGTATACAGTGGAATATTTATGAAAGAAATATAACGGAATATTCAAATTTTCTCGCTCTACTTCTCAATGTTTCAATTTACATTGCAAATCCTAAATCTTAACTTAAGATACCTGTAAAATGAAATAAGGTGAACAAAAATGAATGAAATTTTCAGAGATGGTACTCCTGAATGTTCTGAAAATTTTGAGTCTAAAAAAGCTGAAATCAATTCAAATTTTATTCTCTCGCTTTCATTCTCAATGTTTCAATTTACATTGCCAATCATAAATCTTAACTTTAAATGCTTGTAAAATCAAACAGGGTGAAAAAACATGGATAAATTTTTCTGGGATGGTACTCCTATATGTTCTGAAAATTTTGAGCCTAAAAAACCTGAAATCGATGTTGGAGTATTTGGGAAAGTGATGTTTTCTTGGAAGGTCAATTTTTTTATCTTTTACCACATAGAAACCGTTCAGGCCTTAATTAAATCAGATATGCAGTTTTTTGCCATCTACAAGTAAACAACTACCTAAAAATAATATAAAAGCTAATTTGGATTGTGTTGGTTTGTTTATATTCATCAATGAATTTTTTTGTTTTACTTACGAGTATTTTTTAACACAATTTGAAACTTTTTTTTTAAGCAATAATACTGGTCAAAAAAATTTTATCGATTTTTTTTATATCTTCTACATGATAGACCAATCACTAAAAAAAGTTTCAGCCTATTTAAAAAACATGAGGGTAATTATAGGCCCATTATAGATGGAATGACCCAGAGGTATTATCGGTTGTAGCAATTTCTCAATTTGCATAATTTATTATTTTTACATAAATTGATTTTCACCCTCTAGGTCTCTAAAGCTAATTGTTCCTAGGTATTGTTATCTTAACTCTGATAGATTTTTCTTCGTTAGCACTATAAGACTTTGGAATTCGTTGCCTATTAATATAAGGCGCATAACTTCAGGAAGCAGTTTCAAACAGGCCCTTTTCAACAACATTTAATCCATTAAAATTATCTAATTTTCTGTTCTACCGTCTATCATTTCCATTTTCCTCATAACCTTATATCCTTCTCATTACTTAGCTAAAAATTAGTACATAAGAATACATATATTTTAAGTACAAGATTTCACAGAACAAGATAATCAATAATCAATTATGTTAAATAAATCTAATCAAAGTATTTGAAATATTTGATTTTAGAAATAATAATAATTAGGACACTACCGCGCAGTCTTAATTAATCTTCTGCAATTTAAAAATTCTTTATCAAAATTAAATCTTTAACCGCCTTAAATGACCGCGCTTTTTTATAATTTATGTACAACATCTATATACAACAAAAAAAAATAAAAAAGTAAAAAATAAAAATGTAAGTTCAAGTCATAGAGCAAAAGTGGGTAAAGGAAAAAAAATAGTTAAATTTAGGACAGATGTTGAAAAGTTAATTGCTTAAAGCTTTAGCAGCTAGAGACACATTTAATGATACGTGGTAAAGAATTCCATAAGCGAATAGTACTACAATAACAAAAACCATCTATACGAATTTAAATATTTAAAATTTGGAAGAAATAGATTTGAGCTGAAACTTTTTTGCGTGATTGGTCTATCATGTAGAAGATATAAAAAAATTAGATAAAATTTTTTTGACCAGTATTATTGCTTAAAAAAAAAGTTTCAAATTGTGTTAAAAAATACTCGTAAGTAAAACAAAAAAATTCATTGATGAATATAAACAAACCAACACAATCCAAATTAGCTTTTATATTATTTTTAGGTAGATGTGTGCTAGTAGATGGCAAAAAAACTGCAAATCTGAATAAATTAAGGCCTCAACGGTTTCTATGTGGTAAAAGATAAAAAAATTGACCTTCCAAGAAAACATCACTTTCCCAAATACTCCAACATCGATTTCAGGTTTTTTAGGCTCAAAATTTTCAGAACATATAGGAGTACCATCCCTGAAAAATTTATCCATGTTTTTTCACCCTGTTTGATTTTACAAGCATTTAAAGTTAAGATTTATGATTGGCAATGTAAATTGAAACATTGAGAATGAAAGCGAGAGAATAAAATTTGAATTGATTTCAGCCTTTTTAGGCTCAAAATTTTCAAAACTTTCAGGAGTACCATCTCTGAAAATTTCATTCATTTTTGTTTAACTTATTTCATTTTACAGGTATCTTAAGTTAAGATTTAGGATTTGCAATGTAAATTGAAACATTGAGAATGAGAGCGAGAAAATTTGAATATTCCGTTATATTTCTTTCATAAATATTGCACTGTATACACTCACTTTAGATGCTTGTTAAATGAAATAAGGTGAACAAAAATTAATGAAATTTTCAGAGATGATACTCCTGAATGTTCTGAAAATTTTGAACCTAAAAAGGCTGAAATCAATTCAAATTTTATTCTCTTGCTTTCATTCTCAATGTTTCAATTTACATTGCAAATCATAAATCTTAACTTTAAATGCTTGTAAAATCAAATAGGGTGAAAAAACATGGATAAAATTTTCAGGGATGATACTCCTGTATAGTCTAAAAGTTTTGTGTCTATAAAAGCTGAAATCGGTGATGGAGTATTTGGGAAATTGATGTTTTTTGAAATAGTCAATTTTTTTATCTTTTACCACATAGAAATCGTTGAGGCCTTAATTTATTCAGATTTGCAGTTTTTTTGCCATCTACCTAAAAATAATATAAAAGCTAATTTGGATTGTGTTGGTTTGTTTATATCCATCAATGAATTTTTTTGTTTTTCTTACGAGTTTTTTTTAAAACAATTTGAAAGTTTTTTTTAAGCAATAATACTGGTTAAAAAAATTTTATCGAATTTTTTTATATCTTCTACATGATAGACCAATCACTAAAAAAAGTTTCAGCCGAATTAGAAAACATGAGGGTAATGATAGGCCCATTATAGATGGAATGACCCATACATAATTTTATGTAAAAATATAAGATTTCTTATGTCAATGTAATCCATTATAGTGCAATTGAGAATGCTTTTTGTAGATGCAGAAATATGATCAAGTCTTCTCAAACCATACACATAGCGTGTTATGTTATTGAAAGGCACCTGCAGTTTATGAAGAGAATTTGCATCAACTTTACTATATACAACTTCCGAGTAAGTTATCAAAGGAATTACTGGCTGATTAGCAAGACGTTTTCGAGCTTCAGGCGGAACAAATGATTCTGTCATTCTGAGGTTTCGTAGAGAGTAATAAGCTTTCCTTGAAGTACCATTGATATGATCGTCACAGGTTAGGGAGCGGTTTAAACTAAAACCGAGGGTAGTAACCTTATTTACAAATTGCAATCTGCTGTCATTAAGACAGATATTTAGGCAAATCATTGGGAAGAAATGCTTAAGAGATTGGCAAGACATGCGACTTGGATGGATTTAAGTTCAGTTTATTAAGGGTGGCCCATTTGCTAGTCCTATCAAGATCTTCATTCACCACAGCTTACCGTCTTGTAACTAGAATATTAGTTTCAAATTTAAACTCTCTGCAGTCTATCATCTAAATAATCTAGTCTATCATAAAATAAGCTTTAAAGAAGTCTAATAGGCAAAGGAAAGTCATCTCATCCTTGTTGTATAAAGCTCTAATGTCATCGATAATTTTTACAACTGCAGTGGAGCAGCTAAGTCCAGGGCGGAACCCAGATTGTAACGGGGACAGACGTCCAGTTCTATTATTATAGGAAAGTATTTGTTCACCCATCAGTGACTCACAGACCTTAGAGAGTGCCGATAGTATACTGATTGGACGAAAATCACTAGGTATAGCAGCAGTTAAAGATTTAGGAACTGGAACAATAGTAGTCACCTTCCACAATTTAGGGAATCAAGAACTAGCTATGCAATGGTTGATAATGTGAGTTAGAGGTCATAAGACTTGAGGCAAAACTAACTTAATAAACTTAATGGGCAGATTATCTTCACCAGTGAAATTAGATTTGATTTTCATAATATTTTTGGCAACATCACTTTCAGTGACTGCCATAAAGTCAAAGTTATGTAGCGTGTGTATAGTTCATTTAAGATATTAGGGTCGATTTCCCAATTTTTTTTTTTATTTTGTTTATTTAATTTCTTTTATTCATTTTTTTATTTTTTTGTTACAAATATGTACTTAAAATCTGTTTTAATCTTATTTGTACATCTAAATTGTGTTATTTTAGTTTTCCAGTATTGATAATGCATGTTTTCCACAGTTAATGTACTATTAGAGATTAAGTCCTCTTGTACAACCATTTTTCATTTTTAAAACAAATTGTAAATTTATCTACCTTTGCTTTGAAGAAGATTATTTAGAGTCAAACAATTTTTTTTTAAATCGTAAAATTAAGTGGTTTTAAGTTCATTATTTTAAAGTGTTCACAGTGAAAATTTATTGACTTGTGTTTAGTATTGTGACTTTTTGTAGATTTAATTGAAATCGCATTGGTTGTTCTGCTTTAATAATTAAATTAAATTTCAAACTTTTCATTCCCTTTCGCAGCAACAGATTTGTTTTTGTTTTGTTTTTATCCATACGTGCATATATTGATTTTAATTTTGGTTTTGCTTAGTTTTCAGTTTATTTTTGTCTTGTTTGACATTTCTTAAGTAATACATCTTGACGTTTTTGCGTTTCAAACGGTTAGAAAATGTATTAGAAAAAATAAAAAAACAATGTAGCATAATTTTAGTTACTTTTAAATTAACATTCGTTATTCTGTGAAACGGTTAGAAAATCTTTAAAAAAAAGTGTAGCATACTTTTAGTTAACCTTTTAAACTACTTTCATTTATAAATTTATCACGATTTGTAAACACCCTGTCTGCTCTGTTAAAGACGCAACTGATCATTTCGTAGTCTGCCATTTCGTGATGAGCTTTATCATGCAAAATGTGTTGGACTAAATGGTCGCATTGCTGATATCATTCAGAAGGGTGAAGCTGGTCATGCACAAAGTGCAAGGCAGCCGATAACCTGTCAGCCCACATGCAGCTACAACGCTGGTAAAACTACCTAAAACTGTGCAACTCCTTACTCGAAATACAATAGCAATTCAATCCAATTTGCCATCTACCCCTACTCAAAATGATAGAGATTTGATTTTAAGTAACCGGTGTCAAACTTTAACCATCGCTTATCAAAACGTTAGAGGTTTCAATACTAAAATATCAGATTTATTCGTGAATAGTGTCGACTTTGAATTCCATGTTATTCCGTTTTCTGAAACATCGCTTCGGAAAAATATATTGGACACTGAAATTCTTTGTAGCAACTATCAAATATTCAGAAATTACCGTAAGTCTAAAATTGGAGGCGGAGTCCTTCTGGCGGTGCACCTTTCATTACGCTGTGAGGAATTAAAGTTTAACAACAGAACTCTGATTTGGAACTTGTTGGCGTCCTTATTAAACTTGTGAATAAATCCATCTACTTAACTTGTTCCTACATTCCACCAGATACTGATCACACTACCTATTTACGACATGCAGAAGAATTAAGAGAAATAAATAATCGTCTCACTGTAAATGATTCCATGATTGTACTTGGTGATTTTAATTTACCATATGTTGCATGGAACATAACGGACAATTGCTGCTTTCTCACACACACTTCAGCTAATAATGAAATATCTGAATTCCTGGATACACTTTCTGATTGTTGTCTTCATCATATTAATAATATTCATAATACAAGCAACAGAAACCTTAATTTTGCATTTGATAATGATTTTGTTAACATAAATATTAGTCTTATTGATCCTTGAGGACAAACATCACCCAACTCTTCTACTAAAATATGTTTTAACATGTAGCTTACTGAAAAAATCGTGTAACATCTCAGAGCTCATGTTTCAACTTTAAAAAAACGAATTATGTTAAACTTGACTCCTTGTTAAACCATATCGACTGGCTAGTTATACTACCGGATAAACAATATTACTCTGTGGCTGATATTGAGTGCTATGTTGAATCATTTAATGAGCGCTTGCATAATTGTATTTCCAACTCTGTGCCGAAGTTTAATAAATCAGTTTTTTCAAGCGATCCTCCATGGATTAAAAATGAATTAAACTGTCTTAGGCCCGTTAACTTATCTCAATTAAATCGTAGATTAAACTCCGATTTGGTCTTAATCGCCGATTAGTCACAAACATCGATAACTTATGTCGAGAAATCGGCTATTAACCTGCAAATCGTCGATTAAAGTTAATATGAGAAATTTCTCCGATTAACGAAGTTTGACGGTTGTTTTATTGAAATAGTTCAATAAAAAAAGATTTTCTCTCAAATAGACCTTTGTGGACACTTTTATTAAGTCCAAATTACACAAAACTGCGAAATGAATAGTTTTCGCTATCCAATAATTGGACAAAATAAAGTGAAAAAAAGTTCTACCAACGCTTTCGCATATCAAAGCGCACAGTCAGAGGGGAGGTAAATAGTGCTAATTTTCTTGCATTTATTAGCCTTCATAAAAACCTTAAGACCCCAGATTTATCACTTCGGAATAAACTGCTTCTGGCATCGGGAGTTTCTGATATTGGAAGTATTTTGCAAGCTGCTGGGGACTTTGGTGGCGTTTCTTCCATGTCTGCATCTCTCTGTTCTGAAATATTTTTGACATTTGTCAAATGTGCTATTCTCAATCAACTTCAAATGTCTGAATTGTATGAACAATTCACAATTGACTTTTTGTGTTGAATTTTTTGTTAAACTGAGATTTCTTAATATTAATTAAATTCAGAAATGAGTTACCAAATATAATTCGAGATATAATCGCAGTTTATAAAATTTCCGATTAAAGTGGTATAAAGGAAATAGATAAGTTAACAGGCCTTAAAAATGTAAAAAATCGCCGGTTAAAAAAATTCAATATATTTGTTAAATCCATCGGTTAATAAGTTATGCCCGTGCTCGGTATAATTATCAAAATTTTAATAAACGGTGCAAAAAGTAACGCCGAAATGTTCAATGTGTTTTTTCTCGAACCCTAAAAAAAACACCTTCAGGAATTTGGCGTATT
Organism: Meiosimyza decipiens; assembly: GCA_963680825.1. Taxonomy (NCBI): domain Eukaryota; kingdom Metazoa; phylum Arthropoda; class Insecta; order Diptera; family Lauxaniidae; genus Meiosimyza; species Meiosimyza decipiens. Next base: position 76,899,076 of record OY804258.1, on the reverse strand, counting down.
TAAAGCAGAGCTTGCGTTTCTTTTTTTTTCGCTCTCCAATCTTCGCTCGTGTACATACATATACTGCACCAATCGATGTGAAAAGGTCGAAATTAAACATTTGATGAATTTAGAAAAAAAATTTGTAACACTATTAACACTACTGAACAAGATTTTCCAATACGAATTTCGATTTTATTTCCTAGAGTAAAATTTTCCGTAGAGTCCGAATATCCTAATAATTTTATTCGATTGGCCTCTTCTGAAATGCCTCTTACGGTCGAAAATAGGGGAAAAAAAAACTATTTTTTCGATTTTTTTTGTCAACAAATTCCAACTTGGAATTATATCGGGTACAAAAAGTTAGCCCTTCTATCTTATAGAGAATCGTATTATTCAAATATAAAGTCATACATACATAGAAAAGTCATTATTTACAAAACTATTGCGTTTTATTAACATCAAATCAAAAAGTATTTTTTCTTATAAAGGCACATTATTTTTTAAATCAATGTCATCGATTTGTTTTAAATATACAGGTATAATTCTATCTTATCGTGATTTGATTACAAATTAAATTTTACAATTTTCTCATTTGAAGAATATGCCTCTGGTTTACGATATGAACAATATCTTTTGCAAAACAATTTATTTTGCACTAATCGTTATATCTTTATACATCTATATAATAATGAAGAATTTAAAAAAAATTTATGAAAACCCATTATTTATTGAGGGAGATCCGACAATTTGAAAAAAATGTATTTTAGAAACCCATATAATTATTTCCAGACATAGGGCTTCAAAATCGCAATATGTTAAAAAAAACTAAAGAAAGGGATTATTCAACTATTTTCGATCACTAATATCATTGGCACGATTGGCAGACTATGAAAGTTTTTACAAGCATTTATGTGCTCTCAACAATGAATTTTTTTTTTAATTTTGTCATTTATTGAGAAAATTGGATCCAATCGAAAATTTATCATTATATTCAGATTCTACAGAAAGTCTTCTCTAGAAAATGATATCGCCATTCGTTGTGGTGAAAGTTTATATAAATTTCTAAATCACTTGCACAATCTTCTGCACAACGTGAAGGATGTAAAGTTCGGATTTTTTTTTTATTTGAATAAGCACTAAGGATTAAAATTCACTATCCTTTAATGTTGGGTAGGATTTTTGCGGATCCTACCGACTGCGTCACTAATATTTTGTGAAAACCGAACTAAAACGAATACTTTTTATTTTTTAAAGGCTTCTTGCCTTTATTTATTAAAACACAACTTAGTTTGACAGAGTCGCAAGATTTCAAAAGACTAACTTGCAAATTCTTACTTCTAGGCTTATATAGATATATAAATGCTTAAATTGCATATTTGGCCTTTTGGTACAACGTCCAATTCTCTGCACGCATTCAGCGAATCCAATTGAACTTACAAATAATTCCAAAGAATTGTTATACCAATTGATCGATTTTGGTGTCGCAAGAATGAGTTCAACGCAACTTTGTATTGGTTTGTGTTTTGATCGATTCTTTGTAAGTTCAATGCGATTTTGCATTCATCTGCAAGTTTGTATGTTAATCGATTCTATGGAATAAGTTGTAAAAATGTGTGTCGATTGATTGATATTTTACAAAAAGTTCAATGTATCTGAAATGTGTGTCAATGGAAAAGTTCAATGCCACTTTGTAAATATTCTTATGGGAGTGTACTATTGTACAATTATTAATAATAAATGGGTTTTATTATAACAATGTTGCACGATTTTTTTCAGTAAAAACATATTTTAGTAGAAGAGTTGGGTGATGTTTGTCCTCCGGTAAAACTAAATGATCAATGCGACTAATATTTATGTTAACAAAATCATTATCAAATGCAAAATTAAGGTTTCTGTTGCTTGTATTATGAATATTATTAATATGATGAAGACAACAATCAGAAAGTGTATCCAGGAATTCAGATATTTCATTATTAGATGAAGTGTGTGTGAGAAAGCAGCAATTGTCCGTTATGTTCCATGCAACATATGGTAAATAAAAAGCACCAAGTACAATCATGGAATCATTTACAGTGAGACGATTATTTATTCCTCTTAATTCTTCTGCATGTCGTAAATAGGTAGTGTGATCAGTATCTGGTGGAATGTAGGAACAGGTTAAGTAGATGGATTTATTCACAAGTTTAATAAGGACGCCAACAAGTTCCAAATCAGAGTACTGTTGTTAAACTTTAATTCCTCACAGCGTAATGAAAAGTGCACCGCCAGAAGGACTCCGCCTCCAATTTTAGACTTACGGTAATTTCTGAATCTTTGATAGTTGCTACAAAGAATTTCAGTGTCCAATATATTTTTTCGAAGCGATGTTTCAGAAAACGGAAAAACATGGAATTCAAAGTCGAAACTATTCACGAATAAATCTGATATTTTAGTATTTAAACCTCTAACATTTTGATAAGCGATGGTTAAAGTTTGACACCGGTCGTAAATTAGTTTTTTGAAACATTTTGATCTTCAGAACGCTGTGGTAAGCTAGCAATATTTTCAGAGCGTGGGCTGTTTCTATATTGGAATTCCCGAACTCGAGTGTTACGTGTCCAAAAATCTTTGTTACTCACCCTTTTGAAAACTTCTTCAGGGACAAAAACCTTAAACGAAGACTTTTTCCTCGGATATGAAAAATTTAGCTTAAGCACAGAAAAACCAATAAAGCCATTTAATTTATTTTTAATATAATTATTTAAGTCCTAAACCGAAGTATCAGAAGCAAAACGCGACACAAAAACAGTTTTTTTTTTTGAAGATATAACCACAAGCTCTTTTGGGTCATTTCTATTAGAGACTGTTACTGAAATCAAATCTCTATCATTTTGAGTAGGGGTAGATGGCAAATTGGATTGAATTGCTATTGTATTTCGAGTAAGGAGTTGCACAGTTTTAGGTAATTTTTCCAGCGTTGTAGCTGCATGTGGGCTGACAGGTTATCGGCTGCCTTGCACTTTGTGCATGACCAGCTTCACCCTTCTGAATGATATCAGCAATGCGACCATTTAGTCCAACACATTTTGCATGATAAAGCTCATCGCAGAAATGGCAGACTACGAAATGATCAGTTGCGTCTTTAACAGAGCAGACAGGGTGTTTACAAATCGTGATAAATTTATAAATGAAAGTAGTTTAAAAGGTTAACTAAAAGTATGCTACACTTTTTTTTAAAGATTTTCTAACCGTGTCACAGAATAACGAATGTTAATTTAAAAGTAACTAAAATTATGCTACATTTTTTTTTTTTCTAATACATTTTCTAACCGTTTGAAACGCAAAAACGTCAAGATGTAAAGGGTGTTTTTTTTAGAGGTATAGAGCTTTGAATTGATATAAAACACAAGAAAATCGTTTTAATGTCCATCAATTTGGCTTTATTGGAAGGATAATTTTATGCAATTAATGTTTAAATATGATTTCGGGCATGTGGCCGCCGCGGCTGGCTCGAATAAAGCCAATTCTACAGGTCCAATTTTGAACCACTTTTTCGAGCATATGGGGCCGTATGTCGGCAATAACGCCACGAATGTTGGCTTCCAAGTCCCCTAACGTTTCTGGTTTGTTGGCGTAGACGAGCGACTTCACATATCCCCAAAGAAAATAATCCAATGATGTCAAATCACACGATCTTGGTGGCCAATTGACAGGTCCATTCCGCGAAATTATGCGCTCATCGAATGTTTCCTTCAATAAATCGATTGTGACGTGCGCTGTGTGGCATGTAGCGCCGTCTTGTTGGAACCACAACTCATCCACATTCATGCCATCCAATTCGGGAACAAAATAGTCGGTTATCATGGCTCTATACCGGTCTCCATTAACGGTAACTGACTCTCCAGCATTATTTCGGAAGAAGTATGGCCCAATGACTCCACCAGCCCATAGAGCACACCAAACAGTCAGTTTTTGTGGATGTAATGGCGTCTCAAGGGTCTCATGTGGATTCTCTTCACTCCAAATGCGGCAATTTTGCTTGTTGACGTAGCCATTCAACCAAAAATGAGCCTCATCACTGAACAAAATTTTGCGATGAAAATCAGCATCGAGATCAATCTCATTTTCGGCCCATACACCAAAATCACGACGCATTGCATGGTCTCGCGGCTTTAATTCTTGCACAAGCTGGATCTTGTAAGGTCGCAAGCCAAGATCTTTGCGCAAAATCTTCCATAAAGTTGATGGACAAAGCTCCAATTGCTGTGCACGGTGGCGAATCGATTCATTCGGGTCCTCTTCAACATTTTGCTCTACAGCGGCAATTGTTTCTTCGGTGCGCACTGTTCGACGTCTCTGCGGATGCGTATTATCACATAGAGTAAACGTAGTGCGAAAACGATCCATGGTTAACCGAATTAATTGCTCTGATGGACGATTATGTCGACCATAAAATGGACGGAGCTTGCGGTAAACTTCGCGAACTGAACCATTATTTTCGAAATAAATTTGCACGATTTGCAAGAGTTGTTCTTTTGGCAACCTGTTCATGATGAAATGGCAAACCAAACTGAACATAAATAACATTAGAGTTGCCAGATTTGACCATAAAATGCCAGTTTTATCTCTATTCGAAAAACAAACCTCTAAAAAAAAACACCCTGTATTACTTAAGAAATGTCAAACAAGACAAAAATAAACTGAAAACTAAGCAAAACCAAAATTAAAATCAATATATGCACGTATGGATAAAAACAAAACAAAAACAAATCTGTTGCTGCGAAAGGGAATGAAAAGTTTGAAATTTAATTTAATTATTAAAGCAGAACAATCAATGCGATTTCAATTAAATCTACAAAAAGTCACAATACTAAACACAAGTCAATAAATTTTCACTGTGAACACTTTAAAATAATGAACTTAAAACCACTTAATTTTACGATTTAAAAAAAAGATTGTTTGACTCTAAATAATCTTCTTCAAAGCTGAGGTAGATCAATTTACAATTTGTTTTAAAAATGAAAAATGGTTGTACAAGAAGACTTAATCTCTAATAGTACATTAACTGTGGAAAACATGCATTATCAATACTTGAAAACTAAAATAACACAATTTAGATATACAAATAAGATTAAAACAGATTTTAAGTACATATTTGTAATAAAAAAATAAAAAAAAGAATAAAAGAAATTAAATAAACAAAATAAAAAAAAAAATTGGGAAATTGACCCTAATATCTTAAATGAACTATACACACGCTACATAACTTTGACTTTATGGCAGTCACTGAAAGTGATGTTGCCAAAAATATTATGAAAATCAAATCTAATTTCACTGGTGAAGATAATCTGCCCATTAAGTTTATTAAGTTAGTTTTGCCTCAAGTCTTATGTCCTCTAACTCACATTATCAACCATTGCATAGCTAGTTCTTGATTCCCTAAATTGTGAAGGTGACTACTATTGTTCCAGTTCCTAAATCTTTAACTGTGGCTATACCTAGTGATTTTCGTCCAATCAGTATACTATCGGACTCTCTAAGGTCTGTGAGTCACTGATGGGTGAACAAATACTTTCCTATAATAATAGAACTGGACGTCTGTCCCCGTTACAATCTGGGTTCCGCCCTGGACTTAGCTGCTCCACTGCAGTTGTAAAAATTATCGATGACATTAGAGCTTCATACAACAAGGATGAGATGACTTTCCTTTGCCTATTAGACTTCTTTAAAGCTTATTTTATGATAGACTAGATTATTTAGATGATAGACTGCAGAGAGTTTAAATTTGAAACCAATATTCTAGTTACAAGACGGTAAGCTGTGGTGTGCCTCAAGGTTCAGTCCTTGGCCCGCTACTATTTAGTTTATTCCTAAGCAATATTTTCAAAATCTGCAAAAATGTTGTAATGCATGGGTATGCAGGTGACCTGCAACTTCATTTATCACGGCCAATTGGTCTAATTGAAGATCTCGCATGTAGAGTGAATGAAGATCTTGATAGGACTAGCAAATGGGCCACCCTTAATAAACTGAACTTAAATCCATTCAAGTCGCATGTCTTGCCAATCTCTTAAGCATTTCTTCCCAATGATGATTTGCCTAAATATCTGTCTTAATGACAGCAGATTGCAATTTGTAAATAAGGTTACTACCCTCGGTTTTACTTTAAACCGCTCCCTAACCTGTGACGATCATATCAATGGTACTTTAAGGAAAGCTTATTACTCTCTACGAAACCTCAGAATGACAGAATCATTTGTTCCGCTTGAAGCTCGAAAACGTCTTGCTAATCAGCCAGTAATTCCTTTGATAACTTACTCGGAAGTTGTATATAGAAAAGTTGATGCAAATTCTCTTCATAAACTGCAGGTGCCTTTCAATAACATAACACGCTATGTGTATGGTTTGAGAAGACTTGATCATATTTCTGCATCTACAAAAAGCATTCTCAATTGCACTATAATGGATTTCATTGACATAAGAAATCTTATATTTTTACATAAATTTATATATACCAAAACTCCTTCTAGAAGCTTAAATCTAGTTCTTCCAAATTTTGAATATTTAAATTCGTCTAGATGGTTTTTTGTTAGTACTATTCGCTTATGGAATTCTTTACCACGCATCAGTAAATGTGTCTCTAGCTCTTAAAGCTTTAAGCAATTAATTTTTCAACATCTGTCCTAAATTTAACTATTTTTTTTCCTTTACCCACTGTTGCTCTATGACTTGAACTTACATTTTTATTTTTTTACTTTTTTCGTTTTTTGTTGTATTATATATAGATTAAAATGAAATATAATGCACTTTGATTAGATTTATTTTATAAAGGACTGTCATAGAAAAAAACTAAGTTTTTTCTTTTTGTATTATGCTCTACTTGATAATCTTCTAGGTCTAAAAAGACACACTATTTGTTTTATATAAAGTGAAGTTTAATATGATGTATAGCACTTGAAGATAGCACTTTTAATGACAAAGATGTCTAGCAAGCAACAAAAAGTCCGCGAACTTATTTTGTCCACATACCTGCAAAATCCAGAATTAAAATATACAACTATAGCAAAAATTTGTTTGTGGTGTGTTTGAACAGAAAATAGTTAATGTTGTATTTATTGAGCTTACTGTTCGACATAATGTGTGTATGACAACACCAAAAAAATTACATACACTTAACAAACATAAATAAAAAGAAAAAATGGGCTAAAGCTAGTTATACTAGATTCGTCATCTGCTAAGTAACTTCTAAGCCAATTAGTAAAAGTTCGGCAAAAATAGTTGGTGCATCAGAAAAACCTGTCTTTACGGTTATTTCTATTTATAAGAAGGGTCTACCTGTTTCACGAAAAAAATGATTTAAGCAGAAAACCAGAATTTTCTAACCCAAAGGTAGCGAAGAAGGTGAAGCGCCTTTTTAAGCAAAATCCCAACACGTCAGTGCCATATATGGCTGCTAGAGCAGGTATATCAAAATCTACTGTACAAACGATAAAGGAGAAAAGTATGTATAAAAGTTACCTGACTAAATTTAATTGCTGTGTTATGGACGACGAAACTTACGTTAAAGCAGATTTTAAACAGCTACCTGGGTACGAATATTAGACATCACTGAAGAAGGGGCAAGGGTCTAGTAAATTCAAAGGAAAAAAACTTTCGAAATTTCCGAAGCAATATATGGTTTGGCAGGAAATATGCACCTGTGGTCTCATAAGCAGATTTTTTATTACGCAAGGCACAATCAATTCCAAAGTTTATATAGACGAGTGCCTCGAAAAACGTCTTCTACCACTTATTCGTGCACATGATGGTACCGTGATGTTTTGGCCAGATTTAGCAACCTCTCAGTACTCTAAAGCTATGATGGAATGGTATGCAAATAAAAAGATCAATTTTGTACCAAAAATTACAAATCCGCCTAACTGCCCAGAGCTTGCCCAATTAAAAGATATTGGGCTCTTATGAAAAGAGATCTTCGAAAGAGTGGTAAGACTGAAAATCAAAAAATTTAAAAAATTTCAGACATAAGTGGAAAAGATCGTACCGTACTGTCGATGAAACAACTGTGCAAAATTTAATTAAGGGCCGAAAAACGTAAGAAATTTTTATAGAAAAAAAAGTTGTTACTTAGTTTTTAGTCACTTATATTCTGAACACTAGCCATTATCAATAAAAAACGAAAAAAGACAAATAAAAATATTGTGTATTTTTTTATAACTAAAAGGCAAAACGTAAGTTTTTTCTGGGACAGTCCTAACTAAGAAAACTGTGGCTTACTGCACCACTTGTTCCTATAGAAACTAGATTGCATTTTGCAAAACCATGACATGGCGTAAGCGCATAGAAACCAAGAAGTGTCAAATGAAACTTAAGGCTGCTAGCTTGCATTGGTTCTAAGTTAGAGAACAAAGTTTTTCTTCACAATCAAGCCATAAAGCCAATTTGGACTTATGGCATTCAATTGTATGGTAATGCTAGTGCATCCATCCATGAAATTCTACAACGGGGTCAATCTAAAGTATTGAGAACTATTACTTGAACTTAGTTTAAGAGAAATGAATTTATTCACAGAGATCTACACATCCAAATGGTGAAAGCCGAGTTTGAAAGACCCAATGTGCACAATAACGGATGCGGATCCGTAACGGATGCAGATCCGTAACGGATGCAGATCCGTAACGGATCCGAAACGGACCTCATATACGGATCCGTTTCGGATTTTTTTTCGTATGAAATTCCGCTCAAAAACCGGAATTCGCTTTGTTGGATCCGTACCGGATCCGAAACGAACGTCATATACGTCCGTTTCGGATTCGTTTTTCGTAAATAAACCGTTGCGTATCCGTTTTTTCAAATAAAACGGATTCCGTTTCGGATCTGTTTCGGATTCTTTTTCGTATGAAATTCCGCTCAAAAAACCGGAATCCGCTTTTTCGTATCCGTAACGGATCCGTTCCGGACTCCGTTTCGGATTCTTTTTCGTATGAAATTCCGCTCAAAAAACCGGAATCCGCTTTTTCGTATCCGTAACGGATCCGAAACGGACGTCAAATTCGGATCCGTTCCGGATTCCGTTTCGGATTCGTTTTCGTATGAAATTCCTCTCGAAAAAACGGATTCCGGTTTTTATGCGTTTTTTTAAATAAAACGGATTCGATCCGGACTCGTTTTTTATTATTAATATAAGAGTCAGTTTTCAAGATATTTTCAATAAACAAATACAGTTCTCTACTCCTTTTTTGTTTTTTATATATCTTTAAATTAAAAAAAAATAACGTGTCATCGCCGACACTCTGCTGACTGTGGAAAAAAATAAAAACTTGCAAAAACTCTCGTTGTGCCATTGATATCACATGGCGATATATTGTATGGTAACTTGGACTGTGCATCTAAAAACAAATTGCAATTCGCATTAAATAATACGTTTAAACATACATATCTCTACCTCATCACAAATACATACTGTCTTCTAGAATGTTTTTTGTTAGTGTTGTCAAACTTTCTCCCAATATAATAAAATCACAACGCAATTCAAGGCGCTTTAGGTTGGCAGTAGAAAATTTATTTAATGATATCTAATGATTTTATTACTTTAAGTTTAGTATAATAAGTATATATGTCAGTCATTCTTTTAATAACTGCACACATAATTGAAACGAAATATCTCAAAAACTGTAGTAGGTAGGATAAAAAATTATTTAATCATAATTGTTTAGAAATACTATAACTTTGCAAAAAAAAAATTAAAAAGACTTAAATAAAATTGTTGAAACAATAATTGTTTTATTTAAAAAAATTTTTCTCAAAATATCTTTAACATAACATATTTTTTTTTATATACGATTTTTTTTTTTGTTATGTTATTCGAAAACTCAGCCATAACTTTGGAAACTACAATTTTTTATCTGATGACGCGCACCATGTTAGCTTTTGATCAAAACAAAATGGTGCGCCCACTATTATTTTTTTTTTTGTTTAATTAAGACCAATAATGCTTTAACGGAAAAAAATTATCTCAGCATTTACTGAATTTTTCAGCTTAAACATGAAATTTTTATCCCAAAAATTTAATTTTTTGCTAACTTCAAAAATGTCTCAACTTTGACTAACTGTAAAAACTAAACTATTTATCCGAATGGGTTGAAATTTTAAATTTAACAGCTCTAGACATTTCTCTATTGATGCGAGTTTCAAATAAGTCAAACAAGCACACACCAAAATTGATGCTTGACGCTTTACTAAAAAGTTTGCCACTGTGCGTCGCTTAAACGTTGAAAAACGATGTAGAACAAGAAAATAAGGCATGCAATAATTCATTTCTTATAGTAATAATAGTTTCTCCATTTAAAAAAATACGTTTTCAATAGGAAATTTGACGAAGAATACGATGGAAATATTAAAAATTTGATCCAGGGTGGGGGCAGTTGTAAAAAATATATTGAAATATTTAAATTGATTACAAAAATTATAATTTGCTAACAATTTTTTAAGAAATAATTTTTTTAAAGCATATTCTCTTAGCTTTAAAATTGAATTAAAATCAATTTTCTTGCTTTAACAGAACCTCAAAATTTCAATTCGCTCTATTTTGAAAAAAAAAAAATTTTCAAAAAAATCCTCAAGCACGTATCTGTTCTTTTTCGTTACAAAACCCATAAAGAAAAATTCAGCCAAATCAATAATGCATCGTCAGAAAAGTGTTCGGTTTGTAAAAGAACATCCCATGTATAACATTATTTACTTAATTCGAAAGCAAATCTTGACAGCTTAGTGTGTACCTGTGATCCCAGGGGTCGAAATGTGATGTGTCAAAAACTACCTTATTTCAAACAGTTAATGGTGGCATTAGTAAATGAATCCTATATTTTCGATCGGAATAATTCGTACATGTTTCATTTGAAAAGTATTCTTATGTATTGTTATGTTTGTTTTTTTCACGATGTGTCAGTGGATTACAATAGCATTATATGTCAAGCCAAAACCCTTCAAAAAGATTTTCATTAATATTGAAAACTGGATAGCGCCCCTGTTTTAAGTTGTCTACTTTTTTTTAAAAAACATTGATCTTAAAAATGGTACAAGTTGAGGAGATTATCAAATTTTCCAATAAAGTGGGGGTGGTTTCCGGGCTATTATTTCGATCGAGAAATTCGAATCCGTGACTCTCTCTTCCGTGAATCTCTTTTTTTTTTCTTATAAATAAAAATTAACATTAAAAAATACCGATTTTCGCCCCATATTATTCTACTGCCGATCTCGTGGTAAATAATTTTTATTGTATTTTTATTTGCTTAAAAGATTTCCGTAAACCGGCACCTAATGTAAACTTTTTCTACCCTAAATTATATGTAATCATATATGCAAACTATATTTTCGATTTTTTCAGTTAAAAGATATTTTTAATGCTACCAATTTTTCTAACAACTCAATGCCAGAAGTTGGGCATGGTAGACAGATCGAAATATAGACACAAACGTTTTTACATAATTTTTTTTTTTGGAATAAGATGAATTGAAAAGTAATTTTTAGACCCTTTTAATAGTGGTCAACATCAATTCCAAGTTAAAAAATTTTAATATCCGCAAGAAAGTTTCTCTCTCTCTCTCTCTCTTACAATATGCCAGACATTCCGAAAGGCATATATGGTTGCGGGAAAGGACTACTACTAATCCTTGTAGTCCTTATCGTTGAGCTACAGGACGATAGCCTGTATTAAGGCTGTAATAAGTCTTTGTAGATTAATACCTAATAGTATTTGGTACTTTATGTTTTAATTTGTAAGATTATATGTTCGTTTTTCTTTTCACACTTTTCCATTTTATTATTTCATTTTTATATATTTTAAAATATTAGTTGATATTTTTTTTTTTTTTATCTTTGCTTTTCTTTTATAAGAGTTTTTATTTTAAAATTTTCTTTTTAAGAAACGTTTTATATAAACGAATATATAAATCGTATGATCTGATGACTCAGATTTAGTACAGTTCACAATTTTAAAATTTTACAGTTCTCATTTTTTGTGTATGCGTGTATATACATACATAGACTTCTCGGATGTTCTACCCGTTATTTCACTTATGCAATGTAAGTTGTATTGCATTTAATTATTAAAAATGTTTTATGTTTTAATTATCACTATATTTAATCAATTTGTTTTATTATTAAATAAGTCTTATGTTTTAGAAAAAGGGGGGACACGTTAAAAGTAAAATTAAAACTAAGCTCAAATCAGAAGTCCATATATAAATGTTTTATGTTTAAATTATCACTATATTTTATTGTTTTGTATTTTAAGGGGGTCACGGAAATTAAAATCAAAGTTTAGCCTAACACTCAAATTGGAAGTACTATCAATACGTCTCACAGCTTTGAAAAAAAACACGTGGGACGGGTCAGACGCTAAGACCTACGCGAGCGAAAACACGTCTGTACTCGTTCACGGACAAAACAAAAGACCCGCAAGAAAGTTTATTGAAACTAATAAATGCATTAGAATTTTTAAATGTGACTGACGTTACATCTAAGTTGAACCAACTATGACACATTTTAACACATGTTCTTGGCCTCCGTTCGCTCGCGTTACGTAATATGTAAGCTACTTCTAATAAAATTCGATATTTTTCTAGTAAATATGAATTCATTCAAAGGCACATTTTAATGCACTTTTGGAAGAAACCAAAAATTTTGCATTTGGTCGCCAGCTAGACTTTACGCGAAACACTTGACAATTGGCACGGCTGTTTAGACTACCATTTTATATGTCAAAAATTTTTGCCGTATTTTTCCAGTGAATTATAAAAAAAATTATAAATGAATGACCAAAAATACAAAATACTTACGTACATTATTATTATTTTCTAGATTATGATGATAATCAGTTAAATAGCTTTCAAGTAAGCACAGCTCTTAATAAAGAGCGCAATGCAACCAACTCGCAAAATCAAGGCATCTCAAAACCAGATACAAAAAAATCTAGCAAAAATGAAACCACCGAAGATAATAGCAATAAAAAAGATGAGAATGGAACAAAACTTCATGATGAAAAACGACGGCACATAAAAAGCATTATTGACAGAATTCCAACTCAAAAAGAAGACTTATTTAACTATAAACTTGACCGAGCTGAAATTGACAGCAATTTAATGGAAAGAAAAATTCGCCCGTGGATAAACAAAAAAATAATTGAATATATTGGCGAACCTGAACCAACATTAGTTGATTTTATATGCTCCAAAGTACTTGCTGGTAGTTCACCACAAAGCATTTTAGATGATGTGCAAATGGTAATTATTATTAATTTATTATTTAAAAAGAGCGTTCCTCCATATTTAGAAAAGCAATATGAAGCAGTAGTACGCGAGCAATAGCCTATTTTTATCGCCTTGACTTCAAATAACAAATGCAAAGCCTTCGTCATTTCTCTTTAAATCTAATTGCAAAAATATTCTACTTCGACCAGAAGAAGTTTTTATTACTTTTTTAACTAATCCAGAAGGTCTTGATATTAATTTTTGGATTATATCTTTTGTTATTTGCGGCAAATTAATTTTCGACATACCGGATGTGTTTAAGTTACGGAAAATTAACACACAAACTAAGGCTTTCTTTGAATTGTCTCCAATGCGAACGTTAATAGAAATAGAGCTTCGCTTCTACAGCCATTAGCGTTTTTAGCTTATAGCCTTAAATCAAGAAAAAGCTCATTATAAAATTATGCATATTTTTTATAATTTCTTCTCAGCTTTTTCGCAGTTCCTAAATATGTATATCCTAGACTATGTATAAAACGTGAAATTCGAAAATAAATGCTTGATATTATGTTTTTTACATAATTTTTCAGAGCTTTATCGGATTTTCTCAATATAAACATTCATGTGTGGACATAAGGACTGTCCCAGAAAAAACTTTGCTTTTTAGTTATATAAAAATATCCAGTAATTTTTTTGGTCATTTTTCGTTTTTTATTAATAATAGCTAGTGTGCAGAATATAAATAACTAAAAATTAATTAACAATTATTTTTTTTTTTATAAAAATTTCTTAGCTTTTTCGTAAGGCCCTTCATTAAACTTTGCACAGTTGTTTCATCGACAGTACGGTACGATCTTTTCCACTTATGTCTGAAGCCTTGTAAATTTTTTGCAGTCTAACTACTCTTTCGAAGATCTTTTTTCATTAGAGCCCAATATATTTCAATTGGGCGAAGCTCTGGGCAGTTGGGCGGATTTGCTATTTTTGGTACAAAATTGATCTTTTTACTTTGACCACATTCTTAGTAGCTTTAGAGTAATGAGAGGTTGCTTAATCAGGTCAGTACATCACGATACGAATAAATGGTAAAATATGCTTTTCGAGACACTCATCTATATAAACATTGGAATTGATTGTGCCTTGCGTAACAAATAAGCTGCTGCTGAGACCACAGGTGCATATGGCCTGCCAAACCGTATATTGCTTCGGAAATTTCGAAATTCTTTTTTCTTTGAATTTACTAGACACGTGCCTCTTCTTCGGTGATGTATAATATTCGTGCCCAGGTCGCTGCTTAAAATCTGCTTTGACGTAAGTTTTGTCGTCCTTAACACAGCAATCAAATTTAGTCAGGTACCTTTCATACTTTTTCTGGTACTTTTTGAACTCAATATGTCTTTAGCTTACTTTTCTCCTTTATCCTTTGTACAGTAGATTTTGATGCACGTGCTCTAGCCGCTATATCTCGCACTGAGGTGTTGGGATTTTGCTTAAAAAGGCGCTTCACCTTCGTCACTACTTGAGTTAGAAACTTCTGGTTTTCTGCCTAAACCTTTTTTTCGTGAAACAGGTAGACTTCCTAAGATTTATGACTTGCAATATAAATTGAAACATTGAGAATGAGACCGAGAGAATAAAATTTGAACTGATTTCAGCCTTTTTAGGCTCAAAATTTTTAGAACATACAGGAGTATCATCTCTGAAAATTTCATTCATTTTTTTTTCAAACTATTTAATTTTACAGTCATCTAAAGCTAAGACATATGATTTGCAATGTAAATTGAAACATTGAGAATGAGAGCGAGAAAATTTGAATATTCCGTTACTTTTGTTCCATAAATATTCCACTGTATACACAAACTTCAAATGCTTGTAAAATGAAATAGGGTGAAAAAAAATGAATGAAATTTACGGAAATGGTACTCCTGTATGTTCTGAAAACTTTGAGCCTAAAAAGGCTGAAATCAGTTCAAATTTTATTCTCTCGGTCTCATTCTCAATGTTTCAATTTATATTGGAAATCATAAATCTTAACTTTAAATGCTTGTAAAATCAAATAGGGTGAAAAAAACATGGATAAAATTTTCAGATATGATACTCCTATATGTTCTGAAAATTTTTAGCCTAAAAAATCTGAAATCGATGATGGAGTATTTGGGAAATTGATGTTTTCTTGGAAAGTCAATTTTTTTATCTTTTACCGCATAGAAACCGTTCAAGCCTTCATTTATTCAGATTTGCAGTTTTTTTTGTCATCTACTAGTACACAACTACCTAAAAATAATATAAAAGCTAATTTGGATTGTGTTGGTTTGTTTATATTAATCAAAGAATTTTTTTGTTTTACTTACGAGTTTTTTTTTAACACAATTTGAAACTTTTTTTTTTAAATAATAATATTGGTCAAAAAAATTTTATCGAATTTTTTTATATCTTCTACAATACATGATAGACCAAAAAGATTCAGCCTAATTAGAAAACATGAGGGTAATGATAGGCCCATTATAGATGGAATGACCCCTATATAAAGAATACAAAATATTAAAATGAAAATATCATGGATGATTTCATCTGTATGCTGATAGTAAGCAGTCGAAAGTGTTTGAGGAGCTTTAGTTCTGTGATTCACGAAAAATTAAGTTTGTGGAACACAGTTATAATCACTTATGTAGCTACTGTTGGCTAGAGTGTGAAAGTTTGCTACAGATCCCTCACGTTCTGCATTGTCACCATCGCGAATTTATACTACTTATGAATTTGATGTTAAATTAATGTTTAGTGAACACATAAGTCAAATTTGTAAAAATTGACTTCTTCTTGCTTTTATCAAGCGTTGGGCTAAATAATTTAGCAGCCCTCTAGTTACGGTGACTCTGTTTAATACAATTGTGCGTCCTCACTTAGAGCACGCTTGCCAAGTTTGGTCACCTTTTTACATTACACATAGTGATAGCATGGAAAGAGTTCAAAAAAGCTCATTCGTTTTGCTCTAAAGAGCTTAAATTGGACCGACACTTCAAGGCTTCCCCCTTCTAAAGATCGTTTGCAGTTACTTCATATGCAGTCCTTGCTTGGCCGCAGAAATACTTAATTTGCATCGGTTTGTGACTGGGCCTCTTGCTGCACCACAAATTCTAATCTATGTTCATTTCAATACTAATCGTAGTAGTTCGCGTATTTCTAACCGAATATTTTATCAACCGGCTATTATAACTAACAACATGACTACTGCTCCTTTCAATCGCACGACGAATCTAATTAATAATTGCGAATTTTATAACATTAGCTTGTCGAAAGGTCAATTCAAAATTAGACTGAAAACTAATTGTATTTAATTTAGCAGCCTTACGGTGTTTGATATATTCTATGTTCTTGTTGTCCGAGCCCCACAGCATGAAGGGTAAATTTTTTCCAAAATTTATGCCTTGGACTTTGTGAATGTATACACATAACTATATTTTGACACATTTATGTGTTCACGTACTTAGAAAGTGCGATAAAGCTAAGGAAAAATATTAAAATATATCAAATCATTCTTAGAATGTTTTTTTCTGGTTCCATTTATAAAATTAAGCTTTTAACAAGGTTTTAAGCTATTTTTTAGACAGCTAAGAAGACTAATAGCTGTAGTAGCTAAATTCTATTATTATATGTAGAAGAAGACTAATAGCTGTAGTAGGTTAATTCTATTATTATATGTAGAAAAAGTTAGGTTAATACTAAAATCACTAAAACTTTTTGAAAATTAGTAATATCGTAATCTTTTTAAGGTATTCTTAAAAGTTGGTCACCCTGAAATCGATAAAGAGTTGTCTTTTCAAAATTATTGGAGGTGTAAACCGTGATATTCATAACGTACTTCTTCGACGTTACCCAATATCACTACTACCACACTGCTTTAATTTGCTAATTGAAGGCACTAAGGTAAAATAAGCAGCGCCATTATGAACTTAAACAACAAGAATGACAAATTAATTTCACTCAATTGCTTTTTCACGTTACTCACTCGCAAACTAGTCTGTAAAGTATTTAAGGTGACGTGTTTAATTTAAAGGTCAATCGTAGACTAATTTATTTAAGTTTCCAAAACTCTAATGCTTACAAAACTAGTTCTTACAAAATTAGAATATAGCATAAAGCATTAGAGACAAAAATGAGAGTTATGCATATATGCATTTGTGAGACAACTGTTGACAGTTAATGTTGTTATGTACATATGCGTATGAATTTGCATGTTAGAAAAAACAGTAATAAAATAACATGTTAGCTTATATGCATATAAAAAATTAGTACATTTAAAGCACAAAGAAAAATTATTAGATTTAAATGCTAAGTACAGTGGCTCCCAATCGGTGACCCAACATCCCGGCCCCGTTGAAAGGACATACTTTCAAGCAGGTAGTATTGCAAGCTTCTGAATAGGACGCGGAATGATTCCTCTTGAAGTTCGAACATCAACAACTCTGACGCGTGAATCTCTGCCTGGTATGCAGTTGATGACACGGCCTTACTGCCAACGCTGTGGGGGCACTTTGTCTTCATGGATGATGACCATTGTGTCGTTTTTAATGTTCAGCTGATCATACGTCCATTTCGTACGTGCTGAAGTTCGTTAACGTAATCATGAGCCCATCGTTTCCAAAAATGTTTCTTGATGCCGCTAACAAGAGCCCATTTTTGAAGATTATCGATGTCAGAAGTTGCAGTAAGCTCTGGTAACGATTTGAGCGAACTGCCAATGATGAAATGGGCTGGAGTCAATGCTTCTAAATCGCTCGGGTCAGGCGAAAGTATTGATGTAGGACGAGAGATGAGAATCGATTCAATTTCGGCCAAAACGGTTGTCAATTGAGTCTTGCGTTCATGAGACTGCGATTAAGATGGCCTTTGGCCGATTTCATAGCGGCCTCCCAAATTCCACCGAAGTGAGGAGCCCTTGGAGGAATAAAGTGAAAATTAATAAATTCATTAGAGCAATACTTAGTGATTGTAGCTTGATGGTCCTTCTTGAAAAGAAACGCCTTCAGCTCAGCGAGCTTGCTGCAGGCGCCAACGAAATTTGTAGCGTTGTCGCAAAAGATGTCTGATGGCAGGCCTCTCCTGCTGATCAACCGCTTAAGTGCTGCTAAGAAGGCATCAGTGGACAAATCTGATACGACTTCAATGTGAACCGCTTTTGTAGCCAAACAAATGAAAATGGCGATGTAAGTCTTATACGGCGTCTTACCTCTTATACGGAGATAAGTGTTTTTGGGCCGCAAAAATCAATGCCACATCGAGTAAAGGCACGTGATGGAGTTAGCCGCTCAACTGGCAAATTCCCCATTATTTGTTGTAACAGTTTTGGCTTGTACCGAACACAATGGGTACAATTATTGACAACGCGACGAGAAATATCTCGTGCGTTCAAGTTTTGGTAGTGATTGCTTTTTCGTCGATGCAACACGTGACTTTGCTGTAAGGAGACGAACGCAAATGTTGCCCGAGGCGTCAATCTCACGTGTAAATGCAGCAGCCGTAGGCGCGAATTGAAGAATCACAAAATCCATGTATCTGAATTAATTGTGCATTCGATGACAATCAATTGATGATAAGCTTATTAAAAAATTATCCCATGCCAAATGCAAATTTTGCTTTACTGACTCGTCCCAGTCCAACTTTAGCAGCCATAGTTCTTGTAATATAATTTTAGCCATAATCACTACTGTAGTCCAAGTGGGTCAAATAACGATGAAGCAATCGGAAGAATAGTACGTTTTGTAAGGCAGTTGGTTTTATTTTGCTTTGGTTCAAAAGAAAATATAAATGAGTCTTTTTTCCTTGTCCCATTTAAGTGCTAATGCACATGTGAGTGCTGCATCTTCAATATCTAAGTTTTTAATAGTCTTATCATCTCTATAATCTGAATGATTTGAGTGCCTCTTCGCTAATTCAAAACAGCCTAATCTCAACAATTTTGTCGCCTCATACTTTATCTGAGATAATTTAGTGATTGAATTTGCACCACATAAAAGGTCGTCAATATAAAATGACGACTTTACGATATCTGAAACAATTGCAGAATCTGAAGCATATTGATCTGCCAAATAAAATAGACTTTGCACGGCAAGATATGCCGCAGCAGCCATCCAATGCGTATTGAGCTGATATGTGACAATTTCTTGATCTGGTGAAATTCTCCATAAAATATATGGATACTTGCGATCTTTTGGCTCGACGAGTACCTATCTGTACATTTTAACGATGTCAGCAGTGACGGCATAGCGATAGAGACGAAAACGTAAAAGCAAAATAAATAATTCGCTTTGAAGAGTGGGTCCAACCATTTGAATATCACTAACAGATTTTTGTGAAGTGGTTCAACACGAAGCGTCAAAGACAACTCTCAATTTAGATGAAGAGCTAACTGGTTTAAGCACACAATGATGTGGGATATAATAGTGAGGCTCCTTCAAATTTGTGTTTTTTACCAGACTCATATGGCCCAAATGTTCATATTCACTCATAAAGGTAACATATTGCACTTTAAGTTCGGGTGAGCGTGATAAACGACGTTCTTGAGCTACAAACCTCTGCAATGCTATAGCGTGAGAGTGACCAAAGCATCTTGGATCATCTTTAAAAGGCAATTTGATGATAATCCTGCCATCAGGATTTCTTGAAGCTGCTTGAGCGTACACGAGTTCACAGCTGTGCTGCTCACGGGTCCACACTTCCGCTATAGTTGAAACTTCATTTAGATTCCACAAACGCTCTAATTTTTTATCTAATGAGTCATGAGATGTGAGCAGACATGTTGATATTTGTGTGTTCAGTGGCCGTTGATATCGACCTGAAACTACCCAACCTAGTAATGTTTTCTGCAAAACAGGTAATTTGTCGACAAGACGAATCTGGCCAACAGAAAGAATATTGAAGAGCCTTTCTATGCCCAAAAGCAAATCGATACGTTTTGATTTGCGAAATTATTCATCAGCAAGCGCAGCGATCGGTGGCAAATTACATGACGAGACATCAATTTCAGCTTCTGACTGATTTGCAATATGTGACGTCAAACAAAATGAAAGTGGAATTTCAAAAGTATTTAAGCGAGACTTAATAGTTGCTGAGGCTTTATATTTTATGTTTGTAAACTAATTTCCAACGCTATGAATTTCAATATTAAGTTTGACACGAGGCAATTGCAATTTTTGAGAAAATTCGTCAGTAATAAAATTAACCTGCGAGCAAGAATCTAACAAAGCTCTGCCAAGTTTATAGCAACCCGAAGCATCCCGAACCAAAACCATAGCAGTGGCGAGAATCACATTATCTGTCGACGAATTTTCCATGTGCGTATGAGCTGCAGCCTCTCTTGAAGTACAAAGCAATGATTATGATGTTGTCGTTGATGATAGCTGCGGGGTAGAGTACCGTGCTGATGTAGAGCTAGGAATAGCAATATTGTCGGCAGTGCTGACCAGATCAGTTTTATGTAACAAACTATGATGTTGACGCGAACAGGTCCTACATCTAAGCGAAGGGGAACATTTTGAAAGTTGACGCCCTTTGGAGAGACAATTAATGCAAAGACCAAGCTTCTTTACATTTTCAAAACGACGGACAACTTCAAGCGCTTTATATCGATTACAGTTATTAATCTTATGATTTGAGCTTGAGCAAAAAGAGCACTCTGGATTCGAGCATGCAAACAATTAGCCTCTATTTTGTTTTTTAATTGGTTGTGCTTTCTGAGGAAATTTATCAATTTTAGGCTCAGCAAAATGAGCACCCTCAATGGATTCAAGATATTGACAATGTCTCTCTAAAACCATTTTACAACTGTTCCAAGTTGCCAACTCTTTAAATTCTAGTGACTGCTTCCACTTTTTATTAGATTCCTCATTAGCTTTTTGCAAAACCATATAAATTAACATGACTTGTGAAATCTCTTTTTCCGAACCTAACGACAGCAGTGAAATATATAGAACCGATGCGTTGTCGATGAAGCGATGAAATATTTTCGAGGAAAATTAAAATTGTGTTGTCGTAGCGTTCCTTAAGCCTTTCCAAAGCTTCAGGGTAGCTTTCATTTGATATTTGGAAAGCTTTGACAGTTTACAATGCTGGGCCTTGGAGACAATTGAGAAGATGGTTGAATTGATGTTAGATAAATTCAATTCGCGATCAATAATTTGTGTAAGCAAGATAATGAAATTTTTATAAGTAGAATATTTGCCATTAAATGTTGGCAGTTTTAACTGTGGTAATTTTGAATGTAGCATAGGGATCAAACAGGTGACATCCGACATTGATGCGTTGTGTACATCGTCTCCTAATCTCGATTGAATAGCTAATTTGGTAGTGATGTAGAGCTCTTCAATGTCAGGGCGACATGAATCATCACAGCAATTTTTTCAGTGCTCGTTTGTACAGTAAGAATTTGTTTGAAATACGATTCAAGTATGCCTAAGTGACATTTGAGTTCGGTTTCGTCGGTACGGTTTTCTATGCCAATGTTAATAATGTTGGTGCTCATTGAAATTTCCGTCTTTGCCGTTAACAACATCTCTGTCGGAAAATTAGTCACTTGTGATGCCCCCGTCGAAAAAACAATCATCAGAAATGTCTAATACGGAATGGACTAAATTTCAGAAGAAAAATGGTGTACGGTCTGTTGTGGT
This sequence comes from Meiosimyza decipiens, assembly GCA_963680825.1. Taxonomy (NCBI): domain Eukaryota; kingdom Metazoa; phylum Arthropoda; class Insecta; order Diptera; family Lauxaniidae; genus Meiosimyza; species Meiosimyza decipiens. The sequence continues at coordinate 76,877,205 of OY804258.1, read as the reverse complement.
TGGAAATAATGAAAATAATGATCTGGATGTTTTGGTCAGAAAAAAATGAGTTCATCTATCCTTGTTTAAAAATAATGTTACTGATAAAAATATTGTTGATTATGTGGAATGATACGCAAGAGTTAATAGCTGTCCTCGTACGTGCTATAAGTTGGTAAAAAAAGATGCCTGTAACGATAATTTTAATTTCACGCTCGGAGTTTCACCTGAATTCTATATTTTTACCAAATTTATGGCAACGCTATATCAAGGTGCGCCTTTTTCGTTCTCTTCCAAGGAATGGAGAAACGCCATAACATAATTAAGACCTAAGCTTAATTGCCTTGCTAATAGTTATGTTAATGCTTTAAAATATTACTATCAGAATCTTTCTGTTATTCGCATTAACTTATCTACTGTAAGTAATTTTATTGCTGATGGTGGATTTGACGTTTATGTATTTTTTGAAACGCGGCTAAACGATAATTTTTATGATGATGAAATTAAGAATACTTACTTCGAAGTTCCAAACCTATCGCAAAGATAGGAGTCTTTTAAAAAGTGGTTTCTGTAGATTATTATCAAAAGATGGGATCTATTGTCAATGTGAAGTATTGATGGTTTATTGATTGATGAGGATGGCTTACTCAATCAACTGTGTGCTGCTATTCATCATCCCTTTGAAAATATTTTTGTTTGTTCGTCATATATTCCACCTAATACCATCTTCTGTAGAAAGTGAAGATTATCTTTGCGTCGTTGGAGACTTTAACTTTAGCAATTTAACTTGGGCTGTTTTTGATGATGAAATAGGACTTATTCCTTTAAATTTGCATAAATTACACGAAATTCATTTTCTAGACAGCTTGCTAAGCTTAGATCTAGTTCAGATTAATCACATTCTCAATAAATTACACTACTCTTTCCTGCTGAATTCGTGAATGAAAAATAAAATTTTTTAAATGGTACAGATGTCGAGATAATGTGGATTTTTAATTTTTCGACCTCCTTTTACTTTAAAACTCATATCTTGAGCTAAAAATGTCCAATTTCATCGTTCTTGACACCAAATTAAACATATTTCTTAAAATTACAAATAAACATTTGTAATTACCGACCGGCTGCAGAAGAGTCGAGCGTATAAGACTACAGGTTGGGAGGTACAGGATAGATAATAATGTATTTTGGTGAAACAAAGCCCGTGCCGACAAAAAACCGACTTTTGGCCTACTTTTTTTTATTAGAAGGTGTATAAGGTTACAGCTTAAAATTTATGTCAAATGATAGAACTCGATGAACCTAAATAGAATATATAGGGTTACCTTGTAGGATCCTGCCCTAAACAAGGTTTGTCACCCGTTTTTTGGGGCAATTTTTTTTAATAAAAAGTGTATAAGATTATTGCTTGAAGTATGTGATAAATGATAGAGCTCTATGAGCCTAAATAGAGTATATACTTACTTACTTAGGTGGCCATAGCAACCTGTCGTCGGGTTTCGGCCGACCTCATCAGCTCTCGCCAGACGCCTCTGCTTCGCGCGCGCCTTCTCCAATTGGTTTCACCTCGAACACCTTTTTCGCTGGAGCATCGTTATCCATACGATGGACATGACCTAGCCAGCGTAGTCGCTGGATTGCTATTCGCTGAACTACTTCAATGTCGTCGTATAGCTCATACAGCTCGTGGTTCATTCGTATGCGATAGTCGTCGCCAACTCGAATAGGACCGAAGATTTTGCGAAGAACTTTTCTCTCGAACACCCCAAGAGCGGCTGCGTCTGCTTGCGAGACAACCCATGCCTCAGCGCCATAAAGAAGCACAGGTATAATGAGCGTCTTGTAGAGTGTCAGTTTTGTCGATCGAGAGAGGGCTCTGCAACGTAATTGCTTACTAAGCCTGTAGTAGCACCTATTAGCAATTGTTATTCTTCGCTTTATCTCCAGGCTGACATCATTATTGCTGTTAATGGCGGTGCCAAGGTAGGTAAATTCCTTGACCACTTCAAAGTTATAGTTGCCTGTTGAAAGGTGAGAGTCTAGACGCCGCGCTCCCCTGCCAGCAGGCAGCAAATACTTCGTTTTGCCCTCGTTTATCGTCAAACCCACCTTGGCTGATTCTTTTTCGATAGCGGTAAAAGCAGCAGTGACATCTCTCTTGGTTCTACCGATAATATCAATATCATCAGCATACGCAAGGAGCTGAACACCTTTGTAAAAAATGGTGCCATTGCGATGCACACCTGCCTTTCGCAGGATCCCCTCCATGGTGATGTTGAAGAGATCGCAAGATAGCGGGTCGCCTTGTCTGAAACCTCGTTCAGTATGGAAGATTTCGGAGAGGTCATTTTCTACCGTGACGGAGCTGCAAGTATTGCTCAACGTCATCCTGCAGAGTTTTATCAACTTTGCAGGTATACCGAACTCAGACATTTGCGTAAAGGCAATCCCGCCTCGGGCGGTATATAGGGCTACCTTGTAAGATCCTGTCCTAAACTAGGGTAAGTACCCGTTTTTTGGGCCAATTTTTTTTAATAAAAAGTGTACAGCTTAAAATGTATGTCAAACGATAGAGCCCGATAAGCCTGAATAGAGTGTGGCCAATAATAACTGTCAGTAAAACAAATCAAAGTCGTAAACGATATTTTATTTTAGAGGCTTAACAATATTAAGATTAAGTTCGAATCCTTCACCCTTTTCCTTTATTACAAGACGAAAGCGTTTGGAAAACGATTCACAGGCGGCACACACCATATTCCCAAATCCTTGTCAAACGCTGTGTGAACCCATAAATTTTCAAGCCTTTCGTTGAGCCAATATCACCTTACATATTGCCCAGTGGCGTTTACTCTAATATGCGCAGGTGATCTCCGCACACCCAACCAAAATCCGATGCATTTTTTTTCAACTCTATTAGACGTTTGTTAAACATATCAATCAATAATTGGACATTGTTCCTACCGGCACGCTGTAATATGTCATAGCTATCGTATCATAGTTCTCTCCCCTAAGCGTACAATATATGTACGTAATACCACTACAATTGTTCTAGCTCATCATAGCAGATCAAATATATGAAACGCAACATTATTCGACGATGTTGAATTCCATACAACCGGCTTGAGTGTGCGCTGCTGATGTCGCACCAAGTCAAAGCAAAAACCTATAATAAAAAATAAACTACTACAATAAACTGGGTTTGTAGGATATTAGCGCATATAACTTGATACAACACGAGTCGTGTTGTATCAGATCAAACCCAATATTATTTGACAATGTTGAATTCCGTGCAATAGATCGCCTATTTGCTTTAACTTTGACATTCATAACATATCAATTCCCGTTCAGCAAAGTTAAGTGCTTTGATGAATTGCAGCGCTTAAGCATAAAGCTCTTGAAAATTCTCTGAACGATGTGCTGAAAATGTTGGAAACTACTTTGTTTTTGAAAAAATTAGTCGCTGTTGTTGTTATTTAATAACAAAAAAGACTTGTTGCTGTCGAATCGAAATACGCTGCACATCAGAATTCTCACTTAAAACTTGCTTAACGCGCTTCAAAAATGTTGAAGTTGCTGAACAGTCCCAATAATCAAAACACCGATGTATTGAAAATATAACAATATGATCGAATTAATGATAAATGTCAATGTGAGTATTAATGGCCAATATCCAGAAAATTATGAGAGAAGTGAGAGAAGTTATTACTTCATGCTTTGAACTTATTGAACTTACAATGTTTTGAATTGCGATACAAACGTGTATTTTTTCAAATAATTAATACTTTGTAAACACAAATGGATATTATATTTAACATAAGTCAATAAAAAGATTAAATTTTTTGGAATTATTGAATTCAAAAAAGTTTCTCAATTTTGAAAGAAGAAGAAGGTGAAGCTTTTGAAAGCCTTAAAATTTCATTTGCCCCCTTCTTTGAATTTGTTAAGCTAAGAAATGTGTATTTTTCTCATGTGAACAGTTTTGTAACATTTTCATCAAAGATATACCCGAAATTCTTTTGAATTTGGACTTGAAAAACCAGCATTTATGATGAGGTTATAGAAATTTTCTTCAAAAAACACGTATTTAACTGACATACCCATAAAATTTTTTGGAATAAAAAATAAATAATAATAAAAACTTTGAAAACATTAAAAATATAAAAAAAATATTCAAAAAAAAATTATTAAAAAATAAATATTTAAAAAAAAATATTTAAGAAAATATTTAAAAAAAATATTTAAAAAAACCGTCGTGGTCCTGGAAAGAACTAAGAATAGGCATTCATCTTTAAACAATACATACACGTTGAACACCCTGCTGAAAACGCCACGACACGCCACTGATATAGCTCCATAAGCAGAAATCTAAGGGATTGAGATCCGGAGATGCTGCTGGCTATCCTTCGGCAGTCATGCAAAGTTTCTCGGCACCAGTTTTGATTTTCTATTTTTGTGATACTGCTCCCCGCACTATGATTTTGGTCACGTTTTGATATCGCAACATCCAATTTATCCTTTGGAGCATTTGCAAGACGTCTTGCGAACAGTTTTTCATCCGAAGCATTATCTCATCTGCAACGTGCCGACAAGTAGCTCCTTACTTTTTGCAGCACGTAGTTGCTTTTGCTTATCTGTAAGCCCATGAGCGCGTTATTTTTATAGGTCTTGAGTCGTAGGTCAGTCCTGATAAGAAGCTGCAAAGAATTCTTGAATATTTTCATATCCTTTCCTACGGAACGGGTCCATTTCGTCGAAATCGTTCTAACACTTGTTTTATGACGTCATTTTCTCGCACAGTCAGACTGTCAAATTTTCTGTTTTAATCTTCGAACTCTCCTTTTCATTATATCGTTTTATTGTCCTATGTATGAATCTCTTTTCTATTTCGAGTGACTTTAGTGATTTTATGATGTCACAATTTTTATTATAATTTTTTAAACATATCTATAGCTAAGTCACGTTTACTTCCATGGCGCTTCTGAGCTTGATATAAAGAATTTTTCTTTTGCCGTGAACTTTCTTTGTGTACAATTACATTTTAAAAAGCAATGCATACTTAGATTATAAAAAAATACGTTTTTATAACTTTTTTAGTACAGTGAAATTTACTGACAGTTATTATTGGCTAAACATGGGTTGCCACCCGTTTTGGGCCAATTTTCTTCAATAAAAACTGCATAAGATTACAGCTTGAAATGTATGTCAAGTAATAGAGCTCGATGAGCCTAAATATAAAATATAGGGTTGCCTTGTTGAATCCTGTCCTAAACATGGGTTGCCACCCGTTTTTTGGGACAATTTTTTTTTAATAAAAAGTGTATATGATTACAGCTTTAAATGTATGTCAAACGAATGAGTTCGATGATCCTAAATTACATTGCCATCCTGTTCATAGATTGCCACTGATTTTTTGGGCCAACTCAAAAAAACAGTAGCTTAAAAACGCTATATATGGACCCCTCCCCCCGTCTTTGTATAAAAAATTACGCGGTTCTTACTATTGCTAGAGGATATTCGACGATATCTAAATCATGAATACTTTCAACTTAAGGAAACTACTTACTCGTAGTTGAGATTTCTAAAATGTTTTTTGACCCATGAGGTACCTAATTAATAAACCGTTCTATGAAGGCAATTATAAAGAGCAAACTAAGATATCATCACATGATATACTCATTTAAATCACACTCATATTTTGAATACATATTGCATATAAGCTTAAGTATTAATTAAAAATATTTTCAGGTGCTTGATGAGGAAGCCGAAGTTTTTGTTGTAAAAATGTGGAGATTACTTATATATGAAGTAGATGCAAAAAAAATTGGACTTGGCAAATAGAACTTCTCTGGAAAATATGCACGTATCCGACAACATTTTTGAACGTTGAACATTTTTCCTATATATTTGGAGTTCCGTACAGAACACGTTAAGAAAGGAATATCTCATAATTGTTATAATAAATCTTTTCCAATCACTAAACCTGAAAAAAAAACAATTAAAAAAATGTTGCGTTTTAATAGTTTTAATATGATCTTACAGAGAGAGAGCCAGCAAGATTGATGTATTTTGTATGTGATGTGATGTGATTTATTTTATTAGCATCGTTAAATTTAGATTAAGATAGCGATATATGGGCATTCGGCCTATTATACCCCACCTGAAAAAGTGAGTGTTTGTCTATCAGGAAGTAAATGTAAGGTTAAAGACCTGAGGGTATATGACCTTTATCTAAAAGTTCTAAGGTAAAATCAAATAAAGCTTGGTGCTTCGGTTTTCTAGGCTTAATATTAATCTAACTTCCAACTTAAGGTTTATGGTTCCTAGCTGAAAAAGGATTGAATTATTCTCAGCCATATATTGAAGAGTTGTTCCGGCCTGATTCAGTCTAGGATTAGGCAAACGCGAGTTACTGCTGTACCTCAGCATATGTTGAGTAATGCTCAGTTACAGATCGCTGTAGTAACGTTAGAAATTGCAATGTTTTTTATTCCTTCGGATCTGTCAGTTCGAGGCTCAGAAAGTGGGCTGCGTTGAATTTCCGAGTACGCATCCGGACATGCGGAGAGGAATAAGATCGCATTCTGGACAGTGGTTGAACGTTTGAGTCGTAAGTGAGATATATAATAGTTCAGTACACCAGGGTATATCTGGTACTTGATGACACTTGTATGGGTGTTTATTTCTCCAATAAAAAGTTTAATAATGAAGGAAACATTTAACGTAGTTCTACAGTTTTTAAGCGACGGAAAGTCAATAAGTCATATGGAGGTAAGTGAACATATGGATTCCAAGAAAGACTGCGTGGACAAAAAATAACGAATTGTTTTCGCACACCGTTTTCTGAAGTTAAAAACTCAATTAGACTTATTAATAACTCGGTCAATGTGAATATTAAACTTGAATTTAGTATCCATCATGTATACTAAATCATGATTACCAATGTTATATGAACAACATAATCGCTGTTTTCTAGAGAAGGACATATGTACACATTTCTTTAACAGCACTTTCATGGTTGGCTACTATCTCGGCGTTTTAGTCGCCGAGTAAAAATTGGCTTTATGGTTGGCAACATTGGCGAAGTATCTCCGCTGCAATAGCTTCGACACTTTTTGTGCTTGATGCACGTTTTAGTTTTCTAAAAAGGCCCTTTATTTCGTTAATAACGAACACAAGTCTGCTTTGTAACCTACAAAGGCTTAATGGCTAAATTTATTTTAATAAATATTGGGCAGAAATTTCAAATTCGCTACAAGCGTCAAATAAATCCAGAAACGTCAATATATAGATCATCCACAAAATGTGGAACTTAACACTATGGAGACAGTAAACTCTAGCCATCCATGAAGCCGATCCATACTGTATCGACTCGGAGATATACAGTGGCTCACAGCTTATTTGACCCACCTCATATATATAATTATTTTGTTATACAAACCGTTATTCTAATACAAAACAAAAAAAAATTTAATGTAGTTTTTTTGATTGAAATCTTTTTATTTATTATACACAAAATAAAAATATTCAATTTTTACAAAGTTACATGAAAAAAATAAAAAACTTAAACAAAATTCATGTCACAGCTTAAATGACCCATCAAAAACAAATCGTAAAAAAAGTGATAAATTCACATAAAATTTGTTAAAAAATTAATCGCTAATATTTTGTAGGATAACCTTTTTGATCCAACACGGCTTTAAGACGCTTTTGCATTGAATCCACTAATTTTTTAGTATATTCAGGTGAAATTTTATTCCATTCGATCATGAGTGCACTTTTGAGGTCATTTGTATTTCTTATGTGGTGATTTCGAATTCCTCGTTCTAGTACAGACCACAAGTTTTCTATAACATTCAAATCTGGAGACTGTGCAGGTGTTGCGATGATATGGGGACATTTCCAAATGAGCCATGTTTGCACTATTGATGACTTGTGTTTTGGGTCATTGTCTTAGTAAAATCGAAAATTGCTTTCTATATTTAAATTTTTGGCACTTTGAATCAAATTGTCTTATAGAATTTTCAAATACATATTCTTGTCCATATTTCCTTCAACAAAAACGAGATTACCAATCCCAGAAGATGCCATACAACCCAATACCATCACATGCCCACCGCCATGCTTTACTGTTCCTCGTACATTTTTTGGTTTGAGCTCTGTATTTGTTTCTCTCCAAATAAATTTCTTACCATCTGACCCATAGAGGTTAAATTTGCTTTCATCAGCAAAAATTTGCTTTCATCAGCAAAAATTTAACCTCTATGGGTCAGTTTAGTAACATGTTAATTTTTTTTTAGAACATGTTAATTTTATTTAGTATGTACTATGCAGAGCTTAATGTTCAGCAGCTTAGTGCTAAAAAACTACAAAAAAATTACAAGCGCAAAATGCATTAATTGTTAGAGAATAACTCTAACAGTCGTAAAAGAACAAAAAATGGGCAACCAGCTGCTTATACTAGTTTCAATGATAGCTACGTCACATCTTCAGTAAGCTTTGTTAGCCGATGTTAAAGAGTCTGCAAACACATTTTATTTACTTTTTCGTTTTGACCAGTTAAGAATCATAGCGAAAAACACAAACACTGTGCGAGAAGACTCTAACATTCTTTCTCCTTTTACATGCAATTGCTCCTGCAACTCTTTTGATATTAAACATTTCTTGACGAGCACTAAACTGCTGAACATTATGCTCTGCATAGTACATAGTAAACTTTTTTTTGTTTATAAATTACAAACACTACGCTAGCATATTATTTCGTATTTGATTTCTAATATTTTTTTCAATATTTGTAAAGCTTGCGTTTTCAACATAATTGCTGTTCAAAGTAGAAGGTATTTCTTCTTCGACTGGGACATCCGCACGTTATCACTATAAATGACTTACCAAAAATTTTTTAATACTCCAAGTGTTTGTTATTTGCAGATGATGTTAAATTATATGTTAGAGTCTCCGATAACCTGAATGCTCAATTACTACAGAATGATTTATGTAAATTTAATCAGTGGTGTTCATTTAATAACCTTAAGCTAAATTTAAATAAATGTTGTGTAATTTCATTTACGAAGTGCGTTAATCACATTATTTTCGACTATTCTATAGATAATGTTATGTTAGTCCGGAAACATGAAAATAAGGACCTGGGAGTGATTTTTGACGCAAAATTTTAATTTCAAACTTCATTATGATTATGTTGTTTCAAAGTCATATGCTATGGATTTATAAAAAGGAATTCTTTTAATTTCGTAGACCCGATGACAGTAAGAGCTTTATACATTTCATTCATCCGTAACATTTTAGAGTATTGCTCAATTATTTGGGAACCATTTTATGCAGAACATTCTAATCGCATCGAAGAAATTTAAAAGTGTTTTAGTAAATATGCACTATATAAACTGCACTGGCCAGGCGGAATACCATCATATGATGCGAGGCGTAAGCTTCTTGGATTACAGTCATTAAAAGATAGACGCACTTATAGTTCTTTGTTATTTGCTTATAATATTTTATCTGGTAAAATTAAATGTCAAGAAATTTCAAATTTATTCATCTTATATGCTCCTAATAGAATAGTTAAGAATAAACCGTATGTTTGAAGATCGAATTCGTAGAACAAATTATGCATTAAACGAACCCATTGCAAGATGTATTCGATTATGTAATAGCTTCTCTCATTTTTTAAACTTTAATGTAAGTTCTTATTTATTTAGATTAAATTTATTTATACTATTTAATTAGTTTTAGTTAATATAGTCTGTATGATTAAATTCGTAGACCATATACATAAATAAATAAATATTATGCAATGCATAACATACGTTAAAAATTTTCAAAGCATTTTCTGGACCATAATGCAGTTCCCTGGCAGATAAACAACAACGGAATTGACCACCTTGATGTTCATTTTGTGATCACATATCTAAAATCATTCGCATTACTTTCTTGGAAACGAAAACTGCTGTGGAATAGGGGAGCAACTTACAACCATAGCATTTATACTATGGTTTAACTTCAATTACTCCTGGTACGCCGGACGTTTCATAGAAGTACCTTTTACTTTGAAAAATATTTTTAGTCTAATGCAATAAAAAATTTCAACAGAAAGTATTACATTACCTTTTCGCTTCTCTTTTCTCCATCGCAGATATTTTAAAATTTATATGCTTCGGACAAGGCACTTTTTCTATTGCACTATATAGTTCAAACAAGTAGGTGGACAAGTTTGCTGTGTCATTCTTATAATGCGGTCCTGCCCTTGTGCTAAAAATTTTAATTTCGCAAATAGCTTCACTATGGCTGAGATTGCTGTGCATCTCTGGGGAATTTTTATTTCATACTATTAAGCACGTAAATAAACTATTTCTTGTTTGACTGGAAATTCTCTACGAAACTACAATATATAGTATGTTTAGTGAAAAATTCACGAAAACACTGTATGCATAATATGTTATTACTTTTTGTAACTGAGTACCAAAACATTAGATTGATCTCTAATCAATCTGCGCTGAACTCTTTCATCTTCCATACCATTGTTTAACCACAATGCAACCGAATATATGATTAAATTGTGAATAAACTTCTTTTTGCTGAAATGCGTAGTTATTTTGCTAGTCAACATGGTTTCTTTAGCGGTAGATCCACCACTTCCAATTTAACTATTTTTCAAATTATGCAATTAACGCACTTGAAAAGGGCTTGCAAGTTGACGTTTTATACACAGATTTTTTAAAGGCTTTCGACAGCGTGAAACATCCGATATCGTTATGTAAATTTGAAAAAATTAGGCATTCACTCTCAACTTTTAATGGGACACTGACTGTCAAAATTGGTGTACATTGTTCTAAACCTATTAAGCTTAAGTCCGGTGTCCCTCAGGGGAGTCATTTAGGACCTTTACTTTTCAACTTATTCATAAATGACGTAGCCCAGATATTCAAATTGGGTAAATGCCTTCTATATGCTGATGATTTGAAAATTTTTCATGAGGTCAAAGATCTTAGCTACTGCGAAAAGCTTCAGGACGATATTTCTTTTTTGCTTCACTGGTGTAAAATTAACCAGCTGTCTTTGAATTTTGAAAAATGTAAAATTATAACGTTTTCACGTAAAGTTTCTCGTATTGTTGACGATTATAATTATAACGCTAATAACACATTTTCCAGAGTACATCAATTTAAAGACCTTGGAGTATACTTTGACGAAAAGCTCTCACTTGACGTGCAGTTGGAGTATATAATTTCAAAAGCGAATTCTCAATTTGGATTTTTAAAAAGAAACTCGAGAGAATTTTTTGATCTTTTTACGCCTAGAACTATCTTCTTTAGCATAGCAAGATCTCTTCTAGAGTACGCTAGCATCGTATGGGATCCATTATACGATATTTCGATAAGACGCATTGAAAATATTCAAAAACGGTTTACTCGATTTGCCTTGAGACGACTGTACACTTGGGAAAATATGCCTCCTTACTGGGTACGATGCTGTTTATTAAGCTTCAGAAGCTTGGCCAATAGACGAATAGTTACTAATATTACGTTCATTAAGTACATTATCGATGAAAGACTAAATTCGCCTGACTTACTTGCGCTAATTCCATTCAATGTCCCAGCTCGTAATCTTAGAGAGTCAAATATGTTCTACATTCCGTCTCACAGAACTAATTATGGTTCTAATGAACCTATTTCTAGATGCTTGTCTAATTGTAACGCATTCGCTAACCAATTGGACTTCAGCTTAAATAGGATTGCTTTCAAAAAATGTCTTGAAGAAAGAATTGTTCCTATATAGTTAAGTTTATTAATTTTTACCAATAGTTTTTAAGTTTTATTACTGTAATCTGTAAGGGTGAGAAACCCGGTAGATGACAAAATAAATAAATGAATTCATTCTTGTGCAACGTACATGGAAAATGAGCACATCAGGAAAATGGAAAAAAAGTTATACATATGAAAAAAGTGCAATTTTCTTAATTTACTTACTCAAATTTAACATTTTGCAGCTCTGGTAACAACTCTAGGAGTTTTTATTCTCTTTTTTTTTAGTGAGGATATACTCGAACATGAATAAATGTTCGAATTTTTGAATTTTGTTGCGGTGTTGGGGCTTGCGCACACCTGTGAAATGCTGGACTGTGCTAATGGGGTACTTAGGTACTGCAGCAAGGTTAGATAGATCAGCCTGGAAGTGAAGGTACACGTACGTTCGTCGATCCTAATCCAGAAGAGTCTGTATCGGAGTGATTGGCTCCCTGGTCTGCTTCTGACTCCAGTGGAGTGGAAGTATATGGCAATAGGTATAAAATGTGCTCGCCCCCCTTCTCCTAATGCTTTTAGAGACCGGCCCTCAGTATCCGGCAAATGAGGCTTTGAAAATCTGATAGTCCTGCTCCTGAGACAACGTCTAATTGAGTGTTGGCAAGGGCAGATTTTCAATGAACGGTTGCATGAGAAGCGATATCCAGATTATGATTATGGTGCAACCGTTATTGAAACTAGGGTATGGGAGGCAGCGATGGTATCGCTTCGGGCTACTCTAGTCTAACCATACCGAAGTAGGCTGAACCCACAGGTCCAGCAGCCATCGCCTCTGGCGGGTCTAGCGTAGAGGAGTCAATGTCCTCTACCATTTCTGGCCTCCTTGAGGTAAATTCTTCAGGTTCAGCAACCACACTCGTAACATCCAAGGAACACAGACCTGAAAAGGTAATACAGCTGGTGACCAATCCTCTGTCCGCATTTCTCTCCAGATCGGAGGGTGTCGTGGACGGCCATGAAGTGGCCTCTGCAAGCCCAAACAACAAAAAACAACGCTCTAGAGAGAGAGGGTCAGGTTACTGAAACCATCAGCAAGCTTGTCTTCACATCCTGAACTTCAGGTGGTAATTGTAGATCGTGGTCATTCAGATGAAAAATCTTGTACGCTAATTGGCGCATCCTGGAGGGAAAAACTATGAGGGCACTTAGCGAAATGACTCATTAAGTTTCCTCACAAACTGCATCCGAAGCCAGAGTGAACTTTGGCCGGCTGCCAAACTTAATGTTGTTTCGGTCGATCTGGTCGTGAGACCTTCAAAGTAATGTCCACTTCCATAGTAATAAATTTGCTTGGTAAGTTGCTTTAGAGTACGAGGTTATGTTTTTCCCTTTTTGAAACCCTTATTTACATGCGTCGATATTTTGGATTTTACAACAAATTTTGTAAGCCTCCTTACAGGAATTTTTTCTAGTTTTGTTTCTATTCCGACTTCATGCTTTTTAGAAATAGGTCGAATAATTAGCTGTTTGTTAGCTTAATTTATTAGAGATGGCAGATGGAACATTATGTAAGTAATAAATACTTAATTTATAAAGTACAAATTCAGTGTGGAATACGGTGTGTGTGTAATTTTGTCTGGCCAACAGCCAACAGTCACACCATTTATTCATACTTAACGGCCAAAAATGTATGAAATGACACTCAAACGAACAATTGTATAACGTTGATGAGCCCAGCCCCTTTTTCCGATGTCTTCCTGGTAAAGCCTACGTTGCTACGTGAAAAGACTTCACTAGTCAGAAAAATACGGATGGATCCACTTTTTATACCCTACACAGAGGGTATATTCACTTTGTCATTCCGTTTGTAACGTATAGAAGGGGGCGTGGCAGGTATGGAAAAGTATATATATTCTTGATCAGCGTCACCACCTGAGTCGATATAGCTATGTCCGTCTGTCTGTCTGTGTGTCTGTCTGTTGAAATCAGGTTTACGAAAAAACTAAACTGAGGTCAAACCTTCTTGCAAGCTGCTAGCATATAAAAATGGGTCAAATCGGTTCACGGCCACGCCTTCCGCCCATACTCTATGTAAATATACGAAAGTCCATTTTGAAAAAAAGTTGCTGCGATTTTGATGAAACTTGATGATTTAGTGAAGATGAGAACAAAATTAAGATCAGGCTAGGTTTTAAGTATGTAAGGGCTCTTGAAGGGGAGTGGCACGGCCCTAAATTTTAACTTTTATAACGCCATAGCTCGTAAACCGTGCAAGATATTGTGATGAAATTTAGTTCACGAATACAGATCTTATAAACCTTGAATTGCGCATAAAGTGGGCGGAATTGTAGAAGTAATCGTGCCACTTTTTAGCAATTGAAAACTTGAATTTCGTATATCTCCGAATTGGCACATACGATTTTAATAAAAATTTTAGGGATGATACCACTGAAAGTAGTCATCAATACAAGTTCATTCAATATTCTGGAAAATTTTGTTGAAGGGCGTCACACAGCCTGCAATATTTATAAACGTTATAAAAAGAGAACTAACAACGCAATCGCTATGAAATTTAATATGGCAGATATACTCGCTAAAAGGTTTCTTCTTGCAAAATTTTGGTACAATTGTGCCAGTGGGTGTGGCACCTCCCATATAAGCAAAATACGTTCAATGCTATAGATAGTGTGCTATGAGAGTAATCTTCATCAAATTTTGTGTAGAGGTGCCAGTTACTATACGCTTTTAAATTCAATGAATCTTGACAAGATTGCATCAGTGGGCGTGTCACCTCCCTCATTAGCATAAAGTTGTAAGTGCTATTTTAAGTGAACTATTGGTGCAACTGATCTGAAATTTGATGTAAAGGGTTCACTGGATATTAGGTACATATGAATCAAAAGCTTTCGAAATATCAAAAGTGGGCGTGGCACCTCCCATACAATTAAAATACCTTAAGTGGCATAACTATCGACATAAACGAGCAATCATACTGAAATTTGGTGTAAGAGGTTTGTTTTTGGAAGGCTAAATTTTAAGAATAATTACGGCACATTTCGCAAACTATACAAGCTATTGTGCTAAAATTTGGTTTGTGCATGTCAATCACGAGTGTCATTTATTGAAACAAAATTGGGCGGAGTTGGAGAAGTGGGCGTGACATATTTCGTGTTTTTCATTTCTATTCTATTTTTTTCAACATTTCCCATACTCCTTTGACATTTTCAGTTTTTTCCAACACTTTTCAACATTTTCGAACCATTTTAGATTATTTTCGACTTATTGAACCTCTTCAACATTATTTTAACAATTATTTAAAAAGTACTTTCAATGCAGTGTAGGGTATGTGAGTTTCGGCCTGGCCGACACCTTTACTAGTTAATATTTATTTTTTGTGACGTTTTTATACCTTACACGGAGGGTATATTCACTTTGTTATTCCGTTTGTAACGTATAGAAGGGGGCGTGGCAGGTATAGAAAAGTATATATATTTTTCATCAGCGCCACCACCTGAGTCGATATAGCTATGTCCGTCTGTCTGTGTGTCTGTCTGTTGAAATCAGGTTTACGAAAAAACTAAACAAGCTAACTTAATGAAATTTGGCACACAGGTCAAACCTTCTTGCAAGCTGCTAGCATATAAAAAATGGCGAAATCGGTTCACGGCCACGCCTTCCGCCTATACTCTGTGTAAATATACCCAAGTCCATTTTGAAAAAAAGATGCTGCGATTTTGATGAAATTTGATGATTTGTTGAAGATAAGAACAAAATTAAGATTAGGCTAGGTTTTAAGTTTGTAAGGACTCTTAAAGGGACGTGGCACAGCCCTCAATTTTAACTTTTATAACGCCATAGCTCGTAAACCGTGCAAGATATTGTGATGAAATTTGGTACACGAATACAGATCTTATAAATCTTGAATTGCGCATAAAGTGGACGTAATTGTAAAAGTGGGCGTGACACTTTTTAGCAATTGAAAATTTGGATTTTGTATAACTCCAAATTGGCACATACGATTTACGTAAAAATTTTAGGGATGATACCACTGAAAGTTGTCATCAATACCAGTTTTGTCAATACTCTGGAGAATTTCGTTGTAGGGCGTGGCACAGCCTACAATATATATGTACGTTATAAAAAGAGAACTAACAACGCAATCGTTATAAGGGTGTCTTCTTGCAAAATTTTGGAACAATAGTGCCAGTGGGTGTGGCACCTCCCATATGAACAAAATACGTTTAATGCTATAGATAGTGTGCTATGAGAGTAATCTTCATAAAATTTTGAGTGGAGGTGTCGGTTACTATAAGCTTTGAAATCATATAAAACATGACAAGATTGCATCAGTGGGCGTGGCATCTCTCTCATTAATATAAAATTGTAATTGCTATTTTAAGTGAACTATTGGAGCAATTGATCTGAAATTTGATGTAAGTCGTTTACTGGGTATTAGGTACATATGAATCAAAAGCTTTTGAAATAGCAACAGTGGGCGTGGCACCTCTCATACAATAAAATACCTTAAGTGGCATAACTATCGAAATATATGTGCAATCATACTGAAATTTGGTGTAAGAGGTTTGTTTATGGAAGGCTATTTTTGGATCAAAATCGGAATGTATTGTACCAGCGGGTGTGTCACCGCCCTAAATTTTAAGAATAAGAATAATTACGGCACATATCGCAAACTATACAAGCTATTGTGCTAAAATTTGGTTTGTGCATGTCAATCACGAATATCATTTATTGAAACAAAAGTGGGCGGAATTGGAGAAGTGGGCGTGACATATTTCGTGTGTTTCATTTCTATCCTATTTTTTTCAACTTTGCCCATATTCTTTTGACATTTTCAACCCTTTACCTTTTAGCATTCAATTTCATTCATTTTCTTTTTTCTTCGACTCTTTCATTAATTTTTCATCATTTTTCATATTTTTCGACTTATTCAATTTCTTTCAACTTTCTTCAATGGTTTTCATATATTTTCAGTTTTTTCCAACAGTTTTCAACATTTTTGAACCTTTTTACATTATTTTCGACTTATCCAACCTCTTCAACATTTTTTTAACATTTATTTAAAAAGTACTTTCAATGCAGTGTAGGGTATGTGAGTTTCGGCCTGGCCGAAGATAACACCTTTACTAGATTTTATTTATTTTGTAAACATTACATGTATAAAATTATTTCATATTTATATATTATCGCCTCCGTGCCGAAAAGACATCACTAATGTCTAACTGGTAATACGTACATAAAAACTTATATCTGAAACAATAAAAAAAGAAAAAAAACAAAACTTTACTTTACTTAACTTAAGGTTATTAATATAAATAAAAGTATCAGAATGACAAGAGAAGCGTTTCAAGACTTTCAAATAAATGTTCTTTAAAATGTGAATTATAAAGTGATATGCTATTTTGATTTTTCAAGTATTCTGGTAATTGATTGTACTCGATAAAACCTACCTACTCAATCCGTTGTTAAGTTGTTACTGACCTACACCTCGATGACCTGAAATTATGTTGGTTTCTTGTATGAATTACTAATTGATTTTGTGAAAAATAAATCATATGGATTGGCATTATTGGCATGCAAATACTATTGTGAAGTGATAATGTTAAATATGTAATGGGTAAACTGTAAATTGTTTTTAGAGCTTTATTCTGCACTCTGCAGCGTTTCTAAGACATTTGTTTTTTGTAGCCATAAATCATAACCATATAGTTTAGATGACTTTGTATCAGTGCTTGATAAACCAAACGGTTCTGTTTGTAAATTTATGCTTCATTTTATATAATATACCAACGGCTGGGACAATTCTGCTTTTAATTTCGTTGATATGCAAGTCCCAAGCAACATTACTTTACAACGTTATTCCCAAGTATTTCATTGCATGGGTTTCCTGCTCTATGATACCATCAACCAAAATGCTAAAGTTATTGTTAAACGTGTGAGAACCTGGTCTAAAGCATACAAATTTTTTTTTGCTCGCATTTAAAATCAGTTTGTTTATTCGGACCAATTCAAAAATATGGGAAACATCTCGTTCCATATTTATTTTTAAGGTTAAGTCATGGCTATGTGGATAAAACAAACAAATATCGTCAGACGACCGGTAAGGTTAAAATTGCATAAATCGTTTATATAAATTGAGAATGTTGATGGCGCTAAAGCGCTGTCTTGAGGAACACCGAATTTAACATCCAGCATATACCATTAATTTCACCAAATTGTTTCCTATTATTAAGATAACTTTCAAACAACTTAGGCTTCCTTCCTTCTATACCATTGTACCTTAAATTCTGCATCATTATATTATATATTAAGCTTTAGAAAAATCGAGAAACAGGCCTACAACTATTTTGTAATCCTGATCCAACGCATTGTAGATATAATTCACAACATTTACTGCTGCTTCCTCAGTACCACAACCTTTTTTGAAGCCATTTATTTTATTTATTTGTAAATAAAATCACTATCGGCAATATACGACGACAGTTTTTGTAAATCAACTTTTCGAAAACTTTATCGACAGTGGAAAGAAGAGCAATAGGACGGAAGTTACTTACCGCAGAAGCTTTTAAACAGTCACGGTATAGAGTTGAGGCAAGAATTCTATTACCTGAATTGGTGCTATAATATCTTTACTTGTAACGAGCAGTTTTGGTAAAATGTTATCAAAACCAGCTGCTTTTTTAGTATTCAGATTACTTAAAATTTCATCAATATCGTGTAAAGTAAATCATTGAAGAGAAAACCGCTGAGTAGTTTGACATAGATTTCTCAAAATATTACAACTATCACCGGAAAATGTTGTAATTCTCTGCCTTAGCTCACTGACAGAATCTATGAAATAATCATTGAGAAGCTTAACTTTCACTCTATCATCCGTCATTTTTACACCCGTTGAAGTGACAATATCAAACACCTATGATGGCACCCTTCCAAGAACATTGTACAAAAACTTCCAGGATTTTTTTGGACCACCTTCAAACTTATTTAAATTGTCGTAATAAAAATTGCCCTTCGATGATTTGCAAGCGATTTTTATATCTTTACTTCTTTCTCTAAACAGATATTCATATTTACTAGCTCTATACTTCCGCCTTTTCATTAATAACTTACGCTTTAATGAAATTAAGGTTTGCAGATTTTTGTTAATCTACGGTGTAAGTTCGAATTTCAGTTGTGTTCTACATATGCTACTCTTTGTCGAACTGATCCAGGCATCCCTTAAACAACTGATGAGATTTTCTGTAATAACGAATGGGTTACCAGAGGTGTCAATGGTAATTTATTTCGCAAGTAAACTTTGGCTTTTACATAATCACAATGAGTTTTCATTCTTTCGACATATCGGCTATAGGTTAAGTTAGGTTAGGCTAGGTAGGAGTGACAGTCAGTTACGAAGAACCGACTCACTTAGACCAAATGTGATCCATTGTGATACCACAGGGCATCTGACTATACCCTCTCGTTATTTCTTCGTTATGAAACTAAAAAGCTGACCCATAATAACATGTCTAAGTTCATCCAGGTCATTAAATAAAAACGATCCAAGTGTCTTCCCAGTTGGCAAGGGCAGGAGCTTGCAGGCCTTCTAGCAGGCCATACCTGGTAAGATTAAGGCCTTGCCACCTCCTTTCAAACTTATTTTCTTTTTTATATGAAACGTCCCGATAAAACAGGCCTTCTTTAGCAGGCCTGCTAGAAATACTCTTCAAGCAGGTCTTCCTACATCGTTTGCGTCAAGAGCACTTCTAAGACCGCTTACCGTAGAAGGGGTCACAGAAGTACTTTGAAAAAATGAAATCTTACTACGTCGTGTTAGTTAAATGTTTTTTTTATCTGCGTCAACCTCGCTTGCGTTGATATTTTTAATGTTTATTTTTTGTGACGTTTTCTTAATTTATAATTTGACATTGAACACACAACACTCTACCACTTTAACATAACATGAAACAGAAGACCAGCCTAGCAACATGCACACCGTTCCTTACTTCTAACCATTTATCTAATTTTGATGTCGTATAAGTACAATCCAATGACAAAAAAGTAATGCCGAATCATAAAACATTGCAATACGTGAAATAAAAAAATACATGAAGTCCTTCTTCTTTGCGTTCTAGTATCAGGCCTTATAGCACTGCTGCTGTGGGAAGGCCTTATAGCACTACTGCTGTGGGAAGGCATAATAGCACGCCTGCTGTGGTAAGGCATAATAGCATTTCATGAGTATACACTCAATGAAGCGCAACTATTCTGCTAATTAAAATTTCACTACTTACAAAATTTACTTATTTTTAATATTGACAGATTGTAAATAAAAACAAAAATCATAATAAAAAATGAGTTTTGAGAAGGCCTCTTACCATCGCAGTAGTGCTAGCAGGCTTTCTCCGGGGAAAGCCTTGCTCAATTGCCTGCTCGGTTGTGGCGTTTTCTAGCAAGTGCGGGGCAGGAGCAGAAAAGATGTTAAGTATTTTCCTCTTCTTCCACACCTCCACAACTTCTACGGAATGCAAAGGACCTAACACCTAATCCCTCCGCATGTCTGACGATGAGGCAGTGGTCAGTTATCACTGCAACAACTGACGAGAAATTAGTTCTGACGAACGCTTATCATCCCATTTTGGTCAGATTTGTCGAGTTAAGTTGTAAGCTGACATTTGAGTCCATCTTTTGTTAGCATTTTTTACCATTTCTTCTTTAAGCAGTAACTTGCAGGTAGCAAGCGGCATGCCAACACCTTCCTTGTCCTGAGGAATTTGTGCGGTAGCCTCCTGCCTATCAAGTTCATCCGCTTTGCAATTACCATCAATGTTCCTATGCCCAGGCACCCAAATGAGGTGAATGTTAAAATTTTGAGCCATTTCGTTTAGAGACGAGCAACATTGTTGGGCCACTAGTGAGTTTAGGAAGACTGATTCTAGAGATTTGATAGTTGCCTGACTTTTTGAATAAATGTTTATATCCTTTTTGGATACAACATTCATCTTCAGCCAGGATGCTACCCCCTCTATCGCTATGACCTCCGCTTGAAAAATGCTGCAATGATCTGGTAGCCTCGGAGCAATTCTTATTTTCAGTTCCTTTGAGTAAATACCATAGCCCACTTGGTTATTTAGCTTCGAGCCATCGGTATAGAAATTATTATGGTCTCTTCTCCCCGGGAGTCCTCCCTCCTTCCAGTCATCACTAGATGGAATGTGAGTTACGTACATATCTGTTGAATGAGAATACTGGGTACAGACTTTAAGCTATAAAGGATATTTGAGTGTCCTGTTTTACCCTTGGACCAGCAGACAGTTTCCCTGAGTCTAATGGCAGCACAAGCTGTCATCCGTTTACCTAACAGGTCAAGAGGAACGATATGAAAGAGGACCTCCAAGGCGTCAGTAGGTGTGGTCTTAAGAACGCCACTGATACACATGGAAGCAGTCCTTTGAACTCTCTGCAATTGTTTGTAGTAGGTGATCTTCTTGTCTGAAACAGGCCACAATACCATATAACAGAATCGGTCGAATGACCGTAGTGTCAATAAATAACACGAGGTGATAGCTCCCATCTTCCTCCTACCGCTTTTTGCAAGAGTATAGCGCTACATTTGCTTTCCTAGCTCTCTCTACAACTTAATTTCCTATCCACTACTGGACCAAGATACCTTGCAATATCTTTAAATTTATAATTGGATTTTTTGATTCCTGTTAAAAGTTACTAGTTCAGTTTTGTTCGGATTTACTCCTAAACCAACGTCATCTGCCCATGAGACGAGTATGTTTAAGGCATCCTGAAGAATTTCACACAGTGTGTTTGGGAATTTGCCACATGCAATTAGTGCTACATCATCCGCATAGGCAATAGCTCTACAGCTGTGCCTATTTAGTGACATAAGTATCTTATTTATTGCCAGATTTCACAATAGAGGAGATAGTACACCACCCTGCGGCGTTCCTCTGCAAACGAACCTATTTGCCTTAGATTTTTCAAGACTTGAAGTGATGATTCTGTTTTTCAGTAGCTTTTCAATCAGCTTGACAAGAAAATTGTTAATGCCCAGTTTCTGCAGTTCTGATATATCATACCTGGGTTAACATTATTAAATGCTCCTTCAATATCCAGGAACGCCGTCAGGGTGAATTCTTTGTAAGAAGAGGATTTCTCAATACTACCTACTAGTGTGTGGAGTGCAGTTTCTATAGATCTGCCTTTCGTGTAGGCATACTGAGAATTAGACAGCAGATCAAGTTTGATGCTGCTTCGAATATGGATTTCTATGAGTCTTTCCAATGTTTTAAAAGAAAGGAGGAACGACTTATTGTCTTAAAATCTTTTGGATTGATATAAGAGCTCTTCCCGGTTTTAGGAATCAAGATGACTTTGGTCATCCTCCAAGCTAGAGGGATTTAAGAAAGGTTTTGGTTTCCGAAACAATGTCCCCAAGAGTATATGATGACAACTGGGTTTGAACATTCAAATCCTCTGGTCCATGCAAGGAATTTCCGGGGAAATGTGTGTCTAGTAAGAGGTCTAAGGCCTCTTTGCTAGACGACATCCAGGAGGCATCTGGCTTTTTTAAAAGACCTAGCAAAGTGGGCGAGGAAAAGAGAATCTTTCTTTCTAAACCTGGTTTTTTGGCTTTGTTCAATAAAGTTGTAAAGAAAAAATTCTATATATCGATTATCGGAAAAAGAATGCTCCGTTGAGACTCTTCAGTCAAGGATGAAATCAAATGCAAAGTCCGAGACAAGAGTTATGTCCAAGACTTCGTCCCTATCCTTATAACAAAAGTTGGTTCACAACCTTTGTTGCAGGAGGTAAGTATTTAAGATATATTCAGCCACTACCTTTGTCATTGTCATCTGTGCTACCCCAGACAGTGTGGTGTGCATTTGCGTCACTGCCTATGACTAGAATTGTTTTGTTTGAAAGGGCCTTCTCTACAGTAGTCTTCAGCAAAGTCGGTGGTAGGCCACCTGCCATGTCGTGAGCCATGTACGACGAGGATATCCAGAAGCATCCAGCTTTAAACACTAGGCTAGCAACGATCGTATCTCGGTTACTGTAATTAGAAAGCAAAAACAAGTTAAGATTGGTTTTTGCCAAAACACACGCCTAGTTTTAAGAGGCCCTGATGCCATCCTGCCTCTTCACAGGACGGCAGAGGACCAAAAAACTCCTCCAGTATCTGGAAGAGAGTGTTTGCCAAGGCAGCATACACCCATTTCCACTGGTCCTGAGGAATTGCCTTGTCCTTCGCCGCCCTGTCAAGGACTGTCAAAACTTTCCCCTTACATCCTTTTACAATCTCACTAAAACACAGAGGTTTTCCGGCCGTCTTTGCCGCTTTTGCAGCTTTTTTGAATCAGCCTTTTGTAAAATGCCTTCGGGCCCTAAATCGAATCCCTTCGCCCTACAAAGGGAGTCCTTATCCTCCCTAAACATGGAGCTGGGATCAGCAGCATCTAAGCGTCGGCGAATTCTGCTTGTCCTTAAATTTTCTTTTCGAAGGTCGAGAGTGCTTTCCCTGCAGAATTCTGCTCCTTCTTAGAGTCTCCGTCCGACTCTGCCTGACCTTGCCCTGAGGCTGTGGCCACTGCCGAACTGGTTTGTCCAAGACCGGACAGCGAAGTTTCCCCTTTCGATAGATACCCATCGTAGGATTTCCAAACGGCTTTGACTGGTCTGGCCGTTACCGAACTGGTTAATAATAATAAAGTTTATCTACGACAGCTATTAGCCTTCTTAGCTATTAAGCTTGAAGCTTTAAATCAAGTAAAAAGCTTTTTAATAAATAATGGAGATGAAAAAACTTATCATGCAATTAATTTGTTATATTTTTATAATTTTTTCTTGGCTTTATCGCACTTCCTCAACATGCCCACTCAGGCCATGTGATATGGATATTAAAATAATTATATGTATAATTTTACATAGTCCAATGCGTAATTGTTGGAAAAAAATTACCCTGCATGCTGTGGGGCTCGTACAACACAAACATTAAAATATAGGCCACCATTAAGCTACAAATTTAGCTACAGTTAGTTTTCAATCTAAGCTTGAGTTGACCTTTTGACAAGCTAATATTATAAAAATCGCAACTGTTAATAACAGTTATCATGCGATTAAAAGGAGCTGTAGCCACATAATTATTTCTACTAACCGGTTGATAAAATAATTGATTAGAGTTAGTACTTCTCCGATTTGTGTTAAAATGTATGTAATCAAGAAGCTCTGGCACAGCAAGAGACTAAGCTACAAGTTGATACAGATAAAGTATATCCGCAATATTTCTACGGGACCTCAAAGACTGCAAATGTAATAACTTCAACCGATCCTCATAAGGAAGAAGGTTCAAAGAGTCAGTCCAATTTAATCCATTGAGAGCAAAACGAATAAAGTTTTTTTGAATTCTCTCAATTCTATTTATATGAATATTATAAAATGGACGCACTATTGTATTATATAAAGTCACCATTACACCTCTTAATAAAACCCAGCATAGGTGAGGAATTTTTACAAATTAGATCAATATGCTCATTAAAAATTAATTTAACATCATTTAACGTCTTTATTTGATAATCAAACTCCACAATATTTTTCTTCCTGGTGAAAATTATAGATTGGCATTTATCAGGATTAAGATGTAAGTTATTTTTAGAACACCAAACCTCGAAGGATTTCAAGTCAGACAGAAGTGGAATAGTATCGCCAAACCCCTTCACGTTCCTGTAAATTTTCATGTCATCTGCATATACTAACAGATGGGAGTTTAAAATATCATGTTTAACGTCATTAATTGCTAAAATGAACAGGAGCGGCCCCAGGTGGCTTCCTTATGGAACACTTGATGCCACGCTAAATGGAAAGGAAAAACCTCATTGACCAGTTAAGAATCATAGCAAAAACCATAAACACAGTGCGTGAAAAACTTTACATTCTTTCTCCCTTCACATGCAGGCTCTTAAACATCGGCTAACAAAGCTTACTGATGATATGGCGTAGTGGTCATTGAAACTAGTATAAGCAGCTGGTTGCCCATTTTTTGTTCCTTCACAATTGTTGGAGTTATTCTCCAACAATTAATGCATTTTGCGCTTGTAATTTTTGTGTTGTTTTTACACTTAAAGTACTGAACATAAAGCTCTCCAAAGTTCCTACTTATTAAATTTTGCTTTGTTCCAAAAACACAAATCAAAAATATAATAGAAAAGTCTTAAGTTTTGTGAGTTTCTACTGTATTTATTTAAGTTTTCATTCATCCACGGATTTGGAAATCATTTTGATTTTTTCTTTATATTTATTTCTGATTTTTTGTAAGTGTCATTAAGTAAGTCTGGCAACTCTGTACCTTGAAGCTTGTGAAAGTCAAATATGAAATTTTTGTTTAAAAGTGTGAAGGGCCTACTGTCAAATTGAAATGAAAAATCTGTTATATGCTTAAGAATCTCCGAGTAGACTTTTTTGTGGCTATGATGTACCTACATGAGTGGAGAAAATTGAAGATGCGTTAAGAAATTCAAGTACAGATCATTCCACCAGCAAAAATAAGCTGCAAGTGCCCGATAAGAGCCTGTAAGCCTACTCCGTAATTCGATTCGATCCGACTTTCGAATTTTTTGTTTGCCCTCTTCGAATAAGAAAAATTTCCGAACTTAGCAACTCTAATTATAAAAATTAATTTATTTGATTAAAAATAACTATAGGCATAAGAGTATGGACACGAATTCGAAATTTTGCTGGATATATTTGAGGATTACACAAATTTGGCTAAAGGTTAAGTGAAAACACCAGCGGCAAGAGTTTGCGCCACCAACGTTTGACAGACGATCTCAACGGAACGGTACCAACATGCTGCCTACCCGTGGTGCTTCTGATGGAGAAAGGTAAGCCTTTGTGGTATTTAAATTGTTTGCAGCATAATAACACATATATAATTCGTAGGTTTGGGTGAGAACTATAAAGATCATATCAAGGCAAGGCTAAGAAATATTAAAGTTGGCATTTCAGGCACTGGTGGTGGACCTTCAAAGTACTGTCTACTCAGTCCATTGAAGGAGGAGGTGGTCAGCCAGTTACTGTCCATAGACGAGGCTTTCAACGGCATGGATGGTACAATGGAGTTCGGGTTAGTTGAGGAAACTGGCCATGAAATAAACTTGCCTTTGTTTATAAAAAAAAGGTTGAAAACCAAATAAAATTGCAGCGAAAACTCAGTAAAAATTTTGGAGGACATAAACTCAAACAAATAAAGTTTACCTCGATACTCGAGAAATAAATATGAGCTAGAGGAGAAAAAACTTAAGCTAACGGAGAAAAAATACAAGCTCGCCAGGAAAAATTTGAGTGCAAAAATTGAAGAGATATTGAATTTGGATACAAAAAAAAATTTTAAAAACGAAGACTTCAAAACTTATGTTAGTGTGAATTTCATTTTCAGTTGATCTCATTTAAACCTGATTTTATTTTGTTACTTATAAGATATTGTTAACCACTTTTAATTCAAATCTACATAAATGAAATGAATTAATGTTACTGAGACAAATGTAGTTTTATTTGTACTCATTTAAGCCTTTTTTTCATTATGTTACTTTTAAGATATTTTTAACCACATATTTAATCCAAATCTACATAAAGGAAATCATTTCATGTTACTGAGATATCAATGTACCTAAAATTATATTTAATAGGCTTAATGACTATTTTTTTATTTTGTTACCTACAAGATATTTTTAACCACATGTTTCATCCACTAAATAAATGAAATGATTTATTGCAAATAAACCTTTTTTATTTATAAATTACAAACACTACGCTATCATATTATTTCGTATTTGATTTCTAATATTGTTTTCAATATTTGTTAAGATGTGTTTTCAATATAATTGCTGTTCAAAGTAGAACAGCAACCGACGACAGTATTAAGTTCTTCGATTGGGACATCCGCAGGTTGTTCAACGTTATAAAGCATGCAAATATTATGCAACGCATAACATACGTTAAAACTTTTCGATGCATTTTTTGGACCATAATGCAGTTCCCTGGCAGATAGAAGACAACGGAATTGACCACCTTGATGTTCATATCTAAAATTGTTCCCATTACTTTCTTGGAAACGAAAACTCCTGTGGAACAGGGGAGCAACTTACAACCATAGCATTTATTCTATGGTTTAACTTCCTGTGGAAGTACAAATGTTCGTATCTGACTGGCCTTATCACTTGGATGTGAGTGTATTCTGCCATTCCAATAACTAGTGGTACGCCGGACGTTTCATAGAAGTACCTTTTACTTTGAAAAATGATAATGCAATGATAAATTCCAAAATAAAGTATTACATTACCTTATCGCTTCTGGTCTTTCTATGCTTCGGACAAAGCACTTTTTCTATTGCACGACATACTTCAAACAAGCAGATGAACATAATCTGCTGTGTCAATCCTACATTGCGTTCCTGCCCAATTTGCTGTTGGTAGCTGCTTTGTGCTAAAAATTTTAATGTCGTAAATAGCATCACTATAGCTGAAATTGCTGCGCATTTCTGGGGTTTTTTTATCTCTTGCCTTTTGGTATTCAACACGTAAATAATCAATTCCTTATATAACCGGGAATTCTTTACGAAACTAAGATATATGTTTGGTGAAAACGGCCAGATGCGTTTGTTTGGTAGAAAGTCTAGAACACTTCATATAGGGTTCGGACGGCATCACTGGTCACCAAAAGTGTTCAGTGTGTAATGTGTTCTCACCGATGCTCCATATAGTGTCAACGATAAGGTACGGTAGTTTTACTAGGATGTTTTGAACATTTCATACAGTATTCCGCGCGGTCACCAAAAGTGTACAATGTGTATTTTCAACGACGCTCCGTATAGTGCCAACGGTGAAGTACGGTAGTGTTACTAGGAAGTCTGGAATATTTCATATAGTATTCCGCACGTCTTCACTCGTCAACAAAAGTGCCCAGTGCGGAGTGTACTATCACCGACGCTCCATTTGGTGTCAGGCGTTTAGTATTATAGTGAGCATTCATTGAAATTGAAAATAGTATTGAATATCATTTTACAGGCACTTTCAAATTAATAAACGTAGCAGAGCAAAATGTAAAATAATAAGAAAGGATAAAATCCTGAGAAGTATATACCACTACATTGTTATTAGGAAAACAGATTTGTATTACATTGGAACGAATACTCAGATTTATAAAATGAAATTTAACAACAATAAAATAAATTTTTTGTAGCTAAGTAAAAGTTAATGGTTGTCTTTTAGTCTAACCCTGAATACCACTGAGCTCACCTCAGCCGTCGACCAAAACATTCCTTACAAATGGAGCCCGAGCAAGGACATGGCGCTGAGGAAGACGCAGCTACGTCTGATTCAACTGCCATCGCACAACTCAGTTTAAACGATAACATAAATCAATCACCAGCAATAGATCCATCACTTATGGATGTAGGCCCGATGGGCTGAATCTATCATTTACGCAAAGGTCGACTGATTCAAGAGGTGCCGAAACAAGGATTAGAGATTGAAGGAACCATGGACTGTCTTCAGAAAAGATATAGCATCTTTCTGAAAACCAGGCGTGATCGAAAATCGACCGAGAACTCAGTTAAATTACTGACTGACGAAGCAAAAGATGAACCAGGGGATCAAGAGGGCAGCCACAATCTGAGTAAAGCTGATGTAATGGACACAGATGGAACCTTAGAAACGAAGGGTCTGACAACAACCTCTGTTTCATTAAGGATATAGAAGAAATGGGAAAATGTTACGAGATTTCGTTTGATAAAATGTTGACTTCTATGGTCTAGTTACTTAAATGAAAAGCCGCTGATTGGTGGAGAATCAAAAAAGGCAAAGTATCGACTTGGAAACAGTTTTGCAGAGAAGCTGAAAGTCTTTGCACCTGCAAGATATTATACCCGTTTGGAGGATGAAATACATCGCCTCTTCATTAGCAGAATTGAGTTTAATTCAGTGGATGAACTGGTATCACTTATTGATAGATACGAGTTTGTCAGAATGAAGAGGGTCGGCAAAATCAGAATCAACCTAATCGTGGCGCACAGGTTGTAACAAACAAATAGGAGTTGGTATGCAATAAGCCCAGTGTTGCTAGAAAGAATTTACTGCACGAAGTATCCTCCTATCCAATAGAATCTATTGCAGAAGTCGACAACGACAGGGAGGAACCTATTTTATCACCTAGGCAAAGGCTATCTCGCATCACCCTAGCTATCAAAATTAATAAATTGCCTGTTATAGGATTAGTAGATACCAACGCAACTCTTATATACAGAAGAAGGAGTGCGAAATTTCCTTGTAGTTCAAGGAATAAAGAGAACCCTTAAGATATCCCATATTGAACTTGCTGATGGATGACTTATTTCCACAACAGAAACATTCAGAGTAATGATTCAAGATCAAAATAATATCCAGAACCTTTAAGCTTCATTCAAATTAAGCCGAACAGGCGATATTAGGAATGTATCTCCACCAAAAAGTTATGCTAGGCATTTCCTTTTGTGTTCAGAAATTAGATATTGGAATACAAGCAAAACCAATCGCCTATACGTTACGAAGTAAAGACCATCTGTCGTTTACCCAAATAAGAAATAGACACCCTCTTAGAATGTTGAACCAGCAGGCTCACGTAACCTTACAAAAAATCGAATCAGAATGAAAATTTTAGTACCAATTAAACAGCGTTATTATCCGAGAAATCCAGCCATAATTATTAATCAAGAAATTTATGAACTATTACAGGAAGGTCACATTGAACCCTCTTCCAGTACGTTTAGTGCTCCTATCATCTTAGTGAAGAAAAAACTAGGAACTTGGAGGATATGTGTTGATTACCGTTCGTTAAACGAAGTATCACTGATAAATGCATATCCACTGCCACAGATACCCGCCGTATTAGATAAACTAAGGGAGGCAAACTACATCACAACTCTAGACCTCAAGCAAGGATACTGACAAATACAGTTGGAAGAGAGCTCAAGACAATTTACAGCATTCACCGTGCCAGGTAGGGGATTGTATCAATGGACTGTTATGCCCTTTGGCTAACGTTCAGCCTTCGAAATATTCCAGCTGTCTTTAGACTCCATAATCGGACCCGAAATGGAACCGCATATATTTGCTTACCTGGATGGCATAATAATTCTAGGCAAAACATTTGAAGAACTGCTAAGCAACTTTAAAAAAGTATTTTGGCGTCTGCTACAAGCTAACATGAACCTGAATTTTAATAAATGCCAATTCTGCGGAGATAAGTTAACATATCTGGGGCACGTAGTTTGTGTACAAGGAATACATGCGGACCAAGCCAAAATCGGAGCTATCCAGAACATGTGAGCCCTTACAAATATTCGAGAACTCCGCAGAGTCTTGAGAGTCGCATCTTGGTATCGCTGGTTTATTCCATATTTGCCCCAATTAGGATATAAAAAACAAAAAAATTGGAAATGGGAAGAGTTCCAAGACAAGGCAAGGACTTACAGCAAGTTAAATGAAAACATCACAATAAATCCAGAACAATACCCCGATAGTACAATACTTGAGGATCAGTTGTTCAGACGCTTTACAAGAACTGGATTTTCAGTCAGTGGTAACGAATGGAAACTTTGTGTGACAGATGACTAAGGATGGAAAAGATTATGAAAGAAACACATACCCACATTACCGCTGGACACCTGGGGATTTTTCAAACGATCAATCGTCTTCAAGAGAATTACTATTGGCCCGGAATGAAAAAAGACATGGAAAAATTTATTAGAAGTTTCCATATCTGCGCCAAATACAAACTAAGCGAAGAACCATGGAGCACAGAATGTACTGACTTCATGGGATCATTCCCACGATTCATGAAAGGCTACATCGCCTTTAGTCTTTATAGACAAATTTAAAATGGGTAGAACTAGTTCCAGTAACAAAAAGGACTTCCACAGTTATTATAAAGGCTTTACGATAAAGAATTATTTTTTGCGTAGGTTGCCCAAAGTTTATTATATCTGACAATGGGATCCCATATACCAGCTCAAACATGAAAAAGTTTCTGGAACAATGTAGCATCCTGTACCGACTAACCGCTCCGTATAGTCCACAAGAAAATCCTACCGAAAGGGTCAACCGCGTCCTAAAAGCAAGGTTAGCTCAAAATGCTCAAGATATCCACTGAAGATGGGACGAAACTCTGGAAGATTGTTGCTTTTGCGATTAATACCGCTCGAGATGAAAGCACCAAATATTTCGCTGCTGAACTAAATTATGGAAATATACTAGGTCCACCCGCTCAGTAACGAACCCAGGGAGCCGTTCCTAAGGAAAATATTACGATCGCGGATATAAGAGCGATATATGAAAAGGTGCATCAGAACTTGGAGCAAGCCACTTCTATACAGAAAACTAGACACAACCTGAGGAGAAGAATCTGGACCCTTAAGGTCGGAAACCTAGTGTACCGCAGAGAACACACGGTGTTCTCAGCGACAAAATATTTTGCGCAAAAGTTAGCACCAATGTTCTCTGAACCCTATCGAGATACGAAGACACCGTCACCAATTATCGTCAAACTCGAAAAACTATTATTATTTTCTTTATTTATGGATTAAATAAATAATTTTTTACAATATATTCCTTATAAAGATATACAAGCATGGCAAAATTATGCCGTCTGCCGCTTTAAATTACATATGTATAGATATCAGAGTGAGATCTAAGGATCATTATGCTTAAAATAGAATTTCGGAATTTGCATCAAACAAAAGATTTGCAAAAGTTTTGAGATTAACTAAAAACAAACAATATATAAAAAGGAAATAAAAAATTTTCAAATCTAAAAAAAATTCATTGAGAAATATGTATCCATTCTAGTATTTATGCATATAGTTATCTTACAAAATGGACTATAAAACAACTTAATAACATGTGAAGGACCAAAATATGTGCGTAAATAAGAACTTTTATTTTAGCTAAGAGAAATTTCAATAAAAAAAAAACAAAAAGAACTTTAGCTAAAAGAAATATGTAGATCAAAAAAATCCAAAATTGATTCTTGTGTATACATATGAGTTAATTTACGTAAGCTGAAAGAGATATGTATGAAGAGCAAAACAATTAAAAATAAATAGTATTTCTAAGTTCATTCGCACTCCTTACGAAAAGACAGAAATCCTTCCAAACTGAAACAGTTTTCAATTTTATTGAAAAAATTAAATAAGAAAATGTCAACTTGAATGTTTACTAAACTTTCACTCAACATAAACGTTGCGATACTGAATAGCATACTCAACATAACCAATAAGCAGTTTCCAACCATCGACATCATTTAGCAATTGCAGACAATCTTCGGGTGCTAAAAAACTCTTATCGAAATGTAATCTACGGATTTCTTTTAGCATTGGGCATGCTGCCAAAAGAGCAAAAATTCTCGTTTTGGTTTAGGTTACACAGGGTACAAGCAGAATATAAGTCATTCCTGTGTGGGCTATAGTTTAATTCAAGCAGTTCACTACGAGTTTTGAAAATGAGGCACATTTCAGTGACATTAAAATTGGCATTAAAGCAATTATCAGATTAAGATGCTTATATATGAGTCTTGTTTGTGAGGATCTTGCTCGATCAAGGCATTGATGATATAACGCATCATCTACGGTAGATATTGAGTTGTAGAATAGAAGAATACTTCCAGTCATTACCATTCTCATTCGTTAGTACCAACGCAGAGTTGTATGTGTTATCTATATCATACCATTCGTTAAATGGGGATCGGCCACATGATAACGCAACCTGAAGTATTCTTTTTTTTATTATTTATTTATTATTACCTTGCAGATGTAGTCTGCACTTGCTGTTAAGTTAGTTAGTGACATAAAGAAAAGGAAGACCTGACTCAACATGTATGGCATAATTCGGAGTATTTGTTGGAAGTTTAAAAACCCGTTTGAAGAAATAGTGTTGAATATTTTCAATTTCCTCTAAATATTGATGGCCATGAGGGATCAACGTATTTGTTGGCAAAGAATTTTGACCACATAGAATTAATTGCAACTTTGGCTTTCGATATTCTTTCATTGATGTGAGGGCAAATGTTTGAATTATAGGTAAGTTGGAAACCCAAGTATTTAAATTAATTTACTACCTCAAAATTACATCTTCCTTCACTTCTACCAATGCGTTTTTGTGACCTAAACACCAATATTTTTGATTTCTCAGCATTGACCCTCAAATCCCATTTGTCACAAAATTGCTTGAGTTTATTTATTTGCAACTGGAGGGTTAATGGGTTATCAGAAAAAAATACTAAATCGTCAGCGTAAAGTAAATCCTTTATATAGACATTGCCGTATCTTATATCACCTAGTATGTTATATAGTCACAAACATCATCGATACACAAAGAAAACATAATCGGACTGAGAATGCATCCTTGTCAAACGCCAGGTTTTGTGGAAAATACATCAGATATTTTGTTTTCACTAAACACAGGTCCAGACGTATTTTCAAGAAGTTTTTGATATACCAAGCACAGATAATTTATACAGTAAAGACCTTCGATTGACAGTATCAAATGCTGCCTTCAAATCAACAAAAAATGCTTATAATTTCTTTTTACTTGCAATAAATCGTTTTCCTACTGTTTTAATAGTGAAAATTTGGGACTTATAAGATTATTACTGTCAAGACAATTGAAATCTATCTATTATATAAAATTAGAGTAAAAAGATTTCACAAAGAGCTGAGGATCGAAATTCCTCGGTAATTTCCACGGAGAAGGGATCACCTTTTTTAAAAATTGGTGAAATATTGGATTCTAAGAAAGTTAAAGGGACTGCTTCGTTCATAATAATTTTATTAAAAAGCTTCAAAAGGTATTCTAATAACTCTGGAGTGAAGTTCTTGTGTAATGTACTTCTAAAGTCACTAATATTTTATTTCACAACATTGTGCATACCACCCTAAAAGACCGTCAAGCCAAACTCATAAATTCCAATTTGAGATATTTTTCAAATCAAATAAACAAATTAAAATTTAAGCAAAACACTAAAACCCAAGATTCTCAAATATCACCAATTCAGACGGCGACGGCAAAAATCCATAACTCATATTCACTAAAATAAACAAACCAAATTTGTTTCTAATATTACTGCTGCAGTTCCAACTGCTATTGATGACGATGTTATATTAGAGATGGAGCTAATTATGCTTAAAAAGAGGAAGTACTTGTTTGGAAAGGAAAGGACTTTGCTGAAATTGAGCATACTATCCCAAAATTTTCTGCTGATGGAAATTTATGATCGATTAGAGATTTTATTCGTGATTTCGAAGAAATAATGAACACGATTAATGCAGACAGTACATTCAAGTTGTTGAGTTTGCGACGTTCTCTCTCTGAAACTGCTCGCGTTTTTCTGTCAACAACTTCTGCTTTAACTTATGAAAAGTTAAAGTATGCGCTATTAAAAGAATTTGATGTT
The DNA here is from genome assembly GCA_963680825.1 of Meiosimyza decipiens. NCBI lineage: Eukaryota > Metazoa > Arthropoda > Insecta > Diptera > Lauxaniidae > Meiosimyza > Meiosimyza decipiens. The sequence continues at coordinate 76,842,988 of OY804258.1, read as the reverse complement.
TCTGTAACTCGTCAGGATGTTTACCGAGCTCTAGCTGAACGTCGTTGGAATAAACAAGAAGAATCTCTACATTGCTATATTCTTAATATGCAAGCAAATGCTAGACGTTCAGATATTACGGAAATAGAAATTATTGATTTTATAATAGAAGGAATAAGTACGAATATTGAAAATAGTTTAATTTGTTGCTTGGCGCTCAAACAATTGAGGAATTAAAATCATTAATTAATCGTTTTCAAATAAAATATTTAAACAAAGGAATTTATAGAGCCAAGTCAAATACTGAAGTAAATCTGACGGGACGAAGCATCAAGACTGAAATGAATCCAGATAAATTGAAAAGGTGTTTCAGCTATTCACAAGCTCGGCATATGCAATCGAATTGCCCGTTTCCAATGCAACCACGTGGGTCTTGCTTTCGATGCTGGGAAATGGGACACGACCACCGTTCATGCCCTAATGCGAAGAAAGTTTTGAAAGTAATGGCTACTAAACAATTTCGGAATCAAATGGCTAGTGTTCTTGAAGAAGATGTGAATTCATCTCAAGTTATAGGGGCTTTTAATTCGGTAAGTGTTGCTTTTGAGAATAATTTAGTTGAAAGTGCAAAATTTTATCATCTTCTTTCTCTTTTTGATACCGGTAGTCCAATTAGTTGCATCAAGAGATCATTCGTCCCATTAGACTTATGTAAAATAAAAAGTTTTCAATCAACTACCTATTATGGCGTTGGTGGACAAAAACTTGAAATTATTAATGTACAATTGACAAAAATATGTTTTAACTATACTAGAGAAAAACTTTTATTAATCAACAAAACGTTTAAACTTTGCACTGATAAACTAGATAATTCTTTTAAAATTCTTGAAAAATTCAACCTGCTGCGTAATAAATCTACACATTTTACTGAATCAAATATTGAGTCTTCTAATCTAAATCCGAATTCGAATAAATTATTTGATGTTCCAAGCATATTTAATATTGAAATTGGTTCGTTTGATAACGAGATTGACATCGACTGTACATTAAATACGCTTCACCGCCATGATTTGAAGAAGTTAATTTTAGACTTTTATTTAAAACCCAAAGACGTTTCAAAACAACCTTTTGATTATGAGATGAAAATCCATTTAAGTACGAATGTACCATTTCATTGCAATCCTCGTAGACTTTTATATTCCGAAAGAGCTAATGTCGAATCAATTCTTAATGATTTGTTAAAAGACGGTACAATAAGACCAAGTAGTTCACCTTATGCATCTGCAATTGTTTTAGTGAAAAAGAAAAATGGTCAGACGCGTATGTGTGTTGATTACCGTGAACTTAATAAAATAACAATAAGAGATAATTATCCATTACCGTTAATAGATGATTGTATTGAGTATTTGGAAGGTAAACAATATTTTACTGCCTTGGATTTAAGAAATGGCTTTCATCATGTACGCTTATCTCCAGAATCAGTTCCATTAACCTCCTTTGTGACTCCAAATGGTCAATTTGAATATTTGAGAATGCCATTTGGTCTTAAGAATGCTCCAGCGGTTTTTCAACGATTTATAAACAATATTTTTCGCGATTTTATTGATTCTAAGAATATTATAATTTATATGGATGATATTTTGATTGCAACGTCTAGTTTTGATGAGCATAAAGCTTTAGTCAGAGCTGTTTTAGAAAGAATAACTACCCACGATTTAAAACTGAACATTTCTAGGTGTAAATTTGGGTTCAAGAAAATAGAATATTTGGGATATTCTATATCATCTTCAGGAATTTTTCTTAGTGACACCCATATTGCGGCTATAAAGAAATACCCATTACCATCTAACCAAAAGGAATTGCAATCATGTATAGGTCTCTTCTCATATTTTCGGCGATTTGTTCCATTATTTTCTACAATTGCAAAGCCTCTTCAGGACTTACTAAAAAGAAATACTGATTTTAATTTTAATGAACATTGTGTAGAAGCTTTTGAAGAACTAAAAAAAAGATTGATAGAAGCTCCTGTTTTTGCTATTTATAGTCCAACAAAAGAAACAAAATTGCATTGCGACGCTAGTTCGATTGGTTTTGGCGCAGTTTTATTACAACGACAAACTGATGGCAAACTACATCCGATTTCATATTTTTCGAAAAGTACTTCTACATCTGATATCATAGTTTCGAGCTAGAGACTCTTGCAATTATTTATGCATTAAAAAGATTTAGAGTGTATTTAGAAGGGATTCCTTTAAAAATTGTGACTGATTGCAATTCTCTAACGATGACGTTAGCCAAAAAACAAGTAAATCCTCGTATAGCTAGATGGACATTAGAGCTAGAACATTTTAACTATAAAATACAGCATCGTAATGGCTTATCTATGGGTCATGTAGATGCTTGGAGTAGATGTCAGGTTGCTGTAATATTGAATGCAAACGATGTTGACTTCCAAATTCAAGTAGCGCAAGAACGTGACTTAGTTATAAAGAATTTAAAAGCTTGCATGGAAATCGATGCAGTAAAAGGTTTTGGATTAATAAATGGTCTAGTTTTTAAAATAAAAGATGATGGACGAAAATCTCTTTACGTGCCGAATGAAATGGAAGACAACGTAATTCGGTTGATTCATGAAAAACTAGGACATCAGGCAATAGATAAATGTTATGAAAAAATAAGTTTATTTTATTGGTTTCCTAATATACATCAAAAGATAAAAAATTTTATACAAAATTGCCTCAAATGCATCATGTACTCCATACCGGTGTGTCACTCTGAACGAAATTTATATAATATACCAAAGAAACCTGTCCCTTTTGACACAATCCATATTGATCACTTTAGTCCATTACCATCTATTAATTCAAAAAGAAAACACATTTTAGTGGTTGTCGATGGCTTTACCAAATTTGTTAAATTGTATCCAACAAATTGAACCAGTAGCAAGGAAGTAGTTATAGCAGACCAAAGCGGCTTATTTCAGACAGGGGAACTTATTTTACTTCTCTAGAGTTTGAAAACTTTTTGCTTAAACATAATATAGTCCATATTAAAAATGCTACTTCTGCACCGCAAGCAAATGGCCAAGTTGAACGGACTAACAGAGTAATTAAAGCAATGTTGTGAAAGTTAAGCAACACAATTAACCACGCTGATTGGTCAAATAAATTACTTAAAATTGAATATGCAATAAATAATTCTACTCATAAAACTACAAAAATTTCTCCGAGTATACTTTTATTTGGTGTTGAACAGCGTGGTGAAATTGTTGATGAATTTACTGAATACTTGGAAGATAAAATTAATCCTGAAGTTGACCGTGACCTAAATAAGATCAGATTACATGCCTCAGAAGCAATTAAAAAATCTCAGAATTACAATTCCAGCTACTTTTTGAAACATAGTAAAACTGCTAAAATTTATAATGTTTGTGACTTTGTCGTCATTCGTAATACTGATTCCGAAGTTGGAACTAACAAAAAGTTTATACCAAAGTACAAGGGCCCTTACATTGTTCATAAAATTTTAGGTAACGATCGATATGTTATACGAGATGTAGAAAATTGTCAATTGACACAATTACCATATGATGGCGTAATTGAGGCTAATCGAATGCGTAAATGGTTACTAAAATGTGGTAATGAGGTTGAAAGTTTCAAAGAATTAAGCAACGACTCTACCGAAATTAGGTCCATAACTGATGTATAATTTTAGTTTTTATAATTGTTAAATATGTCAGATTGGCCGAGAGTTAACTAATTTTTGTTTTTGTTTTTTTTATGTGTCAGATTGGCCGAGTTGTAAGCACTTGTTATTTAGAAATCTCTAAGGATCAAAATTATCTGTAAATAACTTCATTGTATTTAAAAGAAAGTATAATTAATTGAATATAGATACTAAAGGTAAAAAGACTTTTCCTCAGCCTTATACAATGTTCATCGTACCACTTCGATATCGAAATACATCTTCTCACACGTGGTTGTACAGCTACAGACTCTCTGATTATCTGAGAAATAACAGAAGTTGCTACATCAAGACCGCAGTTATCAACATCAGGTAGTGTAGAAATCAATTGCTTTACATTGTTTCTATAGCTTACAACATTTTTCTCAATCCATTTTATTGCTCTATCACTTTGCAGTGATTGTAACGTATTAAGATTGTCCAATGAATTTAATTCACATCAGACCACTATAGGTAAATGGGAAGAGAAATTAAGCCACCCACCTTTAACCAGGTAATAGTCTATTACTGAGCAGCCTTGTTCGGATACAAAAGTAAAGTCGCCCCTATCATCTCCCCTCGAAACCCCGTTTAAAATACAGTAGCCGAAATCTTCCACCATTTCTATTAGCAGCTTTCCATTTCTATTTAAGTAACAATCAGCAGAGCTTCTTAAGTTAGCAAACTGCGAATGTTCAAAAAAGCTAGAGTTTTGAAAATTACTTATTCGTCCGTTTAGATCCCCAAAATTATCATATTTTCATAATTTCGATTGATCAGAAAATTTTGAAGCTCTTCGAATTCTGTTTTCCAATTACTAATATTTAAGTAAGTTGGCAAAACAATTAAGTTCGTGGAGTTGAGTGCTATATCTATAGTCATTCTACTGTCGACAGTTTTAAAACATATACAGTTAGCCGCTGGCTCTGCCAACATTAGAATTCCTTTTTGCTGGAATACATTTAATTTTGTAATACTTAAAATATGTAAAATATTGCTGTTCGTTTCCTTCTTCTACAAAAGTTTCTAAGTTCTGAATAAACTTAAAAAAATTTGGAGTAATAAGTTTACTTTTAAGACCTGTAATATTATAAGAGATTATGCTAATTTTGGAAGTGTTTAAATTACTAATATATTGGCAGACGGCAATACTATCCTATTTTTGCTTACTTAAGTTAGGATCAAAACCATTTCCATGAATCCGATCGTGTGTAACAGGTGGCGCAAGGTACGTTTGGTGACTTGGTAAACTTTATTACATACATATATGTGGAGACTCCTGTTCACCTTATTCCCTGTTAGCACTAACTGCGACCCCAGTTAACACTATTTTTCAACCAAAGCAAACTAAACTGTTCTGCGCTCTTTGCTTTTTATGCAGCATCAACCAGTGCATTTTGTTCTATTTAAATCGTCGGGCAGTGTCGTAGACTTTGATATTTGATATTTTTAAAACTAATCAAATAAAAAATATTAATTTTTTATTTAATAAAAAATTGAGATATTAAATAGATTTAGAAAGGAATAAATAGCTAGTTTTATTCCACAACAACTACAATTGGTGACCCCGAAATAAAAAAAAATTCAATTCGAAGCATTGAAATCGGTAAACTGTACGTAGGTTTCGCGCTGTTTTGTTTTTGTAAAGTAACCTTGGCGTTATTTTTTTTTTCAAACAACTGTTTCTTACTGAAACTTGTGCGTTAGTAACATAAGTTAATAATTTAATAACAGAAAAATGCCACTTGGTGGTGAAAAAATAGAATTTCTCCAACTACAACAACTACTACACAGGGGCTTGATACCGATATAGAAATTCAGACTCCTCCACAACCACAAACTCTACGCCAAGCTGTGTCTCAACAGTTTACGCCCATTTACCTGTTCCTGCAATGTCGGGCACGAATATTAACGCGTGGCTTCAATAAATTTTTGGCTTACTGCATCAGGAATTTCTGCGTTTCATCGTGAAAAAAAATGAATGAAATTTTCAGAGATGGTACTCCTGAATGTTCTGAAAATTTTGAGCCTAAAAAGGCTGAAATCAATTCAAATTTTATCCTATCGCTTTCATTCTCAATGTTTCAATTTACATTGCAAATCATAAATCTTAACTTTAAATGCTTGTAGAATCAAATAGGGTGAAAAAACATGGATAAAATTTTCAGAGATTCAGAGAAAATTTTGAGCTTAAAAAAGCTGAAATCGATTATGGAGTATTTAGGAAATCAATGGTTTCTTGGAAAGTCAATTTTTTTATCTTTTACCACATAGAAACCGTTAAGGCATTCATTTATTCAGATTTGCATTTTTTTTGTCATCTACTAGTACACAACTATCTAAAAATAATATAAAAGCTAATTTGGATTGTGGTGGTTTGTTTATATTCATCAATGAATTTTTTTGTTTTACTTACGAGTTTTTATTAACACAATTTGAAACTTTTTTTTAAGCAATAATACTGGTCAAAAAAGTTTTATCGATTTTTTTATATCTTCTACATGATAGACCAATCACTGAAAAAAGTTTCAGCCTATTTAAAAAACATGAGGGTAATTATAGGCCCATTATAGATATAATGACTCATATGCATATCATTGAAAATTATTCATTTACTAGACATGTACTTTTTTAATATGTTATTATATAGTAATTTGGTTTTTCCACTAATGTCTATATCTGAATTTACTCCTAACCTATCAACTATCTTATATGGTTCGTGATAAGGGCTTTGTAATTTTTTCTTATTTTCTAACTTCACAAAAACTAAATCACCTATTTCTAATGAGGCCTCGTTCTTATTTCTATCGTAGACTAATTTTCTCTTATGTTTTACTGTTCTAATCATGTCTCTAGCTTTATTTTTTTAATAATAATAATAATCATAATAATAGAGTTTAGCTTCTACAGCTATTAGCCTTCTTAGATTTTTAGCTTGAAGCTTTAAATCAAGTAAAAAGCTTTTTAATAAATAATGGAGATGGAAAAAGTTATACATGCAATTAATTTGTTATTTTTTATAATTTTTTCTTAGCTTTATCGCACTTCCTCAACATATCCACTCAGACCATGTGATATAGATATTAAAATAATTATATGTGTAATTTTACAATGTTAGAAAAAACTTACCCTGCATGCTGTGGGGCTCGGGCAACACAAACATTAAAATACAGACCACCATTACGATACAAATTTAGCTACAATTAGTTTTCAATCTAAGCTTGGGTTGACCTTTTGACAAGCTAATGTTATAAAAATCGCAATTATTATAAGAGTTGTCATACGATTAAAAGGAGCTGTTGCCATATAATTAGTTCTACTAACCGGTTGATACAATAATTGATTAGAGTTACGAGTACTTCTCCGATTAGTATTAAAATGTATGTAATCAAGAAGCTCTGGTGCAGCAAGAGACCCAGTTACAAGTTGATGCAGGTAAAGTATATCCGTAATATTTCTACGGGACCTCAAAGACTGCAAATGTAATAACTTCAAACGATCCTCATAAGGAGGAAGGTTCAAAGAGTCAGTTCAATTTAATCCATTGAGAGCAAAACGAATAAAGTTTTTTTGAATTCTCTCAATTCTATTCATATGAATATTATAAAATGGTGACCATAATTGGCTGGCATACTCTAAGTGAGGACGCACTATTGTTTTATATAAAGTCACCGTTACTAAATTGCTATTAAATTCTTTTGCCCACCTCTTAATAAAGATAAGCAGAGATGAGGAATTTTTACAAATTAGATCATTATGATCATTAGAAGTTAATTTAACATCAAAATGTATACCTAGGTCTTTGACTAAATCGACACGACATATTTTCTTATCTTTTAATTGATAATCAAACTCCACAATATTTTTCTTCCTGGTGAAAATCATAGATTGGCATTTATCAGGATTAAGATGTAAGTTACTTTTAGAACACCAAACTTCGAAGGATTTCAAGTCAGAATGAAGTGGAATAGTATCGCCAACCCCCTTTACGTTCCTGTAAATTTTCATGTCATCCGCATATACTAACCGATGGGAGTTTTTAATAACATGTTTTACATCATTAATTGCTAAAATAAACACGAGCGGCCCCAGGTGGCTTCCTTGTGGAACACCTGATGCCGCGTTAAATGGGGAGGAAAATACCCTCCGAAATCTTATTTGATATGAGCGATCAGATAAATAAGATTCAATCCAGCTGACAAAACTTAAAGGAAATCCAAGCTTCTTTAACTTAAACAAAATCAAATTATGTGGTAGTTTGTCAAATGCTTTACTTAAGTCAGTGTAGATGCAGTCAACTTGCCCACCAGAGTCAAAAGAGCTTAAAACAAAAGAAGTGAAATCAAGGAGGTTAGAAACTGTAGATCTGCCATTAACAAAACCATGCTGACGAGTTGTTATGACTTCACCACAGCACACCTTAACTTGATCGTATATTATATGTTCAAAAATTTTCGGTATTGATGATAACCTAGCCACGGGCCTGCAGTTTCAAACATCATTTTTGCAGCCTTTCTTGAAAATAGGGCTAATGTAAGCACTTTTCCAAAACTTAGGAAAATAGCTTTCTCCGACTGATTTATTAAATAAAAAACTGAGGGGCTGACTCAGCACAGAGCTGCAGTTAACTAAAACTGTCGCAGGAATACCATCAGGCCCGGAGCTGAAGTCATCATCAATAGACGAGATATATTTCTCAATGAGGTCAGGTGTGAAAGATATCTCATTAACCGAAACTAAAGGGTCGTTATCCATATAATCAAAATAGTTGATCTCAGGGCTAAATAAATCCGTAGAAAATGACTCTTTAAACAAATTAGCAAACAACCCGGCTATAATTCGGGGGTCGCTAGTGAGCCCATCAACTGTTTTAAACTCAGATGGAAACCCGTCGGATTTTTTTTTAGAATTAATAAAACCCCAAAAATTCTTGGGATCATGAAGAACATTCAGCTTACTTTTATTCAAATATTCAGAATAAACTAAAGCTGACATATCTTTAAATTCAATAAACAGTCGCTGATAAGTAACTAGGTCATTTTGGTCCTGGCTACGAACGTATTTGTTACATGCCCTATTACGGCCATTACGAATTTTCTTCAAATCCTTATTGTACCAAGGGTACGAAGAATTATTAACGTACCTCCGCGTATATGGCACCGACAATGCAATGGCCGAAAACAATTTACCGTAGAACAATTTAATGCAGTCATTGAATGTATTATTGTTAAAATAAATAAATAATTCGTCTAGTTTATTTCTTAAATTCTCATCAATTTCAAGAAGTCAGCTTTCTTATAATTGAATTCATAAACATTAATAGAAGGACATGCATTAGTTAAATTTTCCATGTCAGATTGATACACAATACTTAAAGGTGGAAGATAGGAATCAACCGTAGAAAGCACATGAATAGCATTTCTTACAACAACATTACCACTATTTGCAGCCAAGACCAAGTCAAGTTGTCGTCCGTGATAATTAGTTATACAACTTACTTGTTGTAAATTTGAAAGAATTTCTTCAACAAAAATTTGTTGTTGTCGAGATGCATAATAGTATGTACCATCGTCCGTTGGAGTCCATTTAAGGTCAGGCAGATTGAAGTCACCTAACAGCAAAATGTCGTCATTAGCGTCGAGTTCATTAATTATTATATTCTACGGCCATCGAAAGACATTCGTAGACATCTACGCCACTATTTGGAGGAACATAAACGTTAAGAATATACAAATTGAAGTTACAATGTGTAACTTTTACGCATACCAGTTCAATATTAGAAGCACAGGCAATTTCAACTAGTGAACTGGTTAAATGATTTTTAATAGCTATTAAGACGCCTCCACCAACAGAAGAAATTTCTTCCAAGTGTCTGTCTCTTCTAAAAACGTTGAAAGCAGTGTCAAAAAGTTCCAAATTAAGAAAATTTTCGTTTAACCAAGTTTCGGTAAAAACGATAATATCCTCATAAAAATTTTGAGTAGATAAAAAAATGTCATGCATCTTGGAACGCAAACCCCTTACATTTTGATAGTAAAGGGATAGCCGCTTTAGTTTTTTGAATTGGGACGGATGGTTTTATTATTTTTCTTCGACTTAAATTCTGAAATAAAGATATTATCCACCCATGCATTAGAGTTAAGAATGGCAGAAACATGAGAAGATGCCACTGTTATTTTAAAAGATGCATGAGTTGGTTTATTACCAAGTTTCCTGCAAGAAATGAAGGCGTCGGCAGGAATAATTTGATTTTGTCGAATAAAATTTTTAACGCTGTCAGTGGTGGTGTTGAAATGAAGTCATGAAATGAAAATCACATTCAATTTCTTCATAGGATTTCTTTTCTTTTTTAAGGAAATAGCTTGTTAAGGTAAAGTAGAGATCGAAGGAGTGGACGCAAAAACAGCCTCGGAAATAGTTTTATTTTGCAAACTAACGTCCGGTGAAATAGCCTCATTAAGGCTTTTTTCAATTTGGGGAGTTAAGTCATGATAATTATTAAGAATTTCTCTGAAATTAGTACTCAGATCGTTAAGATTTTCCCCAAATCGCTTAATTTTTTCGAAAAAGACCGACGGGGAAAGGGCTCTGCAAGATGGACAGTACCATTGCAGGCCCGAACGAACAGAGCATAATAAATCTGTAATAGATTTTGTCAAGTTTGCACAAGAGGCATGAAACACCTGTTCACAGGGACCTGAACAGGAAAACATAGAATTAAATATATTTTGGCTTTTTGCACTGATCTCCTAGAGAGCAAGCTAACAAATTTTCAGAGGAAAAATAGTCCATCTTGAAAATGATAAAAAAAAGAAAACGTACGCCAAAGAAAAGAAAAGTTATTTCCTAAAGATTTTAGAAAAAATCTAAAAAAATAGATTTATTTATATAAATTAAAAATATTTTTGGAACAGTGCAAAAAGGGTTAATATGAAGCAGAAATTCACCCGTTAAGCAGCAACAACAACAACACAACAGAGTTTAAGTCTACCTTAGTACACGTACAAAGCATAAAAGATAATCAAAAAACAAAGCTGTTGCACTGCTTATACTGTTTTTGCTTGCAAAAAAATTAAAAATATTTGCATATATGTTAAAATGTTAATAAAAACAACACAAAATTATAAACAGAATTACGAATAGCATTCAATTTTATAAGCACAATTGCCAAATTGTTATTTATTACATATATTAATATCAACTAATTAGAAATAAAAGTTAAAAATCACAATACTACACACACAACACAACCGACACTGACAAAGGAACGAAGTCAACTGAAGATATAGATGTCTTTAATCTAAGTCTTAATTCATTTGTGTAATCTTCAAGATTGTATATTTTCTTATTGTCATTTAATATGTCGCTTGGGGGCGAAGGTAACTTCCCAAATATTTGTTCATATGGAGAGTATGATGTGTCTATTTGTGGCGTTGTGTTATAAGAGAATGTATGGTATGAGATCCACTTATCCCATTCTTGATCATCAGCAAAAGATAACATATACTCGTTCTAGAGCTCCTATAGATTGATGATGATAGGGGGTTGAAAAAACTTGTCGCGTATCCAGCAATTTACATATATTTGCCATTAGTTCATAAGCAAATTCTATGCCACGATGTGACTTCAACGTCTTAAAGCATCCATATTTCAGTATGAATTGTTCTACTAATGTAGTCGCAACTGTGATAGCATCTTTAGTTTCTATGGGGTGCGCTACGACGAATTTCGTTAGGTTGCACTACATAGTTAAAATATAACGATTACCGTTGGAAATCCTTAAGGGACCTACTGTGTCTATTGATATGGATTCAAATCCAGTTGTAGGTGTATCTGTAATGACTAGGCTTTCTTTTATGTGTTTTGTAGTCTTATTTTTATGGCATTTCTCACAACTATTTACGAATTCTTTAACCATTTTTTTTAATGTTCTTCGAAATGTAACGTTGTTTAAGCTTAATGACTGTTTTTCTTATTCCTAAATGTCCTCCTGTACGAGCGTTGTGAAACTCATCTTTCAATTTATACTGTTTCAAAATACTTTTATATTCTGTGGAGCTTTATATATTTCGCTAACATATTTTATTAGTGATAAAGCATCAGAATTCGTATTAATTTTACCATGTTTAGATTTTGTCCACATACCTGTAAAATTCAGAATTAAAATATTCAGCTATAGCAAAAATTGTTGTGGCATCAGAAAAAACTGTCTTTACGGTTATTTCTAATTATAAGAAGGGTCTACCTGTTTCACGAAAAAAAGGTTCATGCAGAAAACCAGAATTTCTAACCCAAAGGTAGCGACGAAGTTGAAGCACCTTTTTAAGCAAACTCCGAACACCTCAGTGCGAGATATGCCGGCAAGAGCAGATACATCAAAATCTACTGTGGAAGAGATAAAGGAGAAAATTAAGCTAAAGACATACTGAGTTCAAAGAGTACCAGACCGTTCTGATGAAAAGCAGTTAATGGCTCCGATGCGAGCCCGAAAATTGAATGAAAGGTACCTGACTAAATTTGTTGTTGTGCTCTGGACGACGAAACTTACTTCAAAGCAGATTTTAAGCAGCTACCTGGGAACGAATATTATGCACCACCGAAAAAGGGGCATGTGGCTAGTAAATTCAAAGAAAAAAAATTTCGAAATTTCCGAAGCAATATATGGTTTGGCAGGCCATATGCACCTGTAGTCTCAAGAGCAGATTTTTTTTTACGCAAGGCATAATCAATTCCAAAGTTAATATAGACGAGTGCCTCGAAAAACGTCTTTTACCATTTATACGTGCAGATGAGAGTACCGTGATGTTCTGGCCAGATTTAGCAAGCTCTCATCACTCTAAAGCTACGATGGAATGGTATGCAAGTAAAAAGATACCAAAAATAGAAAATCCGCCCAACTGCCCAGAGCTTCGCCCAACTGAAAGATATTGAGCTCTAATGCAATAAGATTTTCGAAATAGTGGTAAGACTGCAAAAAATCCACAAGACTTCAGGCTTAAGTGGAAAAAATCGTACCATACTGTCGATGAAACGACTGGACAAAATTTAATGAAGGGCCTTACGAAAAAAGTAAGAAATTTTTATAAAAAAAAAATTGTTTCTTTGTGTTTAGATATTTATATTCTGAACACTAGCCACTATTAATAAAATAGGAAAAAAGAACAAAAAAATTACTGGGTATTTTTTTATAACTAAAAAACAGAGCGCAAGTTTCTTCTGGCACAGTCCTTACTATAAACTTTCTCCCGTACAGGTAAGGTTTGAAAAAGTTTATGCCCCAATGTATTGCTAACAATTCATTTTCTATGACTGCCTTGTTTATGGCATGTTTTTGTAGTGATTTGCTGGCATATGAAATTAGAAGATGATGCCCAATTTATCCTTGCGAAAGTACTGCACCCAAAGCAAAAACAGATGCGTCAGTAGTGAGAATGAAAGGTTTATCAAAATTTGGATATTGCAACAGTGGTGGAATAATTAACTTATATTTCAAATTACACAGGCCGACAAAATTTGATCAAAATACATACCCAGAAACCGGACTATATATTTCCGTAGGTTTTCGATGCGCTGATTCCGAATCTGGTCGCAGAATTGCTCCATCACGTCAGGTTTTTGAGATATCCTAACCTAAAAGTGCCAAAAATGACGATTTTTCTCAATTTTGAGGTTAAATAGCTCGAAGGATTTTATTTTTCTTGGAAAACTATGAACGATATTTTAAAGTACTAGTCTTCCTCTTTCAAATGCCGCTGAGTTTGTTTGAATATCTTTTTTTTTCTCTGTAATTTTTAATATAAACGGGTGTTGCGTCTGACAAGTTTAATCTCTGTGAATAGAAATTGTTGGTGGAGAGGGTTTCTCCTTTCAAGTGAAATATTGACTGATACTTCCTAAATATGTCTTTTAATTCATTTTCCGCCAAGTTGTCTAGTTCTAATTCTGTCATCAGGAGTTTGAAACGTTTTTCGTCAAATGTTTCTTTTTTGTTAATATTAGTGTTCAGAATTACATAATCGCTCAGCTTATCGAATTGTGGTTTGATTTCGTTTAAAATTATCTCTTTGTCGTTTACATTAATCACTCTTATGTGACATATACCTTTGGCTGGTGCTATGGAGTTTGATAGAAATACTCCTTCCGTTAGTTCTTGATTTAATATCACAGTCATCTATAAGATTTAATTTGATTGGAAGAATTATTTCTGACCTCGGTGGTATTTTATAACCATCCTGTAATTTTGGTAATATTTTTGTGGTTAAAGGTAAAATATATTCGTCTCTCTCAAAAGTTATTGTTAATGTACAAGTTTTTTACACATATACTTCATCAAAAAGTCTCTGCCAATTATACCAATCGTATTTATCGGAAAATCTAAATTAACGATGTGAAAATCATTTACTGCCTTGTCTTTTCCAAGACGTAATGTTATATTTGTTGTTCCTAAAGTGTACATATTTTCTTTTGTTATATCAGTTAGTCTGCATTTGTTTTCATTATTTATTTCAAAATTTTCAGTAACGTATTTACAAATAGAAATGTCTGCTCTTGTGTCTATCAGAAATGTTAATTGTCTGTTTGTTTGGTCACACGTTAGTGTAACATAATTTGTCATATTTTCTGACAATACATATATTTTTCTGTCTATTGGTGGCCTTCCAGAAGTTCGTGAACTTCCGGGCCGTTTTCGTTTCCCTGTTCTTGTATCATACGTATGTGTCGATTTTGTTTACCGTTGCGGTTATTATCATTCGGACGGTATGAATTGTTTTGGTTGTTGCGGTTTCCATTATACCGGTGATTGCGGTTATTATTGTTACCGTTATTGCGATTGTTATTGGAAGGGTAGTAATTGCTTCTGTAATTATTATTCTGTCTACTATTGTTAAAATGATTTTGACTGTTGCCATTATTGTTTCGTCTGTTATCACCGTTAACATTTCGGTCTCCAACATCATTATTATTGTTTTGATTTATGTGCTGTCGATTATGATGACCATACTGATTCCAATGCCTATTGACGTTCATAATGCGTCTTTGGTTTGATTGGTCTTTTTCTAGTTCCAATGCTAAATTGACTGGTTCACTAAACGTTTTAGGTTGCGCTGCAAACATAGTTTGTTTTATGTTGTTGTCAATTCCTTTTTTGAAAATTGTTAATGCATAATTTTCATTTAACTTTTCAACTACCGATTTTTGTTCCGTAGTCGCAGATGCCCCTAAATCATCAATCTGGAGTCTGTTTAATTCTGTAATCATATTCATTATCTTATCTTTATAGCTTATTACTTATGTAATTACTATGAAGACCGTTCCTTAGACTTTCAAAATTTTCAAGTCTATTTGCAAATCCTAATGTTGCCCTAACTCTCGAACTTAATTTTACACTCTTTACGAATTCTATTAATTCTTTCTTTGCATCTGCCGAATAGGAGTTGTACAAAAGTTCTACTATTTTTTTAAAAAAAGGTTCCAGCTCAGTATGCTGGCCACTAAAAATAGGAATTGCCTTTAAAGCTAACTCTAAATTAAAATTTGCAATGTTGTCAGTGTTATTTACGCTAAAGTTTTGTAGTTCATTACCAACGTTGTCAGTTTCTATTTCTGCTTCTGACTCATCAGTTTCATCTTGTTCTTTATGCTCTAGAAATTTATCTATTTCGACAACTAATTTGTCAAAAACTTCTAATGTTGAATTTTTACCTTCTTTTATTAAATTCGCTCTAAGTATTGCAATGTGATTTTTGTTTTTTTTTATATATGTTGAAGATTATTTTCTGTTTGGTGCCTTTTTTAATTTTGATAATATTTCCTTTGCTGTTTGTATTTCCATTTATAAGTATGTATTGTATTTTTATTTATTGTTTTTATTTACAGTAAAATCTTTTTTACACGGTAGGTACGTTCCTAAGAAAACCGTGTAAATCAAAATCGTGTAAAAAAATACACGATTCATATGCAATTTTGGGGATCTGTTCCACAACCTTAAAAAATCGTGTAAAATGAAAAAAATTCAAATATTTTCTTAAAAAATCGTGCAAAAAAAGTGATATTAAAATCAATTAAGTAATAATAAAACAAAACAATTCCTATTTGTTACAAGAAAATAAATTTAGTTTACAGTTTAAATTCAATCCATAAGTACAAAAAAATAAAGAATCAAAAAAATTATAAAACAAGAGTACAGCTACTCATCGCTAGTTGATAAAAATCGTGTACGTTTATTATGGACTGGCTTTAAAAAAGCACTGTCATCAGAAGATATGTCTAACACAACTGTTGGGTTTTGTTCTAACGCAGAATTATTTTCATTATTAGCTGCCTCTATAGGTTTTTTTTGTTATAAAGTCTGTTAAAAAAAGTTGTTGTTTTGGTTTCTCCAGTTGTTTAGATAATTCTTGATACCCAGCAACACAAGATTTAAGTTTACGTTGGAATTGTAACACACGCTCCATGTCAGAATCATGAGCAAGAAAATGTTGTTCCAAACTTGTACCGAATTTAAAGCCCTCACGAATTAAATTAGACGTTAAAACCTGACCTTCACCTTCGTCTTCGTCGATATCGACATCTTTATTCTCATTGATTATCATAATTTCAATTAAGTCGTCATCATCAATAGGATCTTCTTGCATTAATTCATCGATGTCAGCCGTTTGGATGTTGTCAAACCCATCGCCACCTATATTATTTGAAAGACTTATAATCTCAGAACAAATTTCTGATCTTTGCACCACTGAAGTTCCACTTTGAACGAAAGCTGGTAAAATGTTTTTCCAACAAGCATTTAAGGTTGATTGCCGCAACTGTTGGATGCAATCCAAAATATTAAACTTTTTCCATACTTCCATAACATTCAAATTTTTTTCCTCCACTGAATCTAAAATATATCTTAACGTTTGCTTGATGTAGTACATTTTAAATGCTGCTAAAATACCCTGATCGAGTGGCTGAATCAGAGAAGTGGTATTAGGCGGCAAAAACAGCAATTGAATATTCGGATGTACCAGCACTGGGTGGCTAGGTGCATTATCAACAAGCAAAAGTATTTTGAATTCTAAACCTTTTTGTGTCTTATATTTCTGGACTTCAGGAACAAAACCGTTTTTAAACCAATCTTTAAACAGATTAGCCGTCATCCGTGCCTTTTTGTTCGCCATAAAATTAACTGCTCTTGGCATAAGGGATTTGTTGATTAAGAGTGGATTCAACATTTTATCGCCAGATGCGTTACTGCAAAGCAAGAGGGTCACCCGATCTTTGGCTAGTTTAAAGCCACCAGTTGTCTTTTGAGATTTTGAATTGAATGTTCTTTTTGGCATTTGCTTCCAAAACAATGCCGTTTCGTCGGCATTAAATATTTGATCGGGAGTATGTCTGCCCTCTTCAATTATTTTTGCTAGTTTTCTCCTTGAATTTTTACATTGTGAAAAGCGTGTCTTTTCAAAAAACCTGTCAGCCATTCATGACTTGCATTGAAAGCAATTTTATTAGTTCCCTAATGGGATACTGATGGTTCAAACTCCTGAAGTCGGTTGTATATTCTAAGTGCTTTCTCTTTAATAATTTTCCCATTAATAGGAATTTTTTTTTTCATGTAAATCTTCAATCCATAACACTATATGTTTTTCAGTTTTCTCCAAAGTAGAATTTCGACTATATGAAGTTGTTTTTGAACTAAGTGCTGATCCAGAAATTTCTGATTGTCGAATGGAACTCTCATTTTTTTTAATTGTTCTTATTGTCGCTTCGTTTAAACCAAAAGCTCTGCCAACAGATGTTGAACCTTCGACACTTCTTAGACAGTCTAGGATTTTTATATTCGTTTCTAATGAAATTGTTTGTCTCTTCAGAATATGCTGCTGTTTAGACATTGTATTAATAAGGACACTGTAAAAACGAAATAAAATAAAATTACTTATTGCAATTTTCTAAGATAACAATCTAACACAATGTTACCTTTTGAAAAGTTATTAACAATTCCGATTATGTAATTTGAAAATTTCACCAATTTATAAAAAATATCTAACTTAAACATTAACTTTAAGAACTTTATTGAAATTATGTATTGCGTCAACAACACAGTGATATGTTAAATAGAAAGGGTATTTCCCTTAAAGTAAACAAGTCGTGAAGTAGAGTTACCATTTGGATGATATCCATCACCGCAGAAAATCATAAAAAAGTTAAAAATTTTTTTTTTGGAATTCGTGTTAAATCAAAAATAAAGTGTAAAAAATTTAAAATTTCTTCTTGACGAACCGTGTTATTTCAAAATAGTGTAAAAAAAGACCGTGTAAAAAAAGATTTTACTGCGTACATAATTTTTATAATATCTATTAATTAAGTACAAAACGGTAACTATCACAAAAATAATACTAATTATACCAACGTAATGAAAAAAATGATCGCTACTGCTGTTACTACTACGGCTACTGTTGTTATTGTTGTTGATGGTGGTAATGACTTCCTTGTCACCAAACCAACCCATGTCTTTTTATGCTTTTTGCTTCAATCCCGAGGAAATTCTGATCTGTTCAATTTTTTGTAAAAGTGGTTTTTCTGCTTTTTGTCTGCCGTAAGAGTCGCTATCCTATAAAGTTCTGCCACTTTTTGTCTGGCAAGGACTTTTTTACCTCTCCTTGGCTTCTTTGCTAGTTTCGGAAGTTCTATATCTTTAATAGGTTTGGCTTTCTTTTGCCTGGCGTTGTACTCTTCCAATGTCAGTTTCTTTGGCCCGATATTGTTGGTGCTAGTTTATATTCCGGTGCTCTTTGGCTGTTTTTGTTTATATTTTCTGGAACATATTCCACACCGGAGTCCCACGATGCAAACAATTTGTTGAGCTCCTCCTTGTTGTACATTTGAGAAAGCGTCCTGGAAAGTAATATAGTCCTATCTCGTCCTAAAAGGATTTTGGCAGGATGGCCATGTGATGGGATTATAAATAGGATAGGAAGAGGTTGCCAACGTAAAGGCTTGCCACAGTAATGGCTATTGTTATTCAATGGCTAAAAATGCCGCTGTTTCATAAGTCAATTTAAAAAACGCTTTTGCGTTTAAAAACAATCTGATTTATTTTACCAAAAATATTTGTCTTATATACCTTAAATCTAAATAGTTTCCAAATTTCCCCTTCACACATATTTCATACATATGTGTTGCACATATTGTGTTGTGCAATTTGAATTGACCTATTTCAATTTGTTCTACATATTTTCTTGCCATACACAGTCCGGCACTGGGTCATCAGGTAAACTACTTGATTTGCTGCACTAAACGAAATTTGTTGTACAAACAAATCAGCGGTAAGTGTCATAACAACGATTGATATATGACACTTAAAATTTCGGTCATAAAATATAAATCGCTGTTGCACACATGTTAATGGTTTGTGCGCTACCTGCTTATGGCAAACTAAGTATTTATGGAAATAATTTGCTGTGGGTTGTAGTGACAGCATGGTACCACTACAAGATGTTGCTAAGTACGAATACATTCGTTCTAATATAATTGATCATTTCACATACAGTGAGCAGCGGCGCCTTGACCGTTTGCCCTTAGGTGATAGAAAGCCATTGGAATTATACTACGAAATGAAGAGAGTAGCAGGCTCAACATTAGGTGACGTCGCCTTGAAAGGTTTATGGGTAAAAAGATTACTTGAAGTCGCTCAGGCAGTAATTGCTACTTCTACCGGAACTGCGGCAGAGTTTATAAAAATTGCCAACACTATAGTTGAAGCGGTTAGCCCAAATTCAATCAATCAGGTTTCAGCGAACCAGACAAACGCTATAACTGAGTTAACTGCAATGGTTGCAAACATTAAAAACCAACTAGATCATCTAAGCTTTCAACACCGAAACTACGCCAATAGCCGTAGCAGCAGTCGAGATCGCTCCCGAAATTTTAACAGACGTTGCTCATCATCTAGGACGACATTTAAAAATGATTTGCGATCTGATAAGACATCAGAAAAAATTTTTTTAATCGACACCGGAGTCGACGTTTCTGTACTCCCTATTTCGAGTACCTCATACGATCCAATTTCTAAGCAACTGTACGCTGCTAATGATACAGCAATAAAAACGACAGGCGAAAAACGAGTTAACCTCGAGCCGGAGCTTTTCATGGTCCTTTTTGGTTGTAAATGTAACAGCTCGGATAATAGGTTTTCTAAAATAGACCTGCAAAATGCTTTTCATCAGGTACCAATCCACCCTGGTGACATTGCTAAGACGTCCGTAACAACACCTTTCAGTTTGTATGAATTCAATTTCATGACGTTTGGCCTATGTAATGCGGCGCAAACCTTTCAGCGAAAGGTTGGACTTCGTTTTCCCTTACATCGACGACTTGTGTGTAGCGTCATCACCAATTCAAGAGCATCGAGAACATGTACGAGCAATTTTTATAAGGCTACGTGACTATAACTTGGCAATTAATTTGTCTAAATGTGAATTTGGCAAACGCGAAATTAATTTTTTGGCCCATCGTCTAACCGAACTAGGAATTAGTCCGTTGCCTGAAAAGGTTGCTATCATCAAAAAATGCAGTTAACGATCAGGCTCCGCTACTTAACATGATTAAAGACAACGTTAAAAATGATTACACACCTTTATCCTGGTCGGCTGAAACAGATGCTGCTTTTATCAAATCAGTCTTCTAGCTTATCCTGCTCGTTGTGCTCAGCTAGCTCTTTATGTTGAAGCGTCGGATACTGCAGTGGGAGCTGCTCTCCATCAGAATATCAATGGGAATCTCGAACCCTTGGGGTTTTACTCAAAAAAATTAACAAGTGCACAACGCAATTACAGCACTTACGACAGGAAGTTAGCCGCTATGTATCAAGGAGTGAATCATTATCGCTATATGATTGAAGGACAATCATGTTACATTGTAACAGATCATCGCCCGCTCGTATTTGCTTTTCGACAAAAACTTGAGAAGGCACCACCCTGAAGATTGCGCCAATTAGATTTTATTGGGCAGTTTACTACTGATATTCGGCACACTCCAGGAAAAGCAAATGTCACAGCTGATTGGCTCTCTAGATTACAAACAATTAGACAAGTTATCGATTAATTTAAAAAAATCGCAGAGGCACAAAAACATGATGACGAGCTTTCGAACCTCGTGCTAAATTCAGGTACACAAAAACATTCTTTTTTATTAAAACTTTTTGATATTTCAGGTGCCAATTTGCAACTTGCTTGCGACACCTCAACATCTCGAATTCGCCCGTTCATACCAAATGGTTTTATACAGCAAGTTTTGGCCACCGTGCATAATTTATCACATGCAGGCGTTCGTGCCACCATGAAATTAATAACTGACAGATTTGTTTGGCCCAGTATTCGGAAGGACACATCACAATTTGTACGCAATTGTTTAGTATGTCAGAGAAGAAAAGTGACAATGCATTATAAAACGGCACAAGAACGATATGCTCCGCCACAACACCGATTTTCCCACATCAATATCGATATCGCGGGTCCTTTTCCACTATGCGAAGGACAGCGATATTGTAGCACGATGATCGACCGTTTTACTCTGTTAACGCACAACGTAAACTAGTGTGTAGCATACATATCTGCTCGTCTTTGCTATCCACCGCAAAGCACTGCCGTTTACTCGTTGTGGCTGCAACGAATGGCCCAAGCCGCTCGGCTACAACAACAACGAGTAAAACGCGCAATAATTCGTTCGTCATCGACAAGAAGATCCCGAAGTCAGCGAACCCTCCCGCAAGTAACCAAAAATCATTTAACATAAATTACAATTAACATCACAGTTTTAAACAAGTGAAAAATAGTACACAGTTTACAACATTTTATAAACAATCAACGGCTACGACAATATATATTAAACATCAGATCACTAGTACATTGTACATCAAAATCCACAATACACACATTCAATAAGAATTCTACAATCAACATAAATTGCATCACGAAAACCACACATGTGGAACTCCACATAACACAAGAACAACACGTATTGTATACATCTTGTTGTATGTATATTGTATTTAATTTGTAGTATTATATTTGATTATAATAAACCCTTAAATTGAATTTAGTGTTTCAACTTTTTTGCCCAGCCCCCAGGCTGTCTATGCTTGATATGTCCGCTGAAACAGTTGCGAAAACTCTACTTTTTCATTGGATCGCTAGATTCGGCGTTCCAATGCATATTACTTCAGATAAAGGAAGGCAGTTTGAGTCACATATATTTACGGAGCAAACGACAGCCATTGGTGCATGCCATCTACGCACGACTCCGTATCATCCCAAATCAAATGGCCTCATAGAGAGATTTCACAGAACACTGAAGGCCACAATTTTGTGTCATAGTCCTGCTAAGTGGTTGCATCATCTGCCTGTTATCCTTTTGGGACTACGTGTTTCCCTCAAGCCAGATATCCAAGCTTCTCCAGCGGAACTAACTTATGGTACGACTTTGAAAGTTCCAGACGATTTTTTCTTCAGTAAAGTACAAACGCCTGCAACCAGTGAGACAGTCACGCAGTTTCGAGACATGGTGCAGAAAATGTCCCCTACAGAGACATCACAGGCACACGAATACGTCGCACGTTTTTGTGCAAAATAATTCCGTTCGTCCATCTCTTTCACATCCTTATGAAGGACAGTTCCAAGTAACCAAACGCAACAAAAAATACTACTCAGTAATAATTCGCAATCAAACTTCTAACATTAGTATTGATAGACTCAAGCCAGCGTTTTTCGGTGTTCATCTGATGAAACATCTGAGCATTTGAAGGCTGCGCCATCTTCTAAAAAACCGGGACGTCTTCGAAAAAATAATTATAAAAAAAAAGAACACATATCCGCCACCACTAATTTTATGCAACAACAATAAATTTACGCAAATCAAAAATAAAAACACATTCAATTCTCCAAAACAAATATACGTCCAAGATCATGCCACCATTAGGGTCTAAAATCAATTCTACGTGCCAGCAGCAAATCTAGCCAAACATATAAGTCAAGGTGATGCATTATGAATAAAACGACAACTTCACACATATCCAAAACCGGTTTACTCATCAATCAACTAGTCCACTGCAGCAAATTGTCTCACATAAATTTCTATGCGACAACAAGGTTAGGCAAAACAAAAATAAAAACACTCCATTCTCCAAAAACAAATATACGAACGCCACCATAGCTCCCGCAAATAAATTCTACAAGGCAGCAGCAAGTCTAGGTCAAGGTTATGCATGGTTAACACAACCGTACTTGCACACGTATTAAAAACCAGTTTACTCATCCTATGCGACAACAACAAGATTACGCACAACAAAAAGAGAACGCATTCCACCCCCCAAAAACATATATAAGTTGTTTTTTCTCTGCTGAACTCACCCGTTTTAATTCAGATTCATTAATAGCACAAGATTTTCAGTTTTTATTTTATTTATTGGCAAAGTTTTACACGAAAATTTTAGTAAAGTTCATAATAATTTATGAACTCGCAACTTCTCTCGAAACTCGAAATTTTACAGTCTATGACTGTTTGAATCTTGTCTAAGACTGACTTTTTAAAATTATATTTTTCCCTAGTAAGGATGTTGCTTGATCATTCTGCTGATCAAGCGAAAATTGGGTTAAGCAAAAAATTTCGTAAGGCAATTAAAAAAAATAAATTTAAACACGTCGCTTGATCATTCTGCTGATCAAGCGAAAATTACGTAAAGACGTACGTGACTTTTTAGGGAAATGAATTTTGCCAACTTGGTAAAAGGAATTTGACACTTCCACTGCACAGTGGTATGTGTCTCTAAGAACTTTGGCCAAAAATTTAAAGCCAAAGCTTAATAGCTTAACTTATATAAGCCCAAGATCACAACAACATAAATGCCTAAGATTACTGCGACGCGGCAGCAACAAGTTTAGCCAAAAAGTATATATAAATGAAGAGAAAGACTCGTGCTCGGGCGAAATAAATGTTGCTGGCTATTAGGTCCGGAGTTAAGATAAAATGTATATATACATCTGAATGATAAATGCGTCGGCAGAAGCAGCATATACAATGCTGCGTGTAGTTAAGACAAAATGTGTAAAAACATCTGAACAATGAATGTGTCGGCACTACATAGCAACAAATTGAATATGTATGTAGTTAAGGCAAAATGTGTAAAAACATTTGAACAACTGAAAATCATTAATATTTCAGTAGAAGCAAAAAAGTGTATTTCATTCAGTAATACAAATTTTGAAAAAATATAAAAATGTAAGAACATTTTTTTCATTCAATTTTATTTTCTTAAATGTAAAAACTCAAATGGCTGAAATTTTGTCTCATTGAAAATAAAAAAAAATATTATTATTATTATTATTAATTTAATATTACAAAGTAATTAATTACTTCACAATGGTTGGTTAAGAGCACTAGCAGCCAGGCCATCGACTAGATAAAAAAAAAAAAAAAAAAAAAAAAAATAGAAATGCGCTGTTTCCTTTTCTATACTTTTTTTGTTTTGCGTATGAAGTTTGTGCTGAAGCATTCAGTAATACAAATAATGAAGAATATTTGAAAAACTATAAAAATGTAAGAAAATTTTTTAAATTTTTTTTTGGATAGTAGGGATTTGATCATCATTTTCTGGTTTTTGTTGATATGTCCTTAAGTTTTGCATAAAAGAAGCTTTGCGTGTAAATAGAAAATCATCCCTCATTTTAAGATCGCGACAACTAATGCAACAAGTGAAAACTTAAAAGCTTCGTTGCATTTGGGAAGTCATTTTCTGAGTTCGGCAAAACTTTAACTTGCAACTATATAATTATTGAAATTATGGAAATCATCATTTTATTTATATGTTACTGGGATTTTAACATTGCTCTTTTTCTGGTAATAGTAGGAAAAACATATGTACTTTTTAATGTTTCCATTAATTTTTATTTTCTTATATATACAAACTCAAACCGATAAGAACTTTAAAGAGGTCTGGATAAGGTTTATTAATAATTTATTTTGGTGCTTGGCTTACATATATTCTTTCGATCTAACTATAAAAACATACTTTTTTTTACGATATTGAACATTCGCATATATGTTGCTATCTTGTTTTGTTCCCTGTCAACTTTGGTCGTCTACTCATTTTTGTCACAGTCATATAAAATATAAATTTTGTGTCGGTTTTCGTTACCCACCATGTATTACTGCACCCGTTGTCCATTTATTCATAATACTTTTGGATCAATTGGTACTTTTGCTGTGATTGCACCAGACATTTTTCGCCCAAGTCAACATTGTGCTGGAAGGTAATTTCCACCAATGATTGACTTTCTATCACCGAAGTCGTTGTCCGTAAGCCATAAAAAAATTAAAAATATTTATTCATTGCATCATAGTTATGTATTTTCAGATCGATGACTATCACAACAATAGCATTTCTCAATGCTAAGAAAATTCGTTCACTACACACATATGAGACGAATTTTACATCACTTTTTCTACTGCACCAGACATTTTTCGCCCAAGTCAACATTGTGCTGGAAGGTAATTTCCAGCAATGATTGACTTTTCTATCACCGAAGTCGTTGTCCGTAAGCCATAAAAAAATTAAAAGCATCGGTTCTATCGGAGATGTGAGTTTTCATTCTAAATGGCTAAAGAAGCAATATTTAAGCACCCCCCATTGTTCGTAAGTTACTCAACAAATTAAATTTTCTCTTGCTTGATTTATATATTTATAGCTCAATGTATGATAAACTTTGAAGTAATAGTTATATTACTATTACTAAGGCTTACCACGGAAGGCGCCACATCAACAACTAACAAAAAGTGTTCATCAAAAACCATTTTGTAATCACCATTTCAAAACACCATAATTAAAAAATATTTGTTTTGAACTTTATAATTTTAATAATTATTTAATTTAAAGTTAAAATGTTAATATTAATATTAGCCATGTTCTTTTTTGACACGGTTAATTGCTTAAATCGCCGACAAAATTAACTGTCATACAAAATTTTAGTTTTAGCCGGTAACCACGTCAAAAAAACATGGCTATTGGCCGAAATCAAATAATGACCTCGCTATTGATCATATTGATTAAGATCCCATCAAATAAGAGATGGTTTTCTATTCATATGGAAAACATAAAAGGTGAACAAGAACCAAAGAAGTGTTTTTATATTTTTCATTGTTTAATTGTATCACTTAACATCAAACAAAAAATACATAAGAAAACAAAGCAAAATAAAAGGATATACATATGTATATTGATTCCAATGCAAAATTTTGTTTTAATGTTAGCTAAGTATTGTTAGGAAATTATATTATTACGAAAAACTTCAGCACAAACTTCTTACGCAAAACAAAAAAAGTAAAGAAAAGGAAACAGCGCATTTCTATTTTTTTTTATTTTCAATAAGACAAAATTTCAGCCATTTGAGTTTCTACATTTTACATTTTATATTTTTTCAAAATTTGTATTACTGAATGAAATACAATTTTTTGCTTCTACTGAAATATCAATGATTTTCATTTGTTGAAATGTTTTTACACATTTTGCCTTAACTACATACATATTCAATTTGTTGCTATGTAGTGCCGACACATTCATTGTTCAGATGTTTTTACACATTTTGTCTTAACTACACGCAGCATTGTATATGCTGCTTCTGCCGACGCATTTATCATTCAGATGTATATATACATTTTGTCTTAACTCCGGACCTAATAGCCAGCAACATTTATTTCGCCCGAGCACGAGTCTTTCTCTTCATATATATAAACTTTTTGGTTTAGCCAAACAAGCATAGGTCAAACCGATGCATTTTTGACACAACAACAATTGTATCCTTACCGAAATCGGCTTACTCGTCACAACAACAAAAAAAAAACTTAAGGCACCAAACCCATACATCAAAGGGAGATGTAAGAATAGGAAAGGCAACGATGAGACCAGAGCCACAAAAAAATATATGATAAGGAGTCATGGTCAGAGAAATTATACCGGGACGTATACCCCGAATTGAAAGCAGCATCGACAAAAGCTTCTGGAAGTAAAAACAGTTCGGCTCCACGTAAGCAAACTAAGGAAATCGTCTTCGACGTGGTGGTCTCCGCAGAACCAAAACACGACAAGAGAAAAGAGAAAGCAGACCGAAACCAGCCCAGGGAAAACCAGGAGCCGATGCAGCTGCAGAAACTTCACTCAGCAGTGGTAAAAAAACAGTAGCTGGCAAACCAGGAAAAGAAACACAACGGACAGCCAGCTCATACAAGGAAAATAAACCACGTCCATAAGAACCATTGGCACCCTCAAAAGATGCAAACGGTTCGCCTCTCACCGCCCCAGAGGATTGGATGTTCCTCGACAACTATTTTCAGCTGTCCAAATAAAGCTCAGTGATTTCCCTGAGCACATAGGGGGAATTGATGGTCAGTCCAATAAGGGAATTATTTCTTGAGCCACCAAAACGGATTCAAACCATTGCAACAACAATAACTCCGCCACCACAGTCAACGATAACAGCAGAAACACCACAGCAGAGCCTCAAGCGGCAACAAGCCAAGCCCCACCAACACAATCAACCAGGGGACTTTAAAGGGGTGAGAATCCAAAGACCTCACCCAAGCGCTAAGCACTGGGCTTGTCCTCACCCACGCACCAAAGATCTTAAGAAGATAAGATCACTGACGTTGGAAATATGTCACGCATACTATCGGGGTAAGCGAACCTGGTTTCTCCTGGTGGCATAGTAACGGGTGTTTTTTTTAGAGGTTTGTTTTTCGAATAGAGATAAAACTGGCATTTTATGGTCAAATCTGGCAACTCTAATGTCATTTATGTTCAGTTTGGTTTGCCATTTCATCATGAACAGGTTGACAAAAGAACAACGCTTGCAAATCATGCAAATTTATTTCGAAAATAATGGTTCAGTTCGCGAAGTTTACCGCAAGCTCCGTCCATTTTATGGTCGACATAATCGTCCATCAGAGCAATTAATTCGGTTAACCATGGATCGTTTTCGCACTACGTTTACTCTATGTGATAATACGCATCCGCAGAGACGTCGAACAGTGCGCACCGAAGAAACAATTGCCGCTGTAGAGCAAAATGTTGAAGAGGACCCGAATGAATCGATTCGCCACCGTGCACAGCAATTGGAGCTTTGTCCATCAACTTTATGGAAGATTTTGCGCAAAGATCTTGGCTTGCGACCTTACAAGATCCAAGTCGTGATTTTGGTGTATGGGCCGAAAATGAGATTGATCTCGATGCTGATTTTCATCGCAAAATTTTGTTCAGTGATGAGGCTCATTTTTGGTTAAATGGCTACGTCAACAAGCAAAATTGCCGCATTTGGAGTGAAGAGAATCCACATGAGACCCTTGAGACGCCATTACATCCACAAAAACTGACTGTTTGGTGTGCTCTATGGGCTGGTGGAGTCATTGGGCCATACTTCTTCCGAAATAATGCTGGAGAGTCAGTTACCGTTAATGGAGACCGGTATAGAGCTATGATAACCGACTATTTGGTTCCCGAATTGGATGGCATGAATGTGGATGAGTTGTGGTTCCAACAAGACGGCGCTACATGCCACACAGCGCACGTCACAATCGATTTATTGAAGGAAACATTCGATGAGCTCATAATTTCGCGGAATGGACCTGTCAATTGGCCACCAAGATCGTGTGATTTGACACCATTGGATTATTTTCTTTGGGGATATGTGAAGTCGCTCGTCAACGCCAACAAACCAGAAACGTTAGGGGACTTGGAAGCCAACATTCGTGGCGTTATTGCCGAAATACGGCCCCATATGCTCGAAAAAGTGGTTCAAAATTGGACCTGTAGAATTGGCTTTATTCGAGCCAGCCGCGGCGGCCACATGCCCGAAATCATATTTAAACATTAATGGCATAAAATTATCCTTCCAATAAAGCCAAATTGATGGACATTCTTGTGTTTTATTTCAATTCGAAGCTCTATACCTCTAAAAAAAACACCCTTTAGCTGTCACAAATAAAAAAAGAAAATATGTAAAATAAAATATAAAAGTAAGTGAAATTGTTATGTTTTTTAAGTTTAGTTTTATATACCGATAGGTATATGTCATAAAGAAAATTATGTAAAAAAAAAAATACAATTTGCAAACGAAAAAAATATAATTTGGAAAGGAGAAATAGAAGAAAGAATTTATCAAAATAAACAATAAAAAAACTTGGGAAAAAGGGCATTTTTTTAGACGAGAAGGTTCCAGTCTTCCATGTAGCAGAGGTCTGTAACGTCCCGACTGTCGTCACAAATTAAATGTTTATACGAATATTTCCGTACAAGTATTCTCAACAAATAACTCACGGAAAGAACAACAAAAAAAGGACCACAGATCATGAGACAAAAACGATATTTCAAAACAACAGTAAGAAATGGCAACGAACAAACACAAAAAACAAAAAAAAAATCACAGATCATGAGACGAACTCGTGATTTCAAGACAACAACAGGCAACGATCAAACCAGCGCATACACACGCGACACACGCATAGTGGCAGAATTAGTTCAATTAGTACGCAAGACTATAAAAGCAGAGCAACGAAAACAGAAATCAGGCAGTCACAGGATAGCAGTCGAGTTCAACTTATCATAGTGCTATCACATCAATATTAGTAATCACGAAAAAGCCTAAAGAATTGTGAATGCGAGGAATTTAGAAGGTTTCTCTGTCTTTACACCCATATCGTAGCTAGCAACCCGTAGTTAGTTGGCTAGGAAGTCTGGAACACTTCATATAGTGTACCGCACGGCTTCACTGGTTACCAAAAGTGTCCAGTGTGTAGTGTATTCTCACCGACGCTCCATGTAGTGTCAACGGTGAGGTAAGTTGAACACCATTTTACAGGAACTTTACGATAATTCAACGTTGCAGAGTAAAAGGATAAATACTAAGGAAGGATCCTGATAAAACTGTATTAATTAAGAAGTATACACCACTACATTGTTATTAGAAAAATTATTTTCTATGTATTGAAAAGAATACTAAGATTTATAAATTGAGATTTAACAACAATAAAATAAATTGAAGTTATTGGTTGTCTTTTAGTCTGACCCAGGACACCACTGAGCTCTCCTCAGCCTTCGGCCAAAACAACCGCTACAACAACAGATTGATCTCTTATCTGAACTCTTTTACCTTCCATATCATCGTCTTACCACAATGCAACCGAATCCATTTTTGTGCAACGTACATGGAAAATGTACCTACACATCAGGAAAATGGAAAAAGTTTTACATAAGAAAAAAGTGCAATTTTCTTAATTTTTTTGCCCAAATTCCGAAATTAAATTTTTGCAGCTCTGGTACCATACCTAGGAGTTTTTTTCTTTTTTTTAGTGAGGATATACTCGAACATGAATAAGTTTTCAAATTTATGAACCTTGGGCTGTGCTAACGGGGTACTTAGGAGTGACAGTTTATTCATACCATGGCAATAGGTATAAATGTGCTCGCCCCTCTTCTTCAGAATGTCTTTAGAGACCGGCCCTCAGTATCCGGCAAATGAGGTTTCGGTAATCTCCGGAGACCCAGTAATTCAGTTGTTGGTTTCAGGCCTAAATGATAGTCCTGCTCCTGATGAGGTAATGCTATTGCAGTCAAGAGCAGGGAAGATGAATACAGGACATGGGATACAAAGGCAACAAAACATAGACATGGAAAATGATATGGACATTCTTTCCTCGTCGGCTCTCTTAGGATATGAGGTTGTATATCACAGACGCGGAGAATCTGCTCTTTTCCTTCCAAAATGTGCTATCCTCTTCGGGTGCTCCAGTGGGAAAGGCGGGGGTAAATGTTTAAAATATATTGACAAACACAGGGGCCAAAAATCAGAAGAATAAGAGGAGGAAGGGTTACAAAAGTTCAGAATTTCTTAGGAAACTAGGAAGGCGTGACTCAACCTCCCTTACTCCAAGAGAGTAGATAAAAAGCTCTAACAAATGCATAATGGGAGGCTACTCTAGTCTGGCCACACCGAAGTTGGCTGAACCCTCAGGTCCAGCCGCGATCGCAGCTGGCGGGTCTAGGGTGAAGGAATCAATGTCCTCTGCCGTTTCTGGCCTCCTTGAGGAAAATCGTTCAGGTTCAGCAACCACACTCGTAACATTCAAGGAGCACAGACCTTAAAAGGTAAGACAACTGGTGACCAATCCTCTGTCCGCATTACTCTTCGGATCGGAGGGTGCCGTGGACGGCGATGAGGTGGCCTCTGCAAACCCAAACAACAACGCTCTAGAGAGAGAGGGTTAGGTTACTGGAGGTAAGAAGCTGAAACCTTCATCTAGCTTGCCTTAACTTCAGGTGGCAATTGTCGATCTTGGTCATTCAGATGGAAAAACTCGGACGCTAATTGGCTCATCTTGGAGGAAAAAATTATGAGTGCAATTCTTAGCGAAATGGAGCATACCAATAGTGATTTTATTGGTAAGTGCGATGGAGCTAAATAGCAGAGAAGAGTGGAGGTTGTAGGATGCGGTAACAGCGAGGTATTAAGGTTCCTCACAAACTGCATCCGAAGCCAGAGTGAACCTTGGCCGGCTGCCAAATGTTGTTTCGGTTGCCCAGGTCCCCAGTTGAATAGTCGTGAAAGCGCGGAATCGTCCCTTGAAAATCCTGTTCGGCATTGGTCATGCAACAGTGGTTATTGCCGACAATAATAACGATGGCAGCCTTATGACGTTTTTAAAATGCTCGCTTGTACAACTTAATTTGCATCACGGCAGGGTAGCAACGGACGATTTGTAGTTGTTCATATCGACGTGGCCCTTGTTCAGGAACCTTGACTCCTATGAGGAATGGTTTAGGTATTGGGGTCGGATCAGTACAAACTCATCACCCCAAAAGGGAAGGAAAGATTAGATCAAGTGTTTTAGCTTAACATAACATTAATGATTTTCTTTTACACCTGACCGTGGCAATGTGCGAACAGAGGGGACCAAATTTGATAAATGATATATGAGGAACGATATCCGCCAAAGCGAAGTCTTCAAAAGTTTGGTCCAATTGGCCAAAAACAAGAGGCTAGGCATGGTCATCGGATGCGACGCGAACGCACATCACAGCGTTTGGTGTAGTTCAGATACCAGCAGTAGAGCTGGGTCTCTTTTTGAATACTTACTTTCCACTTATCTTGTTATATGCAATAGAGGCAGCCATCCTGCATTTTATAATAAGTAATTGACATTACTTTGATGACAAATTCTAGTACTCTTAGGGTTGATGGTGTCTATGGAATGCTCTTTCTTAGACCATTTGGGAAAAATTAGAGCACAAAACCGTATAGTACATTGGATGTACACAGCGGTCATCAGACCTATTTCAACTCACGTGGCGCTGGTGTGGCGGAAGGCTGCCAACACCAAGTCACTACTTGAGAAGCTTCGTAAGGTACAGAGACTGACCTGAATTTTCTAACGGGAGCAGTGGAATCGACACCACAGGCGGACCTGGAAATTATAATGCATCTTCTTTCCATTGACTTATACATCAGGAATACGGCGGCAAAAGGGATTATTAGGTTTAAAGAATGTAACAAGTTCTGAGGGACCCAGGTATATTTTGCAGGATATGCAGCGGGAACTTTACCTTACGGCAAGTGATTACCAAGTACCAATACTTGACTTTAATCCTGCCTAAAACATGAACTGTCTAACAAGAGAAGAGTAGAACTCTGGCACCGAGTGCATGTTTACTCGGATAATATGGGCATGGAGATGTTCTTCATTGTAGCGTCTTTCAACGGTTTTAGAAACTGTTGTAGGTGTGATGACGGGCACTTTGTTATTGGCCCTATAGCCGTCAGATATGGTGCCCCTTTCAGAGATCTCTGCAGTTGTCTAGACGAAGAAGAGAATGAGATTCTTAAACATCTACTCTGCGAATGCTCGGGGCTAATGAGGAAACGAACCAAATACTTTGGTTCTGCGCTCTTTGTTGGTTTTGAGGAAATAGCAAAGTTTGAGCTCACTAGCATTGTCAATTTCACGAAGGCTTCTAGGGGATTCGCGCCCATTCCATGAAATAATTTAAGGAAAAAGAAGGGGATTTTATATGCGTAGGGAATCCCATGGGCAAACTGTCCCGAGTGAAACTTGTTTGAAGTTTTGTTTTGTAACAATTATATTTAATAAACAACTGAAGTTCGAAGGAAATGTTTTTTTATTTTTTAAGAATTCATTTGCACATTAATTTTTTTATTATTTGTAAAATTCATGTTCTTGTTCATCTTTTTTTATATTATTTTTATAGCCTTTTTCAAAATCCTTTGAAAGAACAATATATCTATTTTCTCTGACTGCATGCATTCCTGCCTCTTGACAAATAGCATTAATATCTGCACCCGAAATTTTATCAGGTCTTGCAACGAATTCCTCCAAGTCGACATCTTCACTTAAATTCATTTTAGATGTTATTGTTGAAAATACTAAACGCTTTTGTCTCCTGTCTGGAAGTGGAAACTCGATCTTTCTATCAAGGCGTCCTGGACGTAATAGAGCAGGATCCAAAGTATCGGCACGATTTGTTGCCATTATAACTTTGACATTTGTTGTTTGATCAAACCCGTCCATTTGATTTAAAAGCTCTAAAAGGATCCGTTGAACTTCTCGATCTGCACCAGTCTGTGCATCGAAACGTTTTGTGGCAATTGCATCAATTTCATCAATAAAAATAATAGCAGGTGCATTTTCTTTCGCCAATCGGAAAACATCCCGAACCATACGTGGTCCTTCGCCCAAGTATTTTTGCACAAACTCAGATCCAACAACTCGAATAAATGAGGCAGTTGTGTGATGAGCGACAGCTTTTGCTAACATGGTCTTTCCGCAACCTGGTGGACCATACATCAGAACTCCTCTTGGCGGATCAATACCTTTAATTATAATTTAAAAAAAAAGTATTATTATTCAATGTATAGATATGTTTTGAAAACTTAATATGGAATAAAAATGCCTTAAGTTATAATTGATCATAAATTACTGTCCTTCATATAAAAAAAAAATATATTTATATATTTTATATTGTTGCCTGTTTTTATAAATATTTGTTCTGTTAGCCCGTGCTTTGTATGTTACCAGCCAAACTAGTTTCTATGAAAACCTAAAACTAGTTAGGCCGGTAACATATCTATCATAATTTTGTGTTCTTTATGGTTTAATAATTTTTTAGAAATCCGCGTTATATATTAAAATTATTTATTTCTTCTGTGCAAGCACAATCATTTTTTAAATTTTTAATCAGTATGCCATACATTACAATTTTAACTTAAGATACTATTCCGGGAAGCCTCTTAGGTTTAAATAATTAATAATTTGGAGTGAATGGGCATACAATTTTTTATGAATTTTCAATATAATGCATAATTATTTATATTTATTTCAATAAGATCGCAAAAAAAAATTATTTTTGTTTTCATTAGTTTTTAACTGATAAGGCTTATTTTTTTAAGTTGTCGCAAATATTTAAAGAGTAAATCTTCCTTCTAATTTTCTGCGCATGCTATGCTGATATTCGATTTAAAAAAACTTGTAACACTTGTCATTGTAAAACTCGTTTTTGATTTAAAGACTCCTTCAATTACTGCAGTTGCTCAAGTGATGCAAGCTTAAAGCCAAAATATACATATTTCCAGGTCACATTTTGAATGATGTAGTTTTTGATGTTTTCTCTTTTTTATGCTCTTGCAAATGTTTAAAAAGTAAATCTTCTAATTTCCTGCGCGTGCTATGCAGACATTCGATTTTAATTTTGTAACGCTTGCCATTGTAAAGCTCGTTTCTAAGAAATGATTTAAAGACTCCTTCAATTACTGCAGACACTGCAACGTTTTTTATTGAAAGTTCTCAATATGTGTGTTGAATTATGGTCAACGATCACTCCAAAATATTTGTATGAATTGACGAATTCTATTTTAGTATTGCATCGATCATTAGGTCTTGTATTACTTATGGTGTTCCTATTCAAACACTCTTATTGTAATTAAAGGGCTATTAAATTCTTTTGCCCGCCGCTTTATAAATCCAAGAAGCCTTCTTATAGATAATGTTAATGTGTTCATTAAACGTCAATTAGCATTAACATGTATATCAAAGTCTATATCGACACGACAGAATTTCGTATCATTAAGTGCATAATCAAATTCCACATTATTTTCTTTTTAGAGTAGATCATAGTTTGGGATTTATTACGATTCTAATTATTACTTTAAGGATCCAATTTATTAATTCAAACTTTTTACTTGTTAATTATTTAATACAAAAAAGAGTAATTGAACTCAAGTTAATAATTGTGAAGCACACTAAGCAAAGGTTGGTACCTGAGTCACTCTACGGTTGCACACTCGTTTTCACTTTATCTATCGACATAATATTTCAGGGATTTCAATTTCAGATTAACCCGGAAAATATCTCGACACTGGCTTACGCAAGCGCTGAGGTCGCGGTTGAATAGTTGCTGTGGCTCTGCAGGTTTCAGATGTCGATGGATAATTTTCATTCAGTGGCTCCTCAAGAAGTGGTCTATTTTCAGACTGATCTGATGAAGTTTTCTCGTCATCGAGTAATCAAAATGCATCGATATGTGTTTTTGTTGAGTCTTCATTAGTCATGGATGCGTGTGAACTGCTAAAAATATGTTGTCGCATATGATTTGCATGTATTCGAATGAGTTTCTGGTTGCCCAGCAACACGTTGTACATCACTCTCCCAATACGCTCAATTACTTTTCCATTGAAAATGTTTGTAATTTTTGTACACACAGGGATGAACAAAATCTTTGTTGTTGAAGTAGTTTTCATTTGCACCATGCTTTTGATGGAAATTTTTTTTTCATACGCTGTTGCTTCTTCTCCAAATCGTGTTGAGCCTCTGCTGGTGGTTTTGGTTTTAAAAGATCTAAGCTTGTTAGTATTACAACTTATTGAAGTTGTTTTTATTGGGAGTTGAACGATAGCATTGCAGGAAAACTTGTAAATTTCTGTTCGTTTTCCCGTCTCCGTCTAACTTTTTAAGCGTGCGCTTGAAAGTGTCAATGAACCGCTCTGCTTGACGGTTGGACATCGGATAATATATAATGGAGCGAATGTCTTTGATACCATTCTCCAGTAGAAATTGTTGGAAGTGCGCACTTATAAATTGTGTTATGTTATCGGAAACTTGAGTATGTTAACAGTATTGTGTAGTGATTTGGTTGGAACAATTTCTGGCCATTTAGAATAGGAATCCACAAGAAAAAGAATATATTCACCAATCAGTGCACCTGCATAATCTATGTGTAGACGTTACCATGGAGCTGTAGGCTTTGGCTAAGGTTGAAGCGTAGTTTTGGTGGACATTTTCGCAGCTGATGCGCATTTGTTGCGATTCTTCCCCCACGCTTCAGTGTCCGAAACAATAGCCAATAGACGAAACTTCTAGCGATTGCCTTGGTCCGCTCCACACCTGGATGACCATGATGAATTTGTTTAAGAACTCGCCTGCTTAGTATCGTAGGTATGACTACACGTATAATGCAGCCGTCAATTATACTGATGTCGGCATTACGATTCAAAAATGGTTTGAGAACGATGTTTACACGTTCCATGGTTGTCAGCCCCTTGCCTCATAATCAAGAATAAATTGAAGAAATTTGTATTTTTCTGTTTCGTGATTGAGTGTTTTGTATGTTACTGGTAACGTGCTTATAGCGTTGAACACAATATGTTTGACGCGATGACATAGTTTTCTAATGGTTTGCTACTTCTATTTATAAGACGCGAAACTACATCGGCGTAGCCAAAACTGTTTCTTGAGATGAATTGAACATTGAAATCGTATGGTAACGAAACACTGCCCATCTCTGAAAACGATTTCCCGGATGTACTGCAATTCAAAATACCAAAAATGGCTTGTGATCGGTGTGTAGGGTAAATTTGCTACCAAAAATCATTTTGTGAAATTTACTGACTGCAAATGCAAGCGCCAGCACCTCCTTTCCGATCTGATTGTAGGCCTTGCCTTTTCCGTAGAAGTAATTGGACGAATGCATAACAGATCACTTTCGTTGAACTGTCGGCATATTCGTGTACAATACATACACCTAAGCGTCTGCAGCAACTGTTATCTTTTTCTGAGGATCAAAGTGCGTTAAAAGTAAATTTGAAGATAAAATTTCTTTAAGACTGTTAAAACATTTGCTATGAGCGGGCGTCAACTTCCATTTCACATTTGCTTTTAACAGCTCATCAAGCGGTCCTCTATATTGAAGTGAACCGGTTGCGCTGACTTAGTATTTATTTGATATATTGAGTTTCTTAAAATTATTTTCTGAAATCATTGTAATGGCAGATGCTGTGTGAAGCTGTACATTAATTTTTATGCCGTTAATGATGAAAGTGACATATTTTCGCTCCGCTGCAATTTCATTTATGGCAAAAATACTTTTTGACTGCGAGTGAGGTCCTTTGTGTTTTGTACACTCTTCTTCAAATGACAATAGCCCTCTTTATGAAACAGTAGTGTTTAGTAACAGAGCAGTCGCGAGAGTAATGCATGCCACCGCAAAACCAGCATAAAGTCCTTCGCACTGATTTTGTTTTTGCATTATTTGCATGCAACCTCTTCACATATATTTCGCTATTAGGGTTTTGACTAGATTTGTGTCAGCTTTTAATTTGATGAGACAATCATACTCTTTAACTAAATTGTCAAGTGTTAACGTAGCGGCTTCTTTGTTTAATTTGCTGATCATTCTGGTTCTGATATCGAAATCCGATTGCGACTAAAGACCCATGATAAATATTAGATATTTGAATTGGTCTAATGTTGAGTCACTAAGCCTGAAACTTTCACAGTGTCTATTTACTATAACTGCTTATGTGATGAAGTCTGACGTTGAGTCTTTTGCTAACTGAAAGCAGTTCTATCGTATATTAAACAGTGATGTCTGAAGTTCGCTTAGCATCAGAAGAGGTGCTTAAGCTTTGATTTAGTTAACTTACATTCTCTTGGATGCTTGGACAAAATATAGTTCATATATTTGCTCAAGTTCTTCAATGCCAAATTCTGTACCCTTATCTTGTCTCTGTGGCGTTCCTGCTTTACCAAATTCTGCATATCTTCGGTATCGCGCTCACGCCGTTCTTGCATTTGTGAAAGCAAACTGCGGACATCATCCTGATTAATTGTATTTAAGAGTACAAAGGGTTTTATTCACAAATCCTCTTCGCCACTATAACGATTCAAATTATTCCTTTAAGAATCTAATTTAATAATTCAAACTTATTAATTATTAAATCCAAAAAGAGGATGCCAACAGGATTTGAATGTAAGCTATTTTTAGAACACCTTCGGTCCTGCAAATTTTCATATCACCGGTATATGTATATAAGCTGATGAGAGTATTGGATTATATGAGAAAAAACGAAGAAAACAGTATATTGCAAAGGCTCTTTTTCAGCCCTGATATAAAAATACAAAAAAAAAGGCATCAGCCCCGTACTTTTCATAGATTTTATTCCTTAGATTACTACAGAAAACTAATTTTTTTTTCATTTTCATTGAAAAATTGCATAGCCGACGGACTTGCCCGTCGACATTTCCTATTCAGCAATGTAAACTCGGCATTTATCGGAGTATGTACAAGATTATGACAGTATTATAGGATGCCTTCAAATATTTTATGAGCAGAATGCGCAGCTTGTCGCCACGACACATAGTTATTTTGAAGCACGTCACATTCAGGCAAAGATTTTACGATGTCTAATGACACTTTCAAACAATTGGGACGATTTGAGCTTCGGCATAAGTCTTGACGGGACCGCTGTAGTTGTAAATTATGTTAAACGCCGTGTCAAATTTGGTCATCAATGCTGCAGTCAGAATGATATTATTTAATTGTTCTGCATCTATTTTTCCTGAACTAATCTTATCGTTAATTTCTGAAAAATTTCGTCCAACTCCTGATCACTCAAAAACACTTTTCACTTTCAATTTATTTTATGAAAACAGATTAACAAAAAAAAAGCGTACCAAGTTTTTACAATTCCCTAAAAAAGTTCTAATCTAGTTCTTGGTAAGTTAGGCTAGGTTATTTCCGGGAGATGACATGTCATCATAACTTAGGCCACGGATGGGTCCATTGTAAACCCGATTTGTATATAGTCATACAACCTAATTGAACCATTCCGATATTTTTATAAATTTCACAATGGATTAAAGATCTTTTCATGTAAAGAGTCGAAGAAGTAATTGCCGACAGTCTTGAAGCATTGTTGCGCCAACGAAGGGCATTCGCAGAGCAAATGAAAAATAGAATCTTCAACATCTGGATATCTGCAGCTCCTGCAAAGGTCTCCGATGTTAGGCAGACCGAGCTTGGCGGAATGTTTGCCAGTAAAATAATGTCCAGTTATTACACCAGTCAGGACTCTCAGATGAGTTATGTCTAGTGAAATTGCAATATAGGTTCATTTAGCATCATAAAATGGCCAAATTGATCTTGATGTAACACACGTCGACAATTGAGACCATCTAGAATTAGCCTCGCGAAGACACTGCAAATTTATGTTTATTTTAACTGTGTTTATTGGTCGTTTTATGGACTGATCAATAGTTCCACTGCTCATAATTGAGCCTTCCCGTGCCAGTTTGTCAGCATGATCATTGCCGACAAAATTACTGTGACCTGGGATTGCACACAGCGATTGCATAAATCGCGAAGAACTGTTTTACATTTCAAAACTAGTTCAGATTTAATAAAGTTTGAGTTATTAGCAGTAGTAGCTGTTTAGCTATCAATATATGTCACTGTTTTAACACATGTTTGTAAGGGTTTATTATTAAGTAAATGGCAAGATTTCAAAATTGCGAAGACCTCAGCTTGAAAAATACTACAGAAATTAGGTAGTCTATATGATTCGCTGAACCAGTGCCGTTTCGTACGGTTTTGATTTCCAAAAACCAGATACTTTCAGCCTTTGAGCACTTTTAGCGGCCACACCTTTGTCATAGATGTCAAGAGGCGATGCAGCATAGTTTCAATTGCAGCAGTAGGTGTGGTGAATACAGCACCTGTTATTCCTATGCATGCCATTCTCTGAACTTTAGTACAAACTTTTAGATAGGTTTTTTTGACCAAAGCAATCCACCATACTAGAATTCCGTAAGTCATTGTCAGTGTGTCGGATGATTGCTTTATAAATCCAAAAAACAATTTTCGGGCTTAGACTCCATGTTTTGCTAAACATGCGTTTGCAAGTATAAAGCGCAACGCAGGTTTTTCGAAACCTCTCTTCCACATTAGGTTTCCTGTTTAGCTTACGATCAAGAATGACACCTAAATACCTGGCGTTTCCCTGTGGAAGAAAGGCAACGCCGTTCAGCACAGGAAGCTTGAAACTTGGATTCTTATGTGATTTTGTTAAAACCACGAGATGAGTTTTCTGTGTATTAACGCTAGACCATTTGTAGATATCTAAAATACAGCACTACGAAGGGCAAAAGTTAAAATACCTCTGAGAATTTTCAGATTCTTACCCGAAACCAGAGTATATCGTCAGCGCATGCAACGACTTTTACTCCCTGTTGGGTTATGACTTTTAATAAATCATCTACAACGAGAAGCCAAATTAAAGGAAAGATGACGTCGCCCTGAGGTGTACCCCTTGAAACTGATCTGGATATGAAGCTGTTCCCCAGCTCAGACCGAATTATCTTGGTAACTTAGGCAAAAATAGCTTAAGAACTTTTTTACCGAAATTTAAATTTCACAGTAGGCGCACTTCACTTACATGTTTTTGCTTTGACAATAACTAACAAAAATTTTACAGCTGCTATTACATTTTTTCTCATTTTTCACGAGAATGTTCGTTGCTAATCGAAATAGTTACCACTGCTACAGCTGCTATATGTGTCTCTTTAGTTGTCAGCAG
This sequence comes from Meiosimyza decipiens, assembly GCA_963680825.1. NCBI lineage: Eukaryota > Metazoa > Arthropoda > Insecta > Diptera > Lauxaniidae > Meiosimyza > Meiosimyza decipiens. The sequence continues at coordinate 76,802,342 of OY804258.1, read as the reverse complement.
AATGTTTAAGTTTTTATCGGAATGTTAATTAATTTTATTGGAATGTTAACACAAAATTTACATCAAACTTCACTCAATTTATTTATTTTTACTCTACTGTTTGAAGAGTATGCTGGAACTGAGCATCGACTCCGTTACATTATTCGCATGTTGCTACTTTTTGTATCACTGTTGCTTTGTGTATCGCTGTAAGCACAGCGTCTATCAGACATCTGTTGTTTGTTTATCGTTGTTTGCTATAAAGGGTGTTTTTTTTAGAGGTTTGTTTTCGAATAGAGATAAAACTGGCATTTTATGGTCAAATCTGGCAACTCTAATGTCATTTATGTTCAGTTTGGTTTGCCATTTCATCATGAACAGGTTGACAAAAGAACAACGCTTGCAAATCGTGCAAATTTATTTCGAAAATAATGGTTCAGTTCGCGAAGTTTACCGCAAGCTCCGTCCATTTTATGGTCGACATAATCGTCCATCAGAGCAATTAATTCGGTTAACCATGGATCGTTTTCGCACTACGTTTACTCTATGTGATAATACGCATCCGCAGAGACGTCGAACAGTGCGCACCGAAGAAACAATTGCCACTGTAGAGTAAAATGTTGAAGAGGACCCGAATGAATCGATTCGCCACCGTGCACAGCAATTGGAGCTTTGTCCATCAACTTTATGGAAGATTTTGCGCAAAGATCTTGGCTTGCGACCTTACAAGATCCAGCTTGTGCAAGAATTAAAGCCGCGAGACCATGCAATGCGTCGTGATTTTGGTGTATGGGCCGAAAATGAGATTGATCTCGATGCTGATTTTCATCGCAAAATTTTGTTCAGTGATGAGGCTCATTTTTGGTTAAATGGCTACGTCAACAAGCAAAATTGCCGCATTTGGAGTGAAGAGAATCCACATGAGACCCTTGAGACGCCATTACATCCACAAAAACTGACTGTTTGGTGTGCTCTATGGGCTGGTGGAGTCATTGGGCCATACTTCTTCCGAAATAATGCTGGAGAGTCAGTTACCGTTAATGGAGACCGGTATAGAGCTATGATAACCGACTATTTTGTTCCCGAATTGGATGGCATGAATGTGGATGAGTTGTGGTTCCAACAAGACGGCGCTACATGCCACACAGCGCACGTCACAATCGATTTATTGAAGGAAACATTCGATGAGCTCATAATTTCGCGGAATGGACCTGTCAATTGGCCACCAAGATCGTGTGATTTGACACCATTGGATTATTTTCTTTGGGGATATGTGAAGTCTCTCGTCTACGCCAACAAACCTGAAACGTTAGGGGATTTGGAAGCCAACATTCGTGGCGTTATTGCCGACATACGGCCCCATATGCTCGAAAAAGAGGTTCAAAATTGGACCTGTAGAATTTTCTTTATTCGAGCCAGCCGCGGCGGCCACATGCCCGAAATCATATTTAAACATTAATGGCATAAAATTATCCTTCCAATAAAGCCAAATTGATGGACATTCTTGTGTTTTATTTCAATTCGAAGCTCTATACCTCTAAAAAAAACACCCTTTACAAGGAGACCCACCACCATAGAGCGCCACCGATTTGGCTCAAATTTTCCCAAATAGTAGTTCACGTGAAATGCGAAAAACTCTTTCCGTTGGTTTTGGGACTTCTCAAGGAAAAGCGAGAAAATCGCGTTCAAAGTTTTCTCCTAGTAACTCTAAGGCTTTATACAAAAAAAGGGTTACGAGCTTTGAAGCAGCAGCGTAGCATAGTGGGTATGGAGTTAGCGTATAAACTTTGGGGTCACCAGTTTGAGTCATCGGTCAGGCGATTTTTTTACGTTTTTGTTAACTTGTTTTTAAAGATAATAAAATTATACTGTTTAACGACTCGTAATCCAATGTTATACGACGAAATATTTTAAGACAAAACCAAAAGGCCTACATGTACAAATAAGGTAATACCACCAAAATATGGGTCATTGGCACAAACTTGTGATGTCTATTTCTGCAGGTAGACAAATAATTTTATAATAATTTAAAATTGTTCTACAGCTATGGAAGAAAATAGGGATTTGACATCGAGAGAAGACTGCATGAAGATACATTCGCTTATTCATCACGAACTTTCTGTACCGATATACCAAGATATGTTTTCTTTTGCCTGGTATATTTTTAAATGTAAATGAAGTTTGCTTTTCACAAATTCACTTAAAACATTTACATGCGAATGCAAGTACTCAGCATTTGCATGCTGCTCTTTTTGCAGAAAGTCTGAGCATTTAATTGCAACAACAACTCACTGGTCAAAAAACCTCTTATTGAAAGAATAAACTGAAGAATGTAGTTATGTTTGACTTATTTTTATGATAAGTGAAGGGTGTTCCCATAAGACTGCCCTTTTTAAATTTTGTTTTAGTGCAAGTGGCAACTCTGACATTTGGCGGCTGAAACCTATGATTGTATCGATTATTAAAAATGGAGCGCTAAACAAAAGAACACGCCTTATCACAGTGAAATCCCATTACAAAAATGGGTAATGGAGCAGAGTGAAGTGACTACATATTTTTCGAAAAAAGTCAGCCTCACCGATGAGGCGCATTCCCATCTGAATACCTTCGTGAATAAACAAAATTATGGAATTAAAAATAATAATAAAAAACTCTCCCGCGATCCATGAGAAACAAATGCATCCACAAAGAACAACCTGTGTGGTGCGGATTTTGGTTAGGCAGCGTGATTGGGCCTTAATTTTTTGAAAATGAGGCAGGAATTGCAGTGGCTGTGAACGGCATTCGTTACAGATGGATCTGGACGACATGTGGTTTCAGCAGGACGGCGCCACCTACCACACCGCGCATGAAACAATCAAGTTAATGCATCAACGACTTCCAGATCAAATCATCTCACGAAATCCTGTTTTCAACTGGTCACCAAGATCATTCGATTTAACGCCATGCGATTTTTTTCTTGGAGGTTTTGTGAAATCTCGGGTTTATGTGCCAGAAACAGTTACTTAGCTCAAGGCCGAGTTCCAACGCGATACAGCAACATCTTTGTGAAAAGGTCATCAGAGCCACGGTGGCCATTTGCCGGATATTTTATTCCATGCTACATTGGAACATGTCTACTTTACAACGCAATAAAAACATTACCACTCGCTCAAAATATACGTGTTTTTATTTTTAAATAAAAAAGTGCACTCTTATTGGCACACCCTTTATCATCCAGAACATTTAGCCCAAGAGTGCGCTTTGGAAAAGTCGAGTATATAAGATTACAGGATAAGATATAAGGGAAAGATAGTAATGCATTTTAACCAAACTAACAACCAGGGTTGCCTTGCTAAAGCCATTTTCGATGTCCGAAAATTACCCAATTTTGTTATTTTTATTAAAACTGTAGAATATTACTGCTCGAAATCTATGTCAAATGATAGAACTCGAAAAGCCCTAATTATAATATACGGGGTTATATTGTTGAATCCTGTTGCGAAAATGGGTTGCCACCGGTTTTTTGGGTCATTTTTATTAAAATTTAATAATGCTTGATATATTTGCCAAACGATAGAGCTCGAAGAGCTTTAAAAAGAATATGTATATAGGGTTGCTTTGTCGAATCCTGTCTTGAACATGGGTTGCAACTAGAGATGAGGGCGAGTCGAACAACACGCACGGCTAAAAGTTTGCCCAACTCGAACACGACACGACTTTTTTAACTGTAAAAAATACATCTTCGTATGACCAAATAGATAATTTTGTTTTACGGTTACATGTAATAAAAAAAAAAAAATAAATACTTGTATATTATCATTTGCATATTATGTACATATTTTTGTTAAGAAAAATTAATTTGTTTAGATTTGCGCTCAAATGTATTCAGAAAGTTTTTTTGATTTTTTTTCTTTTAAGGGCAAAACAAACTACGCAAACAGTTTGTTCTGTTTTTATTGGTATCGTTGACAAGCTGTTTGTGTTTGACAAAATTTTAGTGGGTCGTGTTAGTTTTGTTCAACATGAAACACGCGCGAGCATGCACGAACTCAATATTTTCTAACACGGAACACGTCGTTTCAAGTTGTGGGTGTTAGTGCCACGACGACGTTTTTAGGGCCAATTTTACTTAAATTTATTTAAAATTTTATCTTTAACCCATACTGGCGCTATTTCAATGTGAAATTTGGCGTAAGCCGCCATTTTTTTAAACTATTATTTCTAACGTAGTTTTTAAGTTTAAAAATGAATACATTAAAAACAAATATCGCTCGGATCTAGTTTCCGAGATATAGTCATGGAAAGCTACGGATGTAGCTTTTCTAAAAATCAATTGAAGTTGGGAATTTCTGAATAATTTTTAAATATGTTGCTGTGATACGGAAGGTTACCCAGTAGGCAAGGGCAGGAGCTTGCAGGCCTTCCTTGGTAAGATTAAGGCCTTGCCACCTCCATTCAAACTTACTTTCTTTTTTATATGAAACGTCCCGATAAAACTGGCCTTCTTTAGCAGGCCTGTCCTACATCGCTTGCGTCAAGAGCCCTTCTAAGAGCGCTTACCGTAGAAGGGGTCACAGAAGTACTTTGAAAAAATTAAATCTTAATACGTCGTGAGACTCTTAGTTAAATGTTTTTTTATCTGCGTCAACCTCCCTTGCGTTGATATTTTTAATGTTTATTTTTTGTGACGTTTTCTTAATTTATAATTTCACATTGAATACACAACACTCTACCACTATAACATAACATGAAACAGAAGACCAACCTAGCAACATGCACACCGTTCCTTACTTCTAACCATGTATCAACTTTTGATGTCGTATAAGTACAATCCAATGACAAAAAAGTAATGTCGAATCATAAAACATTGCAATACATGAAATAAAAAAATACATGAAGTCCTTTTTTGCCTTCTATTATGAGGCCTTATAGCACCGCTGTTGTGGGAAGCCCTTATAGCACTACTGCTATGGGAAGGCCTTATAGCAGTACTGCTGTGGGAAGGCATAATAGCACGCCTGCCGTGGTAAGGCATAATAGCATTTCATGAGTATACACTAAATGGAGTGTAACTATTCTGCTAATTAAAATTTCACTACTTATAAAATTTACTTATTGTTAATATTGACAGATTGTAAATAAAAACAAAAATCATAGTAAAAAAACAATAAAATTTTTTTGTTATTTACATAAAAATTTAGTTTAGAGAAGGCCTCTTTCAATCGGAGCAGTGCTAGCAGGCCTTCTCCGGGGAAGGCCTTGCTCAATTGCCTGCTGGGTTATTTAACAAGCTATTACATTGGTGTATACAAGTTTAAAATCAGCTTGCAACCGTTTTCTTTAAAAATTGTATGAATAATTTTTAATTTTATTAATATTAAGAAAGCCCAAAGAATTTCCTTTAATTTAATATATTGTAGTTCTTAATTTTTTTCTTTTCTAACCCTATTTATTATAGTATGTAAAAATAATTAAAAAACTGGTGTCTTTTTTATACGTTACATATTTATAAATATTATATGTCAGATCTTATGACTTAAAGAGATTGAGAACTATCGGCATATAAGGCATTTAATTTTTATAAATATTTTACGATATGCGATATAACTAAAAGTAGCGGCTTATGCGAAATTTCACATTGAAATAGGGTCAGTAAAGGCCAAGGATATTATTATTTATTAAAAAATTAACCACTTAATATACTACACAAATCGAGCACTAGCTGCCAGGGCTATCAGCTCTACAAATAAAATAAGATCAAGATAATAATACAAAATTAATAAAATAGTATTATGTTAAATGTTGATTTTGATGTTTTTGATAAAATTGAAAATGATTTTAATGTTATCAGCAGTAGGTGCTTTCAGCATATCCAACCAATTGTGATTAAGGAATCGGATTCTTGTAGTAACGAGTTTAGGACAAACGGCAAAAATATATTTCACAGTTAGGCCGCCACCGCACTTTGGGCAGACAGGCGATGATTCGCCCTTCAGGATATGTTGATGAGTTGTTAGTGTGTGACCGAGATGCAGTCGAGAGAATATTCTGATTTAATCTTTTGGTATATCTATCGGATAAACCGCATGAATAAGCTGGCGATTAACCGATGTGTAATGGTAGTGGCTGTAATAACACCACTCTGTTTCCTTTTTTTTACGTAGGTGTTGATATGAGAAGTTATGTGTCGACGTAGATCACATTTCTCAAAGCTCGAGTCCATTGTGATGGGTGTGCGGCATGCGTACTTTGCCCAATGTCAGCTTTTTCGTTACCCTCGATGCCAATATGCCCTGGTGACCACATTAGCCTTAACTTGTTTACATTTCCGATAAGTAAATCTCTTGTTTCGTTAACCTTCTTCCAAGCCGTAAATGAGGGGTTTTGAATAGCTTTTAACACTGAAAAGCTATCAGTACATATAACTATTTTTTTGTTCGTCTTAAGGGCCAAAGAGGCTGCACAATAAATAGCGGAAGCTTCGGCAGTGAAGATTGATGAGGATTCAGACAACGTTTGTAGCCGTAGATCTTGTCCAATTTCGTTTACGACAGCGTAACCGGCACAACCTATCTCATTTTTTGAACCGTCAGTGAACCCGCAGCTCCAACCTTCAGATTCAAATTTAGTTTTGCGTTCAATATACATGCGCGAGTTAACACACATCCCCTTAAGAATTGATAAAATTATATATATAACCCCTTAAGAATTTCTTTATATTACTTATCAAGTTTTTGAACTTATTATTAAGCATTTTATGTATATCCAATTTCTGTAAACATTTATATCCGTTCAATTCATGATTATGTAAACATTTATAACGACAGCAAATGCAACTAAGCAATAATTTATGTTGCTGATTTTGTTGTTTGATTTTCATGGATTGAGTTTTGGTTTAATAAACTTAAGCTTAAGATTGCATTCTTATAATAGAAGGCAGACAATAAAGTTCTGATAAAATTTAACTAAACTGTTGGATTTCATTAACTGTGGGCTCAACCGGGATAGCCGAAAAATTGCAATTGGAAGTAGCGGAAATTCAAGTGGATTGTCTAGCTGCCGTGCAACTGATCAACCAAAGTACTCCGGAAAGGAAGAAGCGGTATTATATTAGTTTAAGTAATTTTAATCGTTTTATAAAAATTAAGAAGTGAAAAAGTGTTATTAGTATAAGTGGATTTTGAATTTTTTTTGAAAGCGATTTCCAATTTTAAAAGTTTTAAACTACGTGCTAAAGTTGATGAACAGGCATATTCTCTTTGACCAAAACCGAAACTTAGAAGATATGGCTGTTACTCCACAAGAAGTGGCACGTCTCATTGCTATAGAGACAGAAAGGCTTAGGTTAGCCTTTGAGCAAGAATTAGCTCCCCTTAGGCATTTACAAGTACACAATGTCCCTGTTAGAACTGCAGCTACCATTCAACCGTCAGATATAGGAATAATGAAGCTTGTAGAAGCTCTGCCTGTTTTTGATGGCAAAATAAATGAGTACGCTACTTGGCGAAATCGTGCAGTCACAGCTATGAGTACGTTTACTAATAATAATAATCAAGCAGCAAAAGAAGCATATTTCACTGCATTAGGTTTGGTGCGAGGTAAGATTGTAGGGAATGCGGAGGCTATATTAGCAAGCCACGCAACAATTCTCAACTTCGATGCAATTATCGAAAGGTTGGACCTGACTTATCAGGATAAAAGGTCAAAAAGAACATTGTTGCAGGAATTGGCTTCCGTAAAAATGGGTAATCTCAGTCCTAGGGAATTTTATGATAGGATTAGTGTTTTGCTTACATTAGTGACAAATAAAAATATAATGACACATGGTACGGATACAGCCACAACTAGAGAGATGAATCAAGAGTCTAGACAAGAGGCCTTAAAGGTATTCATTAACGGTCTGCCTCATGCATTGAGTAATTTGTTAACGGGGATGAATCCTCCTAACATAGAGACAGCAGTTGCTAATGCTGAAGAATTAATGCTGGATAAACCGTACTTATCACAGCTTCGACCTATTTATAGGAATACCGATGCACAACCTTCAAACCGTAGGCAAAATCAATCCTCTAACTCTAGAGATTCAACCCGTCAGTTTGATAGGAATCATAATAATAGTACCAATCCTCATCTACAACAGAACATAGGAAATCAACAGGTCTGGGATAATAATATGTGGAGAGGCGGTAATCCTTTTTATAACCCAGGGCATTCTAATTCCACTCCAACGAACCCTTTCACAGGTCCAGAGTTAATGGATGTTGACCGAAGTAGACACTCTCAGATAAATAATCCATTTAGGCAGGAATCAAATCCTAACCATAGAAATTTCTTTAAAAGAAATAATAACTTCTCTGGGAACTTTCGGCAGAATAAGCATCAAAGAATAAATACTTTAGAGCAGAGATTAAATAATCTAGAACAACAAAACTTTACTCAAGTATCTCAAATGCCCCAAGAACAAGTTCCATACATACAACAGCAAAACTTTGCTCAAGTATCTCAAGTGGCTCAAGAACAGGTTCCATACATACAAGAAAGCCTGAATTTTTTAGGATAAAGCCAGATGTGCCGTATATCAATAAGAAAAATTTAATAACAAATAAAATTTTAAAAATATTAATTGACACGGGAGCATCTGGCAACTATGTGAAACACAACATATTTAGTAATCAAAGGAAATTGACAACTCCATATAACTTAAATTCTATCCACGGTAAAAGTTTTATTAGCACTTATCAAAAAGTGAATTTATTTAATACAACAGCGGATTTCCATGAATTAGATGCTTTAAGAAATTTTGACGCAATTATTGGGATGTCATTGCTACATCAGATAGGCGGAAAGATAGATTTGCAAAATAGAAAATTATTACATAACTACGGGGAAGAAAGATTGCTCTTTGAGCAAATTAAAAATATTAATTATGGGGAAGTCTGTGAACCTAAAATCAAATTCGACACTATCGATCCTTCAGTGTCAAAGGAAACCATTGAAAAATTAGAAAAAATATTGAGTAGATATCAAGGAGCTTTCACCAAAGACAAAAACTATCTACCCTATAACACTAACATTAAATTTAAACTTAAAACCTCCAATGAGGACCCAGTATGGGTAAAACCTCATCCTTTACCACAAAGTGTTGCAGAATTCGTCAACACGGAAATTAGGACTTTGTTGGAGAATAATATAATTCGCCCATCATTTAGCCCCTACAACACACCAGCTTGGGTGGTTGACAAGAAATCGCCAGATGGTGAATCAAATGGACACAGATTGGTTTTTGATTTTAAGAAATTAAACAGCTTTACAGTTGCAGACAAATACCCGATACCCGAGGCATCGGTGATTTTGTCAAATTTAGGTAGGGCCAAATACTTCTCAACAATTGATCTACAATCGGGGTTTCACCAAATCCGAGTAGATGAAAAGGACATCCACAAAACCGCTTTTTCCGTCAATAATGGAAAATACGAGTTTTTGCGGATGCCCTTTGGCTTAAAGAACGCTCCATCGGTGTTTCAAAGAGCGATTGACGACGTACTTCGTCCCTATATAGGAAAACTTGCTCACGTTTATATAGATGACGTATTAATTTATTCTAACTCAGAAGAGGAACATTTATTTCATATAGAATCAATAATTAGGGCTTTATCTGAGGCAAATATGAAAATTTCTATAGAAAAAAGTAAATATTTTCAATTAGAGGTTGAATTTTTGGGATATATAGTATCTCAAAATTGTTTAAAGATGGATCCAAAGAAATTAGAAAAAATAGACTCCTACCCAGAACCTACCACCTTACGCCAATTAAGATCCTTTCTAGGGTTGTCTGGCTACTATAGGAAATTCGTAAGAGATTACAGTAAAATAGCGAAGCCTATGACAGCCTATTTACAGGGTGAAAACGGTAGAACTTCACAGTATAAAAGTAAAAATGTTAAAATAGAATTTAATAAAAATGCCAGGGAGTCCTTTGAAAATATTAAAAAATCTATAAAGGAGGCTATGACGTTATACCAACCGGATTACTCCAAAACTTTCGTTTTAACAACTGACGCCAGTATCAATGCCTTAGGCGCTGTTCTGAGTCAGGACGGTAGCCCTATAACGTTTATATCTCGCACTTTATCAAAAACAGAAGAAAACTATGCCACCAACGAGAAAGAGATGTTGGCTATAGTATGGGCTCTGAAAAATCTTAAAAATTATTTGTATGGCGTACAAAACATAATAATCTATACTGATCACCAGCCACTTTCATTGTCAATGTCAGACAAAAATCCAAATGTCAAGTTACGCAGGTGGCGTGCTCTCATAGAAGAATATGCACCTGACATACGATTTAAACCAGGGAAAGAAAATGTGGTGGCAGATGCTCTCTCTCGGACAAATTTAAATACACTTACGGTACATAGTTCTGATAGCTCCCCAGACCCGGAATTCGTAAAAAAGGTAACTACGCCTCTAAACTCTTTTAAGGTTCAGTTGATATTGAACAGGCATAAGTCGGAAGATAGGGTTGTATCTAAAGAAACATTCCCAGGTATATGGAGACATGAGGTGGAGTTTGCTAACATGAATTTTCTTATAGATAAAATTAAAGGACTCTTAACTAAAAATTCAGCAGCACTGTACTGCAATGAGGAAACCTTGGCCAATGTGAAAGACATATTGACCAGCACTTTTCCAACAGTGACATTTTTGCATACGAAATTTTTTTTAAGAGATATCACCTCACCGGACGAACAATTGACAATTGCGGAGAAATCGCATAACAGGGCACACCGACAAACACGTGAAGTGGTGAAGCAAATTACAGAAGAGTTTTGGTGGCCTAAGCTCACGACAGACGTGACAAATATTAACAACAATTGTGACATATGTAAGCGAACAAAATATGAACGTCGTCCAGTCCTACAGAAAATAGGTGAGACACCTATTCCTGAGGTGGGGGGGGGAGACACTTAATGTGGACATATTTTTCGCTGATAAAAGTCGTTTTTTGATGATCATAGACCCCATTACCAAATTTTTAACAGTACACCATTTGGTTAATATCGAAGACTTGAGGCAAAGATTATATGAAGCTAGTCTCTTATACCCCAATGTTAAAACTATAGTTTCAGACCACGAACCTTCTCTTGATACTAAATTGTTTACGATCCCACTCACAGCTCTCGGAATTCAACATAAAACTGTCCCAGTAGGCCATTCCAAATCAAATGGAACCGTAGAAAGATTAAACTCAACCATATCTGAAATTTTAAGGGCAACTAAGCTAGAAAGCCCTAAACAGGATATAAAACTTCTTATGGTAATGACAGCCCGTAAATACAATGAGTCAATTCACAGTGTTACCCGACTCAAACCTACTGTAGCATTTCATAACTTAGAAAGCTTTACGAAACAAATCAGAGAAAGAATAATTAAAGCCCAAAGTCAAACACTATCAAGAATGAATGAAAATAGAGCTGAAAAGCAATATAATGAGGGTGATATAATTTACACTAAACAAAATAGAAGAAATAAATTAGAACCTAAATATGTGAAGAGAAAGGTGATAAAGAATAATAGACAAGATGTTGAGGCCACAGGAACGGGCCGTAGGGTAGTAACAATCCACAAAGATAACATTAGACAATAATTAACACCTTTTCTTTTCAGAAATGTTGTGGGCAATTCTTTTTATTCCAAACATATTAGCAGAATTTGTGGACCATACTAGGGAACCTTATCTTTTACTAGAAGATGGAGAAGCAGCAGTATGGACATCTGAAAAAGAAATTTTCCACGTAATTAATCTTACATACTACAATGAAATAGTTAAGCATACTTATATAGAAATTAATGAAAATATCCCTAAGTCAGAAGCCTTACTTTTGAGAGAAGATTTGAAACATATAAGCTCTCGTATAGGTCAACTTGCTTTGGATCACAGGATTTTTCAATCCAAATTTGATAGGGGAATCAAAATGTTGGAGAATTGGTTTGACGGTTTGAGATCTATCAAGGTGAGACAAAACCGAGGAATAGATGAAATTGGAACGTTGTGGAAGTGGATTTCTGGAACTCCAGACCACAACGATCAAATAAGAATTGAGGGGAAATTGAACGAACTGGTAGAACCAAATAATAAACAAAAAATATTAAATTCTCAGCTCCACGACATGGTAGAAAAATTACACGATAGAATTAATAGCCTAAAGGGACTGCAAAAATTTAAGGTCATTGGTCAAAGGAATATGTACTTACTTCAAGAAATAGAAAATGTAATTCTGACAATAAATCTAAAATCAATAAAGAATTTTGACATACCCCTGAGGATGCTTAAAACCCATAAGCGAAACGTCGGGTGAACAAATGAATTTAACATTGTTTTATTCATAAAATCTAAATTGACCTAACAGCCTGTTTTTCAACAAAGAAAAAACCTTTTCAATTTATAAAATCAAATATATTGGTCAGATATTATTCATATATTAAGCATTTTATGTATATCCAATTTCTGTAAACATTTATATCCGTTCAATTCATGATTATGTAAACATTTATAACGACAGCAAATGCAACTAAGCAATAATTTATGTTGCTGATTTTGTTGTTTGATTTTCATGGATTGAGTTTTGGTTTAATAAACTTAAGCTTAAGATTGCATTCTTATAATAGAAGGCAGACAATAAAGTTCTGATAAAATTTAACTAAACTGTTGGATTTCATTAACTAGCGTGAAAACTTATTTTGGAGTAGAGGATTTATTTCTCTCACATAGACTTAGGTCGCACGATATTTTCTGTATTTCCCATTGTGAGTTTTTCAATGAGTAGTATTGAAGCTCGCTTTGTATACTGACGTTATCTACAGAAGCTAGTATTTGGAACGTAGCTGATGGCAGTCGTGGATTTCTTTTTGAAGATTTAATATGGTCAATATCGCTATCTATGACGAAATTTATTGATATGAGAAGTTTTGGTAGAAGTCCAGTAGTGACTTGCTGAAACCGTTCTGCGATCGATGGTAGGCCTGACTCGGCAAGAATATTTCTTATTGCTGTGGTTCGAAAAGCGTACACATTTGTTCTAGTACATTTCTTACTCGCTAAATATGATATTAGATTAACTCTGACAGCCAATGTTTTTTTAAGTTCTATGCAGTGATCTTTCCAACGGTAGTTTGAGGAGAAAGTTACACCTAAAATTTTGATTTTATTCACATTTTCAATGGTGGTATTATTTATTGATACTATATGACTATTAGCATAGCATATTATTTTTCTGCAAATATGAAATTTTTCGTTTTATCAAGCGATATTTTGGCTCCAGATACAACCGACCATTCTAAAATTTTCTTTAATAACAATTCAAAGAATGTGTTAGTTTCATCAGGGTTGTTACTTCTTTTGCATAGAATATAAAGATCGTCTGCATAGATGTAGTGATATACAAAGTTTGCTTTTTTAATTTTACTGATTTCATTAAATGCGATCGAAAAGAGTATGTATTACTGACAAAGGCGAGCCTTGTGGTATACCATTTTCTAAGGGATATGTATCCGAAATAGCATTGTCAATACGGACCCGAAATCCTCTACCACGCAAAAAAGACTTTACAAAATAAAAGATGTTGGGTCCGACTCCCCAGGACTGTAAACATTTTTAAATGGTCATATGCTTTTTCAAAATCGAGTGATAAAATGGAGACATGATTCCGCGAGGATAGTGCATTGGATACATAATTGTCAATATGCAAAAGCGCAGCAGCCGCAACCCCTATTCCGAAAACCACGCAATTCTATTAGCCACTATACGTTCTAAGGCATTGGAAAGGCATGAGAGTAGCGAAATAGCTGACTAAATCTTTATTAGGTTTCGGTATGGGGATTACCGTAGCCACTTTCCAGTTTAGAGGTATGACACCGCTACTGAAGATATTGTTGTAAAGACTTAAAAGCCGATATTTGGCTGCATAAGATATTTATTTTATCATGTCATAGGACACGCGATCGTCACCAGGGGTTTTGCCTTTGACTTTCCCAAGACACATGAGTAATTCAGTCATTGAAATTGGCTTTTCAATTAATCTAGCGTTGTTTACAAGTAAAAGTGTAAAAGGTGAGTCGTATTCTTTTTAATTTGTTGAAAGCTAATAGAAAAATCTGCGTGTCGAGAATATTGAGACCATTCAGAGGCGAATTGGTTTGCTATTTCTGTTGGTTCTACCAGAGTTTGTAAGACAATAACAGGCTTAGGAGGATTTTTATTTGAAATTCTATTTAATTTATGCCATATATCAGCAATCGGAGAATTTCGGTTTATAGAAAGTTATTGAAACTAATATTTTTTTGAATTTTCATTTCTTTACGAAATTTTGCATTAGCTTTTTTGAAAGAAATAAGGTTAAGTGACAGGGTTATTAACGAAATTATAACACACTTGCATTTTTATTTTCCTTAGCTTTGCAAGCTCTTGATTCCACCAGAGCACGTTAGAATTCCTAACATGCGATGCCTGTGGGATAAAGAAATTTGCGGATACGTATATTGCTTTTAGGATAGACGCAGCGTTTTGATTGGTTGAATTAGTTGATGGTCTGTTCTCCAATTCAATATCGACTCGATCTGCAAATTTCGACCAATCAGCTAGGTTTAAGAGGAATTTCGGGGGAGCTTTTGTTCGAGGAGAACTATTTGAGGTGAAAGATATACTTATCTTTATAGGGAAATGGTCACTATTGTGTAAGTCACTAAGAGTTTCCCACGATGAAAGTGGGAAAAGAAGGGGTGAAAAACATGATATATCAATATGGGAAAACGTAGAGTGTGTAGAAAAGTGAGTCCGACTATCATCGTTTAAAATCCAAAGATCAGATTGTATTATAGCTCTTTCGATAGCGATCTCTCGTCTGTTGTTATTACTGGAGCCCCATAAGGTGTTCCAACCATTGAAATCGCCTAATACGAGTAAAGGTGAATTAATAGAGAAGAAAATGTCTGTTAAGTCACTTCTATTAAAACTTTGTGCAGGGGGAATGTAAAAGGATATAATTGAGAATTTTATTTTAGTTTGAACCTCGATTGCTACAACCTGAAGGGCAGAATGGATGTTTATTCTTCTATGTGGAATATGACTTTTAATGAGTATACCTACTCTTTGTTTTGCAGTAGTATTTAGTGGGGAATTTACAAAATAACCTGCAAAATTCTTAGGAATGATGGGAGTAAAATGATTTTGACAGTGAGTTTCTTGTATAGAAACGACGCTGGGATTATGTTTCTTGATAAGCATTTTTAGTTCAGGTAAGTTATTTATGAGTCCTTTCATATTCCATTGCAATATATTTAAATTCATAGAGAGCTAATTAATGACTCAATTTTTGTAAAATCAATTTTACAGAAAAAAGAAGAGGAGTTCTATGAGTAGCTTATTATTGCGAATTATAGTTAGAATATTGAAGAATATTTTAAACTTCATCAGAAGCGGAAACTCTTGCGGCATTCGTAGTATTTATATAGTAATCATTGCTATTTATTAGACTTTGAGTTATGACAGATATTGGGGACATTGTTATATCGTGGCTTTGGTTTGTTGTATTTAATGTGATTGGATTTGAAATAGGGGTTGAGTCGGGAGTTTAAATAGCTGTTGAGTTATGAGAGTTGCTAATATGAGTGTATGTAGTCGTTGGTTTTTTGCTTTAATTTTGATTGTTTTCTATTTCAGGTATGTTGATGGTTCTTGGAGGTAGAGGTGGAGATTGCTGCTGTGATGCGTTTGTATTAGAATTTGTATTTTTTATCGATGAAGAAATAGTTTGAAGATTAGGTATGTTTTTCGCAGTACTTGCATATGAAACACCAAGTGATATATTGGAGTTGCTCTCTTTGTACTTCCTACGTGCTTCTCCCATACTACATTTTTCTAAAGTTTTATTTTTAATATTTCTTTAGCTTGAGTGTACTTAGGACAGTTTTTTGTCAGCTGCTGAATAATCCCCAGAACAATTCGCACATAGAACTCTTGAGCATTTTTCTGGATTATATGGCGGAAGGTCACAAGTTACGCACGAGGGGTTGCTGCTGCATCTTTTTTGAGTGTGCCCAAGTCGCTGACAGTTTTTGCAAAGCGTTGGGTTTGGTATGTGAGGCTGAACTTTTACTTTATACCAAGCGACTTCCACAGAGTTCGGGAGTTTAAATAGGTCGAAAGTGAGAACTACCTGAACGGTGTATGTTGATTTTCCTTCTGCCATGCGAGTAAACTTGTATGCGCCAATAACGCCTTGGTTTTTCATTTATTTTACTATTTCTTCTTCAGAGGAAGGTTTAAGAAGCCACTTCACAAATATTGATTCTATATGAAAACTTAATTTGGCAACAGAAAACAGAAATTAACAAAAATAAGAGTGAGATTATAGAGAATAACGGGATTCACTAATTGAAACGCTTTATATCACACTACACGAGGTCTGATCGCTATGAATGAGAGTCGACGACTGTGAAAGGCCAAAGATAAAAAATTGGAAAAATTCCTAATTTTTATTTTAATATTTCGAACCAATTGAGGGGTTGTCGCATTTGATTTTCGCAAAAAGTCGACATAAGAATCACCCTAAAATACATATGTATGTACAACATACGTATGAAATTTTAAAAAACATCCGAATTCGCTGACGTAATTATGACGGATGTGTGTTTACCGATATTATAAAATTTAAGTTTGGTAACTACACAACGTTTATGTGAATGTGGTAGCTGTATTTGAAATTTGATATAATTGATCTTTTGTGCACTTTTCTGTTTTGGGTTTTGTTTTTGTATTTGTTATGATTCTCTACATGTTCAGAATCCAAGGTGAAGAAAAGGATCTTGATAATTTTTTCAAAATTACACCACTATGCTACCAAAACAACCATTTTGTAAGCGAAAACCATTAAACCAACTCTATGGGTAAAATTAAAGATATTTCTGATGCTACGACGTAATATCTAAAATTATTGAAATATCGAAGTCCTCTGTCTGTTTTTTAAATGTTCCCCCAAACAATCATCAAAAAAAACCATAATGATACAAAGTACATCAACGCAATCAGTACCGAACGACTTCAACGAGGCTGGGGTCGACATATCGCTTAATACATTGCCAAGCCGATTTAAAGAGAATGACTTGATATGCCGACGTCCTGCAAAAAAGCCAAAACTTACAAAACTTCCTCGTAACTCTCCCAACGACTACTGAAATATAGTGACTTACTTTAATTCAGTTAAATTCAACGTAAAATTCTCATAAAATTTCTTTTGAATGATTTCTAATGTTTTTATTTATTTAAGGGTCATTTTAAGCGATCACAAAGGGTTAGATGTCCTGGCAGAAGCCCTCAAGATAGATACTCAGCCAGCTGTTTAGTTCCAACTGCGAAAAACCCACCTTGTGTTATGATTTGGAGCCGCATAGCCTCCGAAGAATCAGGGCCGATATATTTTTTTGATAGTACAATAAGCTCCGGTACATTAACATTTTCAAAAATGTTTTGCTGCCTTACGTAGAGACATTGGGTCATCCTTAGGATAAATACACATTCATACATGATGGAGCGCCTTGCCTTTCAACGGACTTAAATGCAAATGAGAATTGCTGGTTTTATTTAATATCGCTAGTCTACAGGCGGAGATATAAATCCGTAGCTCAATTGAAAAAAAAACGTGCGAGCCGTGTGGAATAACTTAAAAGAAGTGATAGTCAAGTATATTGCAAGTATGCCAAGTAAAGGGTGTTTTTTTTAGAGGTTTGTTGTTCGAATAGAGATAAAACTGGCATTTTATGGTCAAATCTGGCAACTCTAATGTCATTTATGTTCAGTTTGGTTTGCCATTTCATCATGAACAGGTTGACAAAAGAACAACGCTTGCAAATCGTGCAAATTTATTTCGAAAATAATGGTTCAGTTCGCGAAGTTTACCGCAAGCTCCGTTCATTTTATGGTCGACATAATCGTCCATCAGAGCAATTAATTCGGTTAACCATGGATCGTTTTCGCACTACGTTTACTCTATGTGATAATACGCATCCGCAGAGACGTCGAACAGTGCGCACCGAAGAAACAATTGCCACTGTAGAGTAAAATGTTGAAGAGGACCCGAATGAATCGATTCGCCACCGTGCACAGCAATTGGAGCTTTGTCCATCAACTTTATGGAAGATTTTGCGCAAAGATCTTGGCTTGCGACCTTACAAGATCCAGCTTGTGCAAGAATTAAAGCCGCGAGACCATGCAATGCGTCGTGATTTTGGTGTATGGGCCGAAAATGAGATTGATCTCGATGCTGATTTTCATCGCAAAATTTTGTTCAGTGATGAGGCTCATTTTTGGTTGAATGGCTACGTCAACAAGCAAAATTGCCGCATTTGGAGTGAAGAGAATCCACATGAGACCCTTGAGACGCCATTACATCCACAAAAACTGACTGTTTGGTGTGCTCTATGGGCTGGTGGAGTCATTGGGCCATACTTCTTCCGAAATAATGCTGGAGAGTCAGTTACCGTTAATGGAGACCGGTATAGAGCCATGATAACCGACTATTTTGTTCCCGAATTGGATGGCATGAATGTGGATGAGTTGTGGTTCCAACAAGACGGCGCTACATGCCACACAGCGCACGTCACAATCGATTTATTGAAGGAAACATTCGATGAGCTCATAATTTCGCGGAATGGACCTGTCAATTGGCCACCAAGATCGTGTGATTTGACACCATTGGATTATTATCTTTGGGGATATGTGAAGTCGCTCGTCTACGCCAACAAACCTGAAACGTTAGGGGACTTGGAAGCCAACATTCGTGGCGTTATTGCCGACATACGGCCCCATATGCTCGAAAAAGAGGTTCAAAATTGGACCTGTAGAATTGGCTTTATTCGAGCCAGCCGCGGCGGCCACATGCCCGAAATCATATTTAAACATTAATGGCATAAAATTATCCTTCCAATAAAGCCAAATTGATGGACATTAAATTTTCTTGTGTTTTATTTCAATTCGAAGCTCTATACCTCTAAAAAAAACACCCTTTAGAATTAATGAAGTCCTAAAATCTAGAGGTGAAAACACATAATATTAAATTTTTCTAAACATAATTCTTTACAAATATCAATAACACATGTTTCAATAAAAAAAAAAAAAATCAACAATCTTTATTTTATTTGAAGAAAATGGAAAATTTTTAATGTATTTCAGTTGACTTCGTTCCTTTGTCAGTGTCGATTGTGTTGTGTGTGTAGCATTGCGATTTTTAATTTTTATTTCTAATTAGTTGATATTAATATATGTAATAAATAACAATTTGGCAATTGTGTGCTATCGTAATTCTTTTTAAAATTTTGTGTTGTTTTTATTAACAGTTTAACATAAATGCAAATATTTTAATTTTTCTACAAGCAAAAACAGTGTAAGCAGTGCAACAGCTTTATTTTTTGATTCTCTTTTATGCTTTGTACGTGTACTAAGCTAGACTTAAACTCTGTTGTGTTGTTGTTGTTGCTACTTAACGGGTGAATTTCTGCTTCATATTAACCCTTTTTGCATTGTTTCATAAATAATTTTAAATTATTTAAATAAATCTATTTTTTTAGATTTTTTCTAAAATCTTTAGGAAATAACTTTTCTTTCTTTTGCGTACGTTTTTTTTTTTTATCATTTTCAAGATGGACTATTTTTCCTCTGAAAATTTGTTAGCTTGCTCTCTAGATCAGTGCAAAAGCCAAAATATATTGAATTCTATGTTTTCCTGTTCAGGTCCCTGTGAACATATGTTTCATGCCTCTTGTGCAAACTTGACAAAATCTATTACAGATTTATTATGCTCTGTTCGTTCGGGCCTGTAATGGTGCTGTCCATTTTGCAGAGCCATTTCCCCGTCTGTTTTTTTCTAAAAAATTAAGCGATTTGGGGAAAATCTTAACGATCTGAATACTAATTTCAGAGAAATTCTGAACAATTATCATGATATAACTCCCCAAATTGAAAAAAGCCTTAATGAGGCTATTTCATCGGACGTTATTTTGCAAAATAGACTATTACCGAGGCTGTTTTTGCGTCCACTCCTTCGATCTCTACTTTACCTAAACAAGCTATTTCCTTAAAAAAGAAAAGAAATCCTAAAAAGAAATAGAATAAGAAACTGGGTAATGTGGGGAGGGTGATTGGTGCGGCCGTCAGTCGTGACAAAACTCCCGTGGATTGCTCTATAAATACCTCTTCACCAACTCCCAATTTTCCCGCCCTCATTTCTTCTAACAATCTTCCATCTCCTTCCTCCACTATAAACAATCCTCTATCTATTTCCGTCATTGCCAATCCGCGGGTAGATGATGCGATTGACGGCTCTGTGCCTCCGGTTTCCCTGCAGGCATTGCCGAGACAAAAATCAAATTATTCCTGCCGACGCCTTCATTTCTTGCAGGAAACTCGGTAATAAACCAACTCATGCATCTTTTAAAATAACAGTGGCATCTTCTAATGTTTCTGCCATTCTTAACTCTAATGCATGGGTGGATATCTTTATTTCAAAATTTAAGTCGAAGAAAAATAATAAAACCATCCGTCCCAATTCAAAAAACTGAAGCGGCGATCCCTTTACTATCAAAATGTAAGGGGTTTGCGTTACAAGACGCATGACATTTTTTATCTACTTTTTCGTTTTTACCGAAACTTGGTTAAACAAAAATTTTCTTAATTTGGAACTTTTTGACAATACTTTCAACGTTTTTAGAAGAGACAGACACTTGGAAGATATTTCTTCTGTTGGTGGAGGCGTCTTAATAGCTATTAAAAATCATTTAACCAGTTCATTAATCCAAATTGCCTGTGCTTCTAATATTGAACTTGTATGCGTTAAAGTTACACATTGTAACTTCAATTTGTATATTCTTAACGCTTATGTTCCTCCAAATAGTAGCGCAGATGTCTACGAATGTCTTTCGATGGCCGTAGAATACATAATTAATGAACTCGACGCTAATGACGACATTTTGCTGTTAGGTGACTTCAATCTGCCTGACCTTAAATGGACTGCAACGGACGATGGTACATACTATTATGCATATTGTCCAAAAACTCGACAACAACAAATTTTTGTTGACGAAATTCTTTCAAATTTACAACAAGTAAGTTGTATAACTAATTGTCACGGACGACAACTTGACTTGGTCTTGGCTGCAAATAGTGGTAATTTGTTGTAAGAAATGCTATTCATGTGCTTTCTACGGTTGATTCCTATCTTCCACCTTTAAGTATTGTGTATCAATCTGACATGGAAAATTTAACTAATGCATGTCCTTCTATTAATGATTATGAATTCAATTATAAGAAAGCTGACTTCTTGAAATTGAATGAGAATTTAAGAAATAAACTAGACGAATTATTTATTTATTTTAACAATAATACATTCAATGACTGCATTAAATTTTTCTACGGTGAACTGTTTTCGGCCATTGCATTGTCGGTGCCATATATTTTTTATTTTTTTTTATTTTATTATTATATTAAATTGTATTATTAAATAATTTATAATTACAGTTATAAAATATAATTCATGATTACAAATATTTAATAATAACTATATTCTATAGTTCAAAATGAACTAGAGCCGAATACAGACTAAGTACGCGGAGGTACGTTAATAATTCTTCGTACCCTTGGTACAATAAGGATTTGAAGAAAATTCGTAATGGCCGTAATAGGGCATATAACAAATACGCTTGTAGCCAGGACCAAAATGACCTAGTTGCTTATCAGCGACTGTTTATTGAATTTAAAGAAATGTCAGCTTTAGTTTCTTCTGAATATTTGAATAAAATTAAGCTGAATATTCTTCATGATCTCAATAATTTTTGGGGTTTTATTAATTCTAAAAAAAAATCTGACGGGTTTCCATCTGAGTTTAAAACAGTTGGTGGGCTCACTAGCGACCCCCAAATTATAGCCGGGTTGTTTGCTAATTTGTTTAAAGAGTCATTTTCTACGGATTTATTTAGCCCTGAGATCAACTATTTTGATTATATGGATAACGACCCTTTAGTTTCGGTTAATGAGATATCTTTCACACCTGACCTCATTGAGAAATATATCTCGTCTATTGATGATGACTTCAGCTCCGGGCCTGATGGTATTCCTGCGACAGTTTTAGTTAACTGCAGCTCTGTGCTGAGTCAGCCCCTCAGTTTTTTATTTAATAAATCAGTCGGAGAAAGCTAATTTCCTAAGTTTTGGAAAAGTGCTTACATTAGCCCTATTTTCAGGAAAGGCTGCAAAAATGATGTTTCAAACTATAGGCCTAGGCTGGTTATCATCAATTCCGAAAATTTTTGAACATATAATATACGATCAAGTTAAGGTGTGCTGTGGTGAAATCATAACAATTCGTCAGCATGGTTTTGTTAATGGCAGATCTACAGTTTCTAACCTCCTTGATTTCACTTCTTTTGTTTTAAGCTCTTTTGACTCTGGTGGGCAAATCGACTGCATCTACACTGACTTCAGTAAAGCATTTGACAAACTACCACATAATTTGATTTTGTTTAAGTTAAAGAAGCTTGGATTTCCTTTAAGTTTTGTCAGCTGGATTGAATCTTATTTATCCGATCGCTCATATCAAATAAGATTTCGGAGGGTATTTTCCTCTCCATTTAACGCGGCATCAGTTGTTCCACAAGGAAGCCACCTGGGGCACCTCCTGTTTATTTTAGCAATTAATGACACATGTTATTAAAAATTCCCATCGGTTAGTATATGCAGATGACATGAAAATGTACAGGAACGTAAAGGGGGTTAGCGATATTATTCTACTTCAGTCTGACTTGAAATCCTTCGAGGTTTGGTGTTTAAAAATAACTTACATCTTAATCCTGATAAATGCCAATCTATGATTTCCCCAGGAACAAAAATATTGTGGAGTTTGATTATCAATTAAAAGATAAGAAAATATGTCGTGTCGATTTAGTCAAAGACCTAGACCATTTTGATGTTAAATTAACTTCTAATGATCATAATGATCTAATTTGTAAAAAATCCTCATCTCTGCTTATCTTTATTAAGAGGTGGGCAAAAGAATTTAATAGCAATTTAGTAACGGTGACTTTATATAATACAATAGTGCGTCCTCACTTAGAGTATGCCAGCCAAGTATAGTCACCATTTTACATAAATAGAATTGAGAGAATTCAAAAAAACTTTCGTTTTGCTCTCAATGGATTAAATTGAACTGACTCTTTGAACCTTCCTCCTTATGAGGATCGTTTGAAGTTATTACATTTGCAGTCTTTGAGGTCCCGTAGAAATATTGCGGATATACTTTACCTGTATCAACTTGTAACTGGGTCTCTTGCTGCACCAGAGCTTCTTGATTACATACATTTTAATACTAATCGGAGAAGTACTCGTAACTCTAATCAATTATTGTATCAACCGGTTAGTAGAACTAATTATATGGCTACATCTCCTTTCAATCGCATGACTACTCTTATAAACAGTTGCGATTTTTATAACATTAGCTTGTCAAAAGGTCAACTCAAGCTTATATTGAAAACTAACTGTAGCTAAATTTGTAGCTTAATGGTGGTCTGTATTTTTATGTTTGTGTTGTCCGAGCCCCACAGCAAGCAGGTAAACATTAACGCCTTGGACCATGTAAAATTACACATATAATTATTTTAATATCAATATCACATGGTCTGAGTGGCTATGTTGAGAAAGTGCGATAAAGCTAAGAAAAAATTATAAAAAAATACAAATAAATTGCAGGTATAATTTTTTCCATCTCCATTATTTATTAAAAAGCTTTTTACTTGATTTAAAGCTTCAAGCTAAAAATCTAAGAAGGCTAATAGCTGTAGTAGCTAAACTCTATTATTATTATTTATTATTATCGGTCCCAATTCAATATTTAGATGCTGTATTTGGCCATCCAAAATAAAAATATGAGTCAGATCTATCGGTACAGATATGTGCCAGCATGGATTATATGAAAAAGGACCGAAAATTAGAAATTTTGGCACACGCGATCCCTCTATGATAGCTTAAAAATTTTTTGGACTATTCTCATTATACACTAGTATGTTTGATGTACACTTCAACATTTGCTGCACCCGCTGTACTCGCTTCATTGAACAGTACATTCAAGCACTTTTGTTCTAGTGAAGTTTATTCCATAATAATGAGTAAACTGCGTGAATATTTTTGCTCTCGCTTTGGTTTGAGTTTTGTTCTAACGTTCGAATGAATTTTGAACTAATGCAGATGCTTTGCAAGCAGTGAATAGAGTGAAGTAAGTGCTTGATCTGCAATAGAATGCTTTGAAACGCATTTCAAACACATCCATTCAGAGGTCTACTATATAGTTATACATACTATCGGATGCGGAGGGCGTGGTTTTGACAGAGCTTTTACGCAAATGAGGAGGTCGAGTTCGACTCTGATGCCGATTTGGAGAGCCTCGACGTCGACTACCAGTATCTATCAAATGTTGGAGGATCGTTGGATGAAGTGTATCTCCCTCAAAGAGAACTATGTTGAAGAATAAAATTGATTTTTATAAAAAAGTTTGTGTTTTCATAATTTTTCCCGGGAATTTTTGAAGGATTTAGTATATCAACCACCTGCGACCAAGAGACCATGTTTCTGATTATGTACACCAATTTCTAGGCTGCTCAGTCGCAAACCTTATATCAATGTGATGATTGCTGCATAAAATAAAATCTTCACTTAAGATCTTTCTGGTGCAATTTGAGCTCATATAAATATTTACTGGTGGCTCATCGAGCTTTTTAGTTTTTCAAACGATTTGCATGGGAAAAAATTTTATTTATGTGAGAATTAATGATATGTGCGCTGAATAGACGTGTTTTTCCGTGCTGCCTGTTCTCGCTCATTTTAAAGATATTACCGCGTTGATTTGCCACAAAATATTTAAATAACGAAAACTAATAGCTGTTTCTGCAAGATTGCACTTTCATAAATACTCAGATTAAACTATATTTTCCAAATTGAATGTTTAATAATCAGCAAAAAAATATAGAAAATTACGCCATCTTACGCTCGTAGCAACAAGATCTCCCCGTTGACACCAAACTTAAATTTGCCGCTCGCGGATTATTCATCAGAGAAACCACTAAACGACAAACTTGAGAAACACAAATTGTGCATTATAGAACCGCTCAGATCACAAAACTCGACAACAGAGAATTGCATTTGGAAGAAAGAGTTATGCAACGAATTGATGAAATGGCTGGTAAGTTGAGACAGCTAGAGGATAGTCACAACTATTGAGAAATCGTGTGCTGATACGATCTTGCTGGATTAAAGCATAAGCTCGAAAAGTATGAGAACGACATGGTATCTTCTGATTCGATTATAAACGGTATTCCGTTCGAAGAGGGAGAGGATATACCAAAAATTTTCTGTGGAGTATGCCAAGCTGTCCGCACGAGCACACCTCCAGAGCGTGAGTTTTTCCGTGTGCCAAGCAAAAACAAAAATAAGGCACCACCTTTAGTTGTAAAATTCCACTCTCCATATGATAGAAATCAGCTCTTCAAATCAATTGATGGGTTTTACAAAACATAGGGTAGAGCTTTGATGCTCTCTGATGTCGGCTGCAGTGGAGAAGGGGCAATCTATATTCTATATGAAAGTCTCACGAAAAAAATAAAGAAATCATATATTATGCTACACAAAAGAAACGAGAAAAACTTTTATCATATGTATTTTCACTTCGTGCTAGAGATCAAGTGAGAGCACCTAACACCTCGAATTCGATAGAAGTATAATCCAGAGAGAGAGTTGATGCAAATTGTGTATCGGTTAAGACGATAACTTTTTTAATTAAGTTGTTCGCAGTGTTGAATTTTTGCTGCATAGGTTGCGTCAAAAGGGAGTTTATTATTCTTCCTGAAGAAGTTGGTACACTAAACCATTCAAAATGTATTTTGTTGTTGTTTCTATGCAATTTTACGTCCAAATACGGGATTTTATTTTCTTGTTTCATTTCAATCGTGTATTGTAATTGTGTATTTTAGAAGCCAATCCTGAAGAAGATAGCAAATAACTGACGATAGCAAATAACAGCTCAAGTCGAGGCAGAGAAGTTGTTTTAAGCGGTGCTACCTTTGTTCTTGCAGTGACAAATTCAACATTTACGTTTTCAGGAAGATCAAAAGTGCGAGCATAGATGAATACTGCGTAAGCGCACTCAGAGGCGTCGGGGAAGACATGAAGTTCAGCATACGAACATTTTTGCCCTATACCAAGCCAACGGTTAAGCCTCAAAGAAGATTGCGTTTTTAGGTCTTCACGATGTGCGAGCCATTTACTGGCTATGTTATGCGGTACAGCTTCGTCCCAGTCAATATTTGTACGCCAGAATTGCTGAAACCAAATTTTTGATTTAATAGTACACGGGGCTATAAAGCCAATCGGATCAAACAGCTTACTGGCATCTGACAGAACGCTCTTTTTGTTAAAACTGTAGGTGGAGGTTCAATACATACCGTGAATGTTAAGTAGTCACACTCTGTGTTCCAAAGGAGTCCTAATGCACGAACTTCTTCACCAGCAGCTAGAAACTGCAAAGTATTTTGCGAGTGATGTGGCAGGCTAGCGAAAAGTTGTTTGCAATTTGTTGCCCATTTTCTGAGCTCGAACCCGCCGCTAGATAAAAGCTTTGTTATATTGCTTTGGAGATCACTGAGTAAAGACTTTGTAGATGCGCCACTCAGTAAATCGTCCATGTAAAAATCATGTAAAATGGCTGAAGCAGCGTATTTTAATGTTTCATCATCTGTGAAAGCCGTTTGTTGTAACGATTTTACGGCGAGATGCGAAGCTGCAGCTTGAACAGGTTCAGCTGGATTTGCACGCCATACGATGCGCTGGTAGTCGACTTGATCTGAGGCTACATACACTTGACGATACATTTTTTGCACGTCAGCAGTCATGGCATATCGATGTGATCTAAAGCGAATAAGCACGGAAAAAAGATCACGTTGTAACTGAGGGCCTACCATCAAAGCGTCGTTGAGAGAGTTTCCTGTTGAAGACTTAGCAGACGCGTTGAATACTACCCTCAATTTCGGAAGTAAGGCGTGTATTGAAAATTACAGAGGCATATTTGAGCTCAGTGCAATCCCAAAACTTTTTGACAAAATAATTAATGATCAACTTTCAAACTTCGTCTCGTCCTTGATGACAGTATCTCAGCACGGCTTTCTAAAAGGTAGATCTGCATCAGCAAACGGATGTTATATACACGGATTTCAGCAAAGCTTTGTAAGGAAATTTGTTACCGGGGTATCACTCGCCGGATTGTCCAGGCGTTCTTTTCAAATTCAGAACCACTTCAGTTTCTTTCTTCTTTTGGTTTCTTTATTTTTTTTCTTTCTTTATTACAAATTTATTTATTTTTGTTCAGGAACCCTGCCTCGCTTCGTTGCTCGAAAACCCTCTACTCGTCCGCACTTTTGGCTAGGAACTTCCCTATCCCCACCAAGGAATTGGAAAGTAGTTCCGTACAGCACTTCCAGGTTCGTTCAACTCCTAGACCCGCCAACTTAGATTGGCACAGGATAGCTTTGGAATATAGTTAAAGCTGTACGGGTGACCCAAACAATTAACCGTATTTCAAAAACTTTCCTGGTGGCGTAGTCGTCAAACTCAGAAAAAAGATTACACGGGTTCCCCCAAAAGAGGAACACTTTTGACAAATATCAAAGCTGTATTGGTGACACAGACAATTGATATTTGGCAAAGTAATTTCCCTCTGAACGAGCACCTGCAACTCAAATTCTTACCCTGATGAGTACTATACTTCCCTGTTTTCTCCAACTCCTGGTGGCTCCTGGTCCGTCTTTTCGCTGCTGGTTTGGATTTGTAGAGGATCCGGTGCTTGCTGCTGATTTCCCTGCCAGGCTAAACTATACTTCTTGGTTTTTCAAAAACTTTTCACTTCACTTTACTTTTTATTCCACGTATGCTTGTGGTCTCGTTGCTGATCACCAACCGAACCCCTCCTACTATGCTTGCGCCTGCCTTATATCTATGCTTTACACTGCAGGGCTTATGGCAAAACCCAGTGCTTGCGTTGTTGGTTTGATAACGCGTTTTTTGTGATGCCGTTGTCATGCAGTGTTGTTGCTGTGTTGTTGTTTTATTTACGGTTGTTGGCTGTTGTGAACTGTTGTTGTAATTTAGTGGCGTGATTTTATGTTAATTTCTATTGTTGTATATCAGTGGCGTGGTTTTATGTTGTTTTGAAGTGGCTGTACTTATGCTAAAATTTATATGTAGGGCAAAATTTCAAGTGTTAGAATATTTTGTCCTCACAGCTTTTGACTGCGTAAGTCATCGCCTAATTTTAAAGAAGCTGTATTTAATAGGCTTTCCTTCATCGATATTAAAGTGGATTGGATCGTATCTAACGGATAGGAAGCAGCAAGTATTGTTGGACAACATGATTCCTAAATATATAACGGATTCATCTGGAATTCTTCAAGTCATCTTGGCCCTACACTATTTTTACTATTTATAAATGACTTACCTTCTGCTATGGACTCGGCCCATATTTTAATGCATGCTGATGATATAAAACTGTTTTATTCTTTTAATGATTATTTTAATCATAAAACTTTACAATCGAACTTAAATGAACTTGTTAAATGGTGTGACAAACTTAATGACCTTAAATCTCAAAAAGTGCAAACAAATTACTTTTACGAGAAGGAAAGAAATTGATAATTCATATTCAATAAACGGCGTAAAATTGGATAAATTTTGTAGATTTAGGCGTCACTATGGATAAAAAATGATCTAAAGAATTTGATGACTCTTACACAACTAAGCTGCTTTTCACTTCACTTGTTCGTCCAATATTGGAATTGGAACCCACAATATAATATATACATTGATATGCTCGAGTCGGTGCAGAAACAATATCTATTGTTTTCACTTCGGGGGCTACCTTGGAATTCACGCTTAAATTTGCCTTCCTATGAAAGCCGCCTTAAACTAATACGGTTACCAATTCTGCGCAGTCGAAGAATTATGATAAATGATGCTTTGTTAAATAAACTGTTTTCCGGCTCAATGAACTCTAAGTTATTGCAAAGTAATAACTCATATTATAATACCCTTTGTCATCTTATTGCCCCCGTGGACTCTTATAATGTTATAAAGCAAAAAATAATTATACATCTTAATTTTTGAAATTGCTTATTTTCCTTTGTTTCTGCTGCACAGCCTATGGGCTTAGTATAAATTTTATTTAATTAGTGATCGGATATAGCTCAACCCATCATTTCGTTTAAAGTAATAGTGCAGCCCCGGTTACCGATCCGTACGATAGACGGATGTGCCTCTCGTGCGGTCAGGCGGGTAAGTGGGGTCACAGGGACCGATCGCAAAAAGACATTGGTTTTCAATGCATAAACCCGTACTTAGTGAAAAACTATGTTCATGTACTTCAATGTGTCGGGAAAGGAACGTAGTTTTTGTAACATCATGTTTCCTTGTTCTGAATGCAAAAAATATATGATTGAAAATACTGTATGCAGCTATTCCAACATGACAAAAACTTATTTTAACAAATGTGACTGCTCTGATAAATGCATATCCATAGAATGGGTTAAGTCTTTTGAATATCTGGGTTTGCTAATTGACTGGAAAATGAGGTGGAGTGATTATGCATTCAGTTTAAAAAAATATTTGATGGGTGTTACCAGGCATCACTTAAGTAAGTTTTGCAATAAAAAATTATTGATGTGCATTTAGCATGGAATTTTTCACTTCAAGATCCAATATAGTACTGTATGTTAGGGCGGCACCAATTTATATTAAATAAATCCGTTTTTAAATGCTCAGAAACATGCATTGCGTACGATATGTAATAGAGGTCACCTTAAAAGAAGTCTTCCAATATTTCGCAATTTACATATTTTACCTTTGAAGCATTTTAACTTTTTTAAAGTTTTTTTTATAAGAGGTGGGTATTTGGTTAACAGAAATAATTCTACTTTTGTACTTAGAAGTTATAATCTTAACTTGACCTCTATACTTAACCATACGAGATAGAATTTTTTCAATATTATTTATCTGCTGCACCCAGACTAATAGAATTCATTAGATGTCTCCGAAACCAAGCAGATTTTCTAAAAGAAGTTAAGTTGTGGCTCTTTAATCTTGAGTTCATAGAGATTGACAGACTTCTTTGTGTTTTGATATAATCTAGATAAAAATATTAAAATATTGTATGGCATTTCTTTGGATCACGTTTAGAGCATTTATAGTTTTTTAAAATTTTAATTTTTATTTTTCTTGCTCTGTATTTTATTCAAATTGAGGCTCCCACGCTTCTTGTGCTTAAAAAATATTTTTTGCGTATTAATCTTAAGGTTTACTGCATACGCCACTTATTTCCTAAAAGCAACAGAATACAGTTTTTATCAATTTATTTTTTTGGATTCCTTATCTTTGGTTAGTCCTAAGTTATTTAAATGTGAATTTATTTTCGTGAATTTCTTAATTGATAAATAAATAAAAAAAAAATAAGGTTTGCAAATGAGCAGCCTAGAAATTGCCTTACATGGTCTCTTGGTTGCAGGTGGTAGACATACCTTAGAATTCTATTGAAACACAAGCTCAGTCAATGCAGGTTACTCACATCGGTACCAGAATAAATTTCTTAGCCATAGTATATGTGCGGCATCAAAATAGCATTAGCAAGAAGATGTCTTATTTTGAAAGGGAGAGAAAAATTTAAACTGTATAGTTTTTTAAGTGAAAAGATAACCCAAGAAATAACTTGATTGGTGTGTCTATCAAACAACAGACTAGGCTCAATAATTATCCCGAGACAGGTTGCAGAGTCGGTTTTGCTTAATGAGCAGGTGTTAAAAGATTTGTTACTTAAGGTATCAATAATGTAGGAATCACCGAATGTAAGTATTTATGTTTCCTGAGAGTTAATAGCCCATCTAGAGACATGTAATAGATCATCTTGAACTTTGACGACGCAATCGGACATGGTGCGATTAAAGCTAGAACAATATAATTGGATGTCGTCGGCGAAGATACGAACAGTACATTTAGAGACATAAGATACGATGTCATTGACATATAACATAAATATCCAATATCGTACCATGGGATACATCAGAGGACAGTCTAAGGACTTGACACGAGCTGACTCCACAACTTACAAACTGCGAGCGATTTGATAAAAAGGAAAACAAAAGTTAACAAGATGTACGCTAGACATTAAATTGATCATATAATTTAAAAAATAAGTATATTGTGATTAATGGAATCAAAAACTTTACTTAAGAGTACCAAAGCAAGAACTTTATGTCCAATGATTTCGAATTTCATGGGTCAAACTTAAAATCAATGAGGTAGGTGTACTAGCTTTAGTCTTTCTACAGACCCACCATTGTTTTTCTAGTGCACTTTATTTAAGCAGCTTTCCAAGAAAGTGGAAAGCAACTGGTTGTAAAAATAGTGTTGATGAAATGCAAAACGTATAGCAATTGCATCAACCCGAATAGTATTTGATTTAATTCTATTTATTGCACAAAATAATTCAGTCTCATTAAGATTGCGAAAGCTTAGACTGCCATTTTTATCAATAAAATCATCGAAATTAATATTAGAACTAGGTGTAGAAGAGGACTACATGGATACAAAAAATGCGTTTACATTGTTAGGACTAATATCACAGATAGATGCGCCAGATTTTTTAATTCTAGTCCAATTATTTTTGGCTGAATTGTCTGTGCAGAAATACTTGGAACGTATCTCTTCTTATGTTTGCGAATAGTTTTTTTGCTATATTGCGGTATTTTTTATAAATAAGTTTATTGCTAAATGAATTAGTATCGAGATATGCTTTCATAACAAGACCTCTTAATCGTATAGCATTAAAAATTTCAGAACAGTTGAACCAGTTATTAGAGGAGTGGTTAACAGTTTTAGTTTGCAAAAGGATATGAGTGTTATATAAACCTGTTAAGGTTGAATTTAAAAATTGTAATCGTGATTCAGAGTTATTGGTTAAATAGGCGCAAAGTCGCTGGTATCGACAGCTGAGGTATTTGAGGATATGCTATTGGAGATATCTAGTCCCTACCTAGGAGATGATTTGAACCAGCGCTTATAAACGCTTCTGTTCTCTATATCCCGGCAGATTCAATTTTTATGCCAGGGATTTTTCTTTTGGCAAAATTACTGCCAATTAAATTTTAGCTAATAAAACTATTAAAGTTTTTAAGCTTTCAGTATCATCATGATAACTGCCTCTTTATTTTGCATTCCATTTATTTATACTAATTTTATTTACTAATACTAACTTAAAATTTTAGGGGCTCCAATAATTACAGTGGCACAAAATTGTGCTTGTATTTGTAACCTGTGTGATTTTATTGTATCTCACGAAAAATCCAATGGTCTGAATTCGATTTGCTCAAGAAATTGCCATGTAAGCAAATTCTTGTCCGTCCATGGCTTGCATTTGAAAATGCAGTTTTATTTCTTATCCAACGGGAATTTGAGTAAGCGTAAACAAAACTTCACATGCTTGGCTGTCTGGCTGCAGTATATCAGCAGTGACTTTATTTAAGTAGTAACCTTGAAATGAAATGTGATAGTGTTTTGTGAACGAAGCTATTTTACGTTATTGTTGCTATAGGTCAGTGTGTATTTGAAAGAATTGAAGCACATGGTCGGATTTCTGTTTGCTAAATAATTATGATTTAAATTCAGGCGCTGTATGCATTTAGTTAACTTGCATTTAATAAATGCACAGGGGTGGAATATGCGATGTGGCAGGTTATCGCAAAAGGGCGGAATGTGCAATGTACTAAATCGCACAGCACTACCCAAAGCATTTAGATTGACAAACTCATAATATCTAAAGGAAACTGTAACAGGAACAGAGTTTGACCTAAATTTATATCATAAGTAAAAAAGCATGTTTGGAATTAAGAGCTGGAAAATAAAATTGATCCGACAGAGTTGACATTACTAACAATAAAATAATCTAACAAGAACGAAGAGCTGTAAAAATTGATATGTTTTGTTTACTTGGATAAATTTTGCGTATAGTAATTAAGCTGTTAAGTCAACACATACCTATACTGAAAATTAATGGTGCCGTAATCTTCAAAATCCATATTCAAATTAAAACAAAACGATTTGTTATTAAAAATCAACAAACTTTAAGTTTTTTAACTTCGATCTGCAAATGAGGTTCAATGAATATAACTTACGTGGAACATATTACAGAAAAAAATTATGGAACAAAAAATGGTTTATCACTCAGTAGTGCCGCAAATGTAATTTTAGCGTTTTAAGAGTAATTTTTCTATTGCTATAATATTACTTATAGTATAAATAAGATTATGATTTTCTGAAGATTTGCAGATAATTAGTATTAATTACATTTTTGGCTTTCATGGGTTGAATATCTTAAAATCCTGACATGAATTGCCTAAGTTGTAACTAACTTGTTGCTATTTTGAAAAACTTTGCTCGCTGAAGATATGAAATAGTTGTTATAGTTAAATTTTTTTTTTTAAATTTATGCTCGTACCTATTTGTTTGTAAAGTTCGAAATGTGTCAAAGGCAATTCCACTGCTTCACGAATTTCTTGCTTTTGCATATCCATTCCACCTATGTCAGCATAGCTTATGTCTGGCTTTTCATCTGGTTGCAGCATAGAAATAGAGCTGTCGGCTTCAGGCGGTAGTACATCGACCAACGCATTGCTATGCTTATGGAGAGCTACAGATGCAGAAGGCTTCAGAAGTTCGCGATCAATAGTGGAAAGGATGCGAACATAATAATTTGAGCCAGTTGTAGAGCCAACAATGCCAGTATTCTGGTCAACAGCCTCTAAAAATTGTCCAATGACAAGAGGAACTGATTGAATGCGTTTAACTTCTTCTTGGGCATGGAGATATTCTTTTTTCAAATTCCGTTGTTCATCTTTTATATATTCCTCTTGTACTTCCAAGAATTCTAAAGTTTTTTGAAGTTTCTGAAAATTTAAAGTTATTATTTTTTTTTAATAAATATATTCTAAAAATGTAAAATGCGTTGGTAAAGCATATACAACACAATGTCGTAAAATAACTATATGAGTTGCGGGAATTTTCTTTTAAATCCAAAAATGTATATAAGTTGTTTTTTTTTTTAAGTAAATTTTTATGATTTTATTTCGGCGGATAGGTCAGATTTTATGTTATTCATTATATCAAAATTTGACCTAAATAAAACTTAAATTGACCCCAGAAGAAAAACAAGTGACTTTTTCGAAATAAAACATTTTAAGACATAATAAATAAAATAGAAACTGATCTATCAGCTTTAATGAAATTATAAAAATTTACTTTAACAAAAAAGATCGAATACTTATTTGCAATTTATGTTAACTACTTTATTTCTTGTATTTATTTCATTTAATGTTCTACAGGAAGTCTTTGACTTTTATAGTACATCAAGAAGAGGTTAAAACAGCAAAAACATTTAACATTTTATTTAAAAATACGACACAAAAACACGACAGCGTGTCGCTCCGGCCGATCAAAATATGCGTTCGTGCGGAAATGTCTATTGCTAGGCGATTTTACGTAGCGCGACATGAGCGTCAGCAATCTACGAAGCCCCGTCACTTGCTACGAAAGTCTGCAACCAAAATAATTTTAAATTTTGGAACGACGGAATAAAAGTAGAAAATCAATGTT
This sequence comes from Meiosimyza decipiens, assembly GCA_963680825.1. Taxonomy (NCBI): domain Eukaryota; kingdom Metazoa; phylum Arthropoda; class Insecta; order Diptera; family Lauxaniidae; genus Meiosimyza; species Meiosimyza decipiens. Next base: position 76,767,607 of record OY804258.1, on the reverse strand, counting down.
TGGGGCCCCATTGTGATGAGGAAAGGTAATTAATGAGGAAAGAACGAAAACGGATTTTTAACATAATTTGGGACGAACCGGACCCCGGGAGTTACCTTTTTGGAATCATTTCCATTAAAATTTATTTCCGTTAATCGATATGGAAAGATCTACATGGATTTTTAATATAATTTGGGACGGCCCCGGACCTCGGACACAGTTTGGACTCATTTCCGAAAAAAATTTTTGCGCCAATCGATAAAGAACGGTCGAAAATGGATTTTTAACATAATTTGGGACGGCTCCGGACCCCGGGTGACACCGTTCTGGAACCATTTCAAAAAAAAGTTCATTATAAAAAATAAACCAATCGATGGGGAAAGATCAATTTTCTATGACATACCGATATCCAAGGTAACAAAAAAAAAGGAGTTATACACTATTATCTCGCTTCCTATCAAATAGATACAAGTTAAATCTGTTCAAAAAATATCTTGCCACCGTTAATCTAGTTCAACCGTTTTCAAATTATTCAAGGACAAAGGTTAAAAATAGGTTGTACACTATAATTCGTTGTATCATGAATACGGCTGGTTAAACGTACAAATTATTCAAACATGTTCTTTACAAAATCACATGTTCTACAACTTTTTCCGAACATAAATTGAAGTCCGACTAATAGGAACAGCATCAATTGAAAAAATGGGCTTCAAACGGGCTGCCGGAAGTTTTAAAAAAAATTCGACCTTATCTATCGATAGGTGCAATAAAATTTTGTCAGGAATATATTTCATATAGTAAATAACTACTTTTCAGTAACAATAAACGCCTTATTTTAGCACACATCTGCTGTCCCACACAGAAAAAATTGTTGTCTGTTAAAGCTGCGTTGCCGTACAATAATGCATTAGTACAATTTACAGGTTTTAGTCGGATTTAATCCAAAAATCGTTCCTGTACGTGAGAACAAAAATTAAAGAGTAGTTTGTGATCTCTCTTAGTACGAAGTTGCAGGATTTACTGAGAAGAATTTTTGGTGGTAAACTCATGAAAAGTGTCGAACTATCAGCTGTTCTGTGTTGTGGAAGTTTATTTAACTTTTGATATTTTCCATTTTATACTTTGCATTTAGAGAATTTAATTTATTTATCAACTAGATGCAATTCACTTTATACGTTTACTTATTTGCACATCCTTGATTCAGCCTATAAATAACAAAGCCATTCAATACTTCAAATGTACAGTGAACGACAAAAGACTACATACACCCCCGCACACTTTGATATTATGTGCTAGCTATATGTTCGACCAATTTTGAGGCACTGACTTAATGATCATGTAAACTGTAGATCGACTTAAGTCTAATATCTTTAAAATTTCAGAACAGGATTAATTTCCTTTTCCAAATTTAACAACAAAACATCTATTATCACTTTAAATTTCCTTTCGCGGAAACGTTACACCAATCAAATATCACGTCCAAACCACAACTAAGTACATTATACCAAAGTATATTATATAGTGTGACCAATAATAACTGTCAGTAAAATAAAACATTATAAAAATCAAAGTCGTCAACGATATTTTATTTTATTTATTTGAAAGGTTCAACAATATTCCAAAATATCTTAAATTAATGATTAAGTTCGAATCTTTAACCCTTTTCCTTTATTACAAGATGTAAGCGTTTGAAAAACGATTCACAGGCGGCACGCACCATATTCTGGTTTATTTCGTCCCAAATCCTTGTCAAGCGCTGTTTGAACCCATCAATTCTCAAGCCTTTCGTTCAACCAAAATTACCTAACATATAGCCATATAAGCAGAAATCCAAGGTATTGAGATCCGGTGAGGCCGCTGGCCATTCTTCGGCAGTGATGAAATCAGGCAAATTTTCTTGGCACCAGTCTTGAATTTCTCTTTTTGTGATAATGCTCCCCACACTATGATTTTAGTCACGTTTTGATAACGGAACATCTAATTTATCCTTTGGAGCATTTGCAAAACTTCTTGCGTACACAATGTTATTCTGTTGGTTGTGCCTGCCTCCCAAGAACTGTTTTTCATCCCAAACTTTATCTCATCTGCAACGTGCCGACAAGTAGCTCCTTACTTTTTGTAGCACGTAGTTGCTTTTGCTTATCTGTTAGCCCATGAGCGCGTTACTTCTTATAGGTTTTGAGTCATAAGTCAGACTTGATAAGAAGCTGCAAGGAAATCGTGGATATTTTCATATATTCTCCTACAGAACGGGTCCATTTCGTCGAAATCATTCTAAAACTTGTTTTATGACGTCATTTCTTCGCACAGTCAGACTGTCAAATTTTTTTTTAATCTTCGAGGTCTCCGTTTCGTTATACCGTTTTAAGGTCCTATGTATGAATCTCTTTTCTATTCCGAGTGGTTTTAGTGTTTTTATGATGTCACAATTTCTATTATTATTTTTTAAACATATCTATAACTAAGTCACGTTTACTTCCATGGCGCTTCTGAGCTTGATATAAAGAATTTTTCTCTTACCGTGAACTTTCTTTGTGTACAATTACATTTTAAAAAGCAATGCATACTTAGATTATAAAATAAATACGATTTTAAAACTTTTTTAGTGCACCTAAATTTACTGACAGTTGATATTGGCCACCCTGTAGATATACAAAATAAAAAAAGCGATACTTCACCGTTTTCTAAGAAAATTAATCAATAGCTGAAGGCATAAGTTGCATAGTGTAATGTAGACTTATGTCACTCGTGTTTTGTGTTTTTTTCAGATAACTTTTTAAATTTATGTTGAAGAACATTAAACAATGTTTCAAACAAAACTGCATCATTACTTTTTTCCAGACAAAATGCAAGTGCATTGCATACAAACTTCTTTACTGAAAGAACAATCAGAAGTTAAAGAGAAAAGACGGACTGACAAATAGCTATGTATGTCCATCAATGTCAGCGCATCACGTAAAAACTACTGGAACTGTTCCAATTCGATTAATTTTATACCTTAGAAGCTTGGTCTCAGTTTCCAATAAAAATTTTCACGACATTCATTTTTATAACATGTTATTAAAAAACTAAAATTGCTTGAAAAAATTAATTACGCTAATAGAAACAAGCATGCAAGCATAACAAACCCTTTTACGGCAATTTAATGTGTTTACGTGTGTGCATTTTGCTTTTGATTTTAAGAGCGTAAGACTAAAGACCAAACGACTAAAGACCAAACGACTAAAGACCAAACGACTAAAGACCTAACGATTTAAAAAAAAAAATTCTGCTAACAAAACTGTCAACCAATAAAAACTGTCATCATTTCTGTGACATTTAGTGAATTTAGAATTTGAGCTAACCTGAGGAGCGCTGCTCGCTATCGACACGTCGCGATAAAAGCATTTGTATGATAAATCCTGTTGAAATAATGAAGAACAAGTATTTTATTAATGCAACTCTGACTGTATTGCACTTTCTTTTAATACTCTAATGCCATATTGTAATATTTGATAATAAAGCTGCTCTCTTCCGTTTAAACACTAAAATGTTCAACACGCGTTTTACTTTTGACCGAAGTATTCTTTTTTATATTTCAACAAAACCGAACAAAATTATTTTATGATCTTTTTTATAAAATAATTGATTAAAACACTACATCTGATTAATATCCCAGCAGGCAATTGAACAAGGCCTTCCCCGGAGAAGGCTTGCTAGCACTGCTGCGATTGTAAGAGGCCTTCTCAAAACTAAATTTCATGCAAATAAAAACATGTATGCTAATTTTTTTTTGCATTATGATTCATGTTTTTATTTTCAATCTGTCAACATTAACAATAAATAAATTTTATAAGTAGTGAAATTTTAATTAGCATAATAATTACACTCCATTGAGTGTATACTCATGAAATGCTATTATGCCTTACCACAGCAGGCGTGCTATTATGCCTTCCCACAGCAGCAGTGCTATAAGGCCTTCCACAGCAGCAGTGATATAAGGCCTCCCCACAGCAGCAGTGCTATAAGGCCTGATATTAGAACGCAAAGAAGGACTTCATGTATTTTGTTATTTCACGTATTGCAATGTTTTATGATTCGACATTACTTTTTTGTCATTGCATTGTACTTATACGACATCAAAAGTAGATAAATGGTTAGAAGTAAGGAACGGTGTGGATGTTGCCAGGCTGGTATTCTGTTGCATGTTATGTTGAAGTGGTAGAGTGTTGTGTATTCAATGTCAAATTATAAATTAAGAAAACGTCACAAAAAATAAACATTAAAAATATCAACGCAAGGGAGGTTGACACAGACAAAAAGAAACATTTAACTAAGAGTGCCACGACGTATCTGTGACCCCTTCTACGATATGCGGTCTTAGAAGGGATCTTGACGCAAGCGATAAAGAAGGCCTGTTTTATCGGGACGTTTCCTATGAAAAAAGAAAGTCAGTTTGAAAGGAGGTGGCAAGGCCTTAATCTTACCAAGGAAGGCGTGCTAGCTCCTGCCCTTGCATAGATCTAAGGGCGTGTGTGTGTGTATATGTATGTACAGACGTGGATTTTTTATTTTTATTATTACTTAAGTCCATGAACACAAATATTCTTACAGATTCCTACAGATTCAAAAAAAATTTATTCAAAATATTTTTAACAACAATTTTGGTAGCCGAAAAATCTATGTTATTCGTAACACTAATTTCGTTAAACAATTTCATTGCTCTAAAAATAGGCGCAATTTCAGCGTAATTAGTGGGACGAGTTACAAGGTGAAAAGGAACTTGATTCCTTAGAGCACTTGCTGGATCATTAAAATGAATCAGACCCTGTAAATCAGGGCAATCAATTGCATTAGAGACGATGTCATGTAAGAAAACTAAAGATAAAATATTTCTTCTACTTTCTAAAGTTTTTATGCCAATCAAAAGGCATCGAGGCACCTTTTCAATTCTAAATTTATGTATTTCATACAATTGACGCATATTTATATGCTTTTGGATTGACAAAGTCCAAATGGGATCGAAAAGAAACATTTGTATCAAATACTACTCCGAGGTCCTTGAATTCAAGGAAAGTATAAGTGGAATGCTTTTATACGAGGTTGAAAGAAAGATGTTAGACTTAGAATAAGACATATAAACACATTTTTTTTAAATTAACAGGAAGTAAATTTCTAATAGACCAAAGATGAAGCTTGTTTAAATCACACTGCAGAAGCTTAGAAAACAGCTTCAGGTCATCCGCATACAAAACGCATTTACAATTCCCATATATAAACGTAATATCGTTAATAAAAATGACAAACAACAATGGCCCTAAAAAGTTCCCTTGAGGAACACCAGAGATTGCAAAATAAGCGGTAGACTTGATGTTATCGAAAACTATAACAGATGGGATTGAAGCCATTGCAAGAAACTGGAATGAAACCCAAAGCTTCAAGTTTTTTATTAAAAGAGCATACGATATCTTATCAAACGCTATAGAAAAGTCAGTATAGATCACATCTACCTGACCTCCATGCAAAAACGCCGATATACAGTATTCACTAAATAAAACTAAGTTAGAGATAGTTGAGCGACCACTTACAAAACGAGAAACAAAGCAAAGGATAGTTTATCCTTAACGATCGATTCAAAAATTTTGGAAATTGTAGAGAGCTCGGATATAGGTCTGTAATTGGCGATGTTGATTTTACAACCAGATTTATACGTAGGTCTAATGTACGCTACTTTCCGAAAATCCAGAAATACCATCAAAGGAAAAAGTAAATTTGATGCACAATTTTTAAAAACAAAAACCACACAAACCATCAGCGTCTAGACGTATAGATCGCTTAACGCACATTATCTGAAACTTTAGGGATAAAGATTTTCGATTTCACATAACGCCAAAAGGATTTAGGGTTGGATTTAATATTAGATTCAAATTTTACAACATATTACTTGTATAAGTATTTATCCAAGAAATTTAACTCTCTCATATAATACCTGTATTTTAAGAAGTAACAATTTTTATTGGCATATTGTATTTAAATTTTTTAAAAAACTTAGACCGAAGATATTTTAATTCCTTCAACCATATTTTTTGGCCCTCGGAATATAATATCTAAACTCGTTATGAATTAGGGTCATATAAATGTTGTAGCAATGCTCTGTTTCTAAAAGGTAAAATTCTTTTTCCCAATCAATTTGATGAAGAGCATAATATAACAAATGAAAATTGCAAATATTAAAGTTAAAGTGGGATACATCAACATTAGATTTAACAGTAATGTTGCAAATGATATTACTACTTCTAGCCTCTTGAGAAAATTAAAACATATGTTGATTTGCATAAGACCTAGATTTAAAAATTTATTTACAACATAAATTTCAATAGCACTAGATACTTTAGATGTTGTAAGAAAAAGATCACCACGAGTATCAGACCAAGTAACACCACATAGATTGAAGTCACCAGCAATCATCAACTGATTAGCGTCAATGGAAAAATCAGCAACTGTTGTAGAGATGTTATTTAGATGCATTTTGTACAATTTAACAGAACTGTTAGGCAAGTAACACACTACTATGTAGAGAGACACCGCTGAACCTCTAATTATTACATATAGTTGATCTAGTAGCACGTTAGTATTTGCAAGCGACACATTCGACGACAAAAACTCGCAATTTACAGCAACTAGCACACCACCACCACGATGACAACCAGTTGCATTCACTTCGCGATCCTTACGATACACATTCAGTGGCGTCACTTCACCAAATTTTGGGAGGATTATAATTCCACCACTATTAGATGGGTTTACTGAATTAATGTATTGAAAAATAACTAGTATCAGATCCTTGGAGGATGGCCAATGCTCTCCCCAGCCCTACTGAATTGACGCCACTGTACACATTACACATAGTTTGCATTATTAATGCAGTAAAACTTGAAACTTGTGATGCAAACTCATTTTCATAATTATTTAATTAATCAAAAATACTGTTTTCACATCCAACAATTGCTCAGTCAAAGCTTTAGTTTGCATCTCAACAACATAGGGCAACTTTTCCAAACCACATTTATGCGCTTCGAAAAATATTTCATGGTCTGTTACGAAATTTTCTGAGACACCAACGCATTCCTTACAAGAAAAGCTTAAATTGCGGTTTAGTTTTAGCAGCTTGAGATCATATTCAGAGAGTGCACCCTCGCAGCAGCTACGTTGAAATATCTTCTTGCAATATCCACTACACGGTATTAATTATGAATTACCTCTAGCAAAGCTCCGTTCACATTTCCCGCAAAAATCATCCATTAGATGATACCGAAATCCGCAGAAATACAGAAAAATTAAACAAAGTTATGGCCTGAAGTGAATTTTGTTGGCGTGGACCCGCTTATAAAAATCAATGACAAAATGAACAAATTTTACCATATGCACACTAATCCATGCCAATTAAATGGAAATTTTTGCAAGATAATGACACCAAACACTCCTCCAAAGTAGTAACTAGTTGGTTTTGTGCCGAAAAACATTGACATTTTGGATTGGTCAGCCCAGAGCTCCGATTTAAATCTAATATATAACCTGCAGAACGAAGTCAAAGTCGAAATCGCAAGGAAAAATTATACAAATATGGAGCATCTTTGGTCTGCCGCACAGAAAGATTGGTATGCCATGTCCAAAACAAAATGCGAAAAAACGAGAAGAGTGTGGGTCGCACGTGTGAAGCTGTCATCCAAAACAGAGGCTACAACATAAGATATAAATGATTTAAATGTTTGTGCTTATCAAAAAGTCAACAAATGCAATTTTAATACGATATTTTCTCTTTCTTTTTTCCAGATTATGCCATTTATATGTCTGGCTCATTTCATTGGTTTTTTTACATTATGATCATTTTATTTTTTTTTTTAATGGATTATAGCTGAAGTTCGTATTACTATTGAATATGAATGCAAAAAACCAAAAACTTGTTGTTTGTTAATAATATTTACGAAACTGTAGCATAAGAAAGAAAATATAAAAAATGTGCCATTTATATGCACATGGATACATGTATGTGTGTTGCTTATGGACTCCTAAACCGTTCAACCGATCACCGGAAGGTTTAGTACATATGTTTCCTATGGATTAGGGACGGTTCGTAGCATGATTTAGTTTGGATAAAATGGCAGAAGACACGCCCTATATATGAAAGAAAAATAAAATTTATCGTATCTTATTAACTACAATATTTGACGCAGATGAATTAAACTTGGTACGTTAAGAGTGTTCCTCATTTTTCAAATTGCTTTGATCCTCGCTTCAAAAGTCTGAAAGATTATATTGTATCTAAGAATGTTTGACACAAAATTTGGAGCCGATCGGATAAGTCTAGATGATGCCGGAAAGAGATCGAAAAATTAAAAATTAAGTTGTAGGACTAAAATTAAATATTAATTTTTGTTGAAAACTAAAATTCTTATACAACTCTGTTTTGTCATACAACTGTGTTCCATATATACAACATACATATACATCTAGTATCGGTTTTCTTTTTAAGAGCCTTCGGGGCGCGAGAACTTCAACGTTTGGAAGCGACACGCCAAGTCATATCTCGTAATAAAGGGTTGCTGGAAAATAGTCGAAAATGGGCTAATTGAGCAAACCAAGGCGAAGCAGGTCGAAACTAATGAACGCGCATTAGCTGAAATAACGCTCATGATCGAGCCGAACAACTTTTCGCATATCGCAACAGCCACAACGGCGAAGCAGGCTTGGACAGCACTCTTTGCTGCATACGAAGACACGGGTCTTACACGAAAAGTAGAATTACTAATCAATTAGTGCAATGCAGACTCTCTGACTATAGTTCCATGCAGAAATATGTACTCTGTCGTGATGACGTCATTAAAAGTGAAAAGCTTCGTTGATGTTGGCAGGATTGCCAAACGAATTTCGTGCACTTGTGCTCGCGGTAAAAAATTCTAAGGAAAAATTTACAGTTGACAGTGTGAAAACTCTCATATTGCAAGATGCAAAATTTGGCAGTAAAGGAACTGAAAGTGTTCTTTATTCAACAGAAAAATCAAAACCAAAGCAGTTCCGATGCCATTCGTGCAAGCAAGTTGGCCATTTTGCAAAAAAATTCGAAAACAAATTAAAAAAGGACGGCAATACTAACTCCAACGGTAAAAATAACAAAAACATTTTATTCGCGTGTTTGCTTTCGCATGAAATTTGCCAATAATAAAACAATCGCTGTGAAATCCAAAGGCGATGTGAATATGTCCCGACAGAAAAATCTAAAATTGGTGCGGTCGTGAAAAATTATTATAAATGTGTAATCTGTTTGCAAGGAAAAAACACGTCCATCTTTCAAAGACAGTGAAACGCGCGCTAAAATTTTGATTGATTTAATTCACTCTGATGTAATGGGTCCGTTTTCAGAAAAATCATATTCTGGATCTCTATATATAGTGACATTCGTGGACGACTTTTCGCGTAAAGTATTTCGGGTGCCAATTAATCAAAAATCGGACGTTTTCGATGAATTTGTGAAATTTAAAAATCTCGTCGAAATCAGTGCGTACGGACAATGGTTTGAAATTGGAGTACGTGAATGCAAAATTTAAAAAATTATTGTCTGAAAGTGGTATTGTACACCAAACAACGGCACCATACACACCCGAACAAAATGGTGTGGCGGAAAGATTAAATCGTACAATAATTGAAAGAGTGCGTTGTATGTTGTTAGATTCGGGACTAACTAAGCAATTTTGGGCAGAGGCGGCAAACACTGCAGCATATATAATAAATCGTGTGCCGTGTCGGTCAAATACTCAGACTCCTGAAGAATTATGGACACATAAAAAACTTGATTCAATTTCGGAAGAGTGTATTATGCTCGGTTATTGCGCCGCGTCAAAAGCATATCGTGTTTTTAATCCAAAAACAATAAAAATTGTATATCGAAACGCATAAGAATGCAGAAAATTTCGAAAATTCTTCATTAGAAGTTTCCAAAATTCAATTGTGCGGCGTTTTCAATTAAGAGGAGGAAGAGTGCCCGGAATAAGTAATACTGTGATTAAATCAGATCAAGACGTGTCAGATGTTGACGAAAACCAGAATTTGCAAACTCACTAGAGACAGACGCTGATTCTATTGAGCAGAACTTTGGAGATTCTAGCAATCCAGATGCTGATTCTACTGTATTCGAAAGTGCTTTTGATTACGATGAGGCTGAAGTAGTAGAAGACAACCTTTTAAGACGATCTGAGAGAATTGCAGGTAAGCGGGTGGGTCATAATTTTTGTGTGTCTGAATACATTTCAAACGATCCTAAAACGCTTTGTGAAGCTATGGCTAGCTCAGATGCAGATGACTGGAAGATAGCAGTGGATGAAGAAATAAATTCGCTTCATTCAAACGATACATGGTATCTGACTGAATTGCCTCCTGGCAAGAAAGCAATTAAATCCAAATGGGTATTTAAATCCAAAATAAATGCATATGGTGAACTTCTTCGTCGTAAGGCCAGGCTGCTAATAAAAGGATATGGTCAAGAAAAAGGTATAGACTATGAAGAAACTTTTCCACCAGTGGTTCGGTACATTTCGCTTCGTTTGCTAATCGCGCTAGCTGCCAAACACGACTTCATTATGCACCAAATGGATGCTGTCACTGCATTCCTAAATGCAGAGCTGAAAGATGAAATCTACATGTCTCAACCAGATGGATTTGACGATGAATCAGCTCGTGTGTGCAAGCTAAAAAAATCTCTGTATGAACTTAAGCAATCCAGCCGACTCTGGAACGAAAAGTGCGATAACGTTTTGTTGAGTCTTGGACTAAATCGAAGTAACGTTGAACAGTTCGTATACTATCGAGGAGAAGGTAACAAAATGCTGTTCGTAGCTGTGTATGTAGACGATGTGCAGCTGTTCTCAAATGATATGTTATGCTTGAGCAAGCTAAAGAAGGAGTTATCACTGCAATTCAAAATGAAAGACATCGATGAAGTTGCATCAGTCTTAGGTATGCGTATAACCCGAGATAGGGCCAAAGGTGCAATCAAGATTGATCAATCTCAATATATCGCAGACTTGCTGAAACGTTTTAACATGAGTGAATGCAATCCAATTGCAACACCGATTGATTTGAACCAACATTTAAGCTCTGAAATGTGTCCTGTCGACGAAACAGAAAAATTGGAGATGACAAAGGTTCCCTACATGCAAGCTGTAGGCTCTTTGCAGCACAAATTACTCGCCCTGACATATGTTACGCCGTTAATCTACTAAGCAGATTCTCTACGAACCCAGGAAAGGTACATTGCACAGCTATCAAACGGGTAATGAGATACTTAAAAGGTACCATAAGCAACGGTCTTGTCTTCAACAAAGCAGCAAGTGAAATTACCGGTTAAGCTGACGCAGACTGGGGTAGTGACTTAGATGAAAGACGCTCAACAACGGGTTACACATTCAAGTTTCAAGGTAGTGTTATTTCTTGGTGCACTCGTCGCCAACAAACGGTTGCACTTTCATTCACTGAGGCCGAATTCATGGCCATCACATCTGCTAAAGAAGCCACAACTTTTCCAAAGGGAGCTGAAACCGAATGCCCCAAAGGGTATGATACTCTACCGTGACAACAAAAGTGCCATCCAGGTAGAACCAATAATTCGTATTCCCCTCGCACGAAGCATGTGGATATAAAAGGTAAATTTATACGGCATAGCCTGGACAGTGGAAAGATCAACTTACGCTACATATCAACAATCGACATGCTCGCTGACATCTTTACCAAAGGTCTTGCCAAACCAAAGCATATTTATTTTTCTGAGGCACTTGGCCTAAATAATACTTATAATTAATTAATTAATACAAATGAAGTCGCTCAGGAAAAATGTTGAAAACTAAAAATGTAGAACGACCCTTCATAGCTTTTCTTATACAACTCTGCTCTATATGTACAACTCTGTTTATTATAAGTTTTACAGTTAAATAAAATATTCTAACTTCCGCTTTGTATAGCAATCATACTAGTCGCGTTTTCTTTACACAAAGTGCATAAATATTAATTAACAACAAACTTTTTAGTGCAATTAGTATTGCATCTGGCGGTCAGCCACATGCACTTATTAGTAGACCAACGCACTGCACACATGATTAACAGATAGCGCAATTTGTCGTGCAGCAATCAGTGACATTTGCAAGTGTAGCTATGACCTCCCAGTTGGTAGCCGCTGATAAAAAATCTCCAGGAAGTTAAGTCTTGACTGTAGGGCTGGATAGCATAGCTGGGCTAGGAGTTAGTAACTCCTAAAATGCCTGGGGTATCTTCGGGCCGGCACACATCGTTGCTTATGGCTAAACCATGAGTGTCTGGTACTTTTGGTTGTCTGCCCTGAAATTATTTCAATCCAATTTGTAACAGCACATGCCGAGGGATGAATGGCTAGTGGGTTATCTAGTCGTTAATATGCGAACTTGGGACGTCTGGCGCACTACCGTTTCAATCTAGCCTTATTCACACACGCAGGCTCTGTGAGGATGGACTTCTTTTTCTTTGCTTGGGCTGGATAGAGGTGTTACTTGCTGAGGATCATTCAGGTTGGGGGACGAGTTCATAAAAATAACCCAATCGCTAACAGATACCTGGCGCCCTCCAAAAATTGATGGGGACCTTCGCTGCCCAACCTAGGACTAACCATTTCGACTACGACCACAGCTTCACGGCTAGGTCAGTCAAGGTCGGCTGGGGAATCTGGGAATGGGCAGGATTCTAAAGGGGGATCTTCGCAGTCCGGTCTTGGGCCAACTAGTGCGGCGACGGCCACACGCTTAGGGCAAGGTCAGACTAAGTCGGCTAGGGAAGCTAAGAAGGAGCAAAATCCTCTAAGGGCTGCAGATCCAAGCTCCATGTCCAGGGAGGATAAGGACTCCTTTCGATGGGCGAAGGGGCCGACTTAGGGCCCGAAGGTCTTGTACAAAAAAGCTACCTAAAAGCAGGTCTCAAGACAAGATGTCTGATGCCAAACGGCAAAAGACAACCGGCAAACCTCTGTCTTTTAGTGAGGTTGTTAAAGGATGTAACTGGAGAGTTTTGGCAGCCCTTGAGAGAGCGGCGGAAGATGAAGCAATTCCCCGCGATCAGTGGAGTTGGGTAGATGCTGCCTCAGCATGTCCCCTTTTCCAGATATTGGAGGAGTTTCGTGGTACTGTGCCATCCTGTGAAGAGGCAGGATGGTACCAAGGTCTTTTCAAACTCGTCTCCTGCGAGGATGAGCGGTCTGCCATGCTATATAAGGTAGCCGTGGGCAGATTATGGGAGGTTTACCCGGGTGAGAGACTAGAGGCTGTCGAGAAAGACGCAATTCATACCAGACCTCGGACTCGCGTCTGGATACACAGTACTTCGTCGGCTGAGGACGCAGTTCTGCGGATGCTCCGACTGTGCAACCCCAATCTTCCAACTCACAACTGGAAGATTGGGAAGTTGGAAACACCGGCCGGACCATCCACGCAGGCTATGGTCCTTCTAAATAAGGATTCCGTGGAACCACTCGCGGCAACTAAGGGGGTCATTAAGTACGGCTTCAACAAGGTGACGCTGGGGATTTACCGTAAAGTCGAAGAGCTTGTCTCCAAAGGGTAGAAGTTGTGGAGGAGGAGGAAAATATTAAATATCTTCTCTGCTCCTGTCCCGTACTTGCTAGAAAACGCCACAATACACTTGGGTCGTTTTTATTTGATGACCTGGATGACCTTAGACATATTAGTGTACGTCAGCTATTTAGTTTTATTACGAAATTTGGTTGGTTCAACGAGAGGGTACAGTCAGACACCCTGCGGAATGGATAAGATTTGGTCTAAGTGAGTCGGTTTTCGTAACTTACTGCCACTCCTACCTAACCTAACCTAGTATTGCACCAATTTTTTAATTGGATAACCTTTCCAACGAGATATTGCGGACTGACTTCAGTTAAAAAATATAAAAGTTAGAATAGATAATCTCGTGTGTATAAACATAGTATAAGAAAATACAGTTTGACATTTTAATTTGTTTCAAAAGAACTGTTGTTGTTGTAAGCAAATAATTTTGTTGCGAGTGATAATGGTGTTCGTTTTAACATACAATTAGATAAGAATGAACGTTCACTGAAATAGAAAATCTGTTTTGATAATTGGGCTTTAGGTCCAAAATAATTAAAAAGAATGATCTTTTAAAATTTTTTGTAATTCATTTTAATCGTCCAATTTTTGGACGTCCATTGGATGTCATCTTCAGGGACTCTAAAAAATAGTATATAACTTATAGACGTAATTTCTTAACAAACACCATATAAACAAAAAAAAAAAAACTTACATATTTTAACAAATTAACAAAACTGCATAAAAACAAAACATTTTAATCACAACATTTAAAAAACATAAGTGACTGAAAAACACAAAAAACACGAAAAAACTTCAAAAGGGACATAAAAAATATTGCACAAAAATATTGCACTTTCTTTTAAGCCTTTCGGTTGTCTAATGTTTTCGTCTCCAGTAACTTTGTATTGATCAGCTGTCTAATGTTTTGTTTTAGAGCTTTTTTGTTTTTATTAGATGTCTATAAATGTGTGCACAATTGTCAGTGTCTGTTTTGTAGTTGAGTCTTTGTTGTGTAGGTGTGTTTGTTATATGCAACATCTCGAGTGTAAATCTGCGCTTGTAATTGTTCTCTTGCTGTAAAATTTTTATTTCGTCAAAATTAGGAGTATGTTTGGTTAGTTTACAGTGGGCAGCGAGTGCGGTTTTTTGTTCTAGGGTGTCAAGTGTTTTTAGGTCAGATTTATGCCCAGCTGTTCTTGTCCGTAATTTTAATTTTGTTGTTCCAACATATACTTTGTTGCATATGTTGGATCCGTCTCCTTTGCACGATATTTGATAAATCAAATTCGATTTGTCACGGTCATCTATTTTGCATTTCGTCTTGCTGTTTAGTCGATTTAGTGTGTTATTTGTCTTGTATGCTATTCTATATTTTTCTTTATTATAAATATCTGACTTTTTTAATTTTTCGGAAAAACCCGGCAAGTATGTTAGCGATTTGTAAATCTTTGGTCCGTCTTTGACTAAGCTAGGGGAGTTAAAATTCTGTTTTTTATGGTTTTTCATAAGGTTTCTTGTAGTCAATTCTGGGAATCCATTGTCTCTAAGTATTGTTTGAACTTTTTTCTTATTGTCTTTATTTAAAATTTCGTCACTTATATTGAAAATTCGTCGAATAAAGTTTTTGGCAGTATTTAGAATAGTATTTTTTGGATGTTTTGAATAAAAGTTTAGTAAGCGTCCAGTTGCCATAGGTTTTTGATACCAGTCAGTCTTAATTATATTGTTGTTTCTTATAATAAGTGTGTCTAAGTACGGCAGTTTTTCGTCATTTTCTTTTTCTAAAGTAAATTTTATCCGTCTGTGAAATGAATTTAATGTATTTAATGTTCCATCTATTTTGTCTTTTTTAACTATAGCAAATAAGTCATCTACATATTTTGTAATCAGTCGGGGTTTTTCGTCAAGTTCTTCTAGGCATTTGTCCAACAACTCTTCCATAACAATGTCAGCTACGACCGGGGATGCTGGTGAACCCATAGGCATACCTTTTAGCTGTTTGTAAACTTTGTCATTATATTTAAAGTATCTATTGTCTTTTATGCAAAATTTTAGTACGTCCATAAAAAGTTTTTTTGTCATATTTGTATGCTGTTGAATTATTGTCCATTTTTTGTCGATAGTACTTATAGCGAAGTCCACTGGTATACTTGGGAATAGCGCAATTACGTCAAAAAGAGACCAAAATTTCGTCGTCATATATGTATGTATTGTTAATTCTGTTTTTGAAGTCAACTGCGTCCTTTACATTGTAAACTGAGTCCTTTGTCATATTTTTTAAAATACTAATTAAAAACTGGCTTAGTCCATAGGCTGGTGAGTTGATAGAGGAACATATCGGGCGAAGCGGTGTATCCTTTTTATGTATTTTGGGAAGTCCATATATCCTCGGTGCAATTGCTGTTTTTGTTGTCATTTTTAATTTTTCTTGTTTCGTTATAATGTTAGACGTGTAAAGTTTTTCCAATAATTTGTTGTTGATATCCTGCAAGGTTGTCGTGGGATCCTTCCTGATTTCTTGATATGTGCAGATG